>OU892280.1:34871315-35599207 GCA_917834065.1 Ceutorhynchus assimilis
GAGTAAAAATACCTACAATTTACAATTCTCGTGTAGGTACACCTCATTAATAATATTGAGAAAAAACTTCATTTCAAGTATTTTTATTAAGGGAGGTAAGTATCGCTTTTGCTCCCACTAAAACTAATAGTCTATTTCCAAGTTTTTGACAAACTGTCATTTTGTTAAGGATGAAAGTTATGACACGAAATTTTAGAAGCATAAAGAACTCGATGAGACCTTTAAAAAGAGACATGACCCCTGGCCCCTATTCAAATTTGGGGGTTTGTTCTTCCCCTAGCTAGGGGGTTGAAGCTACGGGGATGAAAAAAACTGAAAAATAGTTCCCCCTCAAATCAAAAATCGACGTGTCCGAGCGTTTTTCCAGATTCTCATCCCAAATCCAGTAAATCGGGGTGGACTGTTTTCCCTGGGACACCCTGTATAAATGGATGCATGTAAAATGTCTGCAAGCTGGTTTAGTAGTTCGTCGAAATACAGTAAGACTCTTAAGCCGGTCCCAGACACTACGTGTATTCGGCGAATAGGCGAATATTCGTTATTCGCACGAATATTTGCCTAGTCTCCCACACGGCGTTGTGGTATGGCGAAGTTTTGGCTTGACAATTGTTCGGCGAAGTTTCCAAGCAGAGGGCCGTGGATTTTCAGTGGCGTTTCATGCATGACGTGTCTATAGTTCAAATGGACAGTGATGAAGAGCAGATTGTTACCGCCGCTACTTGTGTCATTTTCAGCAGATATCTTTGGGTTCCAAATGACAGAGGTTCATTTTAAAATAATTGTAAAAATTCTAACGTTAATTCATCGGTCCACTCCATTTTTTATTTTAATTAAAAATTACTAAAAATGCAAAAATCAACCTTGCGGCACTGCACACCGCTATAAACTGACAAAACACTATGCATATACCCCCGAAGCGTGTGGGAGCAGTGCGAAGTCACACGTAGTGGACTTCGCGTCACTTCGCCTTCCTTTGCTTCGTGCCAGTTTACCGACAATCGGCGGGAAAATGACGAAGGACGAATATTCGCCAAAGTTACCCTCCCACACGCTACGCGAATAAACCCGAATACCGAATATTCGCCGAATACACGTAGTGTCTGGGACCGGCTTTACTGAAAGAATTAGATCCAGAGGGAGTGTCTTTGCGCAGAAGACGACGACTGCGAAGAATGCAATATTTCAGTAAGGGGCGGCCAAACTTCTTGTGGCATATAGTGGTTGTATTGATGGATACTCACGTCACATTAGGTCTGTTTCTGCAGAAATTCCAAACCAGTCAGAGTAAATTTCATTGGTTGAAACTAGTTTTCTGACTGTTTTCAACTCGCTCTGACTGGTTTGTGATCTCTGCAGAAACAGACCTATTATATGGTTAAAAGCTAGTTATTCAAATAATAATCCACGGGTTATATCTGGTTTCTTTCTAACATCTGTGGAAACATGCGGAGGATGTCTAAGAACCATACGTTCAGATATTTCGTTGACGCGTCTTTAAATCTGGCAGTGCGAGATTAAATCTCGCAGTGCGTCTTTAAATCTAGCAGTGCGAGAATAAATCTAGCAGTGCGTCTTTAAATCTAGCAGTGCGAGAATAAATCTCGCAGTGCGTCTTTTAATCTAGCAGTGCGAGAATAAATCTCGCAGTGCGTCTTTAAATCTAGCAGTGCGAGATTAAATCTCGCAGTGCGTCTTTAAATCTAGCAGTGCGAGAATAAATCTCGCAGTGCGTCTTTAAATCTAGCAGTGCGAGATTAAATCTAGCAGTGCGAGATTAAATCTAGCAGTGCGACATAAAAATCTAGCAGTGCGTATTTGAATCTGGCAGTGCGAGATTTAATACAATAAAACATAGTCATGTCCCTTCTGAGCCATCGTAGATACCGAACTGATGTGTGTGAATAGTCCTTAAATGTCACTTTTTTCAGCAATGCTTATCGCTAAGGGTGGATTTTCATGCATCCGTTTGTCCGACGAAATATGCCCGAAAAACATTCTATTCTGACATAATCGTATAAAAATATGTCAAAATAGAAGATTTTTCGGACATATTTCGTCGGACAAACGGATGCATGAAAATCCACCCTAAGGCCGATATTTCATGCATCCGTTTTTCCGACGAACTATGTCCGAAAAATCTTCTATTTTGACATATTTTTATACGATTATGTCAGAATAGAATGTTTTTCGGACATCTTTCGTCGGAAAAACGGATGCATGGAACTCCAGCTTAAGGCTACCTTACCGTGCGTTCGGTATGATCTGAGTTCTCCGATACAGCGTTTAAAAAAAAACTGCTCTGTGCGTTCGCTGGTCACGTGATTACTGCTCCGCTTCAGCACGCTCTGGTCGCTCTGCTCTTTCAGCAAAATAGCCAAAGCAAGTTAAAATGGTCGGTACAAACGGCCATAATATTTTATTATTAAATAAGGCGTTCGAAAACATTCTAGTTGATACAAAATAATAGTGAATTTTATTATTTAATATAGGTAGCTATTTATTTACCTAACAAGTGCGGAATAGCTATTTACCTAACAAGTGCGGAAAGTGGTCCTTTACCGCACGCGACGGCAGTTGCAAGAACGACGCGATTACACGAATGGAATGAAAATCTAGTTAGAAGAAAAAATGCATAAAAACTAGCAAACATATTGTTAAAAACAATAAAAATTTCTATTTTATGCATTATAAACACGAAAGAAACATTAATTGCATTTTTTTTTAAGATGAGAAAAAAGGTATTGGAAATCAAGGTAAAAATAAATTGCAACTGATTTCGCGCCTAGATACCACATAAAAAGTTCAGATAGATTCGTGTTTTGTGGCTCAAATTTTACATTCTTGAGAGATGGAGACCTTCGATGAAGAAATATTTGAAGCAGCAGTGAATGCAGCAGTAGGCTCTTTGATTCAGTTCAAAAAACAAAAAAAAAATATTTTTTTAAATGGGACACCCTGTATATTATGACATTTATGGTTTCTGCGGCAAAGTCCATGTCTAGACATATTTCATGTATAATGTCGCATACCGATCTCCAACTGTTTCGGAAATATTGACAGTAGAAAATTGACTTTTTTTGCAACAATAGCCGTGTTCGTTTTTGTCAACTTTTTCGTCGATTTGCTCCGAAATTTTGACAGGCACGTGATTTGTAAATTGAAACTGTCTAATCGATCCAGTCACGTGCCTGTCAAAATTTCGGAGCTAATCGACGGAAAAGATGACAAAAACGAACACGGCTTTTGAGAGGCTACATCTAAACGGTTAATTTTACAACAAAAAAACCTATTTTACATTCTCATCTGCAGTTTTTCATGAGCTAGAATTTGACACCAGCTTTGAATTTTACTGGAGATAAAATTTAACCAATCATGGATCAAATTCAAAGTTGGGTTCAGTTCAAATGATTTTTATGAAAAACTAAGGTAGGCATGTATGATCGGTTTTGCTGTAAAATCAACCGTTTAGGTTTTACAGTCTGTCAAATATGTAAAAAAGTCAATTTTCAACTGTCAATATTGCCGAAATAATAGTTGAAGGTAAGTAGGTATAGGACATTGTAAATGAAATATGTCTAGAATTTTCCGCAGAATCCAGAAATTTCATATTATTATACAGGGTGTTCCATTCAAAAAAAAAATATTTTTTCGTTTTTTAAACTTTCTGCAACCCTCTGTATGAACAAAACTATGTTTTCTGAGAACAATTTCTCAAGCACTACACCTTTCCTATTTAGGGGAAAGTGTTCCACAATAAGACATATTCCACAATGAAACATTCGAAATAATTCTTTTGAACTTCTCGCCTATTCAGTTTAAAAAATATTACCGTCGAACATACCTACTCGTGCAGGTACTGGGTGTTTCCTTATATTTTGACCACTACCTACAGTTTAGGCTATACGAGGTGGAAAAAAACTTTTAATATGAAAGTTGTAGGGTTTTATGTCTATTATCTTTTGCGAATGTCAAAATGGGCAAATGACAGGTTCCAACTGTCATAATGACAAACACTTACATTTTTCAAATGGAACACCCTGTATATTCTTGGCTAGAATGATAGATTTTTTTCTTCTGATTCCAAATAGGGGAAACTGTTGTATAGTGGGACAGGTTCCTTAGTGGGACAATTCAAATTGTCCGCCACCGGGTATCGCTTAAAATTCCGAAAAAAAATTGTGTCAACTGCTTCATATATGAGCATTAGATATAACCTTGGCATTGGCCGTTAGAGTCTTAAATATGGCGGGATTTTCGTTAGTGTAAGCATTAAAGTGACAAAGTTTTTTTTTACGACCACGTGTTGGGCATAGTTTATGCCAGTAATATCCAATAGTTTGTCCTGAATTTGAGGATAATTATGCCAGAAGGTGTCTTGAAGTTGAATTAAGGTTATTTTTTGCTAGTATTTGTTTATATTTTCTCAAATTCAGAAAATTTCAAAAAACGTATACGGTTGTATTATGGGACTGTGTATACTGGGACAGAATTTCCGGGTTCCATATTGGGAAAAACATTTTATATGCTCTATAATGGAACACTTTTGTATTTTACCTAGTTTCAATACCTCCTTTCTTCCAGAAATTGATAAGAATAGGGGCCGGAAAAACAAGAAATCGTTTTTTGAGAGTCGGAAAATTCACCTTGAGAATGCTGGGGAGGGCGGTAGACTCGGCGGTAGATGCTGTTCTTAAAAGTGAAACCAATATTAGGACTGCTGTAGTTCAATTTGGAGTTAGCAAATCAGCCTTGCATAGAAAGAAGCACAAAATAAATGAAGCAAACACGCAGGAATTAAATTTCAAAGGCAACATGATGTCATTGGGTGTCAAGCAGATTTTCAGTGACGATGAAAAGCCAATGCTTAGCAAATATCCAGTTACTTCTTCTCAAAGGTGCTACGGTTTAACTAGCAGAAAAACTAGAATGTTGGCTTATAGATGGACGGAAAATGAAATCGCCGTATAGAAGAATGGTTCAAACTTTTTCGAATTCGAAATAAGTTTGGCTACCTACTTAATTTATGTTGAAGTTCTATAATTATGTGAATAAGCGACCGAATTTTCTTTTTATATTTACTTATTTGGGATCAAAAAACATTGTCCCACTATACACATGCATCGTTCCCAGTATGCAACATGGGGTTGTTGCATAGTGGGAAAGTGGTGTATAGTGGGACATTCAATTTTTTCTATGTTAAAGTGTAAAAGTTATGGAAATTTTTATAATTGTTAATAAACAAACTACTTTTAAATATATTAGAATATTCACAATAGTTAAAAATTATTCAACAAATTTTTTATTTCAATTAGAAAAATATCGTCCCAGTATACAACAGTCTCCCCTATACCATATATATTGATATTTGATTCAGCTGATTTTACGCTATTCAAGTTTAAAAATGCATTTACACTACCTACTCGTAATTTCAGTCCTGGTTTCTTATATCAACGATGAGGCTTGCTCAATGCAATTATTGCAATTTTAAAATTAAATAGCACAAAAAAAAACTGAACCAAATATCGACATATATGGTATATTTGGAATCAGTGTGCAAAACCACATAATGGAAGATAAATAACTTGATAATTAGTGGACTGTATAATTAGGTGGACTGGATGATCGACTGGATAGGGAACTAAAACACACGCGCTTTTCACTGACACTATATTTACAACAATTTACACAATATTTACACTATTTACAATTACTACTACAAGATGACAAGAAGCCAGAGCTTGCTTAGATGCCCAACAGGGCAGAGCTAGATTATAAAATTTATTAAAATGTGAAAAGGTTTCTGGATGCTTGTTAACGTGGACAAGCTCCAAGCTACACTGCTGCAATGACAAAAATGGCGCGCAATATATTGACAGACATGACAAAATAGACATGACGACAACGCTGCAGTGTTGCAAACTTTATATGTATAAAAATATTTTGCCATCAAAAAGAGATAGCATGATTGTTGGAACATGTTTCCAACATGCTGGGGGGCCTAGAGTTTCACATGAAACCAAGGTAAAATTTTCCAGCAAAAAAAATAAAAAAATTAAAGAGAAAGTAAGCAACCCTTTTTTTAAAAAAAGGTATGATTTCAATGATGATCCAGTAAACGAAAACTTAACTAACAATTAAAGCTAATTGAATATAAATATAAATCTAAATGTTTTACAAATATATGTACAGAATTTTGTGAATAATTTTCAAAAATATTATTAACAATTATTGTCATCAATCGGTAACACTGCAATCTTGGTAACCGATCTGAGATAAATACCTTTTTTGGTTTTCACTTCGACAACCCTTACTTTGCCGTCCTTTCCAGGTATTGCTTTAACTATTCTTGCCATTGGCCACTTATAAGAAGGTACATTATCCTCTTTTAAAATGACTAACAAGCCCTCCCTAAGGTTAGGCATCTCATCACGCCATTTTGGCCTATTTTGGAGTTGCGTTAGATAGTCGTGATACCACTTTTTCCAAAAATGCTGCTGCATCTGGACACACAATTTCCAAAACTTAAGTCGACCTTGGGGAATTTCCGTCAAATCAGGGTCAGGAAAGCTTGTGATAGGCGCACCTATCAAAAAATGACCAGGGGTCAAATAGTCCAAATCTGAAGGATCTTGTGACAAGGCTACAAGTGGTCGGGAATTTAAAATTCCTTCTACTTGGACAATAAGAGTATTAAATTGTTCATAGGTAAGCTCATTGCTACCTATGACTCGCTTGATGTGAAATTTTGCCGATTTTACTCCAGCTTCCCATAAACCACCAAAAACTGGAGAATAGCTCGGTATAAAATTAAATGTAATTTTTTCCTGAAGGGAATAATTTTCAATTTTTTCTGTTTCGTTATAAAACTCTTTGATTTTATTCTCGGCTCCTTTAAACGTGGAACCATTGTCGCAGAAAATATTTGCGGGCTTCCCCCTCCGCGAAATAAAACGCTTCAGAGCAGCTAGAAAATTTTCGGTTGTCAGGTCTGAAAGCAGTTCCATATGAATTGCTTTGACTGAAAAGCACACAAAAAGTGCTATGTATGCCTTGGAACTTACGGATTTTCTAATTCGAGATTGCTTAACGAGGAAGGGACCGCAAAAATCTACCCCGACATTTTGAAACACTCTGGCTGAACAGACTCTTTTTTCCGGCAAGGAACCCATTAATTGAGTGGAACATTTTGCTTTGAATTTAAAGCAAATCACACATTTGTGTAGCTCTTTTTTAATTAATCTTATTCCATTTATGAGCCAATAATTGAGGTTTAGGTAAACAATTTTTAATACTTACAATGACATCATAAAAAAGAGTTTCTACATCATCAATTGAATCATCATAGTTACCATCAAGGCACAGAATTTCAACTTGAATGTCTTTAAGCTTTTGAAAACTGTCCTGCAATATTTCCTTCCGAACTAAAAATTGGTCGGTTTTATACTCACTGTCAGGATCAGATTTGTGATCGGAAATATAACGACTTATTCTAACCATGGAGTCGATTGCTTGCTTTTTCTTTGACAATAATTTATCAATTTGCTTTTTGGTAGCCATATTTACAAAGTTTACAATCAAAAAAATAAGAAAATATCAAAAGAAATCTATAAACAAAATTTAAAATTACCTAATAAATTAGATTTTTTTTTTTTTTAAAAACTACTTAACAAAACGAAAAACGGATAATTGTTCATCCTTTAAATAAATAATGAAAAAATAGCAATAATTAATGCGAAAAATTCAGTTTTTCAAAAATAATGCAAATTCACTCAAATTCACTGCAAAAATCCAAAATACACAAACAACAAACAACAAAACGTAAACAAATGTTTGACATTTAATTTGAGGTTAAGCTGTCGGGGTGGTGAACTCTCACTTTCATGTTCGTTGCTCCGGGGCTGTACTTCATTGCACCAAGCAAGGATACTGCACCCGGGGTGACTTGGGTTGAACCAGACGAGAAAAAGAAGCACCCTTTTGAATTTGACAAGTGAAGTTTGTTTGCTCCGCCCCACTCTACTTACGCACTTCCGGTTCCGGCGGAAACCTTCGCTGGTGGCACGTGGAACCCAATCCCTACTAAATAAGAAACGCCCTATTCCTACTATTCCTAATAACTTATAAGTTAACTCATTTCAACACATCCGATTCATTCCTATTAACTACCCTTCACCCATTTCTCTAAATTCTTTAAAATTTCCAAGTCCTTTACTGACTGCTTATGAAAACCCAAAATAATTACCTATTTGTTTATCAATATAGGTATTACTAACTTATTCTTATAAAACCTTACAATCATTTCTACTTGAAAAATAAAAATCCTAATTCAAAATTCATTTCATGAACAACAATTTTCCAATATTTTAAGACAATTCTATTTCATGAACATCAAGTTTCTTTTCAAAATTTCCTATTCCATTCAATAGTTTATTTAATCAGAACAAATTCTATTATAAGTTTCCTTTAACAACTTTCCACTATTTTAAGACAACAATTCTATTTCATGAACATCAAGTTTCTTTTCAAAATTTCCTATTGCAGTTAATAGTTTATCAGAACAAATTCTATTTTCGGATTTCTATGCCTAGCTAAGAAACCCCCAACTGTTTAATTCCTAATCCCTACTCAAAATAGTCAAAATTGTATATTGCTAAGTGCATTATAAATTCCCTTCATATTTTTGGTGCAAAATTAAATTAGAATGTCATTATATCTGAAGGCAATTGAAGTTTTGCAATAATGTTCCATTTTCAAAACACTCGAATATTTATGCAATAAAGTTCCACAGTTAATTATAAAGTCAAAAGTTTTTCTAGTAAAAATCACTCAAGTTTTTAGGTATTAAAAGTCATTGTTAATTCACTTCTTATCATTCAGAATCATTGATAAAAGTCAGAAAATTATTAAACAATAAAGTACTTACATTTTACTTTACACACGTAAAATAACTTAATTAATTACTCAAAATGTTTAGCTAGCACGCACATAAATGTTGACGAATTTATTTGTTCTTTCTTTCAAAATTTTTCCGCTACTTTTTCAAAGACTGTTACCGAGGCAATACAAGAAACTTTCCGGACTGTTACTTTAGGTACCTACTGTAGATTTTAACTCAAACTGGACAGGACTGCGAACTCATCTCTCAACTGACAACTAACAACAGCCTTCCTCTTCTAAAACCGCGGTATTTATATTAAATCGATTCTCCCAATTTTCTCTGTCCATGACAATTAACACGTTCGCGGACAATTTCTAAAAGTTTGTTGTACTGAGAATGTCAGTTTTTGTATTTCCATGTTTGGTGTGGTAAAAATTGGCTTTTTCGTCATGAACTGGACAATTTTCAGGTGAATAGCAGTGACGGACTGGCCCGGCGGGTTGGCGGGCGGAACCCGCCGCGCCCTTAAGATTTAGGGCCCCATTGGCATCGTTCAAATATCGATTATTTATTAATTTAGTGCTCTCAGAATTTAGAATTTCCATTGAAGTTTTATATTAAATTCTGATACTTTTACCGCTCCCGATAGAGAGCGTCTCTGTAAATTAGGTTAAGTTTGTATTCCAACCATCACGCTATTCTTGTGCCTTGCGCTTTCCTCGTGTATTCGTTCTAGTGAAGATTAGAGTAAATTACCAGTAACACAGCTTGCAAATCTTTCAAAAACTGTATTTATTGCAGTTACAGGCTATCAATCAAATTCAATCTAGAACAAGTTTGTCACGGTCCAAGTGCTTGGTCGAAGTGCACTTAGATGAGAACTTGGGTCAAGTTGGAAACTCGCTTACTTACTCGGATGAACAGTTGTCCACGTACACTTGGACGTTGTCAACCTTCACGCATATGCTTATCCAATACTTTCCAAAGCTTACAATTATTTGTCGACTATCAGTTGCGCAAATTAGTTATGATCGAAGCTCTAGAAGCTGAAGTATTTTTAAAAATCAATTACGAAGTGACCTAAATCACATCAACATGTAAGTGTTTATGATAATGTCCATGGAAAAAAATTTACTCATGTCGTTAGATAATTAACGAAATTATCAATAGCAATATAACTAGTGCAATGGAAATTATAAATATATTTCCATTGCACGAGTTGTATTTAATGAGAGAATTTCATAAATCGAAAATTTAAGTTTTTTGTCAAAAAATGTCAAAACACCAGTTTTCGCACCAGTTAGTATGCAATAGGGAATTTTCATGAGAAATAAATATGGCTTATTTTGTTTTTATGGTGCACATTATTCTGTAAAATATTGAATATGAGCAGATTTGCATTAAATTTATCGATATTATAGTCATACGGCAATTATTAGTTTTAAATTGAAAGGTTTCGCGCGGAAAAGCTTCGTTTAACATGGCCGCTTCCCGTGACGTCAACTGTTCGTAAACTAATTTAAGGGTAGTTTACACTGGTCGTGAATAACAAACGTGGTCCATACTTTTAAGGTTCACTTTTGAGTCGTGTCGTGAAGAACGATTCGTCCACCATATCAAAGAATGTTTATGCCAAATTTGAGCCGATTCTGATGTAAGGTTTTTTTTTTCACTTCCAAAACGGATTTGAAAAATCAATGACATGAAAAAATCAATACAGAACTGATAGATTTCAATGTCATTATCTTGCCCCTAAACTTTAAAATCTGCTCATATAATGGATGGTTCCATTAGTACCTACTTATCAGTCTTGTTTCATGCCAGGGTGCCGAAATTCATCCATAAAAACGAAAGAAAAAATATTAATTATTGTGCCGCGAGATGAGAGAAGAAAATTCTGGCTACAAGCTGCAAGTAGAGATCCACATGGAGTTTCACCGTCAACAGTGCTTTTTTGTTGCGAAGACCACTTTGATGTACAGGGTGATCTATTATAAATGTCACCCCCTGCTAACTTTATCATTTGACGTTTTTGACAGAAGTGTCAAGTACAAAAGTTTTAAGAAATTGTCAAAAGTCTTTAACTAAATTAGTTTTAGGCATACAGGGTGCATCAAAAAAGTGCAGCAGTGTGAAGTTATATTTTTTTAAATGCAACACCCTGTATTTTGTGCGCTTATTTGTTAGTCCCCTTCAACCTGATTTCAACGATATACGGTTTGATATGTTTATCTCTCGGTTTATCTTCAATAGTTATAGGAAAAAACGCGAAAATCCCTTGCTAAGCTCACATGTTATTTTTTCAAAAATAATAATAATAACTTAGACACCTGGATTTATTATAATATTTCACCTTGTATATTAATGAATAGAATTTGAACAACAAACTGTTCATAAAAAAAATTCTCTAAAGCTTAAATGGTATAATTTTCCTTTTTTTCAATATGAAACCTTGAAAGGGGTTTTCATGTTTCTCCCTATAAATATCAAAGATAGACATATCAAATTGTATATCGTTGAAATCAGGTTAAAAGGGACTAACAAATAAGCGCACAATATGCAGGGTGTTCCATTTAAAAAAATATAACTTCACACTGCTACATTTTTTTGACACGCCCTATATGTCTAAAACTGACTTAGTTGAAAACTTTCGAAAATTTATTAAAACTTTTGTATTGACACTTTTGTCAAAAATGTTAAATGAAAAAGTTAGAAGAGGGTGACATATATAATAGATCACCCTGTACGTACATACCTACGAATTTATATCTGGCACGTTAACCGTTGTTTTTTGTTGAATGTATTTTTCGTTATTATAATTTCAGCTTCCCAATGATATGGAGAACTGGCTAAGATTTAATTTAATGGGGAGAAAAACACTTAAAATCATGAAAAAAAATGTAGTCCCACATCGTTTTGTCGGCCAGGAGGATCGAAAAAGACCACATGCACCGCTACCCCCAAGGACAGCAGTGTCGAAGCGGCGACAACTTGAAATAATAGAACAAATGGAGGAGGATAAGGCTAATGAATATGAAGTACCGGCATTGGTATCTGATACAACAGATAGAAGTAATACTTTGTTGGAAGTGCAGCATATGGAGGAGAAAGCTCATGCATGGCATTCTACGACCAAATTACTAGTAAATGCTGGGGTTCAAGTAAACAGAAAATCGCGTTTCCGGAGTAAAGCAATTCAAGTTCATCCTTCTTGCACCAGTAGGTCTACCTCTCCCATCGTAGTTTATTCTCCGTTTTGCAAACAGCACTTGATCCCTCTATAACCACTAGCCCTAATTCACCGTTTAAGCCGTCACCAAATCCATCTCGTGTTCGGAAGTCATTCCCATTAGCAAAGAGCGAATCAACTTCCAGCTTTGAGTCGACAGTCAGCTATGAACCAGCAAGCTCTTCAGTTTCGTGGTCAAGTGGAGTAGACAGAGTCCTTAGGATGTCACTAAAAGAAGGTTCTGCGACAAGAACTACTCAGATAATTGGAAGAAATCCCCGCCATTATATCGGAGTTTCTGAAGATGGGTCTGGTTGAGATAAGGTAACTTCTCAAAAATGATTTTTTTTGAAAAATTTTGGTTGTATTAGATTCGTTTTTTCATTTTCTTTCCAAAAAAGTGAGGATTATTGGGATTTAACAAAATAATTTTATTATATTTATATCAAATGTGCCTAAATTCTATGCAATAATAATTATGTATTTCTAATAATGGAAATAAAGCCGACCGATGGCAAGGTTGCCAGATGATTTTCAGTGTGTAGTAGTGTGTACAACCCTTGTTGTTTTCGCAGTGCTGCCAGATCTCACATTTTTCATGAACTAGTAGTAAAAACTAATGATACAATTTTATAATTACATATTAAAATGTATTGAATTCAAATAATTTTGTTGTCAACCAGTACACTCATAACCAGTAATAAACGAACTGTGTCAGAACTAACCAATAATATGCAAACTACGTACTAGTCCTTGTACGTTAATATTTAACTGACCCATCTACCTAATGCGTGCTAGTCCTTGTATGGTAATACTGGATTCAAAAAACGAAACGCGCTAGCGCGCTTAGGCCTATTCGGGTTTGGAAAAAGGACGGTTCTAGAACGGTTCATAACAATCGTCCAGTTTATTGATCAACAAAATAACAACGACTCGACTATCACAAATTTCAATAATAAACTGTGCGATTCTTCTGGACCGTTCTAGAACCGTACTTTTTCCAAACCCGAATAGGCCTATATTAATATCCAGTACACTAGTAATAAACGAAACCAACCAGAAATAAGCAAACTAACCCGTCCACCTAATGCGTACTAGTCCTTGTATGTTAATACTGGATTCGAAAAACAAAGCGCGCAAGCGCGCTTTATTAATAACCAGTGCACTTATGACCAGTAATAAACGAAACTAACCAGAAATAAGCAAACTAACCCAAACTAACCCGTCCACCTAATTCGTAATAGTCCTTGTATGTTAATACTGGATTCAAAAAACAAAGCGCGCAAGCGCGCTTTATTAATAACCAGTACACTTATAACCAGTAATAAACGAAACTAACCAGAAATAAGCAAACTAACCCGTCCACCTAATTCGTACTAGTCCTTGTATGTTAATACTGGATTCGAAAAACAAAGCGCGCAAGCGCGCTTTATTAATAACCAGTGCACTTATAACCAGTAATAAACGAAACTAACCAGAAATAAGCAAACTAACCCAAACTAACCCGTCCACCTAATGCGTACTAGTCCTTGTATGTTAATACTGGATTCAAAAAACAAAGCGCGCAAGCGCGCTTTATTAATAACCAGTACACTTATAACCAGTAATAAACGAAACTAACCAGAAATAAGCAAACTAACCCAAACTAACCCGTCCACCTAATTCGTACTAGTCCTTGTATGTTAATACTGGATTCGAAAAACAAAGCGCGCAAGCGCGCTTTATTAATAACCAGTGCACTTATGACCAGTAATAAACGAAACTAACCAGAAATAAGCAAACTAACCCAAACTAACCCGTCCACCTAATGCGTACTAGTCCTTGTATGTTAATACTGGATTCAAAAAACAAAGCGCGCAAGCGCGCTTTATTAATAACCAGTACACTTATAACCAGTAATAAACGAAACTAACCAGAAATAAGCAAACTAACCCAAACTAACCCGTCCACCTAATTCGTACTAGTCCTTGTATGTTAATACTGGATTCGGAAGCAAGCGCGCTTTATTAATAACCAGTACACTTATAACCAGTAATAAACGAAACTAACCAGAAATAAGCAAACTAACCCGTCCACCTAATTCGTACTAGTCCTTGTATGTTAATACTGGATTCGAAAAACAAAGCGCGCAAGCGCGCTTTATTAATAACCAGTACACTTATAACCAGTAATAAACGAAACTTACCAGAAATAAGCAAACTAACCCAAACTAACCCGTCCACCTAATTCGTAATAGTCCTTGTATGTTAATACTGGATTCGAAAAACAAAGCGCGCAAGCGCGCTTTATTAATAACCAGTGCACTTATGACCAGTAATAAACGAAACTAACCAGAAATAAGCAAACTAACCCAAACTAACCCGTCCACCTAATTCGTAATAGTCCTTGTATGTTAATACTGGATTCAAAAAACAAAGCGCGCAAGCGCGCTTTATTAATAACCAGTACACTTATAACCAGTAATAAACGAAACTAACCAGAAATAAGCAAACTAACCCGTCCACCTAATTCGTACTAGTCCTTGTATGTTAATACTGGATTCGAAAAACAAAGCGCGCAAGCGCGCTTTATTAATAACCAGTGCACTTATAACCAGTAATAAACGAAACTAACCAGAAATAAGCAAACTAACCCAAACTAACCCGTCCACCTAATGCGTACTAGTCCTTGTATGTTAATACTGGATTCAAAAAACAAAGCGCGCAAGCGCACTTTATTAATAACCAGTACACTTATAACCAGTAATAAACGAAACTTACCAGAAATAAGCAAACTAACCCAAACTAACCCGTCCACCTAATTCGTACTAGTCCTTGTATGTTAATACTGGATTCAAAAAACAAAGCGCGCAAGCGCGCTTTATTAATAACCAGTACACTTATAACCAGTAATAAACGAAACTAACCAGAAATAAGCAAACTAACCCGTCCACCTAATTCGTACTAGTCCTTGTATGTTAATACTGGATTCGAAAAACAAAGCGCGCAAGCGCGCTTTATTAATAACCAGTGCACTTATAACCAGTAATAAACGAAACTAACCAGAAATAAGCAAACTAACCCAAACTAACCCGTCCACCTAATGCGTACTAGTCCTTGTATGTTAATACTGGATTCAAAAAACAAAGCGCGCAAGCGCGCTTTATTAATAACCAGTACACTTATATTAACCAGTACAGCAAACTAACCCAAACTAACCCGTCCACCTAATTCGTACTAGTCCTTGTATGTTAATACTGGATTCGAAAAACAAAGCGCGCAAGCGCGCTTTGTTAATAACCAGTGCACTTATAACCAATAAACGAAACTAACCAGAAATAAGCAAACTAACCCAAACTAACCCGTCCACCTAATGCGTACTAGTCCTTGTATGTTAATACTGGATTCAAAAAACAAAGCGCGCAAGCGCCCTTTATTAATAACCAGTACACTTATAACCAGTAATAAACGAAACTAACCAGAAATAAGCAAACTAACCCAAACTAACCCGTCCACCTAATGCGTACTAGTCCTTGTATGTTTAATACTGGATTCAAAAAACAAAGCGCGCAAGCGCACTTTATTAATAACCAGTACACTTATAACCAGTAATAAACGAAACTTACCAGAAATAAGCAAACTAACCCAAACTAACCCGTCCACCTAATTCGTACTAGTCCTTGTATGTTAATACTGGATTCAAAAAACAAAGCGCGCAAGCGCGCTTTATTAATAACCAGTAGACTTATAACCAGTAATAAACGAAACTAACCAGAAATAAGCAAACTAACCCAAACTAACCCGTCCACCTAATTCGTACTAGTCCTTGTATGTTAATACTGGATTCGAAAAACAAAGCGCGCAAGCGCGCTTTATTAATAACCAGTGCACTTATAACCAGTAATAAACGAAACTAACCAGAAATAAGCAAACTAACCCAAACTAACCCGTCCACCTAATGCGTACTAGTCCTTGTATGTTAATACTGGATTCAAAAAACAAAGCGCGCAAGCGCGCTTTATTAATAACCAGTACACTTATAACCAGTAATAAACGAAACTAACCAGAAATAAGCAAACTAACCCAAACTAACCCGTCCACCTAATGCGTACTAGTCCTTGTATGTTTAATACTGGATTCAAAAAACAAAGCGCGCTTTATTAATAACCAGTACACTTATAACCAGTAATAAACGAAACTTACCAGAAATAAGCAAACTAACCCAAACTAACCCGTCCACCTAATTCGTACTAGTCCTTGTATGTTAATACTGGATTCAAAAAACAAAGCGCGCAAGCGCGCTTTATTAATAACCAGTACACTTATAACCAGTAATAAACGAAACTAACCAGAAATAAG
The DNA here is from genome assembly GCA_917834065.1 of Ceutorhynchus assimilis. Classification (NCBI taxonomy): domain Eukaryota; kingdom Metazoa; phylum Arthropoda; class Insecta; order Coleoptera; family Curculionidae; genus Ceutorhynchus; species Ceutorhynchus assimilis. Next base: position 34,887,760 of record OU892280.1, read on the forward strand.
CAAACTAACCCAAACTAACCCGTCCACCTAATGCGTACTAGTCCTTGTATGTTAATACTGGATTCGAAAAACAAAGCGCGCAAGCGCGCTTTATTAATAACCAGTACACTTATCACTGGCGCCGACTACATGGGGGCATCGGGGCAAGTGCACCCATGAGTAACCTCTCATGGGTGCGGAGAACCCATGGGAGCTCTCGTGGGAAATACGGACACTTTGTGACAAACCTTTACCCACTAAACAATTAGGTAGGTACTATCCAGGATTTGTTTTCTTTTTAGTTTTTTTTTTAACCAAATCCTGAATCCTGATGATCATTTTATTTGTCTGCTATTCAAGGTATCGACACAAGCTGATGTGGAGGATAGTAAATGGCTTAGATCCATACACCATTTATGTAGAGAGACTTTTTGGTTTTTTTAATATGGATTTCGTAAGATTTTTCTCTTTTGCTACAATCCATGAAGCCCTCACAAAGTACAGACAAATCATTTTTCTCCGTTAAAAACCTGTCTTTTATCTCTGGAGGAATGGCATGAAAATAGACTTTCTCGCGATTAGAACGGCTCCCACAACTAACTACAATACATAACGTGTGCATTTTCCAAAAAATCAACACTTTACAGACTTTATAAAAATCAAAAATTGCAATAAAACGGCATTTTTTTAAATAAAAAGGCATTGACCTCCATTTTGAATTACTATTTGACAGGTCGTTGGATTGCCCTATTGTTCCGCCGCGACGGTTCAATAGCATAATTTCTTTCAGTTTAAAAGTTTTAACCTCAATCAATCGAAAAAAACCAATAAAATTTCATTTTATATGATCACATAATATTCATAAAACGTTGAAAATTTAAAAAAAAAAAATAATTGGAAAGAAAATTACACCTATATTATAGAATTGGTTGTTCAAAATATCCCAAGTAACAAAGAGTAATGAGATTGATGCGAAACTTTTTTTTTGAATGTAAGTAATATTTATTGAAATATTTAAATAATCCTCACTTTTTTGGAAAGATAATAAAAAAACAAATCGATTAATACCAAAATTTTTGAAAAAAAATCATTTTTGAGGAATTACCTTATCTCAACCATCACCCTGAAGATTGCTACTTTATAATAGGTAGCTACCATAAATGGGTCTATAGCAGGCAGATTGTTAGATAGCGCTTTTGAAAATCCTTCATCAACCATTATAAACCAAAACCACAATAAGGCACTAATTACTAATTATGGAAACACCGCGTAATAATCTCTCCCAATGCAGTCGAAAGTACGAGATTGTTTCTGACAGTTTGGAAACTGTCAGTGACTTTTGTGAGAACAGACCTTAACGTTGTATTTATAAACAGTTGACGTCACAAGTACCAGCAACTTGAAACTAATCGTTTTCGCGCCAATGGAAATAATTTGAAATTTATATTTTTTAAAAATTTTAATGAGGACATAATACAAAAAACAAACATATACATCTTATGTTTGAAAACATAAGCAATAATAAAAAAAATAATTTGAAAAATATGATTGTTCCCTATTATCTGATAATTTGCACTAGTGCAAATTATCGCCTAATTACAATCTGATTGGTTCAAATCAACAATCAAAACATGTCAATTTATTGTTGGGATACCAGTTTTGACAGATGTATGAAATTCTCAATAATGTAGATAAGACTAGCGAAAACCTCAATAAAATATTGATTTTTTTTCTTGGGAAATAAATAACGGTGTGGTAATTCATTCTTATCGATAACATATGATAAGCCTAACTTTCAACTAGTAGGTTCACGGCCATTTGCACCGCTATATTTTAAGGGATGTTTTATCCAAGTGGAGCTTTGAATGTGACCCTTGTAGAAACAAAAGTCACATTTAAAGCTCTACTTGGATTAAATATCCCTTAAGTGATAGCCGTGCAAGTGGCTAATAGTCACTTGAGCCTGGGAACTGTTTCAGTACCGTGAGAAAGTCGGCGAAATTTGCTGGTTTTGTGCTGGTTTTTACTGGTTTTAGGCCGGTTTAGCTGTTTTTTTTTTTTGCTGGATTTTGCTGGTTTTTACTGTTGTTTGCTGGTATAGCAGGTTATGTGCTAAATTTTACAAAAGCAGCTAAACCAACATAAAAGCGCTAAAAATCAGCACAAAACCAGTGAAAACTAGCACAAAACCAGCTAAACCAGCATAAAACCAGTACCCACGATATCGAAAAAGTTCCCAGGCTCAAGTGACCCTACAGGTAAGTACCTACTTCAAATTTTTCTTGGTGATGGCGCCCCATGTAGGAAATCGCCCGCCGTAAGTTCAGAACCCAGTCCGTTCCTGGTGAATAGACACTGTGGCAGGACTAATAAATTGAAAATACATGTAGCGATATGGGATCTAAGACGGCTAGAGCCGTTATTTGTTTATAGAAGAAAATTGGGGTGACTGCTATAGAAGTCATGTCCCAAGAAAGGGGGAAGAATATGACGGTATTAGCCGTACTGTCCGCGAACGTGTTAAGATGATGCAATTTCCTTGGGTTTTTTATCATTTTTAGAGATTTTTATCATTTTTAGTCTAAAAAATCGAATAATTATGTCGCAATATCCTGATTTATCGAGGTCAAAACATTATTGGTTCAAGAATGCCATAAATCATTCGATTTAATTAGGTACGCGATGGCCTCGCTAAAAAAAAGTTCATTGATCGGATGTTGGATGACATCGCGCTGGGTGTCGAGATACGTTAGCGTTAATAGGGTCGTTACCTCCTGTTATTAAAATTATACTGACCATTATTTTTTGATATAGTGAGGCCTAAAACTTGGCCATGTCATATTGGTTTCATTGAAAATTGTTTCCTGGATTATTTAAATTAATTTAAAATTTAAACATTTTTTGTCCTTGTCGAATTGTTGGTCTCTTTCTCCCATGACGTCACTAGGCGGGCATGCGCAAAGCAGTTGTAAACAAATCCATCAACATATGCAATTTTGGGAGGTTATGTTGTTTTGTTGTTATAGGGCAATCCAACGACGTGTCAAAATGGAAGCCAATTCCTTTTTTCTACTAATAATTTCTTAAACTAAAAACTTTCCATCTTAGAATACGAAAATTATCCTCTCAAACACCAGAAAATCATCTAAAAGCACCACAAAATACACAAAAAACAGATTTTTGATGAAAAATGTCACGATTGCTTGAATTAAATTTATGGCGCCAATTTTTTGGCATTGGCCATGCATTGACCACCATTTTCTTTGGATTGCCCTATTTTGGAATGTCGTTGATCGTTGTTATATTTTCATTATTTTTTGAGTTTTTCAACGGTTTTTCCGAGGTTTCAAGAAAAATATTTAAAAGAAACGTGTAATAAATTCAAGGTAAGTCATTGTTTCTCATTATTTGATGTTATAGAGCATGCATTTCAGTTTCAGTGTACCCACCTAAGTCCTACCTACTGTTCACTATTTGGCTATGAATTTTCGTAAATGTTTTGTTCCTTCGTGTAAAAACAGTAATCTAAATTCGAAGAAAATCTTTATAGCTGTCCCCAAAAATGAACAAAAAGAAGAAGTTGGTGTTTAGCTGTGGAAATAGTTAACGTATAGTCTAGTATTTCTGGTGGAATTTATTGCTGCCAAGATCATTTCAATGTAAGTAAACTTAGTTGCCAAATTTCATTTTATAAACACCTATTTTCTGTTTTACGTTATTTCAAAAATATGAACATTAGGTATATTATGTTTATAGATGGAACAAGATTGTGATAACTAGATGCAGTTTAGGATGACAAACTGCAAATTACTTATGAAGAAAAAAGAGGTGCCACATATTAATTCAGGCAGAATCCGAGTTTGTGAAGAAGCTGAATAAAAGAATTGCCAGCTTACGAATCCATATTGAAAGAGTAATACAAAGATTGTGAGAATTAACAATAGTCGAAGGACATTCCTGCATTGACCATTAGCTTGTGGCAAAAACTGATTATTTAATAATTATTGCTTGTGGAATAGTGAATTTGCCATTAATCAAATAAATTTTATGTCGAAGCTAGAAAAAAATGCTTTTTTGAATATATTGTATAAAAAAAATACCTACGACTTTTTTTTACTGCCAAAATAGTACATTATACACCTAGAGACTAAAGTGGTACTTTTAATCCCGAAGTGAGGGCTATTATTTGTTGAGGGATTAAAAAACACTTTAGTCCTGAAGTGTATACACTATCATATGCACTTTAGGGGTTAAAAATTGAAAGGGTACTTTTGATCCCTCTAAAGTACATAAAATAGTGTGTATACATCTCAACTTTGGAGTACCCTTTTATTCCCCGTTCACTTGCCACACAAAACAGTCCTTTTTGTCTGTTACACAATAACATTTGTAACTGAAGAATGAAGTTGGCACATGTATTTCGTCATTATATTTCCATTTTCCTTAATGTAGTTTTTCACAGTCTCCTTTTTGCTAGTACATTAAACTTCAATCACAAATTCTTTGCTTATTCCATCTGGCGATGCTCCTAACAGAGGATATTATGCTGTCTCTTTTCAACTGCACATTAATGCACATAGCCAATAGCATTGTCATCATAACTGGCTCTCGCTGACCTGAAAATATATGAAACTATAGAACTGTTACCCTGCTACTAAAAATGTAATATAATAATGCTGCTACCCACCTTTAGGTTTTGACCTCGGATTTGACTCCTCTTATTTCTGCACTTAAATAATCCGTATTTTTGGCAAAAAACTCTTGCAACATCACATAATTTAGTTCAGGTAAATTTTCGCAATCAATCTTCTCACATAAATCGATCAAATAAACAGGTGAAATAAGTATTTATTTTTTATTTTATAAATCAACCAGACTAGACAGGCGAATCATTTCAAATTGAAATATCTCCTTGAATATTATTCTAAAAAATGCGGGAAAAAAAACCAAGAATAGATTTTGATGTGCCTAATTCAATGAAAAAATAAAAAAAAATCATGAAACGACCCTATTTGTTTCATTTTAATTTATTGATACTGATTTAGAAATACCGGAATTTAAGTTTTTGATTATTTGACATTTATTAAATTTTTACAATAAAGACATTGTGATTTATGGGTCTAATTTCTCGGAATATTACAGTTTTGTAGTGTTTTTTGGCGTAAAAGGACTTGTCTCACTGTGGAACATACTTGTTCCACAATGAGACAAAATTCGCGTTTCAAAAAAATTGCTCCATTTATTTTTTTGAATCGATATAATAATAATATTATTACGCTAATTACGAGAAATATGTCAATCTATGAGCATGCAACATCTAAATTACAAAATTCAATCATAACTTCTGACTATTTTCTGAAACGCAATTTTTGTCTCATTGTGGAACACTTTCCCCAACATTTTTTTTATACACAGTGGGACAAAAAAGTTAAGGGTGGTGGGAAAATATAAAAAATGACCCTGTACAATAGTTTTTCTACAGACGTGCGGAAATAAGTATACCTTCATATTTTGTAGTAGTCTATTAAATTTTTTTTGACAGCCGTGTGGCAGAGAAAAAAAAACTCCGCACCGTTATACCTACGTGCGGAAATTTTTTTTGGCACACGGCTGTAGAAAAATATTATTTCATTCCTCCTCCAGGAAAATCAGTAGGTATAAGTAATGAATACAAAATTAGCACAACTTTATTAAATGTGTAAATACAAAACTCTGTAGCAACAAGAAAAAAGTTTATTTAAACAACAAGAAATGCCCATTATAAGTAATATTAACAGTTACAAAAGAACGTTAATCAGAAGGTGAAAATGAAAATACAACAAAGACAAACTAAAACTAAACATACAGGGCTTTTTGAAATGTGTTATCACTTTTTTCCAGTTTAATTTTTGAATTTAATCAATCTACAAGATCAATCACTTGTGAATTAGAAGGCTGACTACAGCTTTGTTCCAACACAAGTTTTGCAACTAATACCTACGTTACATCAATATTTGTTATATATTACTGCTGGAAACAACAATTAGGCATAGTACGTCTTAAGACGTAGGTACTTAGAGAAACAAAAAAAAAAACTTAACAAAAAAAAGTCTAAACAATAACTAATATTAGGAAGTGAAAACTATCAAACTATAGTCGGGCTGAGTTCTGGACATCAAAGAAGTTCCTCCTAATCGCCTCTTCCAGTGCCTTTAAATTGACAACTCTAAATATAAAAAAAAAATAACATTTATGGGACAAAAAAAAAATTATAAAGCTTACCCGGTTCCTGGTTGGATGATACCATATTTTTCCAGCTTTTTCAAGAGGAGCTTTTTCTCAGTTTTTTTGGCATTGCGGAGAACTGCCGGCTCACGTTCTTCGCAGAAAGCTCCATAAAGGACCAATCTATGCAGATAACAATAATAATTTACACAAATCAAATCAAATATAAAACACTAATCCAATATAAATTCTTAATACATACTATATAAATAAATACCTATAAAACAAACATGGCATGATACTAAATTATAAATTATGTATTTCTTTGTGAGGGTCGAAACGGGAATGAGGAACGAAGCCACATGAGATGAACGAGTGACTAAAACCCCCACAGTTGCAATCTCATCCTTATACTTACTGTGAATTAGGCCAAAAGTTTCAGCAATAAATATGCATACGAGAGTTAGGATTTTTTGTGAAACAAACAAGGGTCTGCAAGATTGCCTGGGATCCACCCCACACATTGACCTTATTGCGCGTTAGTGCCATAGTGTAAAGTTGATTAGAACAGGATCCATAGAAACAGATTCTGTAACTTAGATGAGACTCAACTCAACCAACGCAAAATACGCATTCCTCGCAATAGACGAATCCAACTCTCGCGAGACAACCCTCAATGCAAAGCAACCTCTAGAAAGTTTTTTATTCATGTTCAGAACGTGAGCTTGAAACTTCAACTTTCCATCAATGAATAAACCTAAAAACTTATAAACCTGCACGCTCCGCACAACCTGCGAACCCAAAATAACATCACCCACGCCACATTTGAAAGAGACAATATTTGTTTTGGCAATGTTCAGTGTCAAGAAATTTGAGTCGCACAATTTTTTGATTTCAACCAGATCTCTGCCAACCAATCTCTCCAACTGATCAGCATTGAGCGTGCCACGCCACAGAATCGTCATATCATTAGCAAACATTGTAAATACACCTGACACATCCAACTCTGATTGATGTAAATCAGAAACAATAAAGGCCCCAGAACAGATCCCTGAAGAACACCCAGAAAAAATTTGTTGGTTACAGGATTCTTCACCATTGAAGCTCACTGATTGATAACGTGAAGACAGATAAGAAGCTATCCATGATAGGAAAGAACGTTCCTCTAAAAACTGATGTGAAGTTATAGACAAAAGTTATCAGACAATTTTCCGGAAACAGCCGAAGGTTCAGCGGCGTCGGTTTTTTTATATATGTATATTTTACCTATAACTCTTGTAACAACGGCTTATTAGGTGCTCCCTAAGGATATCACATAAAAATTTTCAATATTTTCTTATTATTAGTAGGTACAAATCTACGGTCATTGAAATTTTAGAAGGTGAAACTGTTTCTTAGCACTTCTCAAAAACTGTCCGTACTGACAAGTTAAAATTATTACTAGACATTATTTAGATCACAAAGAACATTAAAAAAAATATACCACACCCCTGCGCCTCTTTGGTCTTGGAAATTTAAAGGGTAAAATATGTTTTTCAACTTTTCTCAAAAACGGCCCGTACTGACAGGTTCAAATTGTTACTGGACATTATTTAGATCACAAAGAATATTAAAAAAAAATATACCATACCCCTGCGCTCCTTCGGTCTTTGAAATTTTTAAGGGTGAAGTATATTTTTCAACTTTTCTCAAAAACGGCCCGTACTGACAGGTTCAAATTGTTAGTAGACATTATTTAGATCACATAGAACAATAAAAAAAATATACCATACCCCTGCGCCCCTCCGGTCTTTGAAATTTTTAAGGGTGAGGAAGAAGTATGTTTTTCAACTTCTCTCAAAAACGGCCCGTACTGACAGGTTCAAATTGTTACTGGACATTATTTAGATCACAAAGAACATTAAAAAGAAATATACCATACCCCTGCGCTCCTTCGGTCTTTGAAATTTTTAAGGGTGAAATATATTTTTCAACTTTTCTCAAAAACGGCCCGTACTGACAGGTTCAAATTGTTAGTAGACATTATTTAGATCACATAGAACAATAAAAAAAATATACCATACCCCTGCGCCCCTTCGGTCTTTGAAATTTTTAAGGGTGAAATATATTTTTCAACTTTTCTAAAAAACGGCCCGTACTGACAGGTTCAAATTGTTACTAGACATTAATAAGATCACAAAGAATAATAAAAAAAATATACCATACCCCTGCGCCCCTTCGGTCTTTGAAATTTTTATGGGTGCAATACGGTGAAATATGTTTTCCAACTTTTCTCAAAAACGGCCCGTACTGACAGATTCAAATTATTACTAGACATTATTTAGATCACATAGAACAATGAAAAAAATATACCACACCCCTGCGCCCCTTCGGTCTTTGAAATTTTTAAGGGTGAGGGTGAAATATGTTTTTCAACTTTTCTCAAAAACGGCCCGTACTGACAGGTTCAAATTGTTACTAGACATTATTTAGATCACATAGAATAATAAAAAAATATACCATACCCCTGCGCCCCTTCGGTCTTTGAAATTTTTAAGGGTAAAATACGGTGAAATATGTTTTCCAACTTTTCTCAAAAACGGCCGTACTGACAGATTCAAATTATTACTAGACATTATTTAGATCACATAGAACAATGAAAAAAATATACCATACCCCTGCGCCCCTTCGGTCTTTGAAACTTTTAAGGGTGAGGGTAAAATATATTTTTCAACTTTTCTCAAAAACGGCCCGTACTGACAGGTTCAAATTGTTAGTAGACATTATTTAGATCACATAGAACAATAAAAAAAATATACCATACCACTGCGCCCCTTCGGTCTTTGAAATTTTTAAGGGTGAAATATATTTTTCAACTTTTCTCAAAAACGGCCCGTACTGACAGGTTCAAATTGTTACTAGACATTAATAAGATCACAAAGAATAATAAAAAAAATATACCATACCCCTGCGCCCCTTCGGTCTTTGAAATTTTTATGGGTGCAATACGGTGAAATATGTTTTCCAACTTTTCTCAAAAACGGCCCGTACTGACAGATTCAAATTATTACTAGACATTATTTAGATCACATAGAACAATGAAAAAAATATACCACACCCCTGCGCCCCTTCGGTCTTTGAAATTTTTAAGGGTGAGGGTGAAATATGTTTTTCAACTTTTCTCAAAAACGGCCCGTACTGATAGATTCAAATTATTACTAGACATTATTTAGATCACAAAGAACAGTAAAAAAAATATACCATACCCCTGCGCCCCTTCGGTCTTTGAAATTTTTAAGGGTGAGGGTGAAATATGTTTTTCAACTTTTCTCAAAAACGGCCCGTACTGACAGGTTCAAATTGTTACTAGACATTATTTAGATCACATAGAATAATAAAAAAATATACCATACCCCTGCGCCCCTTCGGTCTTTGAAATTTTTAAGGGTAAAATACGGTGAAATATGTTTTCCAACTTTTCTCAAAAACGGCCGTACTGACAGATTCAAATTATTACTAGACATTATTTAGATCACATAGAACAATGAAAAAAATATACCATACCCCTGCGCCCCTTCGGTCTTTGAAATTTTTAAGGGTGAGGGTAAAATATGTTTTTCAACTTTTCTCAAAAACGGCCCGTACTGACAGGTTCAAATTGTTACTAGACATTATTTAGATCACATAGAATAATAAAAAAATATACCATACCCCTGCGCCCCTTCGGTCTTTGAAATTTTTAAGGGTAAAATACGGTGAAATATGTTTTCCAACTTTTCTCAAAAACGGCCGTACTGACAGATTCAAATTATTACTAGACATTATTTAGATCACATAGAACAATGAAAAAAATATACTATACCCCTGCGCCCCTTCGGTCTTTGAAACTTTTAAGGGTGAGGGTGAAATATGTTTTTCAACTTTTCTCAAAAACGGCCCGTACTGACAGGTTCAAATTGTTACTAGACATTATTTAGATCACATAGAACAATAAAAAAATATACCATACTCCTGCGCCCCTTCGGTCTTTGAAATTTTTAAGGGTGCAATACGGTGAAATATGTTTTCCAACTTTTCTCAAAAACGGCCGTACTGACAGATTCAAATTATTACTAGACATTATTTAGATCACATAGAACAATGAAAAAAATATACCATACCCCTGCGCCCCTTCGGTCTTTGAAACTTTTAAGGGTGAGGGTAAAATATATTTTTCAACTTTTCTCAAAAACGGCCCGTACTGACAGGTTCAAATTGTTACTAAACATTATTAAGATCACAAAGAACAGTAAAAAAAATATACCATACCCCTGCGCCCCTTCGGTCATTGAAATTTTTAAGGGTGAGGGTAAAATATGTTTTTCAACTTTTCTCAAAAACGGCCCGTACTGACAGGTTCAAATTGTTACTAGACATTATTTAGATCACATAGAACAATAAAAAAATATACCATACCCCTGCGCCCCTTCGGTCTTTGAAATTTTTAAGGGTGAGGGTGAAATATGTTTTTCAACTTTTCTCAAAAACGGCCCGTACTGATAGATTCAAATTATTACTAGACATTATTTAGATCACAAAGAACAGTAAAAAAAATATACCATACCCCTGCGCCCCTTCAGTCTTTGAAATTTTTAAGGGTGAGGGTAAAATATGTTTTTCAACTTTTCTCAAAAACGGCCCGTACTGACAGGTTCAAATTGTTACTAGACATTATTTAGATCACATAGAATAATAAAAAAATATACCATACCCCTGCGCCCCTTCGGTCTTTGAAATTTTTAAGGGTAAAATACGGTGAAATATGTTTTCCAACTTTTCTCAAAAACGGCCGTACTGACAGATTCAAATTATTACTAGACATTATTTAGATCACATAGAACAATGAAAAAAATATACCACACCCCTGCGCCCCTTCGGTCTTTGAAATTTTTAAGGGTGAGGGTGAAATATGTTTTTCAACTTTTCTCAAAAACGGCCCGTACTGATAGATTCAAATTATTACTAGACATTATTTAGATCACAAAGAACAGTAAAAAAAATATACCATACCCCTGCGCCCCTTCGGTCTTTGAAATTTTTAAGGGTGAGGGTAAAATATGTTTTTCAACTTTTCTCAAAAACGGCCCGTACTGACAGGTTCAAATTGTTACTAGACATTATTTAGAGTACATAGAACAATAAAAAAATATACCATACCCCTGCGCCCCTTCGGTCTTTGAAATTTTAAAGGGTGCAATACGGTGAAATATGTTTTCCAACTTTTCTCAAAAACGGGCGTACTGACAGATTCAAATTATTACAAGACATTATTTAGATCACATAGAACAATGAAAAAAATATACCATACCCCTGCGCCCCTTCGGTCTTTGAAATTTTTAAGGGTGAGGGTAAAATATGTTTTTCAACTTTTCTCAAAAACGGCCCGTACTGACAGGTTCAAATTGTTACTAGACATTATTAAGATCACAAAGAACAGTAAAAAAAATATACCATACCCCTGCGCCCCTTCGGTCTTTGAAATTTTTAAGGGTGAGTGTAAAATATGTTTTTTCTACAACTGTCAAAAAATGATGATGTTCGCACACTCATAACAGTTTGCGAAGTTACACTTTTTTTCCCAGGTATTGATTTTTTAACGTTCCCATGACGCCGTGCGCGAACTAGCTATTTCGCACACTGGTGCGCGAAATAGATAGTTCGCACACTGATATGTCATGGTGACACATACCTGTCAGGAAACCAAAAATAATTAAAATTCACCTACCGAATAATCGAATGACCGAATGATCGATATTTAAATGCAGTTGTAGAAAAAATATTGTTTGCAACTCGGGCGCGAAATACTTTGGTGATCTCGACTATTTTTTTAACTCGGCTGCGCCTCGTTAAAAAAATCAGATCTCGAAAAACCAAAGTAGCATTTCGCGCCCTAGATACAAAAATAACGATTTCAACTTTTCTCAAAAACGGCCCGTACTGACAGATTCAAATTATTACTAGACATTATTTAGATCACAAATAACAATAAAAAAAAATATACCATACCCCTGCGCCCCTTCGGTCTTTGAAGTTTTAAGGGTGCAATACGGTGAAATATGTTTTCCAACTTTTCTCAAAAACGGCCCGTACTGACAGGTTCAAATTGTTAGTAGACATTATTTAGATCACATAGAACAATAAAAAAAATATACCATACCCCAGCGCCCCTTCGGTCTTTGAAATTTTTAAGGGTGAGGGTGAAATATGTTTTTCAACTTTTCTCAAAAACGGCCCGTACTGACAGATTCAAATTGTTACTAGACATTATTTAGATCACAAAGAACAATAAAAAAAATATACCATACCCCTGCGCCCCTTCGGTCTTTGAAATTTTTAAGGGTGCGGTACGGTGAAATATGTTTTTCAACTTTTCTGAAAAACGGCCCGTACTGACAGGTTCAAATTGTTAGTAGACATTATTTAGATCGCATAGAACAATAAAAAAAATATACCATACACCTGCGCCCCTTCGGTCTTTGAAATTTTTAGGGGTGTAATACGGTGAAATATGTTTGTGCATCTCTCAAAAACCGTCCGTACTGACCGGTTCAAATTATTATCAGATATTCAAGTCACAAAGAGCTTATAGGGTATGGCATATTTTTTTATTGTTCTTTGTGATCTAAATAATGTCTAGTAATAATTTGAACCTGTCAGTACGGTCCGTTTTTGAGAAAAGTTGAAAAACATATTCCACCCTCACCCTTAAAAATTTCAAAGACCGAAGGGGCGCAGGGGTATGGTATATTTTTTTTATTGTTCTATGTGATCTAAATAATGTCTACTAACAATTTGAACCTGTCAGTACGGGCCGTTTTTGAGAAAAGTTGAAAAACATATTTTAACCTTAAAATTTCAAAGACCGAAGGTGAGCAGGGGTGTGGTATATTTTTTTTAATGTTCTTTGTGATCTAAATAATGTCTAGTAACAATTTGAACCTGTCAGTACGGGCCGTTTTTGAGAAAAGTTGAAAAACATATTTTAACCTTAAAATTTCAAAGACCGAAGGGGAGCAGGGGTGTGGTATATTTTTTTTAATGTTCTTTGTGATCTAAATATTGTCTAGTAATAATTTTAACTTGTCAGTACGGACAGTTTTTGAGAAATGCTAAGAAACAGTTTCACCTTCTAAAATTTCAATGACCGTAGATTTGTACCTACTAATAATAGGAAAATATTGAAAATTTTTATGTGATATCCTTAGGGAGCACCTAATAAGTCATTGTTACAAGAGATAAAGGTGAAATATACATATATAAAAAAACCGACGCCACTGAACCTTCGGCTGTTTCCGGAAAATTGTCTCATAACTTTTGTCTGATAACTTCACATCAGTCCTCTAAAACCATATAGGTATTTCAAGCTTGCCCAGCAGTACTCTATGATCCACGCAATCAAATGCCTTAGACTTAGACAGATCACAAAACACCGCCGCAGCAACCTCTCCATCATAAGTCGATTGTATACATTTTCCAAAAATAAGAACATTAAGAACATGGCATCATTGGTGTTTCTTGAAGAATGAAATCCGAACTGAACTTTGCTTAAAATACTGTGTCTATCAAGAAAACTGATGATACGCGTCTTTACCAGTTTTTCAACAACTTTGGCCATAGTTGGGAGCAGGGAAATTGGTCTAAAGTTTGGAGGCGACTCTTTGTCTCCCACCTTGAACAGAGGAGTAACTTTAGCAAATTTCATAGAAGAGAAACTACCGGTTATAAAAGACAAATTTATTGCCTCTGGAAGCATATGCAGAGCTCGATCAGGAAGCCTTACAAAAAAATTCAAAGAAATATCGTCCCATCCAGAGGAATCTTTGTTTTTTATGTCTGCAAAGACCTTCCTAATTTCATATATATCCGTCGGATAAAAATGAAAGTTGTCTCTTACCGCGGCTTCCTCAATATAAGCTAAGCCGTTCTTGTCAGGACTCATATTTGCAGATAAGTTCGAAGTTCGCCGCTACATTACAATAAAAAGAGTTAAATTGATCACAAGTAAGCTCTCTCTATGTTCATTGTTTGATTAATGAATTCTATTAGTATAGTATCTTTGCTTAGCAGCTCTTATTGATTTTCTATAAATTCCACGATTTTTACTAAACTATCCAGAAAATATTTACGAAGCCTGTGTAAAAAACGCATGGTTCGCGCTGATATCTTTAGGCCCTTAGTGAAACCAGGGTATTGCGTTCTTTTTCTTCAAAGTTTTAAGTGGAAATGCTTTATTGAAATTATGAGATAAAATAAACTCTGAAACTGATTGAGGGGGTTAGATGAGTGTAGTAGGCATAGGTATGGCCCAGTCAGTCTCGGCACATAATTACGAAAACCTACTGTAATTAGGTATTCCGTGAGTAAATCCTACCCCTTGCATCCAGATTTTTGTTTTTTTTTACAAGAAATATATTAAAATTACAGATAACAGTCTCGTGGTATGACAGGTCCGCCTTTTTTACAAAACAATCAACAAAATTACCAGCCTTAGTAGAACATAGTCAATCAAAGATGACGAGGTCTTTGTAACTCGAGTGGGATTCTGATGTATTCAACAAGGATAGAGAAAAATCACGTGACTTTGAAATGGTATTTGTTGGACCATGGCCATGTATGGCTAAATCAGAAGATTTCAATACATCAGAAAGTAACTGAATATTGGGGTGCGAACTATTTGCGAAATTCAGGTTTAAGTCACCGGTCAGAATAATCTATGAATGCAAAGGAAAAATGATGCAAAGAAAAATGCAAAGTGAAGCATTTTTCGACATTTTAGGTATATACCTACTAGCACAGAACATCCTACTAGTTTTTATTTTCGCGGAGTAGGTATATATCAAGATATAATCTTTACCTTGTACCTTTGTATTTTACTCTGCATTGCTCTGCCGCCTGGGGACTGAATACCCAAACTTACCTCAGATGAGCTCGAAGTTTATTATTCTTATTGTTCGAACTGCAAGAGAGGCAAATGAATTGTTCCTTATCAATCGCCTGCGAATCAAAATACCCATTGCATACAGCATGAACTGGTTCTAAACATTTATTGCAGTTTATCAATTGGAATGTCTGGTCCAGGTTTCTCCATTCACAAGCGCAATTTTCGAGAGCTTGGCTGAGCACTGAAGCTATCTCTAATAATTTTTTCCAATGTATTTTTGAGAGCGTTTATGATTCAATTATCTACTTACCTAAACTTTTATTTTCTATAGATTCGTTTAGCATCAATTTAGCTTTCTTAGGAGGACTTTTCATGATTTGATCAATACAACCACGTTTGTTGTTTGATCTTATTTTCAGGTTCCCAAATCTAATTTCCGGAGATATTGCATCAATCTCCAAAGATTCTCGTTCCTCTTCTGTAACTGTTTGCTGCTTTTCCATAGAGCCTTGCGCCATTTCTAGAGGTTCTTGCGCTATTTCCATAGGTTCTTGCTCCGCATCATTCGCATATTGGCGCTCCTCTTCATCCCTAGGTACTTGCTCTTCCACCACTGGAACCGGCGCGGAAGTAGCAGTATCCTTGAAAGTCTCAAGCTAAAAATTAAACGCGTATTATTCGCACCCCACATACATCTACTAAAAATAATCTCACATTCCATCCTCTGGCTTCTCCAGTAAGTTTATGAAAGCCCGTATTGATTCTACCCATATGATAAACAGCAAAATGGTCGACTGATTTTACTTCCGTATTGGGGCGGAAATGAGGTGGTTCATATGTAGATGGAGTATCTATGGAATTAAAAGTGTTAAGTTTATAGTGCCCAAAATTTCTGAGGCATGTATTCGGATATAGGTAGTTAGCTGGATTTTTGTAGCTATATGGGGTAAATAGAATCTGGGAAAAGTTTTTTAGGCAGCCAACTGACAAAGATGAAAAAGTTGATTTCTTTGAATTCTTATTTCCATTGCCCTTCTGTTTGATAAATAACAAAACAAATATAATATTAGCAAAATAATACTAACTGTCTTGATAACAGATATCGCACAATAGGTCGACATCATCTTCTGGCCATTTTTCCCCTGGCAAACACCGTATAGCATTCAACAAGCCAAGCATAGCTTTACGAACTTTTTCTGAATCTCTAATTCCGGCTTCTCCTTCGTTTTCATTGTTGTATTTATACTTAAAACGGTAACTCTCTAGAATTTCCTTAGTATTTTTCCTTACAATAATCAAGTCCATTTGTCGTAGCTGCAAAACAATACAAATTATTGCTAGATAATTATACTTGAATTAAAACATCTGTTTAAAAAACTGATATGATAACTATTCTACTTACGAATCCTTTCTCCAGAGCATCTAGTACTCCTGTACCGTATTTGTGATGGGCTTTTATAAATCTATTTTGGCTTTTTCGTTTGAAAATGAAATAAGGAACTTGATCAAAAGCAAGTTTTTCAATGAATTCATTTTCTGGTACCTGAATTCGTCTGTTGATAATATTAAGTAAAGCAAGCTTTGTTATTCTTTTCAAATATTTTTTCGAAAGTTCAAAAGTCTTGATTGAATTTTGCACTTCGAGGTTGTTTATGATCTAAAACAAAACAAGTTGAATAAAAATAGGCCAATGGATATTGGTTCGAGAATTTCCCAACATTTAGCAAATGTTCTGCTCATCAGGGAATATTTTACCACTGGGGGAAGTTTTTCCTTTACATCCAAAGTACTTTTGGCTAAGAATACTTTTGGTTACATATAAGTCAAGGATTGGACTCCCTCCTTAGGAACAGTGAGTAGATATAGGTATGTGATCCAATTTTTTTATTTTTGCCAAAGTGTCCTGCTTTATTTGGAGCTACCTGGAGGTTCGCCCCTAGCTATGAGAATAGTCTTTTCTTTATAAATAAAAAATACACCTATTTTTTTTTTTTAAATCTACTGTGTCCAAATTTTGTTGCATTTATTTTTTCCGGTTAGCTTGTTTGGAATACTGTGAGGCTCCGTCAATTTTACCAAAGTTAAAGGAAAAACAAGATGAGGGGCTAACTTGACGCTCAACCCCCCCAAAATTTTGGAAATCAGATCAAATAAAAATTGATTCTTATGCAATTTGAAGTGTGCTGAACTGTGCTGTATCAGATTTTTCTGAAAAGGACATCGCACACATCTTATGGGTTTTCGGGGACCCATCGATTTTTTAAAAAATTTGCCATGTTGTAGTACTAGCAAAAATAAGCATTTTTCATTCATTGCACCAAATCTCACCTCTGTAGACTTAGCCCCCCAAATTTAAATTTTTGACTTTCTTCACTCTCAATCGTTTGATAATTGTTTGATAGTGATTGATAGTCCTGATAGATCGTTTGATAGCGATTTAGGATTGAACGAGCGCGCCACAGAAAACGAAGGTACCGAAACCGAACGAGAGCTAGAGAAGAGGCGATTAGGCATTAGAGAGACGGGAGAACAAGCTGGGGCTGTTCCTTTAGACGCGTGTCTGTAATTATTCATTATGTAATCTGAAGTGTGCTGAACTGTGCTGTACCAGGTTTTTCTCAAAATATCCATATTTGGTTGTATGCCGACAAATCCTACTGGGCTTGACGCTAGCCCCCCAAAATTTTGGAAATCGAATGGAACAAAAACGGATTTTTATGCAATTTGAAGTGTGCTGGACTCTGTTGCATAAGGTTTTTTTGAAAATTTTCATATTCGGTCATTTTCAGACAAAATCCTATTGGGTGGCTAACTTGACGCTCAGCCCCCCCAAAATTTTGAAAATCAGATCAAATAAGTAGCCCGCCGAGTAGGATTTTGTCGGAAAATGACCGAGTGTGGAAATTTGGAGAAAACCCTGATACAGCACAGTTCAGCACACTTCAGATTACATAATAATCCATTCTTGTTTGATCTCCAAAATTTAGGGGGGACTGAGCGTCAAGTTAGCCTCTCAGCAGGATTTTGTCGGAAAATGACCGAATAAGAAAATTTTCAGAAAAGCCTGATACAGTTCAGCACACTTAAAATTGCATAAGAATCTATTTTTGTTTGATCTGATTTCCAAAATTTGGGGGGGCTGATCGTCAAGTTTGCCCCCCTAGCCCAGTAGAATATTGTCGGAAAATGACCGAATATGGACATTTTTAGAAAAATCTGATACAGCACAGTTTAGCACACTTTCGATTGCATAAGAATCCATTTTTGTTTGACCTAATTTCCATTTTTGGGGGTCTGAGCGTCAAGTTAGCCCCTTATCTTGTTTTTCCTATAACTTTGGTATCGGAACAGCACGGTTCAAAATATCATAGGCACAGGGCACAGTAAACTAGTAAAGTACGCTTCGAGCACGGCGAGTGGTTGAAATTTTGTTAGAAAATTCGAATGTGAGGGAGCTAACTTGACGGAGCCCTATCCGTGGGTGGTTCGTTTGTTGTTTATCGCTAGAAGGTGATAGCATTGTATAAAAAGGCTTTTTATACAATGGTGATAGGCATGGGCGCCGGCAGCAGGGTGCAAGGGGGTGCACTTGCACCCCCCTGTCAGGAATACATTGAAAACAATATTTTTTATTTTATTATTTTTTTTTATTTTTTAAAGTTACTGTTTGAATCGAGTTATTGAAGTCAAACTTCTAGGCGGCGTGATATTTGGACGACAATAATTGTATTTCTTTCAAGAATTTGGAAACTGGAGCTACTCGCTCCGGTGTTACTCGACAACGGTTTTAATGGGAGAGATGCGGGGTGCAACCAATGACGTTGGTGCAACAAACACTTTGCGAAAGGAATAAACGCGTAGCGCCTCGGAGCTGTTCCGGAGCTCCTCTTAGGTGTAAAAGGAATGCAACTAATGTAGAGTAATTTGAAATACACGTTACGGGGAAATTTCGTTACTCGAGAGAGAAGAAAGATAAACGTAAAGAGACGGAGAAAGACAGCTATTGATTGACAGAAACCAAAGATTATAAGCGTAAAAACGATTGCCTATTATTGACCAGCGCCGATACTTTTGTGATGTCACGTTGACACGTTACTATAGATGCGCGTCTCCCTTTGTTTTACTACTATCATTGTATTTTGTGATTATTTTCGTTATTTATACATTACATATTTGTGTCCTGTGCTTTTTTTTATTTATTTAAATAACTTCAAAAATAAAGAAATTACGACAGTTTAAACTGTTATCAAGATAAAAAGAGCACACTGTACATACTGTTGTATTTGCCTTTCACTTATTATTGGCGTAGCATTATCCATGGAAATTCGACAGGTTGACCCTCGTATAATAATAACAATATATGTCAAATTCCAGACAGTTTTAAGTGTGTTTCACATAATCTCGTAAGTGTCGCAGTATTGAAATTCTCTGGCCTATCTGGCCAATCAAATTTGACACATTTGTCAATATATTTTTCAATAGTGCAACATATAAACGGCACTTTACTATTCTGCATACCTGCAAAATCCATTGACATTGTTCAAAACTCGGCATTGTCAAATTTATTTCATATTTAAGATGCCCAAAATAATTTCTCAAGAGAAAATAAGGAAAATGGGAAATAATAAAATGTTACGGCTATTTCGACAAAAGAGAAGTTCTTCAGGGAATAATAATTGGAGTCCAACTACCAGATACATTTGGGGTAGGTATAGTTTAAATATAGATGTAAAGCCATTTCTCATAACCAGCAACCACTATTTTTGTTGGACGAAACCCGAGAAAACAGTTACTGCGAAAACATATTTATGCTGTTAAGCTTATTATTATGGTTACGTTGGATTTATTTTATTTCAAATAAATTTGATAAGTTTACTAAGTACCCATTTTTTTTTTAAATTAATTTGGAAACTTATTTTGGAATTGAATCTACTCAGATATTTAACACATTCTGGCAACTCGGCTGTCTGTTTTATAACCCTGAAATTTAAAAAATACATTGTCATCAAATGTCATTATTATACGAGGGCAACCTCTCAAATTTCCATGGACAATGCTACGCCAATAATATCTGAAAAGCATATAGGTATTTCTTTTGAAATTCCCTCTCTTTTCTTCTCTCGCACCTTCAATCTCCCTCATTCGGTTTTTAAGAAGTTTCATTTTTACCACGTGTACGGCGCTTCACATGTTTTTTTTTTTCGCGCGCAATCAACCTGTAGAATGGCGGGAATTTCGAATTCACTTAATTTCTTATTTCTTGATATAAATTTTTTTCATTCCTACGATTTGATATCCCGAGAAAAGTATTAAATTGCCGAGGTTAAAACATCATATAACTTTCCCAATCACCAAGAAAAATTTATTTTTTTGAAAACTCAAAATAACCATTTTTGGGCGTGGCACCCGGAAAAATTTTCGGGCACTTATTCAACTTCTTAAATTAGTAATTTGGACCAATATAATAATCCACGCGCCACCATTGCCTGTATGCACCCCCCTGAAACTAATCCTGGCGGCGCCTATGGTGATAGGCCAAGGGCGCTCGTACTACTTTTCAGGGGTGCTCGTACCACTTGGCAGGTAGCACGCGCCACAACAGCTGGCTACCTGTTCGTGCAATATAGTTTAAAGGTATTTGTCTCTAGTTTTTTTTTTTTTAAATCTGTATAAAAATATACTAATGTACCTAGATAGAATATGCCGCCCCCTCGGGCTACCGCCCTCGTGCGGCACATGAGTTGCACGACTGTAAAATCCGGCCCTGCAAATCGTACGCGCAACTTAGATTCTTCAAGTTAGGTAAGAAAAGTGCTTGATCGTAAGCAGCTACTGTCTAAAATGTAGACTCATGCTCCGCCGCCTCTTCCGTCTCGGCAGGAATGCACTGCCTTATATTTTTCGATATTATATAGAAAGGTTTCATTGTTATTCAGCCAAGTTTCATTCAACAATATTGCATCACAGTTTTCATTTATCACAGAGAGCATTGCACAATATCAAACTTATATCGCAGGCTTTGGGTGTTCATATAGACAATATTCAATTCTCGAGGCCTGTCTAGTTTTCCAACTGTGCTTTATTTTCATGGTCATGATTCAGGAATACTCGATTACTGATTACTGTTGGAAAATCTCAATTCTGTGGTGGTGAATTGAAATATTTTTTTGGATTTCATGATCTGTGCCTTGGTTTCCGTGTTAATTTATTTATTTCAAAGCTCATCCCCTGAAATATAAAATTTTATTAATATAAATTTATTAGTTTAAACTTGAGAAGACAACCTTGATGGGGCGATTTTTTTGCGGATCATCCCTACATTCCCTACCCAGTCTATGGGCTGTGAAGTTTTCAACAATTGTCATATCCAGTTTACTTCCAATTCCATGGACTATTATGTTGTTATTCAGTTCAATCTGCTCTCTCTTATTGAGTTTCTTTTTTATATCCTGCAATTCGCTCTGATGCAGTTTTTCATTTATTTTCAATTGCTCCTCGAATTTTTGGTATAGTGCAGTATATTTATCATCCATATCATGCAACTTTGACATAACATCATCGATAGTGTAATTTTGTTTATTTTGTCCTGTTTTCTTAGTATTATCCTGGGTTTTACCACTCTGACAATCATCGCAAAGCCATGGCTGAGTGGATTTTCTCAACCACTACTGATACGCCCTTTGAGTCATCGAAATACATTCTCGATGTTTCCATATTAAGCACTTTTCGTATAATAAATCATCCTGATTATCAAGCACTTCCTCATCACATTTGTCACAGATAAGCAATTCCGGCATTTTGGCGACGTCTAGTTATTCAGAGAAAATCGGAAAGGCTGTCCCATCATATGCTAGCCGCAGATGGATCCATTGATGAATAAAAGAATTCGCCCATAGTAAAAAACGTCAGCTAAAGTCAAGGATAATAAGGCCCCCACAGACGCTCAGTTATTTTGCACAGGCCGACGTGACTGTGCAAACATTGGTGCAAACCTGGTTTGTGCAGGCCAGGCATAGCGGCACGTCTGTGGATACTTCCGGCCGACTGTAATGGCCTGGCCTGAGTACAAATTCAAGATCTGCTTGAAATTGGGCCTGCGCGAACCAATAGACCTGAGTGTGTGTGTGTGTGTGTGTTCAGTTTATTTATTCAGCTTATTTAGTCAGTCTATTAAAAAATAACATAGCATTCCAAATAAACAAAATGTCGAACACAAGCAAACATTTTCTATGTGACTTGCGATTTTATAGAAATATACAAACCTTCCAATGCTTGTGGAAAATAAAAAGTATAAGGACTATAGTGATATAGGAAAAAAGAAATCGGCTCCCTATGAAGTATTCTTCTTTATTGCACAAGCAAGCAGAATACAAGACAAAGCTGTATTGCGAGAAGCCATTTTCACTGTGGAAGAAAAATACGTTTGAACTGCGTTTGTCGTCCTGTTTGGAAAGAAGTGTGCTAAAAACAGAGCGGGTGTCCGAGAGGCACAGGTACAGATAAATTTGCGCAAATCGACTTGCACAGTCGTCCTGTGCAAAATAACTGTGCATCTGTGGCGGCCTATACACACTACTGCAACAGGATAACGATAACATATCCTCATAAGGCCTGTGTAGTTCAAATCTTAAGCCCCTCACTCTGCCAACGCACCAGTGATGACGTAGACAGCGTGTCGTTTCACTCGTTTCTCGCCTTGAACTAAGCTGTAATATTTATGGCAGATACACCCATATAAGACGCTCACAAACGAACGCCCCAAAGCAGAAAGTGCTGCCCCGAACAACACAAACAAACAAACCTTGATTCGCTGCGGGCTTTTGCTCTATGCATACTTTGTTGTTTTACATTAATTAACATTCTAAAACAACTCTTTTTTAGATCTAGTTCGCATTTTACTCTCATTTGCACCGACCATTTTAAGAAAGGTTGTATGATAATTCATTTATTTATTATACGTGATAAATTGAAGAAAATTTACAAAAAATAAAATAAAATATCAGATGTGACAAGAAGCCCATTTTGGTAACAAATAATAAACGCTTAAAGCACCGGCGTATCCAGCCCATGCGTCTGGGGGGGGGGGGGGGGGTTATCAGCCCATTTTTTTCCAGGTGCCACGCCCAAAAACGTTTACTTTGAGCCTTCAAAACATTTTTTTTCTACGAGAGTGAGGACAATTAAACAGTGCGGAAAATCGATTTTCTCGCTGCGAGAATCTCGCACGGTGCGGCGAAATTTTTTCCGCACGGATATCGGTGCGGAAAAATTATTTCCGCGCGGCTGACAAAAAAAAAACAATAAATTACTACAAATTATGTAGGTATATGTACAGTTGCGATCAAAAAAAAGGTGTACAAGAATTATTAACCCCAATTTGAGCTCCCGGTGTAGCATACAAAATTTTGACAGTAAATAAACATTTTAAAATATGTTGGGTTCAGGCGATGACATATTCTAGGTTAAAAACGGGTGGAAAAATGCCAAAATAATGTCATCCGAAGCTCTGTAGTTTGAAAACTTGTTGAAAAATGCCAAAGTAATGTCATTTTTGGTTATAAATTTAATTATTGTATGATAGACCAGGAGATTTTGGAGATTTTTGGTTGTACTACTTTTTTTTGATCGCAACTGTACTTACTTATTTCCGCACGTCTGTAGAAAAACTATTGTGCCTAACACATGCGGAAAATCTGTTTTCCGAATTCGGCTGCTTCACCGAATTCCGCTACGCGTCTTTCGGTGAACGACAGACTCGTGCGGAAAAATTCATTTTCCGCACTTGTTAAGCCTAGTACCTACTCATAACTGCGACATTCGCACTTTTTTGACATTGCTTTAACAATTTGACGTTTTATGCGTGTATCAAACGTCAAATTGTCGAAGCAATGTCAAAAAAAAGCGAATTTCGCAGTAATGAGTACTAGGCTTTAGGTAAATATATTCTGTATTACCAACAAATAACGAAACCGAACTCTGATAGCGAATTCCATTGGAATAAGGGTTAGTGCGCACTGAGTGTATTCGTATCTTATTCTACCAGCTTGTATAAGAAAGAGATAAAAATATATTTTTTTGCACTGATTTTACCAATGGAATTTGCTATGAGATTCCCCTAAAACTTTTTAATTATAGCGAATTCTATTGGAAGGATTATTACAAAAAATGTATTTATCTCTTTCCTATAAAAGCTAGTAGAGAAAGATACGAATACACTCAGTGTGCACTATTCCTTTGAATAGAATTCACTATAAATGGCATGCGATCAGTGCGGACACTGTGCAAACTAGAAAACAAGTTAGGGCCGGTTGCTGAAAAGTAAAAATATAAAAAATAGATTTATTTGTGTGGTGTAGGGTAAATTTTTTTCTTCCATCGCAACGATCTTGGGGGGGGGGTAATTACCCCCATTACCCCCCCCTTGTATACGCCGGTGGCTTAAAGTGACATTTTTTTAATTATGTTAAAATGTTACCTACTTTAAACATTGATTAATCAAAATAAATAATATTTTTCATCAACAATTTAAATTCTAAACTAAACTACAACTGCTGGCGCTAACAGCTGACTACTCAATTAATCACATTGGCAATGGTGCTGGTGCTACACCATTTGACCGCGATTACCAAAAACGAGGCCGATAAGCATTCCTAATACTCCTAGTAGTGTATTATCCTTTATCCTTGAGCTAAAGTAACTCATGGCCGTTTGCACCGACCATTTTAAGGGAGGTTTAGCGATAATCACCGCTTAAATTCACATTTTTACATATGGACGTTTCAAAAACGCCTAATACGAAACATTTTAAAAACCAAAAAGATGCTTTTTCATAGGTCATTTAGAACATCCACTGGATTTAGGTAATTAAAAAGTATCCAATATTAATAAACGTACCTATCTTTTACGAATTTTTTTGAAAACATACATTTTAGTATCCGAAAAAGGGATAATGAAACATTTTCAATAATGGTTTCAGAAATGATTTGTAAAACCGTTTGAAAAACGACCCTTTCACGACTCTTTACAGAAACATACGTTCACGTTCACGATGAACCTGTAGGAAAACGTTATTTAATTGTCCCTATAGCGGAGGTTTTAAAAACAACTCAAAAATCAAAACGTCTTTTTCAAACCTTTTCGAAAAACGAAAAACACTCTGACATGGACATTAAAAAATCGTTTGTAGAACGTTATTATTGTTGGTTAGCTACATACAGATTTAAAAAAAAAACGAACAAAATATCTAGGTACCTCTGGATCTACCTAATATTTATCACGCAACAACAACTGTGTAAAAGCAATGAGCTGTGTAAAGTGAGCCGTTTTTCACGAATGTGAATTTTGACAAGGCGAGTGCGACAATCACATCACATCATCACATCCGTGGAAAAAAGTGCTTTACACACCTGTTGCATGCAAAAAACATTCTACTATTTACCAACAATTAATATAAAGCCATAAATTTGAAGAAAAAACAAAATACCACAACTTTTACGTCAGTGTCTAAAGTGAATTACTTTACGCACTAGGCAGTACTAGTAGAAACTAGTGCGTGAAATCTAATTTCACGTCTTTTGAACAGTGCGTAAAGTAAGTAAGTATACTTTACGCACGTCGCACGGTAGTAGAAAGGTCTTCAGCGGTTCGAAATCGTTTGTATTATGCACAAAGAATGAAAAGTTAGAAACTTACTACGCTGGGAAATTCGATGCTGGTGTTCATGATTCTGGCTGGAGGTTTTTTTCTGGTTTTTCTCAATCCGGAATCCACAATCTCATAACCTCTGGACAGGACGACAATGAACTGTCAACTTTATTGCTGGTTGCTAGAAAGGAAATTGTGGAATAATGGGAAAATGGAAAATGCAAAACAACATGGCAGCTCTATGACTCCTCTGATTATTGAAACAATTGCTATGCGTGTTCTATTGGCCGCGAAAAACATGGCCTACTGTAACCGACAATTATATCCTCTATTGGTCGAAATAATAGTGGCGTTTTAGAAATCATGAATAAATATTTAAAACATAGAAAAATATAAAAAAACAAATCATACCCAATCAGTTAATTAAAAACTACATTAATATAATTATTTAAATTCAAAATATCGCGGCGATAGTGCTAACTTCACACAAATTCAGTAGAATATGTCAGTGAACTCAATCATAGAATTTATCGGTTTTTGTTTATTCCACGACACATGTGAGAAAGACGAAGACAGACGTACTCGGAGTCAGATAAAATTCCACAAGCCGTTACTTCTCAAGTATGACGCTGTCAAGTCAATTTCAAATTTAACTTTTAAAAACAGTTTGGTGTTTGGTTTTTTCCTCTGGTTCTGGTTCCTCTATCAGTAAAAGCAAGCGTATTTATTTGCTCTATGTCCGTTTTATTTGAATCTGTTTGTTCGTATATAGTGTGTGTAGTCCTATAACTCATTTAAGTCATTAAAAATACTAAATAACTAGCTTCAAAGTTAATTTTTAATGGTACAATAGAATCTTCAAAGAAACAGCCATGTTCTTTCAGGTAAAACACAATCTTTTTTTTGTACTTAATTTTTTTTCTTGCTATTAAAATATTACCCATATCTTTTCCTTATCTGAGACTTGTTTATTAACAAAATTGATATACAGAATAACCTACAACTCTCATTAGACAATAAACATTCTGCAGAACTAAGGTAAGTTGAGCAAGTGGATAAAGTCCCATACCTTCTTTATTTGGAAGCCACAGAAAAAGTGCGTTTCAACCTTGGTAAAGTAAACAATATTGAAATTGCTAGAGGAGATTTTTTCAAACTGGCTGATATAAAAAACTTAATACCAAAGGTTTAAATAGAATTTCTTTCATATTATTAGGCTACAAATTCCTTCGTTAAAAATCAAACTTTATTAAAAAAAAGGATAACATTTTCATACCTTTTAATTTTGCTATGTCTAAAGAGATTGCTAGGCGGGTTGATTCTTAGACCATATTTTGATATTACTGAACAAGAACTTCTGGAATGTAGCGATTATTAATGACAAAGTGGTTTGTCATATGAACCCACCGGAACAATTCTTTTTACTTCTAAGAGAGTTAGGCTGCCACACCTTGGAATTATAGTGTATGTACAACCATAAGGGATTCCAGTGGAATTCCAGATTCTGTAGTTCCGAAACTCCTGATATTTATATCAGAACGACGAGAGGTTCAAAAATTAGTAGAACTTAGATTACTCATGAAATGTACTTTTCACTCACTAGTTCAAAATTTAATTAATTTGCAGGTTATTCATGAAATTTACTCTTTAGTTCAATAACTCATTTATTTTTAACTCAGAATTTTCACTCAATAATTCAAAAACTCACTCATTTTCAGGTCAGCAAATTTTTACAGTTTTTTCATGCAACTTTGATTTGGAGCTTCAAATGAACTTCAAATTAAGGACCTAACTTTTCAATATGAAAAAGACTTCATTAATCCTGAAAGTTTCAAATCACTGTGATCATTAGAAGTATTTTGCACAAGTGATTTTTACACACTTTCAAAGTTTTGCATTCATCAACAAAGAGAGAAACCCAATGGCGAGAAACCTTGTCAAAGTCAATCAAGAATTCAATTGAGAGCTTCAAATTTACCTCCACATGAGTTTTCTACTCGGTTTTCTATGAAAAAAAAAAACTTAAATTCATAAATCCTGAAAGTTACAAGTCACTGTCATTGAGAGTATTTTGCACAAATGATTTTTACAGATTTTAACCATTTTTCCATGCATTAATGTGAGAAAAAGCTTCTAAATTTAGTTTGAAGCTTCAAATCGACTTCAAATTGACTTCCCCATAAAGATGAAACTTCATAAATCCTGAAAATTTCAAGTCACTGTGATCATTGGAAGTATTCTGCACAAGTGATTTTTCCATATTTTAATCATTTTTACAAGCATTAACGTGAGAAAAAGCTTCTAAATTCAGTTTGGAGCTTCAAATCGACTTCAAATTAACTTCTCCATGAAGATGAAACTTAACTTCTCCATGAAGATGAAACTTTAATTCATAAATCCTGGAAGTTTCAAGTCACTATGATCATTAGAAGTATTATGCAGAAGTGACTTTTGCAGATTTTAATCATTTTTTCATGCATTAAGTTGAGAAAAAGCTTCCAAATTTGGTTTGAACCTTCGAATTGACTTCAAATTAACCGAGAAATTAACTTTTCTACAAAGAGGAAACTTCATTTCATAAATCCTGAAAGTTTCAAGTCACTGTAATCATTAGAAGTGAAGTATTTTGCACAAGTGGTTTTTGCAGATTTTAATCATTTTTGCATGCATTAACTCTAATTCAAAAACTCCTAATTTTTATATCAAAACGACTTAATAATGAGTTAATTGCTGCAAAACTCACTCCGTTCGCCCCGCAGAGGTTCAGAAAGGAGTAAGTAGAACTCAATTCACTCATGAAATGTACAGTGGAAATCATTGCAATTGGCACACACCTTAGAAACATCCCTCGTATTAAGTTAAAATTCTAACCAATAAATCTGTTTAGTGCAGTGGTGTAGGTAACATTTTATTATAGTAGGGTTCAAAGCTGCTTCTATCGTGTCATCCCGTTTGCACTTTATTGCTAAAATGTAAGGACCACTTTTTATCATTTCTAATATCCTAACAATGCAAAATCAACATGTCGTCCAAAAATCGTATGGTCCAGGAAGTGGTGGGGGTAGATTTTGCAAAAAATGCCCAAAATTTTTTTTTATGCTTTTTACATCTAACACACACGGCCATTAAATTGACAAAATCAGATTTCAATATTTTCATTGGCAACTATTTTTTTTCAATTTTTAAATCAACCTTCATAATGCATTCTTATGGAGTTCCTTAACGAATAAACGCTTGTCCTGAAAACTCATTTTTATGTTATCGTTCACCTCGTTTTTAGTTGAAAACCATTTGGTTTATCAAAAAAACCGCCTTCTATAAACGTTATGCTTTGAAGATCAGGGAATACATAAGTTTTTTCAAAATCCTAATCCAATGGATAGTTTTTTTTTTTAAATTAGCAAATTGTGAAGTCCTGTCGCGAATACCGCTGCCAACAGCGAAGCTGCGAGGAAGGTTTATATTTGCGTGGGCTGTCAGGCAATAAACGACCTAGTGGTTCGGACGTGCGCTTAGGACTATTTTCGCTTGCAGGCCTCTTCTGCTGCGATTATAGAGTATAATTAGGGAATCTTGAATGCCTATTATGTTATAATATTATCAGGATCAAGAACTAAACTACTTTGGCCTTTTTATAAATCAGTTTTTAGCTAATAATTATGTGTATTTAGAGGGACTTTCGCACTCAATTAGCCATTTATTGTAGGAATCAATGTTCTCATGAAGCTTTCATACGTTAACATAGCGGCTCGTATTGCTGTATTAATTTTTTTTTATCCTAAAACCTTATCAACAGTAGATTGTTTATATAGAGCCCACTCTCCATCAGAAATGCCTGAACTTGCCATAAATTGTCCAATGATTTTTGAAAAGTTCATAATAACATCTTATGATGACGGTTCAAACTGTATAATTATCTGAGACATATATGAGGTACCTAACCAAGATAAATATCCATATAGGTTTGTATGATGATACATGAAATTATGCTCAAAAAACTTGTGAAATCCTAACCAATGCAAAATTATCCAAGCCCTATTTTGATATGTAAAGTCATAACCGAGGTCATAACCAAGACTTTGACCTTCTTCTGTAATAATATTCCGATTTTCTCCTACTCTATTAGACTTGATATAGTATATTTTTTCAATTGAATGAAACTCATTGAGAATAGTGACTTTTAAATTATAAGTCAGAAATTTGAAGTTTCCAGGTTTGGTTTCATTTATTGGACTCTTTGAATTGCTGCCATTTGGGTTCCGTGAAATTGTACTTTGTCTAAAGTTTCTTCCATCAATATTATCTGCAGCAAACTGAACAAATCTAAGGATACCATAATTGGCTAGGGATTGTTACATGAGTATTTTCTAAGTAAAATCAAAGATTGAATTTCTTCTTGGGCAATGCTATTAAGTACTCTTGAGTATCAGTGTAAGATATCGAGTGACCACAAGCGTGTATTGCTTCAACAAGTTTTTTTGACCTGGTTTCCTGATGGACCAATAGTTCCAAACCTAAAGGGCCTAAAAGGGTATACTTTTTTCCAATTGAACATGCAAAAATGATATCTTGGCCAATATTGAGTACTTCAGATTCTTTTTTGTCATAACATGAGTTGCTTATTATTATGAGGAGACATCAAAAAATCATAATAATTATTTGGAATATACTTTTTGTAATCAATTACATACTATATTCAAATATTTCAATTCGGCAGTTTCTATTAATTCAATATGGTCGCCAAACTTATCTTCAACTTTTTTAACTAAAAGTAGGTCGCTTGAATCTACTTCTCCGCTAATTTTGCGATATCTTTTACATACTTACTGATGTGGAATAACCTTCTCCTTTTTGGAAACCCTTCTCCAATTCACTAAATAACTTGTTCGCCCATTCTGGAGTGAGATATTTTTGGCAAAATACGCATATGGAATTATTGTTCGTAATGGTAGTTTTTGAATTGAATTCGGCAGAAGAACACCAGGACTAATTTTAGAGTATTTTGCTTTGTAGGAAGTGAGTCGACTCGACTTCGCTATCGGTACTGGTACTGCATTCAAGTAAATCTATAAAAAATATTTAAATAAAAACATAACAATAATATTAAACTTTTTTACCCCAAAATTTATATTATATTAGTCAAAAGCCACACAAACTATTAGTGAAACACACAAAAAAGCAATCAGGGTTAAAAACTATCCAACTTCACCATAAACTTAAACAGAACTATCATTAATTGGTACTAAGACACTTTAAAATCCGGACATAGAAAAAAACATTACATTAAAACACTAAAACAATGTTTTTTAGCGACCCTACATCCCATGTCGCGCGAAAACGATCCTAACCGCACCTCGGAACCACTAGGTCGTTTATTGCCTGACAGCCCACGCAAATATAAACTTTCCTCGCAGCTTCGCTGACGACAGCGGTATTCACGACATGACTTCACAATTTGTTAATTTTAAAAAAAACTATCCATCCGATTAGAATTTTAAAAAAGCTAATGTTTTCCCTGATCTTCAATGCATAACGTTTATAGAAGACGATTTTTTGATAAACCAAATGGTTTTCAACTAACAACGAGGTGAACGATAACATAAAAATGAGTTTTCAGGACAAGCGTTTATTCATTAAGGAACTCCATAAGAAAGCATTATGAAGGTTGTTTTGATAATTTTTTGCAAAATCCACCCCCACCACTTCCTGGACCGTACGATTTTTGGACGACATGTTGATTTTGCATTGTTAGATTTGTTAGGGTATTAGAAATGACAAAAAGTAATCCTTAAATTTTAGCAATAAAGTGTAAACGAAAATCTGTTTTAAGCGACTTCTGCGAGCATTGAAACTCTACTATTAGATATATTTTGAATTAACGATATAAAAGTACCTAAATACATTACCCTGCAGAAGCGTAACATACCAAATCAACAAAAGAAATTAACAACCAAACTTAACACAAAATTATATAATACCAATCAAGAACTGAACGCAACACAAAATCATAAACTAAACTTAACACTAAATGAAAAACATAAGCTAAAATTTGGTAGCACCTCCATTTTTGTCTATTACTTCTTGCAGTCTATTTCGCATTGAGTTTACAAGATTTTGAAAATTATAGGTTTCTTGTGAAGCATCCCATTCAGTTCTTACTATTTCCCTCAAATCTTCCTTCGAGACGGGCCTAAATTCTTTGGAATAATTTTTTTTTGTAAGGTTACTCCAGATATTTTCAATGGGATTAAGATCTAGGCTTTTCGCAGGCCAAGGCAATACATTAATATTGGAGTTCTCATACTAGTCTTGTATCATACACGCCGTATGCACTTAGGAATTGTCCTATAATAAAATAAAGTTTGCGTTAGATGGATTTACACTCTAATGATTCCTTATACATATGGTCTCACATGCTGAAATGTAAAATTATCTCCAAAGCGTTCGTTCCCCTGGACCTTCGGCACTTATCCAAGCCCATGTATGGACAGAAAACCGTCCACTACATTAATTGGTTTGTATGTAATTTTCATCGTATCTGGCTCGTCGCGGCCTATAGACTTTTAATGTTCTGCTACAGCTGCATGACTGAAAAAAATTCATCCGAAAAGACTATGTTCGACCAGAAGTTTTCGGTTTGCTGCACAAACAATTGGGCAAATTCTAATCTGCACTGCTTATTTTCTGCAGTCAGTAATGGTTTTTTAGCAGCTGAATGGCATTTTAATCCTGCTTCTTTTATGCGCTTCCACGCAGTGATTGCTGACGCTGGAAAGTTGCTTACTTCCTTTGCTCTTAACTGCCGAAGTAAAAGGATTCCGAACTATTTCATCCACTAGAGATTGATCTTCTTGTGCAGTACTTCTTCGAGGACGAATTCCTCGGTGTAGGTTTCCTATAGAACCCCTGGCAACCCATTTTTTCTTCAAATTCATTATTGTGCCACTGCTAGAACCTAAGGCTGAGGCAACTGATCGAACTGTCTCACCTTGTGCCATCATTTCAATTATTGTTTTCGCCTTTTCTTCATTGTTGAGCATATGGTAAACCATTTTAGCAAACAAATATTTTTTTTCCTGCAGTTTATTAAAACTATTATATGTTCACCACTGATTTATCAATCTGATATGACCTGTGTGACAAAGAAGTCAAATTTTGATACATTACGGGGGATGTTTATAAAGTGTGTGCCAATTGCAATGATTCCCACTGTACTCTCTACCCATTAGTCCAAAATTTCCTTCATTTTCAGTGGAACTTCAGTAGTATTCCGTTAAAAGTGGAATTCTGGTGTATATATTTTTCAAGGTGGTTTACCCCTCGTATTTTTGTTTGTGTGCCACCGGTCACACAGTGTTTTCGGTGTCTTTGATGCGGTCACACAAAAGTAAATAGTGAAGGTATAGGTAAGGAACGCTGTTTTAACTGCAGTGAGACGAAACATTTGAAAGATAATGAAGATTTTACCTGTTCAGTGACATGTTTTTTTTTTGCAAAGAAACCCACAAATCTAAAATTTACCCAGAACACATCAGGCAGAAAAACATTAAAGAGCTAATGTAAATTCGAAAAACCTTTTTTGAAGCTAGTGAAAGTTGAAAAACAACATACATCCCCATTGTTCTCAACTAGGAAGATTTCCCCTCAGTTCAAACTACATCTAATATCAGATACTCCCAACTCCCAACGCAGTTCTGACTTAACGTATGAAAAAACAGGAAGAAGGAGCTTATCTTTCAAAAATAATTCCACTAAACGTACATTCCAACAAGTGTATCTAACAACCCAACGAAAAAAAGGATGGTGCGTAAAAGTTATGATAGAAACTCACGAGGAAAATGTATACAACCCCAATGGAAGAATAGGTAATTCACAGTACACAGCCTGTGTGCATCTTCATCAGTGTGTAGTTAAAAAATGTTAATTTATTTAGACACCATTGTTAATTTCATAAGAAACGCTTCTGTAGAGCAAATACATGCGATACATACATCTTTTAATTTGTTCATTCATATTATAGAGGCTTAAAGGGCGAGTTAAAGGGCGTTTGTTCTATTATCTATACACAGAAATGTTTTTTTGAGTCCTTTCATTAGGTACTTTGACTCTGTTGAGATGTTATCTCTCACTTTTTTCTCTTTTACGCCTTCAAGCTGTTTTTGCTTCCTCCTGGTTCATGATTCAGCTTCTTCAGGGGGGTTATCTATCACCTCTGTTTTTTGGCTGCTTTGTTAGTGACGCGGAAGAGATGTTTCTGTTCTCCCTTTTTTTGTTTCTGACAGATGATTTAAGAGTATTTACAATAGTTAAAAATTCTGGGGGATGATCAGCGTTTGCAGGACGATCTGGATAGGTTCGTTGATTGGTGTTCTCTTAATAATTTGACATTAAATACAGAAAAATGTAAAGTGATCTCCTTCTTTGGAACAGGAAAACCAATTAATTTTCCCTATTCTATTAACGGCGATACTTTGGAAAGGGTTAGTTTAATAAGGGACATCGGGGTGTGGTTTGTTGTGGAATTAACCTTTATTGACCACATTGACTTGATTGCAAGCAAGGCAAGAAGAATGTTGGGTTCTGTACAAAGGAGTACCAAAGTTTTTAATAATATACTTACTTTAAAGAACTACTGTGCAACAAGTCGCTCAATCCTAGAATATGCTAGTATGGTATGGTCACCTTATTATGATGTTCATAAAAAGAAGTTAGAACTGGTACAACATAAATTCTTAAAGTTTATTGGTTACAATCTTGGAATATACCTGCAAAACGTATAGAATATAATGAGCTTGACCAATTGTTGAACATAGAAACTTTCGAAAAAAGAAGACTTGACATCGATCCGAGGGGTGTTTCACTCATGCAGTAGGTCTACAAATTTCATACATTCATGTATATGCAGTCCATACATTCTTCTGCAGTCCATATATTCTCACTCAGTCAATGGGAATACATGGACTTATGCAGTCATGATACAGTCGTATTGTAAGGCCACCAAATATGGTTTATATATTTCATTGACATAGCAACCAAATCAGTATGCAGTCATAATACAGTCGCTTGCAATTGTGATAAATTCCATGCAGTCACATGCAGTAGCGTACATTCCATATACACTCGCGAAAATTCGTAAGCAGTTGCTGCAAGTGGAGCCTGCAATCTTGTTAGATATTGCTCAAAAGTCAATGCAGTCAACTATCATCTTTGATGCAATCAATGCAGTCAAATACAGTAGGTGTAAAAAATGTAGTGGGTAAAACATACCTCGCAGCGATTTCATTAATCTTTATAAAATTATCAACAACTGTTTTAATTCATCTGAACTTCTTGACTTGATTGCTCAGGTCTAAAATTTTTTTTGCAGTTCCATATCATCGAACTAATTATGGGTTTAATTCCCCCATAACTAGGGCTTGTAGGAATTTTAATAACCTGGAAAGTGACATTGATATTTTTAATGTAGGTTTAACATCATTTAGAAATAGGCTGAAAAAGTTGTGATTACAGGAGAAGACAAGACAAACAAAAAAAAAAAAAAATCCTATAATAGTTCTGTGATGTTTTCAGTCAGAAAAAAAATTTGATTTAGGATTGGAGTTCTTTTGTCTTAGTTTTTTGTGATTTGTGAGCTTTTATATTTATTGATATTGATTTTTAATGCTTCAAATTTTAGTACAGGGTGATCTATTATAAATGTGACCCCCTTTTAACTTTTTCATTTGACATTTTTGACAAAAGTCTCAAATATACAGTTACAAGAAATTGTCGAAATAACTAAAGGTACGGTTTGTTAGGAGAGTACGCGTCGCACAACTGACAACGTAAACGTCGTCATTGGTCAGGTATGACCATAGGTATGACGTACACCCGTTTTCTCACGTCAAAAGACTGGTGTACGTCATACCTGAACCAATGACGACGTTTACGTTGTCAGTTGTGCGACGCGTACTCTCCTAACAAACCGTACAGTGGGAATCATTGCAATTGGCACACACTATATAAATATCCCTCGTAATGTGTCAAATCTGGCACACAGTAATAGCAAAATTCTGCACTAAATAGATTTATTGGTTAGAATTTTGACTTAATACGGGGGATTTTAAAGAGTGTGTGCCAATTCCAATGATTCCTACTGTACCTTAAGTCAGTTTTAGGTATACAGGGTACGTCAAAAAAATGCAGCAGTGTCAAGTTATATTTTTTTAAATGGAACAACTTTGTATGTGCGCTTATTTGTTAGTCCCGTTTAAAAATAACATGAGAGACCTAGAAAGGGATTTTCGCATTTTTCCCTATTACTATTGGAAATAAACCAAGAGATAAACATATGAAACTGTACATCGTCGAAATCAGGTTAAAGGGGACTAACAAATAAGCGCACAATATACAGAGTATTCCATTTAAAAAAATATAACTTCATCCTGCTGCACTTTTTTGATGCACCCTGTATGCTTAAAACTGACTTAGGCCGGAGTCTCATGCATCCGTTTTCCGACGAAAAATTTTCTATTTTGACATATTTTCATACGATTATGTCAGAATAGAAGATTTTTCGGACATCTTTCTTCGGAAAACGGATGTATGAGACTCTGGGTTTAGTTGAAAACTTTTGACAATTTTTTGTATTTGACACTTCTGTCAAAAACGTCAAATGAAAAAGTTAGCAGGGGGTGACATTTATAATAGATCACCCTGTACCTATTTTACTGTTTTGATAAACTTTTTGTATTTTGAATGTATTATTTGTAAAATGGCAAGCCGTAAATAAAATACAAATACAAATTCAAATTTTGTAGCCCGTCTTACCACAATAGTTATTGTCAATACAGATTTCTGATGATTTTATTAATTTAGAGTTAATCTTAGCTAAAACAGCATTACATATTTTGAAAATTTCCAGATATCACCTGTGGTGCATAAAAAACCAAAACCGATTCCAAAAATCAAAATAGAAGATTATGAATCGCAAATTGAAGTCCTATCTCTAGCCCTATTTACCACCAATCCGAAAATCGTGTTTGAAAATGTCACTGTTGGAACAGTGCAAACCAAAAAGTTGCTTATTAAAAATCCTACTGGACAAGACATAAACGTAAGTAGCATACCTGAATTTCATCTGATTGTGGTTTTAATTTTGATTTGTTTAGTTATTTGTTAAAAAATCAATCCCTGAAGAAATGAACTTTTTGCTGAGCTGGAATGAAGCTGAATTGCCTAAAGGCAGTGAGAAAATGATGGAGTTGGTTTGGAGTCCAGTAGAAGTAGTGGCATGCCGCTATACATTCACACTTTCAGATGGCAAAAGAACAAATAGAGATATTGGAGTTACTTTTAAGTCTGTGATGCCAAAGGTAATTTGTATTCTATTTTCTTCGAATAGCATTAATTTTGGTACATTTTTGTAAAATTCATTTTATTTGAAATAGTATTTTTCTTTGTATTTTATTAGTGAGTCCAGCAGCTTCACTTTTTGTATTCTTTAAGGGAAACTTATGGCTATAATAACTTACATTGAATCGAATTTTAATTCTAACTCAAATTGAGGAATATTTAATCACTAATACATTTGCCGTACTTTAATTTATTCTTGAAGGCACCAAGATAATTAATTCTGGCTTGAAATTTTTATTTTGCAGCAATTGAAAGGAACGAAAGGTAAAAAGACCACCAAACCTTCATCTGTGAAGTTGTCACTTACAAGAAAACCTATTTCGCCCACTAAAAAATTGAGAGGTCATAAAATTTCACCAAAAATTAAATCAGCAATGAAGTTTTTCTCACCACCGGAACCACAACGGTTTGATAGAGGTTTGAGACAAAAGCGAGTTGAAATCAACAATTACTCACAAAATACTCATCAAAAAAGTGCATGGGAACATGAGAAAATGTATCTAAACGCTCAACAAAAAAATAAAGAAAACTTATCTCCTTTCAACAACCATTCATTGCTTCACGACAGCCACACGTTTATATCTCCAACAAACGTGAGTTTTTTAATGCAAAATGCCAACGTAAATGAGCGTAGAGAGACTTACATTGTTGGGCAAAATAATGATAAAATGATTGAAAAATTATCCTCAGAGTCCTTTTTCTTTGAAAGCAAAGAGAGCTCCTTACATTTTAATGATAGTCTCGATTCTCCAAATTTACCATTGAGAGAATTGAATAGTACCAATACCAATACAACTCCAAGTTTAGAAGATATGTTAAAAAGAAAAGTTGTTAGAAGAAGCAGTTCACCAAATTATGGGTATAACTTTGCACAAGTTCTTTCAAAAGATTCATTTGCTCCAAGTATTTTTTCTATACTCAGTAAACCACCATCTACGGATAATTCTTTGGAAACCTTATTGAAAAGCCCTAAGGAACTCTTTAATAATTTAAATCAAAGTAGTGAAACTTACATTAAAAGTAACACAAGTTTTGAAACATACATTAAAGAAAATTCCACTCCTGAAAGTTATGTTGCAGGCAATATTAGTAGTGGGACGTATATCAAAGATAACTCAATTGGCAATATTGGTCAATTATTAGAAGTTTCCCCGCTCTCAAGTAGGTCCTGTCGTGCATCGTCTCCAATTTTTTCAAAGCCTTCACCCAAGAATACCTTCCTCCATTCAACCCAAAATTTGTCATGTATAGCAGAAGAATCCTCATTGTTCAATGATAGTTCCAGAAATGGCACCAAAAGAAAAAGCTCCATTTATTACAATTCTCCAATTAAACGTGACAGATTAAGTGGCCAATGTTGGTCAAAAACTGACCACTCGGCAATAAGAGTAGCTAGAAGAACTTCTGGACTGAATTTGAGGCAGTTTAATAATGATATAAATGAACCTTTGTCATCAATAACAGAAAAGACTATAAAAACTGTTATAGTTAAAAACCCATTCCTTTATGCCAATATTTTCGATCCATTTATGACATCCCAAGTCTACTGTGACGAGGAGTGGATAGAACAACAAGAAAACAATTTTAAAAAGTGGCTTAACACGCTTTTAATGCCTCCAGAAGAATTGAATACAGCA
Organism: Ceutorhynchus assimilis; assembly: GCA_917834065.1. Taxonomy (NCBI): domain Eukaryota; kingdom Metazoa; phylum Arthropoda; class Insecta; order Coleoptera; family Curculionidae; genus Ceutorhynchus; species Ceutorhynchus assimilis. The sequence goes on from OU892280.1 coordinate 34,926,517, forward strand.
AAAATTGAAGTTAATGTGGCTCATATCTGGCATGAATGTACCAAAAAGAACGCTGTACCAGAAGCCAGTAGTAAAGAAGTGATTTCATTGAAATATCACACAAATAAAAAATTGGATTATTTGAGAAAGCAAGCCCAAACTTTATTTAGATCTCAAGAAATGAGTAAAGTGTTACAAAAAGTTTGCCTTGTAGTTGAAACTGGGAAACTTTCTATACGAGACGATAAAGATATACATTTGAATTTGAAACTAAAATCTGATATTACTCGTTTAATATTAGGGTATAACCCTTTATGGTTGAGACTGGGCTTGGAAACCATTTTCAATGAAATTATACCTTTAAAATCCAACACTGACATCAATGGTTTAGCGAATTTTATTTTAGAAAGATTTTTTAAAAATCCATATTTAGTCAAAAAACACAAGACCATATATGCTTCAAAATATTCCCCAGATTTAAAGAAGTTTCTTCTAAAGAAATTTTTAATGTTGGTTTTTTTTTTGGACACAGCCAAAAATGCGAAATTGATCCAGCATGATCCTTGCCTATTTTGCAAAAATGCTGTTGAAAAAGAAAGTAAATTAGTTTTAACCTATTTTGCTAGAGAAACTTTACAATCAGTAGGAGACATAACTAAATATCTTAAGGGGTTCGGTTACAAAGTAACTCACGCACAATCCTATATTCATGAGTATGATTACGCAGTCAAAAATTTGGGAAGTGACTTAAGAGATGGAGTGAGACTTGCAAGAGTGATGGAAATTATACAAATGAGAAGCGATCTAACAGGAAAATTAAGAGTACCGGCAATATCACGTTTGCAAAAAATCCATAACATGCAGTTAGTTTTTCAGTCATTACAAGAAACTGGATATGAAATTCAATACGAAATTGAAGCTAAGCATATCGTGGATGGCATTAGGGAAAAAACTTTATCATTTTTATGGCAGATAATTTATAAATTTGAAGCTCCATTGATGGTTAAAAGTGCCAAAACTATACAAACATGGTTTAGAAGTTATCCAGTTCAACTTAAAAGGCAAGAACTGAGAAGAGTTCGCTATGAACGTGAAAATGCTGCCAAGAAAATACAAGGATGGTTCAGAAGGCAAAAGTTATCAAGAATTTTCTTTTATTTAGTTGAGGTAGTTAGGGTTTTCATACAGGAAAGGAAAGAATATTTTATCAAACTGAGGAATATGGCTGCTGTAATAATCCAGAAAAATTCCAGAAAGTATATTTGTAGAAAACAATTTTTATTAAAAAAAGCTGCCGTTGTTACTATTCAAAGGCGATATAGAGCTAAAAAATTGACCCAAAAAGCTAAAAATGATTACGGAAAGTTAAAAATGGCAACTATTAATGTACAGAGAAGATTTAGAGCAAACATAGAAATGAAAACTTGTCGCCAGCAGTATTTATTAAAGAAAAGTGCTGCTAAAAAAATTCAAAGCACTTTTAGAATGTACACTTTAAGGAAACGTTATTTACAGCTTCAAAAAGCCACAACAGTTATTCAACAAAGATATAGATCTCATAAATTGACTCAAAATGCTCGAAACTATTATGCCAATTTGAAAATAGCAACTGTCAACGTTCAGAGAAGATTTAGGGCTAATATGGAGATGAAAAATTGTCGCCAGCAGTATTTATTAAAGAAAAGCGCTGCTAAAAAAATTCAAAGCACTTTTAGAATGTACACTTTAAGGAAACGTTATTTACAGCTTCAAAAAGCCACAACAGTTATTCAACAAAGATATAGATCTCATAAATTGACTCAAAATGCTCGAAACTATTATGCCAATTTGAAAATAGCAACTGTCAACGTTCAGAGAAGATTTAGGGCTAATATGGAGATGAAAAATTGTCGCCAGCAGTATTTATTAAAGAAAAGTGCTGCTATAAAAATTCAAACTATTTTTAGAATGTACATTTCAAAGATAAAATATGCGAAACTTAAAAAAGCTGCATTAGTAATTCAACAAAAATATAGAGCTCAGATAGCAATGAAAAAACAGCGAGCTTACTTTGTTGCTCTACTGCAAGCAACAATTTTCATTCAACAGAGAATTAGATCTAATAAGCTGACAAAACAAGTCCAACAACAATATTTGATTATGCGTCAGACCACAATAACTATTCAGTCATATTTCAGGATGCGTATAGTCAGGAAACAGTTTCTAGTATTAAAAAAAGTCACTATATACATTCAAACCACATATAGAGCTAAAAAAGCTATGGAAATACAAAAAACTAACTATCAATGTTTGAAAAAAGCGGCTCTAGTAATCCAGCAACGTTGGAGAGCTAGGCAATTGGCCATTCAACAAAAATCAGACTATAATCAACTAAGGAAAGCTGCAATAAATATTCAGCAAAGATTTAGAGCAAATAAATTGATGCTGAAACAAAGAAAGGCCTTTGTAACCTTAAAGCATGCAACGATTATTATTCAACGTAAATTCCGTGCCAGAAAACAACAGCATGAATATCATAAACTTCAATCGGCTGCAATATTCATACAACAAAAATATAGAGCTAAAAGATGCATGCAAAAACAAGTAATAGAATACCAACAATTGAGAAATGCATGTTTGGTAATCCAGCAACGATGGAGAGCTAGGCAAATGTGTATTCAAGAAAAATCAAATTATAACAAATTGAAACAAGCTACAATTAAAATTCAACAGAGATTAAGAGCTAATAAATTAATGCTAGAACAAAAACATGCCTTTGCTCAAATTAAAAATGCATCTATGGTTATTCAGCAAAGATTTAGAGCTAATAAATTAATGCAGCAACAAAGAAGACATTATTTAGAAGTTAAAAGTGCCACAGTAAAAATTCAAATTTGGTATAAATCCATCTTAGCCATGAGGACTTGTAGAAAACATTATGTCTTACAGAAAAAAGCAGTAGCTAAAATAGAGCAACGTTACATTGAATATAGAACAATGCTCAAAGTTCGTTATAGTTATATAAACTTGCATGTAGCCACAGAAACTATTCAAAAGCATTTTAGAGCTTTAATTTTAATGAAAAAATGCAGACGTACCTTTTTAGAATTAAAGTCTTGTACAATAATAATACAACAAAAATATAGAGCTCAAAAGTTGATGCAGAAAGAGCAGGCTAGCTATAAAAAACTAAAAATGGCAACAATTTTTGTACAAAGCACATATAGAACCAACAAATTACGAAGAGAGTTTTTGGCAAAGAAAAATTCTGCAATCAAAATACAAAAATGGTATAGAGCTGTTATTGAAATGAGAAAATGCAGGGCGCATTATCAATCTTTGAAACTGGCCGCGGTAGCTATATCTGCTAGATATAAAGCTACAAAGCTAATGCAATTTGAGAGAAATAATTATAAAAATCTAATACATGCAACTGTAACGATACAAAGAAGATTTAAATGTTTATTGTTAACAAGAAAACTGAGGCAAAATTATTTGGAGCTCAAAAATGCAGCTATTGTTATTCAACGAAAATTTAGAGCTACAATAGAGGCAAGAAAGCAAGAACAAGCCTATAAAAAGCTTAAAGCAGCTACTATTATTATTCAGAGAAGATGGAGAGCTAATTTAACAGCTAAAAACACCAGAAAGGAATATTTGGAGATTCGAAGAGCAACTTTCACAATTCAAAGGTTTGGCAGAGGTTATTTGATTAGAACACGTTATGCGGCACTTTTGACACCGGAAGCTAGAGATCAGAGGAGGATTTTGAGGATACAGAATAACGCTGCCAAAAAGATTCAGGTGAGAACTTTAATGTTTTTATTTGTTTGGACATTCTTAGTGGCATTATGTTTTTGTTCTTTCTAATTTTTTTTTTTTTCAATTTTCACCTTAAATTTTGTGTTTTTAAAACATTTTCTCAATCTGTAGGCCTACTGGAGGGGATATTATGTAAGAAAATCGAATGTCTCCGTGATAGATGCATTGAAGAAGAGGCAGCAGCAAAGATTCTCAGAATTAGGTGCACCTGGTCAGGGCAAAACATTAATACAGAGATGTGAAGCGGCCATGCTATGTCTGACTGGTGGAAATGCGTCCGTAGACATGTTGATTAGTGCATTGCAGGACTTAGGTAAAGAATTTATACTTTTAAAATCCATTTCAAACCCTTCAAATTCAAAATAAGCTTACTTATCCAAAAGACAAAGTTGGTCTTATTGACAAAGCAAAACTTAAACTATAAAGTCAGTACACAAAATAAAATTAGGCATGGCATAAGGCAATAGGTGATAAAAATATATAAAACGATAAACACAAAAATAAATGAGGATAAAGAGTTAAATTAATGATAGAATAGTCATCACAGAAAAAATCTTGATTGAACAATAACAATAAAATATTACACATTAAAAAATATCACTATAAAACTAGTCTATACTATAATAAGCCTTACCAACTAAAATTCCGCGGACCTTATTCTTAAACATTTTCAGTCTTGGAGAAACTTTAACCTCATTGGGTAAATGATTGTATATTTTTATACTCTCTTATATTACAGACTTTTTGTTAAAGTTGGGGTAGGTATAGGTAAAGGTAAGTCAAGAAACTGTCGAGTATTGTAATGTGAGTTAGGAGATATTAATTTTCGACGATACAATACAAACACTTTCTAAAATGAAGAAATTATATTCAAATTCAAAAACAGCTTTATTGTCATAAAAAAAGATTAAAACATCTCATTGACAAAGCAGAACTAAAAACTAAAAATATATAACATGTACCTAAAACTTATAATGCTGACCTGTAAAACAATATTAAAAACACCGATAAGTCCACTAAAATTACACAGGTAGGTCATACAAAACATAAATCAAAGGTGGAAATAAGTATCGGAAGTGACGTGTTGTGGGTATTCATCACAGTATAAGCTGAAGTGGCCTGAATTTAAGTTTTAAACTTCCTATGAATCAAACAGGCTGGTCAAAGTTAGGATTTTATGGCTAATAAAAAAAGGCCTACAACAATCTCTTCTTTTTAACTTTGGCATGAAACGCAGTGCTCTTTTTTGTAGTAAAAAAATTGTATTAAATAAATATCCAGAACAAGCTCCCCAAAAGCATATACCATACCGCAATTGTGAGTGTATCAGAGCGAAATATGCTTTCCTTGTTGCCGATAAGTTAAGCTCCGACGCTATGACCCTCAAGGCATAACAACCCCCAGAAAGCTTCCTCGACAGTTGCAAAATGTGTTCAACGAACTTCAGCCGCTCATCAACCAAAAGACCCAAAAATGTATTCTGTGTGACATTGCCTATGGATTCCCTATTCAACAACACCCCCTCTAAGTGACACCTGAAGCATAAAACATTTGTCTTAGAGATGTTCAGAGTCAGGAAATTTGAATCGCACATGTTCATTTGCCGCTCTATGCAAACGACGAATAATATACAGTGTTTCGCTGTTTTAATTAGTCTCTTATAAAGCGCACAGTATCTGTCAAAGTAGTCGAGAAATTCCTGACTGTTGGTATACTTTTTGTACTGGTACTGGTATACTCATGTGAAGAAATCGAAGGTTAGCCGAGGAGATCCTTAGGCCCTTAGTAAACCAAGGTTTCTAATTTTTTATTCGTATTCTTTTCATGGGAAATACTGTATTGAATATATTCCATAAAATTCCATGAAATGTCTGAATGAAGTCATGGGAAGCAACGACACCATTCCAAGAAGCATTGGCACACGATTGAAAAAAACCTATCATAATTTACCCGACTGAAAATTCTACCAGACTTATATCTAGGCATACACTGCTGTGGACACGCTACAAACTTACAAACCACGGCATTGTGGTCGGACAAACCAGCATCAATCACCGAACAATTAACAGTATTTCAATCAAAACTTAAACACACATAATCAATTAATGTGGAAGATGGCTGGGAGACCTGTGTTGGTGACTTTACATGCATTTGTAAATTATGGGACTCCAACAAATTATTAAATCGTCTGGTAGATATAGAATTTGAATCCTCAAAATTAATATTGAAGTCACCCAATAAAATTACCGAGCTAGAAATTGATATCGACGAAAGTAGGGCATCCAAACCACGAAAAAAGTCATTTACATCTGACAAAGGTGATCTGTATATGCAGACTATATTCAAATTTTGATCCTTAGAAAACACTATTGAAAATTCAAAAACGTTCTCCAATAACAAATTTATAAAATTATCTACAGGTTGTAGTTGATTGCATTTCAAAAAGTCTCTGTTCCTCAAAATTATAGAGCCGCCATGAGCCGATTTGGTTCTACAAAAAACAGACAAAATTACGTAATTTGAAATACAGACTAATTCATGATCCCTCAACTAATGCTCGGTAATTAACACTAGTTGAGAGTACCTAAGATTATCAAAAAATATGCGCAATTCGTCAGTCTTATTTCTAAGTGATTGAATGTTAAGTAAAAGAAGCGAAGTACCGTTAACATTTTGTGTCATTAGGGATCTATTATTACATGAGATAGATCCAAAAAATTTGTATTCTCTGCCATGATTAAACCATTGTCACTGTTGTCAACGAGTGAGTGTGGGCCAATATGATCATCAGTAACAGTTTTGTTTGAGGTATTTAAATCATTACTATCATAATTCAACTACGCATTTCTGTAACTATCACACACTTTTACAAACAATAGGTTTTTATTACAGGGTTTCGAAAATAAAATATTTACAATGCTTTTAGAAAGCTCTTTCTTTTTTAGAGGAATACCCAAAAGATTACAATCCAAAAAACAAAAATGTCTTTCCACATATTGAACTAGCCTATATTCACATATCCAGCTAACCTATCGTTAAACCTAGAAATAGCATAATTCACATTAGGGTCAGAGTTCTTAAAAGGTACTGCTAAAACTAGAAAGTTAGTATGACCTTAATTTTTCAACATGCTGTTAATATTCCTAAATAATGGGTATCTTTTATTATTTAGCTCGTTATAGCCCGCTAAAATCACTACGTGGTCATTAAAGGTTGTTATGTTCTCATTTAGTTAGTTTTATATATCATACCTTTTTACCTTGTTGAATATTTGTTATAACCAGTAACTGGTACTGATGTCAATCATTACATAAATTGTCATTTTATTTGTTCGTATTTTTAGCCCTTAAATAAATTCATTATAAAAGTAAAATACATTAACGTACATACACAACAAAGGTAAAATCCTGCGTCAGATCTGCAATGTTTAGAATAACGTTTGCAAACACTGCATTGGGTTTGATAATTGACTGAACACTTAGCCCTTTTGTTGAGTTGCTGCTGCTTGCTTGTTTTAATGGCGCTGCTACTGAGGCAATTTGCCAGCACGATTTCGTGGTGACCCTGATGTTGTCTGGCTCTAGGCCATATCATAGGTCCCCTATTTGTTTCACTCTTTTCCGAGCTCTTTTCTTGCTTCTAGGTACCGTCAAATTTAACCAGTACTGTGATTAGGCTATGAAATAATTTTTTTTTTTTTTTTTGAGGTAACAGTTATCTAAAACAAAAGGTGAAATAGGGAAACAAAAAATCAAAATACACAATGCCACACGGGAGAAGCGATGGAAAGCAGGAATAGGATGCAATAAGTTGAGCACTACAGTTTCAATCTGTTAACAGTCAAAAAACTTATTATCATCTTAACCAATCTTTCATTCAAATTTGCCAAAATGGTATCTACTGATATTGGGGCCGGAATTTTCATATCTATGCCTGTCTGATATAAGTCAAGATGTGGTAGGTAGTTAATGGGACATTCTAAAAATATATGGTTTAGGGATTCAATTGCCCCACATTGACATAATGCATCATCCCTTAAGTTAATCCTAAAAAGGTGTTCTCCAGTCATGCAGTGCCCTGTGCGCATTCTAATAATTGTGGTAATATGTCTTCTGTCTATATAGGGAAAGAGTGAAAACCAACTCTTGACTGGAAAAACTGATTGGACCCTAGAATACTTATAGCCCTTATTACAAACAAGTGTTTGCCATTTAGCCTTGTAATCTTTAATCAGTCCTTCCTTAACACTAATCCAGACTTCCTGAGCATCTATTTGCATTCTTTTAGGAACTGTTAAAATTCTTCCTATGTTAGCCAACAGGTCCGCTTCAGTATTTCCAGGGATTCCAGAATGACCTGGAATCCATGCCAAACGTATATCAAAACCATTCTTGTTAGCACCCATAATCAGTGATTTTGTTTTTAGCGTCCAATAGTCTGCTGTTGCAGAATACAGGCATTTATTAATTTTCTTTATTGCACTATCAGAGTCAGAAAAAATTATTGACGATTTAATCCTTTTCTGAATAGTTACTCTGACAGCATCATGTATTGCAACTGTTTCCGCTTTACAAATGCTTAACATATCTGGCAGTCTTATTGAGAAGTTGTGGTCAACAGCAGGTATGCTCATCCCATATCCTGTTTTATGATCTTTTTTCGATGCATCTGTATATACAAAAGTAAAATCATTTTTATATTTTTCCGTGGCTAACCAGAATTTTTCTTTAATCATACTTTCATTCTTTCTAACACAAAGGTTCACAGTTTTAATGGGGTTGTTAAGGGTGTCGAAATCAAAATCATAACAGGGCCAATTATCACTCTTATAAATGTTTTCAAAGTAAGGTAGAAAATGTTCTATAGCTATTATTAGATAAGGTAAATTTTCCCTTCTGTTGATATTGTTTGTTAGTATTATTCTGTTGCGTGTCCTCAAAATCAGATTTATCAAGGGGTGGTTTTTAATACTTATTATTTTTGCAACAAACTTAATTGAAATTAAATTTCTTCTGCATTCCAGGCTTAATGACGCCGTTTCAGCAAGAAGGGCAGCCTTTGGTGTGGATTTCATACAGCCAATACATATTCTAATACCCTCAAAAAAGATCGTTTCCATGGAATTAAGTATTTGATGATTAGCTGGTTTGATAAACATAGCTCCAAACTCCAGATGAGATCTAATCAGAGCATGAAATATGGTCATTAAGGTACGCGGGTCAGCTCCCCACCACACTCTGCAAACCGCTCTTAGTACATTAAGAGATTTTTTGGCTTTGACAATATTATTTTTAATGTGATTGTCCCATTTTAAATTTCTCTGCATAATAAAACCCAAGTATTTAATTTGATCCTTATATTCTATTGACTGATTCATGATTTTAACAGTAGGTGGAATATTATTCCGCTTTCCTTTTGTGAACCAAATGGCCTCTGATTTGTTTGATGCCAGAGCAAGATCATTATCATGAAGAAAATTTACAATTTTAGAAATATCGGAATTAATTGATTCTGTCATAAGTTCTAAATTAGTACCACTGCAAAAAACAGCCAAATCATCCGCATACCCAATTACCTCTGACTGTCCAAAATTTATTTTGAAAAGGTCTGCGATATAAATATTAAAAAGTATAGTGCTCAATGGTGAGCCCTGTGGTAAGCCTTTGGTTGCCAGAAATGGTCCCATCATAGTTCCATCACTGCCTCTTGTATACAACAGTCTATTCTTCATTAGTTGAAAAATTAGGTTATTAATTTCCACAGAAACGCCCAAGTTATGTAATTTGTCATAAAGTTTGTATAAATTAACATTATCATAAGCAGATTTTATATCCAGGAACACAGCTATTACCGTTTGTGAACAAATGAAAGAATCATAAATGCAAGTCGACAGATAGGCTAAGTTATTCTGAATCCCTCTTCCTTTACGAAAACCTGATTGTTGAAAGCCAAAATTTAACTTACTTTCCAACATCCAGTCCATCCTATTTTTAATCATACACTCCAGAATCTTCAAAGCGCAGGAGGACAAAACAATGGGTCTGTAGTTTTCTGCCAAAAGAGGATCTTTATTGGGTTTTAAAAAAGTTAAAATATTAAATTTTTTCCATGGTGTTGGAATTCGATCACCATTTAGATATTTGTTAATAATGTTTAGAAAAATTTGTTTGGCTTTGAGAGGGAGATTTTTGAACATTGAATAAGCCAAGTCATCCATTCCCGGTGATGATGATTTCCTTTTGTTTTGAAGCACATTGTCCATTTCATTAATTGAAAAGGGAGGACAAGTTTCATCATCTGTCTGAAGAGGTTGAAAGTTTGGATTAATATTGATACTTGAGATTGTCTGAAGAATTTGAAGCTTAATGTTATCAGGAGTTGTATATTTATTCAAAATATTATGGTGGTTTGAAAACTTTTTAATCTTATTCCAGACATATTTAATATTTGATTCCCTATTGAGGGTCTCACAAAAAGATTTGAAACTGTTCTTTTTTTTCTCCCTTAAATTTCTCCTAGTAATGGCAATTATTCGTTTTGCATTTATGTAATTTTCTATACTTGGGGCATTATTGAACACATCCAGAGCACTCTTTCTCGCATCTAACCACAGGGAACACTCCTCATCCCACCATGGATTGGAAATTTTTCCCACAGAGCCACACTTTTTCCGAGGTATCGATTCTTCTGCTGCCGAATTCATAATTTCGGTCAAGTCCTGATAACTTAAATTTAAGTCTTTATCAACTAAAAGCAACACTATTTTCTCATAATATAGTTGCCAATTGGCCTTATTGAAATTCCTCACTTGAATATTATTAAGAAAATTAAGTCAAAAGCAACAGGATTGGACGGTATAAATATTTTAACTTTAAGCCTCTGCTTACCGTTCCTTTCACCCTATTTAACGCATATTATAAACTATTGCTTGAGAGAATCCGTTTTTCCGTCCTCCTGGAAAAAAGCGAAGGTCACCCCTCTTCCAAAAATAAAAAATCCCGAATCAATAATCTCAGACCAATTAGCGTTCTACCGACGATGTCCAAGATCCTAGAAAAAATCATCGAGACTCAACTGAGGACGCATATTGAAAAATATGATCTTTTACCTGTGCACCAATCAGGATTTCGGCCCAATTATAGTTGCGCAACAGCACTTACCAAAATAACAGACGATATATTTAGAGCAATCGATGAAGGCAAACTAACAGTCCTTGTACTTCTTGACTACTCAAAGGCTTTTGACACATTGAATCATCAGCTTTTGAGCTCCATTATGCATTACTTGGGATTGTCCGGGAGTGCAAACAAACTGATGGATGAGTTTTTACTGGGTAGAAATCAAGCGGTTTTTTATGATAACAATCTATCCTCATTTTTGCAGGTAGCGACAGGCGTTCCTCAAGGAACAATTCTAGGTCCCCTGATGTATTCTTTGTACGTCTTTAGCTTTCCTTCTGCGTTTCTTTCTTGCTTTCATCATTTTTACTGTGATGACACTCAGTTATACTTGCCTTTTTCTATAACTGAATCCGATCAAGCTGTAGCTGCTATTAACTACGATTTAAATAATGTTCTGGATCTTTCTAAAAAACACGGTCTTCAGTTAAATACTCAAAAGTCAGGTATGATTGTCTTTGGACCAAGGAATCATAGAGAGGAATTTGTGGCTGCGTATGGGGGGTGCATTAAACTGGGTTCTGAGCCTATCGTTGAGCACAAATCTATTAAAAACTTAGGCCTTATTATGGATCAGAATTTAAGGTTTACAGATCATGTTAACAGGTGTCTGCAGAGGGGTTATGCGAACTTAAGGACAATTTACCAGCATCGCTCGTGTTTGAACAAAAAAATCAAAACCATGCTATGTGAAAGTTTTGTTTTGTCACAAGCTAACTATTGTGACACCATTTACAACCCGTGTTTGAGTCAAATAGATTCAAAAAAAATTCAAAAACTGCAAAATTCTTGCTTGCGATTGGTCCATGGTATAGGAAAATTTAGTCCAATAAGCCACACTCTAATAACTAGCAAATGGCTAAATATGTTTAACAGACGATATTTACATGCAGCGACCTTTTATTTTAATATAATTAAAAACAAAGTTCCCAACTATCTGCACAATAAAATTAGATACAGATCCGATGTTCACAATATAAATATTCGGTTCAGTGGAAGGTTAACACCCCCATTACACTCTCTACAAATCTTTAAAAGATCCTTCTCATATCAGATTGTATCAGTATTTAATCAGCTCCCATCCTTACTTCTAAAAACCAATAATAAACTATCATTTAAAAAAAAAATGTTTCAAATTTTATTTGAAAAACAATTTCATTCTGCAACTTGAAGGTCGATGAGTACCTATGTTTTTTCTTCTTTCTCTTTGAAGAGAAAGAAAACTCTGTTTCTCTCCTTATCTGCTTACATTTTCATTTATGGCAGTAATAATTATGAACATGTTAATTATACTGCTGTGTCCTTTTATTTTTATTGTACGGGCTTTTTATTTGGTAGGTATAAACAAAATTGATATTTTTTTTTTAGGGTTTTATTTTTTTTGTTTTTTATATTAAATCTATTCTAAGGACCTTTAAGTGCAATCTAACTTTTCTGTCTACAGGGTTAGGTGGAAGAACAGATACCGATTTTTTTCTAAAAATCGGTAAACTGAATCTCGCCCTTTTTTTTATGAATATCTTGTAATTTCTTATACTTTATTTTGAAAATAAAAGACCTTTATTATTATTATTATTATTATTATTATAAGTACCAAAGAAATACTTTCCACTATTTTCGTTTTTAAAATTAAATTCTAGAAACGTTGGGAAATGATCGCTGTTTCCACAGTCCCGAACAACTCCCCACTCCATATAGGCTGCCAAATTGCTACTCACCATTGACAGATCCACTGCACTACCTCTGTTATTAGGATTCTGAAAAAGAGTCATCTCTCCATCATTCATAATGACCAAATCTCTATCTATTATAAAGTCACTTATGATTTTCCCTCCATTATTCATGGGGACTCCATCCCACATTGGGTGGTGTGAGTTGAAATCGCCCATGATGACTATTTTATCAGCAGGCACGTTCACCAAAAGGTTCTCCAGCAATTGTAGATTTACATTATTAGAGGAATTAGTGTAAATGTTAATAATGTATAATTCATTGATTTTAACAATAATATACTGAGTGTCATCTGATGAAAAGCCCTTAATTTTAGTAAAAATAATATTTTTCTTAATGCAAGTTACAGCACCACCATATCCATCCATTCTGTCTTCTCTTATTATATTATATGAATTCAAAGAAAAATTCTGATTTATTTTAAGCCAGGTTTCATTCAAACATACAACATCCGGTTTTTCGTGTTCTAATAACTTTATTAAGTTGTCTCTGTTGGAATTAATACTTCTTATATTCCATTGTAAAAGTTTTAATTTGTTTTTGTACATATTTTTCTTTTTTTTTTTTTTTTTTTTTTTTTTAATTAGAAATCTGAGTCTTGGTCTATGTTTATATCAGATTGACGAGACAATAATATTTCTCTGATAGAGTTCAGATTATCTTCAGACGTATTCAAAATGAAGTTCAAACAATGATCTAGTTCAGTATTTTTTTTAAAGCTATGCAAGGCACTTTTAGGCATGAGTGAATTTAGGTTAACCATTTGTGAATTGTAGGGAAAATTAGTTGGAGTATAATGAGATGTGGAGGGTTGAGGGTTTATATAAGAATTGTCCTCGGAAACGCTCTGAGAAGGGATTTGCTTAGGGTGTCTCGAATTGGGAAAGAACAGTGCATCTTGATGTTCCTTATAATCAAAGCCTTTTTGAATGATTCGTTTTTTATTATTATTATTTGCAACAATTTGCGCGAAGGATCTTTTTGTAGTGTTATTTTGGGAGAAGTGACTTCTTCTTTGTGAAGGAAGGGTCACATTATTCTCATTGTTGGGATTTTTAAGGGTGTTGGGAAACTCTTTAGTTTTGTTATAGACATAGTCTCCTCTAGGTACATAAGTTTTTTTACATAATTCGCTTGCATCATAAAAGGTAACATTTTCAAAGGCCATTAATTCTTTAATATTCTTTTGTCTAGTATATTCAGGGCATTTTTTAGAAATTGATTTGTGATTTTCTTTACAATAAAAGCATTCAGTTGTGCAAGAAAAATCTGTATCACCTTCCAAATGGTTTTCCTCTTTGCCACAATTGAAACATTTTTCTCTTCCTTTGCAATTATGTTTGGTATGTCCATATCGTAGACACCTAAAGCACCGAGTGACTGGAGAAACATACACCTGAACAGGTCGTTCCAGGCCATAAATTTTAACATATCTTGGCAAAAACACACCTTTAAAAGTAAATAACACTGAACCTGTTGGTTCATAAACCATCTGTTCATTTCTAAGTATTTTCCTATTAAGCCTTTTCAATGACAAAATTTCTATTTGATTGTCTGCTTTGCAGCAATCCAATAATTCAATATCACCAATGTCACTATCTATTTGCCTCACGATGCCCTTACAGGATACAAAATTAAAAGGGATGAAAATATTATATCCTTTTTCAGTCAAATTTCTATTTTTAAGTAGATTATTTGCTGATTGAAAATTTATAAACTCAATTGATATACGATTAAGACCTTTATTGTAAATTTTTTTAATATCGGTTAAATTTAAATTGCAAATGTCCCGAGCTATTTTTATATTATTCACCTTCCCAACACTAAAACCAACCTTATCAGTGGATTCGACATAGACAAAAAATGGACCCTTATCAAGATTTGAATATAAATAAGTTGGAACCTTAGTTTTTTCATGGTTCAAGTCCGGTCCCGGCGGGGCCCCTCCCCCCCCGGGGTCCTCCATTTTCGACAAATATATCCAAAAAAATTAATAAAGATGACAATTATTTAAGAAAAAGCAAGCAGGAAATTAAGCAAATCAAATGAAAGTTCGTCAAATGCTCAACTTACCTCTAGTACAACAAAAGACAAAATTTGTTAGTAGATTCCTCTGGTCGTTTAGCTGAGACCACAGAAAGCCAAAACGCTGCTGCTTCAACCACAGTATTCACAGCACTGTTTTGTTGAGTTTAGAATAAGGAAGCCCAAACTATAACCAAGTTGATCACTTAAGATTAATATTCTTCTGATATTAGACTTTGTCTCTCTTCATTTCATAGTTTTAAGTTTGTAGTACTCTGGTGCACTATATGAATTATTCTGGAATTGCTCCAAGAAAAATTCTGAATGTCATATTGAGAATCGATAATCTTTAATTTAAATAAGGAATTTATGTATTTTTTTTTTTTTAGATTTTATCTCACGTCACTGCCAAAAACTTTGCTGCCAACTGAGTCAAAGTCTCCCCTGGCAACTATACACCATAATTACTGCTGCTGCCCGATCTTTGCCAGAAATGAAAGCTTCCAATGTATCAAGTTACATCCTCATCAACTTTTACAAATATCCTAAAACAAGACAAAACAGTTGGGACCCAACCCAAATGGATAGAGTTCTCAATGTATTAGTGAATTGGTGCGATAAGGACTCTCCTTTATTCCCAACTCTGTGTACTCTGTTGTGGCTTTTTGCCCACGAAGCGGAATATAAGAAAGTTCTCTTGGCTCTACCAAACTTCCAACTACGACTAGCCAAAATCTCCACATTGGTCATGCGTAAGCAAAATATGGTAGAAAAATCGCACAAATTACAACTTCACTCGTGTTTTGGTTCAGTGAAACACTTGAAAGTGCCAAGCACAACTGCAACTTGGGGCTTGGACTATAAAAGACCAAATATGTTTACAAATTCCGTATTCGCTTTAACTCATTTAATGAATATTTTTGATTTGTAAGTTTTTTTTTTGATTTCATTTTGAATAATCTACAAGTTGGAAACTTTTATTATTTTTGTTATTTTATTTGTTTTGTATTTTTTTTATCAATGTATTGTACTAATTTTATTGAATGAGGTGCAAAACAAAACGGTGGAGTACCTACTAGATTTTTTCAGAGCCACTATTACATTATTTTCTACGATTTCTGATATCTGTTACAAACAAATTAGTGGTTAATCTGTCTATAAAAAAATGTCAATAGTTTTGAGGACTGAGAATTTTACAATAATTCGTGTTGATCAATTAAAATTAAATTCTGCATTTTACTGTCTTTTCCAAACAAAGCTCTGCAATATCCCTTGTAAAACTTAAATGAAAATCTCCACTGCCTTGATTTGCACATCTTGATTTATGAATAATTTATTTTTATACTAATATACACTTTTGAAAAAAAAATTGGTTTGTTATTTAGGCAAGCATAAAAAAATATTCTTCTTTGGCATCAGAATTTTTCTTCCTAACCTCATAAAATAGCAGTTTAGAAGGTTTTTGAGCCTTGGCTTGAGGTATAAATTAGCTGCCTGAAAATCAAATATCTTTACTACTTGTTTTTGAAGTTGAAAAAACTATTTATATTTGGGCAAGATTTCGAATAATAAATTCAAAAGAAACAGTGGAAATCTAATTTAAATTTTATCCAAATTATCTTCAACACTCATAATATTAATTATTATACAAGAATGGAACACCTGTGATAATAAAGTCCACTCGAGCTGTACCAAAAAACTAAGTAAGCTAAACCTCTCTATTTACCTCCATAATGTTGGTGGGATGAGGTCAAAATCAATGGGTCAAAAATTCGGGACTTTGCTAAGGGTGTCGCAGCTTCTTTTTTCTGATGTGATCATTATAGTTGAGACTTGGTTAACTTCAGAATTTAATGATGCCGAGCTTGGTATTCCCAACTATAACATTTATCGCTTGGACAGGGAACAAATAACCATGAGACTTCATTGCTCATTCCATGCATAATGAACACAGTTGAACATGTTTTTGTTCAGCTAATATTTGGCAAGGTGAAATTAATATTAGGAGCGGCTTATATTCCACCAAATTCACCTAGTGAAACCTATGCTAACCATTGCAGCGAGGTGGAAAACATAATTCGCAATTACTCTTGTTCATCATTGGTTCTTGTCAGATGCAGGTGAACAGCTAGTTCAATGTCCCAGTGGTTATCCTGCAGAAACAATTTGACAACTTTTGCTTTTTCGGCCTAAAACAGCAGAATCATATCCCAAACCCGCACAACAAATATTTGGATTTAATTTTTTGCTCTGGGGACTCTCATTTTTGTATCAACATAGCTGATAGTTATCATCATAGGAGTTACTGCTGCACACTTCAAGTTGGAGAGAACGAAGACTTGTATATCTTGGAGTTTTTTAGAGACTGCTAGAGCTGATTATATTGGAATTAATAGTTTTTTGGCTCCTATAAATTGGGAATTGGTACCGGAGGGAAATATTGACACTGCAACCGAAAAATTTTAAGCAATATTAGAACAGGTTATCAGCCTTTTTGTTCCTTCTAAGAGAAAAACCTCTTCATCTTTTCCTGTATGGGTTCACTGGGGAACTAAAACGGCTTGTTAGAGATAAAAAGGCAGCTCATCAGTATAAGAAATCTAATAATTAAAATGATTATTTACATTTTAGTAATCTTCGAGCTAGGTGTAAACAATTATCTGATACATGCCATAGGGATTCAGAATCAGAATATCTTTATTTTAAAGAAACATACAAAAGAGATTATAAAAAACATCAATTGTTGTTTAATTAAATAGTGTCAAAATATATACCTAAAGTTAAATTTAAATTTGAGTTTTACAACGATAAGTATTCTCCAAATAAAAGAGTTAAAAAAGGAACATTTTAAAATTTTTGTCCAGAATATAATTTGAATATTTGTAAAGTAAATTGTGCTTACAGTCAAACAGTAAAAAATAAGTCATTAGTACATACATAGTTAAAAAGAATAGAACAGTTAAAAAGACAGGTACTTTGTATAAAATAAAAACAAAGAAAGACAATTTTACAGTTTAAAATATAAAATATCACAAAAAGTTATCACAAGTCTGGCCAACAGTTAAAAGGAACAAAATATTTACCACTAGAGAGGAACAAAATAGTTTTCAGTTATTACTAGGTAGGTACATCTTAATTTAGAAATTCATTAATCGTGTAAGGCTCTATTGAAACAAGATGCTGAAATAAAACTTTTTTAAAACAGTTTTCTGTTATTTTTAATTTTAATTTTTGGGGAAGAAAGTTGAAGAGTTTTATACACATGTAGGTGGGTCCAGTCTCAGTGAGAGCGAGCCTGTGCACTGGATAGTTTAAGACAATTGACCTGGTGTTATGTGGAGATAGTTTAGAAACTTATCAAAGTTTTTATGTAGGAACATAAGACATTCATAGATATAGATACCTGGTAGTGTAAGAATATTTGTTTCTTTGAAATGTCCTCGGCAAGACTCTCTGTAGGACAAGTTAAGAATTTGTCTCAGCACACATTTTTGCATAACAAATGCATCTCCTTCGCATCCTGCTCTACCCCAGAATATTATTCCATAGCGTGCAAAAGAATAGAAAGTGGCATAGTAGACAGATAATAGCGATTTTCTGTCTAGGAATTAATTGTTTAAGAACACGGAAAGAATAGCAGGTGCTACTAAGTTTTTTAGAAAGAGCTTGATTTTGTTTGTTCCATTTTAGGTGGTGATCTATTTCTATTCCCAAAAAATTCACACTATCTGAAAGCCTTACATTTTGGGAAGAAATATTTAAACCTGTCGGATGGTTATTAGCTGACTGAAGGGTATGAAAACTCATAAAAATGGTTTTATCTGTGTTTAACAGCAATAAATTACTGTTAAACCAGTTTTGGGCTTTACCAAGACAGAAAGTTGCTCGCTCTTCGAGTTGCAAGAGGCCATCTGCAGTGACACTGACATTTGTGTCATCAGCAAAATTGACTGTCTTTACATGATCGCTGGTTATATGAGACGAAAAATCGTTTATATAGAGGACAAAGAGAATAGGGCCAATAACACTTCCCTGTGGGATGCCCCTGGTGACCTCCTTGCTCTCAGAACAAACAACCCTCCCGTCCTTTTGAATAGTTACCATCTGTGTTCTATCCGCAAGATATGATTCCAGTCAGAGCAAAGCAGAGCCTGTTACTCCATATATTTTGAGCTTGTCCAAAAGAATCTGGTGATCCAGACTGTCAAAAGCCTTGGACAAGTCCAAGAAAGCTCCAAGCGTGCTTTTGCCATCCTCAAGATTTTCGTAAATCTCCCCAATAAATTCAAAGATGGCAGTTTCAATTGATTTGTTCTTTAAAAAATCGTGCTGAGAATGGCTTAGCAGATTATGCGTGAAAAAAAAGTCTAAGAGCCGATTACACATTGCAGTTTCAAAGATTTTAGAAAAGGAGGGTATAAGACTGATCGGTCTATAATTCTCAAATTTTTTTGTATCTCCTGTTTTATGAATTGGAATGACCATTGCTTGTTTCAGCTTCTCAGGGAAAATACCAAATTGAAAAGAGTTGTTGATAATTAAGCACAGAGGTAAGCAAAGTTCTGTACCACAAAGTTTTATGAGGTGATTTGAGATTCCATCAAATCCAGAGCTTTTTTTATTCTTTAGATTTTTTATTATGTTAAGTACCTCCTCTGGTGATACTTGCACTAAATTTATGTTTGAAAAATTTGGAAAAATATTTTGTCATGTCATGTTTGGAATTTATTTGGCCTACTGCATTGCTGGCGACATTTAAGAAGAAAACATTGAGATCATTGCAAACCACCTCCGGGTTTCCCTCAAACATATATGTTTTTTGATTTTTGCAACAGCCCTTTATTTCATTCACAACCTGCCAAACAGCCTTTGATTTGTTAGCCGACCTCAAAATATTATTTTGATAAAACATTTTACGTGAGTTTGTTATTAGGTTATTATATATCTTTTTTTGGTGACAGTATGTCTCCCTCATATGTCTCCCTGAACTGGGGGTAAGTATTACTAAGATCATAAAGTATATCAAGTTGTTTTTTGCACTCCATGACCTCAGGGGAACTATGCCAAATTATGTTGTTTCTCTTTCTTTTCTTAATAATTTTCTCAGGAAAACTTTCCTCATAAGCCACTGAGACATTTTCCATAAAAATGTCCCACTGCCCATTTATGTCTTCTGGTTTACAGCACAAGATATCAAGCCAATAATTTTTACTTAAGAGATTTTTAAAAAGATTTTTGTTGTCCTCACTAAAGATTCTTTTTTTTATAGTTTCAGGGCTTTTTTGTTTTGCTTCTGCAAGAAAGGAAATTTTTTGACCAAAGTGGTCAGAAGTATGAAGATTGAAAACCTCAGATGTATAATTTTGTTTGTGTAGATATTAATATTATCAATGCAAGACTTTTTGTCCCCATCCACACGTGTATATTCTTTTATTGATGGTGAAATATTAAAAGTAGGTAGGTATTTAAAAAGTTAATAAATTTTTGTGGAAACTTTTTGTGTTTTTCTGTTAAAATATCTACATTAAAATCCCCTGCAATGAAGACAAAAGAGTCTTTTTTTATCAAATTACCTAAAACTAAATTTAATTTTTCAATTAGAACCTCCTGATCCTCGGTCCGGTAGACATTCATGATTACATAGCAGGAGCCACCAGCCACCCATCATAAATTCAACAGCAGAGCATCCAAAAGTAGCTTTTTCAGATAGTCTTGATATATCTTCTCTTGTTTTACATACAACATCTGTATGTGTATATATAGCTGAACCTCCATGTTCATCCTTGTTCCGGCAAAAGCATGACATAAGACTGTAGTTGGTAATATTGTATGCTTTGAGCTGTTCTTTGTTTTTCCAGTGCTCTGTTATACACAGGGCAATGCAGTTTTCATTTTCAGCTGCTAGAGCATTTATAAGTGGTTTATGCTCGTTCCAATAGATTGGACATTGAGGTGAATCAGACTGTATGAACTAGTGTTTGTTAGTTGATTTTTACCGCTGGCCTGTATCTGCCGATGCGTCTCTGTAGATTCTGAAAATGGTTAATGACAATTCCCCTTGGCCAGAGGTTGGGGATTATATAGCTATTACTGAGAACAATATAAATACTGATCCTAAAGGTTTTTGGAAATGGTTTAATTCATTAAGGTCGAAAAATGATGGCATTTCCTCTGCCATGAATCTCAACAATGTGACAGATTCGAATGGTTCTGATGAGGTTCTGATATTTCAAATCTTTTTGCTACTCATTTTTTAAACTGTTATCGTGATAACTGATAACTCTAACACTGATTTTAATATTGATGATGCTAATATAACTGTAGTTGTGAATATCTGGCAAATGGAATTTAGTTTACAAGAGGTGTTCGTTGGAATACATTCATTGCCTAACAAACTCAGCTCAGGTCCGGACAAGCTACTACCTTTCTTCTTTAGGAAATGTGTTTATTCTCTTGCTAAGCCTCTGCATTTTTTTTAATAGGTCATTATTAGAACACAAGTTTCCAGTAGTTTGGTTGTCTAGTTACGTTTTGCCAATATTTAAGACTTTGGACAGACATGATATTAGGAATTATCGGCCAATAAGGATTTTGTCGTCGGTTCCTAAACTTTTTGAAAAGCTCCTGATACCCTATCTACAGTGGCATTGTAGTATTATTGATCCATCTCAGCATGGATTTGTACCCCAAAGATCTACTGTGCATAACCTTTTGGTCTATGAGCAAGACATTCTTTCATCATTGGGTAACTTGTCACAAATGGACTCAATATATACTGATTATAGTAAGGCTTTTGATCTTGTTAACCACTCAATTTTACTGACAAAGCTAAAGGCAATGGGGTTTCCCACATACTTACTAAAATGGCTTAAAAGGTAATTTGTCACGACGAGTGCAACCAGTAAAAATTCATAATTTCTGTTCACTTGAAATATCAGCTATGTCAGGTGAGCCTCAAGGGTCTCATTTGGGCCCATTACTTTTTGTACTATTCATAATGGACTTAACTAAATGCTTCACTTTCTGTAAGCCTTTATTTTTTGCTGATGACTGGCATAATATACTCAGAGATAAATAATGTCGGTGACTGTCTTAATCTCCAGCGCGACTTGAATATGTCTAATGGGTGGTCCAAGAGTAATGACATGTCGCTAAACATTGATAAATGTCACTGTATAACATTCACTAGAAGTAAAAGTCCAATACTTTTTAATTATAATATAGATAATTCATCTCTTAAAAGAGTAGACAAAATACCTGACTTGGGAGTTATTTTCGACAGCCAAATGTCTTTGGTTCCTCACATAAATGCGCTATCATCCAGGGCATTCACTAGGCTGGCTGGGGTTTGTTTTGCGTAACTGTTCTGATTTTTCTGTTCCAACTGTACGTCATTTATATATTTCTTTGGTGAAAAGTATACTAAATTATGCCTCTCCAGTCTGGATCCCTATTTATCAAATACATATAGACAGGCTTGAATCTGTTTAAAATGAATTTTTACATTATTGTGGATTCAGACTCCAAATTCCTCGGGATCAATGGACGTATGACGTATGAAGATACGCGAAACATCCTATCCATTAATAGTCTCAAGTCTGATCGAATTTCTTGTGACCTTTGTACCATTGTCAAGTTAATGTCTGGTGATAAAGACTGTCCGGATCTACACGAACAGTTAATGCTTCAGGGTTCCTTCACGGAACAATTGTAGTATCGATTTGTTTCACATTCCGTATCATTCTAGCAATTATACATATAACAGCCCTCTATCTAGATTCCCTAGACTAGTAAATAAACACAATTTTGAGGTAACTGGAGTTTCATTCCGGCAATTCAATCCCGTTTTGTAATTGTAATTCTCTAAACGGGTGACGTTTTGGTACCCTTTTGTAAGGGAACCTACATTGTACCTGTCTCTTAGTGTTAGTGTTAACTTGTGTAAATCACACAACTGATACTATATTTTAATCTTTTGCATGCAATGAGCCTATAACTAGTGAATTTTGTAAAATGTTGATTTTTTCAGTTTTAAATCCTGTTAGTAAATATAATAATTATTGTAGTAGTAATATTTTGTAATAAAGGGGTGAACCCGTATATTGAATAAATAAAATAAATAAATAATTAAAGCCAGGAAAACCTTTTGTGAGGAATTAAAAAAAATAATTTGGTACACAACTAAATTTTGGTTTAAGTTTTTTTTTAGATTTATTATTGGACCATCTTATACTTAATAAAAATAAAAAAATATAAGGAGCTAACTTTTACACTCAACAATTCATTACCTGCTCCTTATAATTAGTTTTCAATATGTACAATTACCAAAAATAAAGAAAATAAGTTACACCACATAACCAGTTCTATAAACACCATTAACTAGACCTTTGTTCTGTTGGAGTCTCCAGCCAATTTATCAACTATCTGAAAATAGAAAAAGATAATCCTAAACAGATTTATCGAGGCGAGTGGTTGAATCAAATGACTACAGAACTTGGGTGATAAAGCACCATATCCAAATGTATTTCAGATAATGGTTGATTTTAAGACTCGATACCTCAAAAAAGGCAACAAATAATATGAATGTGTAACACTTTGTTAGTGTGCCAAACAAATAACAGTACAAAGACTATAGAAATTACTTTTGTCAATTTGATTTGACATACATATGTTAATTTTATGTTAACAATTAATGAAATGAATATTGTATAAAAGACTTTAATAATTGTTAATAAGCTCTAACTTCTCATGTTTCGAAACAGAGTCATTTGACTCATTCCACAGTACAATAACATGTTTCAATTAGGTACTTACTTTACTAATTCCAGGCATATTTAAAAGTGTTCCTAATATAGGCACCCTCCTCAGGAAGTTTATAGCAACTGGGAAGAATCCACTAGAATACAATAATAAAATAAAATGAAGTGGCTTACTTAGTTTTCTTAGGCGTATTTCATCAACAAAACTTTTAATACAATTTTCATATAAGTCTAGTGTAGAGGATGTGTGGATCACAAATGAGAGAAATAAATAACTTTGAGAAATAATAATAGGAGAAGGGAATGTAAGTACAGTACAAGCTTGGTAACGTACACACGAAAAGTACAGACCCTTTTCATATTACCAATTGTTTACATTAATGAGTCTCTTTTTTTCTGTTTAAACTAAACAAAAATGCAAACATATGATTATTATTTATCGGAAAGTTTGACAAAAGTACACTAAATGCTAACTATAGGTCTCTTCTCACAGAAATTACAAAACAAGTCGGAGCGAATTTCACTGGAATCATTGGTTGAAAATAGTCAGAAAACTGGTTGTTAGCTATTTGCACCAATCAAAAACGCTCTGACTGGTTTGTGAAAATATCTTCAATATCAAATACATTTTTTTTGCCAACTGCAAAGATGGGAAGTGAGAAATTTTTGTTAAGTTGTTTTTCCATGAAACTGTATAAAATATCCTGTGAGTATTTTCCAAATCTAATAGATCATCAAGTAAAAAGGAAAAGTTGCACAACCACTATCAAGTGGTTGCTGAAAAATTCTCGTTCAGACACACTAAAAAACAGCAACCCAATCAAATAAAACTTTCAATTCACCAAAGTAATCGATTTGAAACATATTGATCTTAATATTGACCAATTGTTCATATTATAGAGCGGCTTGCTGTTCACGTTATAAAGTACCCAATATGCAAAGTATTGTGTTCACAAAACCGCGTTGTTCACTTATACGAGTGTTCATATTATAGAGCGTGTACTGTATTCAAATTTTGAGCTTCTACAATATTTCAAAAAAAAAAAAAAATACTGTATATTTTGGACTCGATTTTGGACAATAAAGCATGCTTTGATTATTTGACTCTAAAATGCTTTAGTTGAGGTTTGCTTGAGTTATTATTTTGATTATGGCTACAGTTGGCTACTCAGATAGTTATTATTCCATTAGGTTTGCCCCGTTCATGGCCTTATCTCTGAGAAAAGACCTGGGCTGGGACTCTGTAACTGATAGAGATTTCTCTATCTCTATTAACGTCCCCTCTCTATTGATTTCGAAAAGAGAGAAGAAGACAGCAAGTGCCATAGCGATAGGGATAAAGATCTCTATCCATTACAGAGTTTCAGCCCAGGAGCCTCGAATTGTTTGGTAATAGAAATTGGCAATAAACAGATAGCACACAATAAAGGTCAAAGCTTAAACATACATGGATGTTCATTAATCTCCATTGCTATTGCTTTTTTTTTTGTAAAAATCTTTGTAATGATTCTCACCTGAATAACAAGAAAAAGCCATAGGCTTCAAGTATCATCCCAACCATGGGCCATCCTAATAAAACCATAATAATTCCACCAAAAAAAGCAAAACTTCCTCTTAATTTGTGTCTCTGGAAAAAGAATCTGAATGTTCTTTCTCTACCTATTACAGCTGCCAATCCTGATATGAATAGAATCTGGAAATTCACGACTATTTCAAATATGTGTTTAATTAGTTTTAGAATCTCCTTACGTTTCCTAAGGCCAACAAGCTCTTATCAAATAACATTAACATTCCCAAAAAGAGGAAAAACACTCCAAAGCCTGCAAGGCCTACGCCAATCTCTAAAAACCATTTTTTAAAAAATAAATACAACTTGGATATTTTTCACATACATACTTTGAGTATCAGAAATATCAAACATAATTTTCTTTGATAAATGTGAGGTTTTCTAGTAATTCTAGTTTAAAAATTTGTAAATTACAGAAGTAAATAATATAACGTGTTTATTTTGTTATTATCCACGTCACTGAAAAAAATTACAAGTCAGTGAGCAGGTTTTATAAATTAAGTATCGAATTATTCATTTGTTGTATTTTTTATTGTTTAAATTAATTTAAAATTAAAACATTAAAAACAAAATCACAAACGGATATAAGTAAAAGATGACAAGATCAAAAGACGTCAAATTTTACTCCACATAGGATAAAGGTTTTCATTTGTATTTGTTAGGTCTGCTCCGAGCAGATCGAATAAAACAAAAACCCTTTTCACGTGGCTCCGGTTTAGCAAACCGCAACATACCGCTCAAATTCGAGTGGTATCGATCACTTCACTTTGTAACCGGGTTAGAAAACGGTATGTCATACTTGACATACCGCTACTAACCGTTTTGTAACCCGGTTAGTTTAAACCGGACCACGTGAAAAGGACTAAAGGACAAACAAACGCAAAATTTTGTCTTCATTAAAAAAACAGACTTTAGACTTTAAGTATACTCGATTTTAAAATTCGGGGATTTTTTGGAAAGTTTTTTTTTTTGACTAAACTGAAAATTATCCAATCAAATCTTTATGAAAGCAGTTCATTTATTAAATATTCTAATGATACATCTAACACAAAATATACAGGTATTCTTAAAAAAATAAGTACAAAAACTAATCTAAATAAATACCTAGGTACTGAAAAAAGGAGAGTAATCGAGTTGTGAATCTAAACATTATTCTTATTATTATGTTTGCCTACTCCAAGTTTCCTCAAAGGCCCTGTCCTCACAATAGGAATTTCCCTGTATTTCTGTTTAGTTATTTTCCTTCTTTTCGGCGCTGAAATACTCAAAACTCCATCACTGGACAATTTCGACTGCAACTTTTTAACGTCTCAATGTTCTGGAAGCACGTATTTCCTTACAAAATGTCTGGAAATGTATCCATGTTGATCCTGTTTCTCTTCATGTTTGCCTTCTACGGTGACGGTATTATCATCTTCCAATTTCACAGTGATTTCTTCAGGAGTGAATTGTTGGACGTCGATGTTGGCTTGAAATTGGTCCTTGTCAACGGTAATGGAAGTGTCTTTTTCCAAATTTGCCAACTGATTGATAGAGTTTCTCAAGCGAAGAGAGTCTTCTTCTGGGGCAAATATGGATAAATAATCTCTGGTTGGAAGAGGAAATGTTTCTTTAAACAAGAACGGCAACAAAGCCATGATAAAGATAAATTTGCACAACTTTTTATTAAGCACGCGTTCCAATTCTCGACAACTGTGGACGTCGGGAGCCGCTTTTCCGCATTTATATGCAGCCGCCATGTTGTCTAGAAAATTCCCTAAAAATATCGAACCCATTGGAACATACGTTAGGCAGTGGGCTAAATATCATAAAATAGGCCAAAACAAGTTTTTGAGGAGAAAAATATTGCTTAAATATACATTCTAATTTTTACCTGAAAACTCCTCATAATTAAACTTATCTTTCCAAAATTCCAAAGTTATTTTTTTTTTTTTATAAAATGGTTGTCACAAAGGTAAAAGTAAAAATGGGTTTTAAATTAAATAGGTAGGTACCTACTATCTTTAAACCGGCGCGGCGTCTCATGTTTGTACGATATAAATGGGTTGAATTGCATCAACTATTGGTTTTTCCTCAATGGTTACTGTAGATTGGGGCTTCTTGCCTTCTTCTTCCAAAGTGACAATGTAGGTAGTTTTCTCAACAACTTCGTGTGTTCTCAAAACATGTTTCTTGGTTTGTTGCAGTGCCTTCGGAAACTCTAGTCATTTCATGAATTATTTCGGGTAGGTACCTAATTCAGTTATAATAGTTTCATCTTTAACTTTGGGACCACGTTTTCAGGATTTGGCTTCGAGTGGTTCTTGTGGCCTTTCTTCTCCGGATTTTTGTCACTGATCTCAAAAATAAATGGATAAACAAAGAACGCTTCTAATGCTGCTAATTTACGAGGTCATAATCTAAACAAAAACAACTGACTCGGACAGCTGTGAGCGTGCGCAGTAGATTTAGGACTGTGTGTGCACAAAGTCTGGATAATGAAAATGAAGGAATTTCAAAATTTAGAACAGTTGTTCGAAAGATAAGACACTGCGCAGGCGTTAAGGCCGAAACCCACTAGCAACACGCCACGTCATGCTTCGCCACGCCACGCCATGTGACGAAAATGTATGCGTATATTCTTCCATTTATTTATATGTGTCGCGTACACACTTGCCCCACGCGATACCACGTCATGGCACGCCACGCCATCTGTCCATTTACACACAAACTGTCCCCTGTCCCACGTGAACCTGTGTCACATGGCGTGGAGTGGCGTAGTATGGCGTGGCGTGTTGCTAGTGGGTTTCGGCCTTTAGGCTGTTCCGTTGCACAACTGTTCGTAGAATATTGACCCCAAAACGCACAAATTTTGCCAATCAACCCGTATGATTATTTATCCATTTATTTTTTAGATCAGTGATTTTTGTCTTCTTCACCATGGTATTGGTTCAATTTTTTCTTTTCTTTGTTTCAAGTCCAAAATGGCTTTGTCTTCAACGTGTTGCAGAGGCGCAACTTCGTCTGGCTTTTCTTGTTGCTTCGGCCTTTTTTTCCATGATTTTCGTTCAAGTTTTTCTCCCTTTCTGACATCTTCTTTCTCTTTTAAGTCTAAAATGGTTTTGTCTTCGACGTGTTGCAGTGGGACTTCTCGTTCTGACGTTTCTATTGTTGCTTTGTTGGCCCTATCTTCCATGATTTTGGTTCAAGTGTTGCTTCTTTTCCGACATCTTGACGTTTTTCTTTCAACTTCAAAATAGTTTTGTCTTCGATATGTTGTAGTGAACCAACTTCAACTAGTTTTTTTTGGGGTTTTGGTCCATGTTGTTTCTGAAGTTTTTTTTTTTATCTATCAAGATTAGCAGAGTTTTATCTTTAATGTGTTGCTTTAATTGGAATAGTTTCATCTGGCCTTTCTTCAGATTTCGTTCTTTTCAACTTTTTGCTTCTAATGTTTGTTGATTAGAAGCAATATTTGTAGGCTGTTCTTGAGTTTTCTGTTGTTCTATCCGTGTTTCGCGTGATTCTCTTTCTTCGAGTGTCAACAGAGAATTTTATCTTCAATAAATTTTTGTTTTGTTTCGGTAGGTCTTGCTTTTAGTTCCTCTTGCTCTGCTCAAGTTGCTCTTCAATGACTTATTGCTGTCTTTCAATTGTAGATTTCTTCAACGTTATTGGTTGTTCATTCCAAACAACAGATTTTTCGGTTATTCGGCTTCTTGCTAGTGCGACTTCACTCCTCGAGGCCATTGCCTAGTTTCTTCTTGTCGTTTTACTGTCTCGGTAGTTTTTTCTTCAATATTCAATATTTCTTGGTCTTCTACATGAGATAGTACTGTTTGCTCTTTCTTGCCTCTTTCCCAAGCTTTAATTTGTGTTTAGATTACAGAGATTCACGGACGTGTTCTTTAAGATCTAATAAAGTTGTATCCTCTGTGAACTGAATTTGGGCTTTGGAGAGTTTTTGTTTTCTAGGGTTCAATGCTTTCCTTAATAGGGCTAGGCTTGAGGCGCACCTGTTCAATGAATTTCTTTCTTCTCTACTACAGTTGGTTTTAAGGAAATATCTTCTTCAGTCCAAGGTCAGTCCTCTGGGTTTTCTATCACTGTCCCTAACTCGGATACTTTAATAGCTTGTCTTACGGTAACTTTTTCAATAGTTTCTTTTAGAATATCTTTCTTTTCCAACAAGGAATGCTTTAAAATAATTTCTTTTTCTGGTCAGGGTATTAGTTCGCTTTCAAGTCTTATAGGAGGTTTTTTTTTCCTGGCCAGGAAGATGAACTGGTTTCAAATGAATTGCTTCTAAAGTTTCTTATAGAATCCCCTATGGGCTGTGGGTCTCAAATCGATATCCTCATCAGTCCAAGGAATAGGCTCACCTGGTTGTCTAGGCTGTTCAAGCTTAGCTAATTTTAGTGCTTGAATTGCTTCTAATGAAACTGTTTTAAGGTCCACTTCTTCAAGTTTTTCCTTGGGAATTTCTTTAGATTTGGCTATTGCGGTTCTTTCGGTGCTGTTTTAAGAGTTATTTTTTCCTCAAGCCAAGGGATTATTTTAGCTTATTGTGGCTGGGGAACTGATGATCTTTCAACGATTTGTTGTTGAGCTTTAGTTGAAACTGTATCTAAGTATGTCTACTTCTACCGATGTTTGTTTGAGAAGATTATAATAATTGCGACCAGACTTTCTCCATTCTTTTGTAATAGTTTCTTGTTGATCAACTGTTATTAAAGCTAGGTACTTAGCTGAAGTTGTCTGAGATCTTGGGGGTTTGCTAGGTTTAAGCTGAACTTCTTCTAATTTTTGTTTGGTAGGTAATTTCCTTACGTTTTATATTCGATTTCTTCAAAACAATTTGCTCTTCTGTCTATGGTTGAGCCTGTTTTAGGTTGCTTGCGTTACAACAGGGTTTCATCGCCCAAAGGCAATTCTTTGGGTTCATCGGTTCTATAGAACCGGGTGTAAATGGACAGGTACTTTTGCCGACACCTCCTTGAAGATGTGTTTGTTGTTTGTCGCTAAACGTTGGAGCCCTCGTGAGTCGTGACGTCACCGTTAATATGTATTTCACATACAGGGTGTCCCAAAAAGATACCGACAAACTTTAAGGGGTAGTAGGGGACGTCAAAACAAGCATTTTTGTTTATATAAACATATGTCCGCAAATGAGCCATTTGGGCTGTAGAGCAAAAAAACTGTTTTGTACTTAGTTTTATTCTTCGCAATAATTAAATCACTGTTTACTTATTAATTTTGCTTTATTAACAAATAAATTATGGTTTACAATAATTGTTCAACTCGCGAACTCTTTGGAATATTCCGGGAATAGCTTCTACATGGGTACAACTCGCCAGTATCCTTGCTAACAGATCTTCCTCATTACGAACAGGTGTTTCGTAGACTAAACTTTTCAATCAATGACCCGACGGTGCAATCTTTGCATTGAAGTAGATGGTCAACATTTTGAACAGTTATTGTAAACCAGAATTTATTTGATGATAAAGCAAAATTAATAAGTAAACAGTGATTTAATTATTGCGAAGAATAAAAGTATTAAACAGTTTTTTTGCTCTACAGCTCAAATGGCTCATTTGTGGACATATGTTTATATAAACAAAAATGCTTGTTTTGATGTCCCCTACTACCCCTTAAAGTTTGTCGGTATCTTTTTGGGACACCCTGTATTTGAAAAAAAAGGGGTGTGCTTGAGATTACGAACACACGACAAAAGTGAAAACAATTAGGCGAGATTAATGATATGGAATAACAGGTATTTTTCTGTGTTCTATATTCATTGTGCAGATCTTCCGTTGACCCTTATTGTATCATAGTACTCTAAGATGAAACAATAGTTATTATGGTTACCTACTAAAAGATGAGTGATGAATATACTTTTTGATTCAAATTGATTTGCTGGATATACTTTAGATTATATCTTTATGAAACATAAAAATTTCATTTACATTTACAATGAGTACACTCGTATTGTATTTAATTACACGCCAAGATTTTTTTAAAAATTATTGTCAAAAATATAACTTTGAAGAAAATGAAATGACTGTTTCTCTCCTCTCGCGTTTGGCTGAATTCGACTTGAGTCTCCAAATGAGCGTTACATATACGAGCTTCATGGCTCAGTTTCATTCAGTATATACCCACAAAAAAGTGTGCTCAAGGAAATTCATGGGCCTTATAAAAGTTTTCACTTCAAAAATTGGAAGGATACCTAATTGATCATTTTAATTCAACAAAAAAATTTCTGCCTCTATATGCATTGTGTACTAGCTTTTAGCATTTTTTCGATGAAATTTAAAGAAATTAGGAGCATTTTGTATTGATGTTTTTAAATCAATGATCTTTTTTAATAAACTTTGTTCTCGTATGATTCACAAAGTTGGACCACTGTACTTTGTTTGTCACATCCCAACAACTGTTCATTGGATCTGGAAATATAGAAAGGCATACGTCTTAAGGTAAAAAGTCTGTTTCTTTTTTAAAGATACAAAATAACATTAATTATGTTGGCAATACAGTGTAAAATATTGTCAATGCTTTAAAAAAAATTATGTACATACAAAAGGCTTGTGTTGCCAACATAGTTAGGTAGGTACTAAATTTTTGACTTGCGGATTCGGGGAGTTATCTTTAAAAGAATAACAGACTTTAGGTAAACAATACAAATACTTATTTGATTTTTTCTCTTCTTTTGTCTGTGTATCTTTTTATTTTGCTATAATATAATTTTACAAATTCGATGCAAAAAATATTTCTACAGAAAACGAATTTTGTTCAATACCCCCGCCAAAAAGTTACACAAACAGGTTAAATCAAAAATGCTCTTAAGCCCATTATGAGATTTTTAAAATAAGCGAATAGGTAAGCAGAATTTAGGTAGGTACCTAGGTATTTTGTTCATATTTCTACCCCTCCCTGAAAACACCCGATTCCAATAATTCAGGAAATTCAACAGTATTGTACACGAATTATGCTTTTAATTACGAAAATGACAAAACAAAAACCAACCCACGCAGAGTATTCTGGAAATTAATAATTTAGTTCCAATAAAAATTCAAGTCTAATAGAATCTAGAATCACAATATTCTATGAACAGCTGTGCAGAACAGAGCATTTTCGCGCATATTCTAGACCTACCGCAACACCATATAAATTGTCCGCCAGCTTGCGCAATGATCAGAGTTTGTTTACAAGTGAAACGATAAACCTGAAAATAACGACAAAAGAGTTCTCGCGTATAAAATTGTGTGTGATCCTGTATTATCTTCTTGAAGAGTCTACAGTGTTTATTATTGAAGAAAAATGTCTCTGATTCCATTCTTGCTCAGTGACCCATTCGACTACCCAGTCAGCAGGCCATCCAGAATCCTGGACCAACACTTTGGACTTGGACTCAACCACGACGATATTTTCCAACCCTTGAATCTGAACAACCGTTTGCTGACAAGAACCCCAGCTGGTTATTTGAGAAACTGGCGTTCTGAACTTGCTAACCAAGACACCGGTTCCACAGTGAGTTTCGACAAAGACAAGTTCCAAGCCAACTTGGATGTTCAACAATTTAAACCGGAAGAAATTACCGTCAAAGTTACCGATGAAAATGTTTTGACCATTGAAGGAAAGCACGAGGAACAACAGGACGAGCATGGATATATTTCCAGGCATTTTGTGCGAAGATATGTTTTGCCAAAGAACTGCGATATGGGAAAAATTACATCCAGTTTGTCTTCTGACGGAGTTTTGACCATCACTGCTCCAACTGTTGAGAAAATGGAAATTGAGCATAAGACCATTCCAATTACCCAAACTGGAGAACCGGCCAAAGCGCAGCCACAACAAGCCCAACCTGTTGAACAAAAAGGAAAGTAAAGTTTGTTCATGCAATTATTCATAATAATTATCTATTCTTATTGGTTTTTGTACCTATTACCTATTGTTTTAGAATTCAATTACTATTTAGTTGCTAATTATGTATTTATTAATTTATAGGAATATGCTTGAGTTTGTTTTCAATAAATATGGGTCAGTAATCAATAAATGTATTTGTTTTATTTGAAAACTACAGATTTTCAAGATTTATTCAGGTTGGTTACAGAAATGTTTACAAATACATAAATTTAAAAAAATACACAGCTGAATGACTCTCCTAATAGGTATTTAGGCTTAAAAAATCTATCAAGTGCCATGTAAAAGTTAGAAGGGATTTTTTTCTTGAATTATATATCTGCGAAATTTCCAGACCTGGGTAGGTACCCTACAAAGTTACAAATAAGAGCAACAATCTTAAGGTTACCAACAAAAAAATATATTTCTTATCATAGGCCAACAATAACAAAATGCAAAAACACCTTTAATCCCTATTCAAAAAAGCGGTTTTCGTCCCTGACTAAATTAATTAAATTGCTCGTCTTTCAATTCAAAATTTTCCCTGAAAACCTCAGGCAGCTCGTGAATCATGTCGGTCACCAACATACTTCGTCCGTATTTGGCGAAACTTTTTGCGTTGCAGTCTCGTGTCAGCTTGCTGGCAGCGTAACAGGCGACGGCAGGTTCCCATTTTTTGTCCAACGCCCAAGCTAAAAAAGTTGACATGGCTCCACCCAACATGTCGCCTTGACCTCCGCATCGTCGACCTGAACCTCCACCACTGATCTAGAAATAGAAAAAATCTATTGCTAGTTTTGCAACCCAAGACGTTCAAACTCAAGGCCCGTTTATTCAAGAATCAAGACTAGCCTTGCCAGGACAAACATTCTATACAGGATGTTTCACGAACATCAAAACAGATGCGTTTTGGGGTATTTCAGGTTCGATTTAAAAAAAAAAACGCTCGGACACGTCAATTTTGCATTCAAAGGGGAAACTTTTTGACTCCATGGGTATTTTGCTAGGGTGCACCTCCTGATTAGGCTGTTTACTGTTTCGTCGGCGTCGTCACGAGCGTTGGAAAGCGCACATTTCTGAACTTGGGCTACACTAGGTATATTAATTACACACTACCACAGGATTGCTCATCGGCCTCAATTTTTTGAATCAAGTTCATATGGTGTTTCACCATTGTCGACGTCATCTACTGTGTCGTTAGCGGTTTGCGCCAGCGGCCGTAGTTAAGAATATACATTTATGATGAAAAATATTATTTGATTTTGATTAACATAATTAATAAGCAAAGCGGAAGATGCAAACGAGATCTAATGCCGGTTTTCCACTAAACGGACTGTTGAGTTTGTGTTTTAAAACAAAAGCAGAACTGAAATAAACACAAAAGTCTTGTTTCCATCAAGCGGACTACGTTATGTTTTCTCGACGAAACAAAATTCCAACTGTGTCAAAACACTCTAGTCTTGAAAATGTTTGGGAAAAGTTTGAGTCTGGGTTTTGTTTTTGTTTTATCTGTTTGGCGGAAAACTGGCATATAAAGGGTTGTTTTAAAATGTTGCGTGCGGCTAGATCAATCCTTAGTTAATTCCTTGTTAATTAACAAAAACCTCAGATTTGTCAATGTCAATACGAGATTGTTTTTGTTTGGCACATTCTGAGGTTGTGGTTTGCTAACAAGGACTTGACTAACGATTGATCCCGTCGCCAGTCAAGACGAGGAACGACACGCTGTCTACGTCATCACTGATGCTTTGACATGGTGGGGTGCTTGAGATTTGATCTACAGAGGCCACATGCGGATAGGGTATCCTATGATTGTCCTATCCTGTGTAGTGTGTAATTAATAATCCTGGAATCTCCCTCTCCAACCGTCTCAACTCCCAACCCTGAAACATCATCCGGTGATGCCAGGGGAGACTTGTGTATAGATAGAGTGTACCTAATAATGCATCTGTTATCAGATTTGTAGGATTTTTTTTTCAGCTTTTTTTTTTCAATAAGGGTATTTTTTTCTCCGGTTCAACTTACTTTCCAAGGTGGCATCCCTACCGGAGGTGACTCGCTATTGAGAAACCGGCCCTTAGACGGGATCTGTTGGTTGTCTAAACATAGGTTAAAAAGCTTTTGTATCTTTTCTAATTAACACAGATCCCCCATTTTTATAGCTCTGCCACTACTTTGTCTTCCCCAGGCACGTTGTTCTTTTTTATTTTCTTCAGGGCATAGTTAATTTCCTTTTGGTGATATCGGGAATGTCTTCTGATCCTTCGTTTTGTATTTTGTGTAGATTATGACTTGTGAGGTCGGGATAAGGTTTTTTGTTTATGTACAGTTCTTGGTAAGATTTTTCTATGATCTTTATTTTATTAATTATTCTTTATTTGATGTTATGTTCCCTTCCTTGTTTTTAACTTGGAAAATTTTTGTTACCTAGTTCCTTTCACAATATTTTCAGGCTTTTGTTTTGTTCTATTGTTTGTACTACTTTGTCATATCTGCATTTCCTGATGTCTTTCTTTAGTGCCTTTGATATGTCTTTGTTAATTTCTCTCAGTTTTTGTTGGTCGGAATTTGATTTCCCCTTAAGTGCTCTACGTTCTTCTATTTTTACTTCGGTTCCTGGGCTGATTTTTTTCTTGTTTAGGGACTTTTGGGCAGTACTTCTCCTATGCATCCATTAATGTTTCAATTATGTTTCCATTTAAATAATTTATACTTTGAGTTGTTGCTTTGTTTTTCAAGGAGTTTCGATATGTTTTTGAAAATCTCTTATTTCCTTTGGGTGTGTCCATGTTCTGGGAGTCTGGTTCGTTCATTTTCGAGGTTTATTTGCAGAGTAGCTTTTACCATGCGGTGGTCACTTCCAGTAGCAAATCTGTTTATAACTGACACAGCTTTGAAAATCTGTTTTTTATCTGTTACAAAGTATTCGATTTCGTTTTGTGTCTTGCCATTGAGGCATTGAGGCTTTGCCAAGTCCATCTTCTTTGGATCTTTTTGCGGTAGAAGCTATTCATATCGTATAGATTTTTCTCAACATTGTTTCTCTACGCTTATTTCCGATGCTTATTTCTACCTGGAATATCAAATTTTCCGAGTGCGGCCTCAGTTGACCCAACTGGTTTCATTCCAATTTTGGCGTTGAAGTCTTCGCATAGTACCATGAAGTTAGTTTTTTTTATCTTCTCTGTAGCTCTACAGATGTCTTGTGGAATAATGCTTATATTTCATCTTTGTTGTGTTCAGAGATCGGTGCATACACCTGAATGATTTTCATGGTGTACCTAGTATTTAGTCGTAGAATAGCGTAGCCATACTCTTGTTGATATTGCCTGTATTGATACCACCCGTTATATGACCAGCTCTACAAACCCCTATTTCCAATTTATTATTTTGGTGGGGAATATATCCAATGACAAATTAGCATAGATAGACATTATAGTAAACAAAATTTTGTGTCACCAACATCTTAGGAGAGCGATCCACCTCCGGATTATCCCCTCCACAATTAGGTTGCCAATTTGTTGCGGATCGATTTTATCCTGTTATGAGTTTGCTTTCAAAAAACTGAAGCTCCCAAGACTAAAAACGACTACTGGCAACGCTGGTTTTGTGAAACAAGTGAAAAACGCGCTGCAATCAATCAATGAAGTAGCTGCAATCGATTGGCATTTCAACCAGAGACATTTCAACACGCCCAAGGAATGTGTGAATATCATTATCATATGAGTTAGAGGCAGATAGATAGATAAACAAGTTGCATCCTTGCGGCTTTCTTCAATATTTGGGTCAAGTGAATGACGGGTTCAGGCGGGAAGGCGGATCTTGTGAGCAACATGAAGGGTTTTGTCGTCACAACAAACATCAGTTTATGATTGAGATGCGGTGTCTCTGTTAAGATGTCATTGGATGTATGCACGTTCATCATTTAATTGATTAATAATCTAACAGCCTTATGCAATATCCTTTTTCAAATTTTTCGTCATACTTTGCTGTTATCTTACTAACTATAACGTGAGTAAACATGAGCGGAAATAGCGGAATTAAAATCGAAAAGGTGTAAAAATTGAAAAACATGGTCAACCCCCTCCAAAGAAGTTTAAAATTTTTATATCCTACTGTACTATTATAACCATATAATACCTTGGTTACAATAGTCATAACTCATAAACAGGGTCTTAACTCCCAAGGGAGTTAAGGATTTCATAACTCCCGCGCGGGAGTTATAGATATCATAACTCCCAAGGGAGTTAAGGATTTCCATAACTCCCGCTTTTACCTTGAATAGGTAAAACTTTGAGAAAAATAGAAATGTTGGTTTATGGCTTATTCCTTTATAAAAATAGACAGAATACAGTTAATTCCGTAGGATATAAAATTATCTATGTACCACGGGAATTATCAAATGGTTAATACCCACGGGCAATTGGTGTCACAAACTTTGCCCTGGGGTATTAACACCCTCATAAATCCCTTGATACATAAATAACTATTTAGTGATACTGTACTGTTATCTTAATATAACATGACCGAAATTGAAATCGAAAAAGTATATTTAACAACCGCCGGCCGTTATTTAGGTGTTAATACTATGGTTAATAATACCCATGCCCATGGGCAATTGGTGTCTAACTAACACAAACGTTGCCCTGGGGTATTAACACTCTCGTAATTCCCTTGATACATAAATAACTATTAATCGCTTCATTGATCGAACCGCCATTTTTTTTCTTGCGTATTTTTTTATGCCATTAGGAACCAAGGATATTACACGCTACTACTACAGGATGGCCTATCCTCATAAGGCCTGTGTGTAAGATAACAAATCCCCCCCTTCCCCTCCAAGCGAAATCACCAGTTGTGGCGTAGGCAGCATGTTATTTCGCGCCTTGACGTAGGCTGTTTGAACAGCTGACAACTTAGTTATGACGTCGGAAATGGTGACACACCAATATGGCGGCGATTACCAAAAACGAGGCCGATAAGCAATCCTGTAGGTGTGTATCATGTATCATCCTTGATTAGGAACGCTGAATCAGAGCGTTCGAAATTTTAATAACCGAACGTGAATGAGCCTGCACCGAGCACACTTTTTAAATGAACGAACGGTAAATTCAAGCTAGAACTCAGATCGTAATACCGAACGCACGGATTGTCAAAATAGACTGAGAAAAGTCAGAAGCATTTGACAGACTCAAAAGTGAGGTTAGAATAATAGTTGGAAAAACAAAAATTTGATTTGTACATTTGTGCTTGAGACCTGAGACTGTTTTTTCCATTTTACTATATATACACCAACATGTTCTACATTTCAATAGTAGTAGTCCTTATTTTCATTGTTGTAGTCCTAAAATTTCTAACCAAACCATCTCCTAAATCCCTGAAATCGCGACATGTAGTGATAACAGGAGGCTCAAGTGGTATAGGAAAAGCTGTAGCAGTGTTGGCGGCTCGAAAAGGGGCCAACGTTACGATAATCGCTAGAAATATCGAAAAACTAGAAGCAGCCAAAAAAGAAATTGAATCACAGACTGC
The DNA here is from genome assembly GCA_917834065.1 of Ceutorhynchus assimilis. NCBI lineage: Eukaryota > Metazoa > Arthropoda > Insecta > Coleoptera > Curculionidae > Ceutorhynchus > Ceutorhynchus assimilis. The sequence goes on from OU892280.1 coordinate 34,964,970, forward strand.
AAATCAAATAGTAACCACTATTTCTGTAGATGTTTCTGATAAAGAGGCAATTGAAGAAAAAATTTTGGAAATTGAGAAAAGCGTTGGACCTGTTTTTATGTTGGTGAACTGTGCTGGCTTGGCTATATGTGGAAAACTTGAGGAAATGACTAAAAAAGACATTAACCAACTCATAAATGTTAATTTATTAGGCACAATTTATCCTATTCAAGCCTTATTGCCAAGATTCAAAGAGCGTCAAGAGGGAATTGTAGTACTAACAGGCTCAGTTGTCTCACTAATGGGCCTGTTTGGTTATTCTATTTACTCGTCATGCAAATTTGCTTTAAGAGGCTTAGCAGAGTCTTTGTATCAAGAACTTAAGCTTTATAATGTAAGTGTGACACTCGCTTTACCTCCAGACACAGACACTCCTGGGTTTGAGACTGAGAACAAATCAAAACCTAAAGAAACGAAATTATTATCAGAATCTGGAGGACTGTTGGCTCCAGAAGCTGTAGCACAAAAACTTATGGATGATGCCTTGAGAGGACATTTTTTTAGCCATGTTGGATTGGAAGGATTTATTGTGACTACCTTATGTATAGGAATGAGCCCCTTTTGCTCCTTAGTTGATGTAGCCATAGAAGCAACTTTATTGGGGCCTTTAAGATTGATAGCTGCTTTTTATGTTAAACATTTTGAGGGGATTATTTTTAAATGTTCCATGGAGAAAAAGAATAACCAAAAAAAAGAAGAGTAGAATTATCTCTATAATCACGTACAATGTCAATTAAGCTTTAAATCTTAGTACTCAACTTCAGCATTTAATTTACCCTATATTTAGCTTTACCTGTGATGTAAGCTCTTGGCTAATGGTAATATCTAGCAATATATTAACTTTATGTTCAAGTATAAAATGTGTTTGTATAGATATAGATGGAATAAATCTTTCCACCAAAATATTCCTTGTAATCTGAATTCTCAGTAAACAGTGTTTTAGAAAATACTTAGGTACCATTACAAGAGTGCAGGTTGGAACTTGAAAAATGCAAAGAGAAATGAGAACAGGATATCAAAAAAAAAAAAAAAACTGAGAATGCCCCACCTCACAGAAGTGAATGTTTCATTTAATTCCTTCAGGTGATGCTGCATTTTTAAGTGCATAATTTAGGTACCCCTCGATGATTCTTACCTTAACATTTTTCGTCATTGTTATAATCTCATCTGTTGCATCTTTACAAAACAAAGTAACATTAGACCCAACTTTTTCCAAAAACTGTATTGCTTGTTCTTCTTTGGTGACATTCTGCTTATCTCCTATTAGTCTTTGAAATTCCATTTTATTGGGTGTTAGTATGACTGGTGCCGGATAGTCTTTGATTATATTTGGATTATCAGCAATGAAGAATAGTCCATCGGCATCAATAACCAATGGGATATTTTTGGATCTACAGACATCAATGATTTTCTCAAATATACCTTGTGTTGATTTCAAACGACCCAGACCAGGTCCTAACAATGCTACATGTAGCCGGTCAATCCATGGACTAATTTTCTCAATAGCCTCTTGATCATCCAGAAAAGGCAATACCATCAATTCAGGACTGTATGATTTTATCACAAAAGCAGCATCTTTTATGGTGAAAACGTAACTTAAATCAGCTCCTACTCTTAGAGCTGATATTGATGAAAAATATGGGGCTCCTGTGAATTCTATGCTACCACCAAAGACACCAATTCTTCCAGCCTAGAGAATAATAACCTGAGCTTAGTTGTGGTGTAATTAAAAAGTATCATCACCTGTCCTTTATGTTTGCCAGAACTAAGTGGTGGAGCTAAATTTTTAGCTTTTTCAACTAAACTAGTGTCGGACACAGTAACTGTGGACATGATATTAGAAGAGAAACACTTAGCAGTTAATAAAAGTATGGGAACTGCTAGTTGATATCTGTTTAACAGTATTGCCATTAAATATTAAATAATAAAAATTGTTAAAATAATTTCAAAATAAAATAAACCGTGTAAACGAAGCTAGTTTAAAGTGGGTGTAAACCTCAAGGATAATACACACTACTACCACAGTACAGGATAGCCTATCCTCATACGGCCTGTATGGAACAAACTGAAGCCCTCCACGACGCCAAATCACCAATTGTGACGTAGACAGCATGTCCTTTCTCGCTTTGACGTAGGCTGTTTGCACCGCAGGTTATGATTCCGCCGACTTTTGCTTTAGGCTTACTTTTCATGCATCCGTTTTTCCGTCAATCCGTCGATCCGGGAGTATTCCTATTGGTCCAATATGTTGGCGCCAAAATATTGGACCAATACGAATACTTCCGGATAAACGGATGCATGAAAAGTAACCCTAAAGCCTCGTACTCATAACTGCGAAATTCGCATTTTTTTGACATTGCGTTGACAATTTGACGTTTTATGCGTGTATCAAACGTCAAATTGTCTAAGCAATGTCAAAAAAATGCGAATTTCGCAGTTATGAGTACTAGGCTTAAGGGAGGATTTTCATGCATCCGTTTTTCCGTCGAAATATGTCCAAAAGTCTTCTATTTTGACATATTTATATACGATTATGTCAGAATAGAATGTTAAACGGACATATTTCGTCGGAAAAACGGATGCATGAAAATCCTCCCTAAGCTTCCTTTTCATGCATCCGTTTTTCCGCCAATGCGATGATTCTATTAGTCCAATATTTTGGCGCCAAAAAACTGGTTCAAAACCGTTTTGAAACAGTACATTCTCGCTAAACCCATTACGTCACGTCAAAATTTATACAAACCGTTTCAAAATACAATCCAATCCACGTTTTCAAACCATTTTCTCGCGCCGAGAAATTATGACGTCATGGTGATATTTCACTTAAACCAGTTTTGAAATACCTATTTGAGACGAGAGAAAACGCCTTTGGTTTTACTCAAAGGTTTTACTAGCTCGATGGTTTTACCACAGCATATACAAAAACAATCAGCAGGCTAACTCTCACGCGCATCTTTTCTGCGCATGCCGCCATTAGGGGATACCATCTTGTCATTAAACGACAGGGGCGCCGAAGTTTGATTACATTTGTTTATTTCTGACGGAGGTCATAGGCGTGCGGTGTAGTGCGGAATTTTTTTCGAAGTAATACTTAGTATATTCGTGTTGTCATTTATAGTGTTATCTGTTATCATTGTTGTATATTTAATAATAATAATAATACATTAGTAATTATAAATATTATTATATGTAACTATGTAACTAATAATTAATCAGTTTATTTAAAGCCAATACGACTCTATGACAGGAAAGAAAAAACCTAAATTATCGTTAATCAGGGCCTGTTTCTATCCCAAAATGGCTGCTAGTGACATTTCGACGATGAATTCCTATATTCATTGTATAAAAAGTCTCTAGTAATATATTTCCCATGCCTCGATTTCTCTTCAAGAAATGGCTTTGGATTGAACGTCTCCACCTATGAACTAGGTTCGCAACTAGTACGCCAATATTGTTGACACAATGATGAATCTTTTCGAAATATTTAATAAAAACGATGATATTATTTACTTATCATACTATCATTGTCAATAGAGGACGCTTCTAAAATGGGGTCTTGTTTGGTACAAATTCAGTGATATTAGGCGGTTGTTGCCACATCAATTGAAAAATACAATGGTATCAGAAATCCTTTTTTTGGATGCGACTAGGCACTCGGGATCTAAATTTGGTATTAAAACCTTTGCTAAAAAACAACTATGTTTTTTTATTATTAAATAATCAATTATGTATCTACCTACAGTTAAAGAGATATTACAGGTAACACGCTTAGGGCAAAATTAGGTTCAAATTTGAAAAATTTGATAAGAATACCTATACGTTTTATAATTACTGGTCATTTTTACCGAATTATCACCCTGACGCGAATTTTCCTTCTTTAATTCAATCATTTCATAGTAATTTGGGTATTGTTCATAAATCCACACCCGAATTCCGGTCGCAATTTTGTTTTTACCTGGAGGCCTTTCTAAGGAACTTCTAAACTGCTGTTTTTTTTTTCCATATATTTCAAAGCTATAATTTGCAATTCTATAATACAATGGTAAGAGCATTCAAAATCTATATACCATTAACATAAATGTACCTGTTTGGGCTTTGACCACAATTGATTGGAGTGCGTCCTTCTTGAACTTTACGATGATCCAATTACAAGAATCGACCCTTTCATATTCATACAGTATTGGGTTTTCCAGGGAGGGGTTTTTCCGAAAAAATATGGTCAAGATAAAGTAGGTACCTATTGTACCAAAAATGTTACTTCAATCACTCTTCAAATAATATGAAATCATTTTCTATCCGCTTCTCGTTTGAGACGTATAGGCAGTTTTATATTTCTTTGATTTATTGTTTAAACATATTGTTCACTTTTGTTTATGCAAAATTATTGATTTTTCGGATATTGCATGTGGGGAATCGATTTCGACTAATTAGGGGCAAAAATCTCGATTAATAACTCGTTTGCAAGGCTTTTTTAATTATTCTTCTGTATTATAGAAGAAAATATTGAAGAAAATTTGGCGCTCAAGTGACAGTGGATGAATAACTGAGGATAAATGAATTAATAAAACCAATAAATAATAGTTATTTATGTAACAAGTGGTAAAATGAGCGTGTTTTTTGCACTAAATGTGAAGATTGAACCACGAGCGAAGCGAGTGGTTCAACACATTGTGTGCAAAAAAACAGCCATTTTGCGACGTGTCTCATACAAGATTTTTTGTGATTCATTCAAAATATTTAAAATTCAAAAAATAAACTCATTTCAACACTGACAAGGAACGCGCTCTTAATCCCATTTCAACACTCAGTGTTGATAAAGAAAGTATTAATCACCTGTTAAAAGTTGGATGTGGAACTTTATCGAAAATCATCAGAAAAAAAAAACTCAATTTGAAGCAAATTTTTTCATATTTTCATTCCATAAGGGCGATGAGTGCCCAGAACCATGCCGATTTTGAAAACAAAATTGACACAATGTTGATAAAGAAAGTATCGATCACCTATCGAAAGATGAATGTGGAACCTTATGGAAAACTTTAGAAAAAAAATAAAAGCTGAATTTGAAGCAAATTTTCTTATATTTTCAACGTATAAGGGCCATAAGTTCCCTAAAACCGTACCGATTTTGAAAAAAAAATTGACACAATGTTGATAAAGAAAGTATTAATCACCTTTCAAAAGATGAATGTGAAACCCTATCGAAAATCTTCAGAAAAAAAAAATAAAAGCTCAATTTGAAGCAAATTTTCTTATATTTTCAATGTATAAGGGCCATAAGTTCCCTAAAACCGTACCGACTTTGAAAAAAAAATTGACACAATGTTGATAAAGAAAGTATAAATCACCTATCAAAAGATGAATGTGGAAACTTATTGAAAATCTTCAGAAAAAAAATAAAAGCTCAATTTGAAGCAAATTTTTTCATATTTTCAACCCATAAAGGTCATAAGTGCCCTAAAACCGTACCGATTTTGGAAAAAAATAACGACTCGGGATCCATATCCAGTCCCGATTTCCGATAACGTCATCAGTAGTTTTGTTGGGACTGGTGTTCCGCCCCGACTCGGGACCCGCTTACGGTCCCGAATTAAAATACTTGTTTTAAGGACGTGGAAATCTCAACTATAAACCAAGATCAAGCAGATGTCCAGAATTGAACTTGGCGATGACTATTTTACTGTCCACATCTGAGTAATTTTAAATTATGCTAACACGGATAACCCAAATATCATTTTGAGACCTAATGTAATCTTGAATAATTGTTCATATATCAATCAAATCCAAAACTATAAAAACGAACTCCAAACTGAACTGAATGAAATTTTGTAAGATGAAAATAGTAATAAAATTATGTACCTATAATTATGTAGATACGGAGTCGATTAAAATGTCAGAGATTGTTAAAAAAAGAGTTACACCAAAAGGTTCTGATCTTACCGCAATCTGTATAAAGAAAAAAGAAAGAACAAAGTTTTCTAACTTGGGAATAAAAAGAAAATGTTGTCTTGTCTATCAGAAAACCTTCTCGCTCTCCTTTACTCTGGCACTGGAATTGTCGTTATTTCACATAAGAGCGGCGCATAGCATAATTTAAAAAAAATAATTCAATAATTTGTATCATGGAAGTATTAAAAAAGCGCGGAAACGAGTTCTAATGTCAATAATCGAGCTTCTTGACCCCTAATTAGTCGAAATCGATTCCCCACATGCAATATCCGAAAAATCAATAATTTTGCCTTAACTAAATTAGTAAACAATATGTATAAACAAAAAATCAAAATTGCGACTTAGGTCAGGATGGGCCTTTGGATAGATCAGCATGACTTTCCGTTCTTTTTATCAACTTCCAATGTAAATTTTATTTGGCATTGGCATCTGGTGAGCCTATTTTGTGCTTTTTTAACAGATCGAGTGAATTGTTTAAACAAACATAAACAAATGACAGTTGTGGGGTAATGCTACGGGCCAAATCAATTGTTATGGTTTAAATACCAAGTATACCAAAATTCATGCTTTTAACACAATTTGCCGTTTTTCACTAAATATCTATGTGTACCGCTAGCACTATTGGCCTTTGTGTCCCTACAGAGGCGGGTAAAATTCTTTGCCATTCGGCATTGGACATTTTCCAAAAACATTTCAAAACCCATTTTTTCAAAAAAGGCATTAAAAATATTTAAAAAAAAAAGTTGTAAAATACTTGAATAATTCTGGAAAAGATTCCTTGGCCTGTTGTACTGAACATTTAATAATATTTTTGGATATTTTGTATAACGCCAAAATCTATTCGTGGTGCAAAACTGAGAGTCGGAATATTAAATCCGATAAAGTACCGTCTGGATCGAAAAAAAATACAAAATTAAACATTTTAAAAAATCTATAATTGTTATTTGAGAGCCATTCTTGAAGTGTATTAAGGCAGCGTTTTTGTTGTTGCCAATTATTTCTAGTTAGATTTCGAGATACAAGGTGATTTGCGCTAAAAAATATTTTTTCAAATATTTATTCCGTCAATTAATAACTTCAGAGACTATTCAACTACAAAAAAAAAAAATGGTCGAACCAAATTCTAGCAGCAGTAAATGACAAACTGGATTTTCATTGCAACCTATCAAATGTCCTCCGTGCATGCCATAGAGGTGTACATGCGCACTGGTCCAGGTAGGGCATTTCAAAAAATAGGAAGGCTGGAGTTTGTTTACAATTTAGGTTATTAAATGTCATTTACTGCGGCTCGAATTTGGAAATGGTGTAGTGTTTTACATTGGCAAAATGTCATAAAAACGGCCGATTTCCTACTGACAAAACTCCTACCTGTTCCTACCTGGACAAAACCAACAACATGGTATTTCAGCGGCCATTTTTTGACATTGTCAAACTGATATTTTTAATTTGAAGTTTTTATTCATATTTTTGCATTCTATTTATTTTCAAAATCTTACGTGAAATATTCATGAGGAATACCACTCGAGAAAAAATTGTGTAGGTAAAATTGTTCTCAAGGCTTTATTCAAGTTTGTTGTTTTTCGGCAATTTCGCTCATGACATTTTTGATAAAATCACTCGCCTGACGGCACCTGATTTTGTCAATAGCTATTTACCTAACAAGTGCGGAAAAATATTTTCCGCAAGTGTTAGGTAAAATATTTTTCCTACAGGCGAAAAAATGTAAAATTTTTCTTTTTTTTTTGACATATCAGTGCGGTAAAATTTTTTCCGCACTGACAGCCGTGCGGAAAAAGTTTTTCCGCACTGATATGTCAAAAAAAAAAGTTTTACCGCACCGTGCGGGAAAACTCATTTTCCGCACGCATATCAGTGCGGAAAATCGATTTTTCCGCACGGCTGTAGGAAAAAATTCATTCGCGAAATTGCCAAGCAACAAACTTTCATACCTTTTGAAAATTTTGCCGACAAATTTTTTTCTCTTGTGATATTATATATGACTATTTCACTAGAGTGTTTTACACTGGCAAATGTCATAGGAACGGCCGGTTTCCTACTGAACAATGCTCCTACATGTTCCTACCCTGGACAAAACCGATATGATGGTTTTTCAGCGACAAAATTTTGTGTGGTTAGAGTAAAAAAACTAGTGAGTTTGACAAGTGTCACCTAAAAAAATTAATTTTCCAAATGAAAATTTGGCTTGTTTTTCTCGTGAAATAGTCCAGCCGAATATCACTCAAGAAAAAATTATGTAGGCAAAATTATTCTCTTGGTTTTATTCAAGTTTGTTGCTTTTTGGTAATTTCACTCATGAAATTTCTACGGCATGGTATATTTAAACTTCAAATACAACGTTTCGTCTTTACTGTTTGGTAATTTTTGGGCATTTCATAAACGATGCTGTACTAAATTCTCCAATAGTTGGTTTAAAATACCGGGTGCCCCAGATGAAACTGAAGCATTTTAATAGCTAATATTCTAAAAAAACTAGACAAGATAAAAGGATGCGGTTTGCAGCAATGTTTTTAATTACCCGATCCCGATACATTTTTTGCCCGTTATAAAAATCTTTTTTTAGCATTATACCGAGTGATAACTAAAACTTCCAACTGGCAAGCACGTCTTCGAGAGCTCATACCAAGCTTTGTTCTAGATCTAGAAATAAAGGCATCAACTATACATTATTGAGAAGCTTAGAAAAAAAGCTTTCTTGCAATGTAAAAATATACGGGGTATTCAGTTTAGGAAAACTGGAGTTTTTTGAGTTATGAAAATTCAATTTTTTATTATCACTCTGTATAAAGCAAAAAATTTTTTTTAATTCGAACTAATAATGTATTGGGTAATTAAAAACAATGTTGCAAACTGCATCCTTTCATCTTTCTCAGTTTCGAGGATATTAGCTTTTAAAATGGTTCAATTTCGGCTGGGACACCCTGTATTGCTTCAAAATTTTTGACAATTTATTTACAGTGCTATTACAAATTACCCTGTATCTCTAAATCTCGATTTACAATTAGCAAGAATTCGGATGCAGATTGATGCACTATGTATATAGCTGGTTTCAACGTATTTAAGAAAAAAAAAAAAAAACAATAATTTCTTAATGGGCTGAATTATTTTTATTTTTATAATTATTGTTTCGGTTCAAAGGATCCTTGGGGGTTTGTCTCCTTAATAGATTTTTTTTGTGAGCTAAATGTGGAGTCTAAAGGAGCAGTTACATTCACTTCCAACTTCAAGTTAAATTTGACGTTTGATATTTGATCATTTACATTGCAGAACAAAAACGTCAAGTCAAAGTGTCAGAATTTAATGAGAATTATGATGAATAACCTAAAAATTTGACATTTGACAAATTTCTGCTTGCCCTTGGCAAGCAGCTCGCCCAAATTTAAAGTGCACTTCGAAGTGAACTTCAAATTTATTTCAATGTAAATGGATCTGTGCTGTCGCCATATGCCAAGCGCGTCAATTTCAAGACAAATTGGACTTCGAAGTAAATGTAAATGCACCATAAGTGTCATTATTATTGTATATGTATATATTTTGTCAACCTACTGTGATATTGATAGGAATACTTATTATAAAGATTATCAGTTAGGGGTTGTTTATCGTGTTTTGATTTTCATTTACATGTGCAATGACATACGCATTTGGTGTAAGTTAACTGTGGTCTGGGTACCTACCTGATTGTGATTGTAATTTAAAGATTAGCATTTGTATTGTTTTATGTTATTTTTTTAATAATTTGTAAAATTGTAGATTAGCCGGGTACTATGAAATAAATTTGTTGATATAAATTGATATTAAAATTTTCGTTTCGATTTGAATCATCTATCCTCTATCTGTGATATCTCCAATTATTGCTTATTATTTCTTCAGCCCATCGAGCTACCTGCTACAGCAATCCTAAGACCATTGTTCCTATCGCACTGAAGTTCGGAGATAAGTTTTGTCATTAATTGAGTACAAAATTATAAAATATTTTGCATATTCAGGTACCTAAACACCTAAATTTTATTTCCTTGGTCTATTAAAGGGTCGGGTAATTTGACAATGGACATAGTTAGTTTGGTATACCTATACGTAATTATTGATGCTTAACAAATAATTGCCACTATTATTCTTCCATAAGATGAAATTGTCGAATTTCATATCCGAATTTTCGACTACTTGCAAGCAACATCAACTTACTTTTTTTTCAACACAGTCCTAAAATTTTGATATACTTTTTTGAAGTTTTTTAACCGCAAAAGGACAGTGTGTCCACTTAAACTGGCAGCACATGGGAATTTTTGTATTATCAGTACATATACGCACGCCTAATTTTACCATTTTTCTTACCCTATTATCAAAACCAGTTTTAATTTGAGTTTTTCATGAGTTTTTTAATTACATAATTATTTATTTGAAAAAATGTTTTTGATTATTAAATCAAAATCTTTGATAGGGCGCTGAGGTACTTTGCGCTGCATCAAATCATGCACGTCAAATTCATGGTTAAAAATATTTAATATATATGATAACGGCAACCCTGTACATTGTTGTACCTTTATGAATCCACTGTACGCTGTCTCGATTTCAATTGAAATCTGCAACATTTTTATACAGCTCATGGTGTGTAGATGGCGATACCGAGCAAACGCAGGGGTAGCATTATTTTTTTCAATTTCTTTCTGGTTCTGCCATCTATCTAAATATAAACAAAATACAATGTTGAAGAGAAATGTTCAAATGGGAAATATATTACTAGAGACTTTTTATACAATGCTATATTACACGGGCTGTCAGTCAAGTTAGCCTGCTGATTGTTTTTGTATATGCTGTAGTTTGTAGTTTTACTACATTGATTACCATTCTAAGGGCCAGTTTCACAAACAGTGGTAACCCAACGGTAACCACAAGACACTGGTAACCTACAATATATCTGTGTGGTTAAGGGTGGGTATTATAAAACTACTTTGAGAGTTAACTTAAAGTTAACTTCTGGAATTCCATGTAATTCAGAAAGTTAACTTCAAGCTAACTGTCAAAGCAGTTTTATAATACCCACCCTTAGCCAAAACCATTGGTCAAGCTTCAGAATATCAGTGTACTTGCAACTTGAGTTTGATAACCAGTGCAGAGTGCATTGTGAAACTGGGCCTCAAACAATTCTTTTTTAGATCTCGTTTACATCTTCCTCTTTGCCTATGTTAATCAAAATTAAATATTTTTCATCAAAAATAAATTCTTACCTACGACCGCTAGTGCAAGCAGCTGACGACTTAGTTGTGACGTCGGAAATGGTGAAACGCCAATATAGCGGCGGCGGCGATTACCAAAAACGAGGACGATAAGCAATCCTTAGTAGTGTGTATTATCCAATTGACTTGTCTCGCAGAAATAGAAAAAGAGAGCTCAATTATTGTAATAAATACAAGCTAGAAAGTAATAAAAAATGACATGCGCGCGCAACTCGTGGCTGCAGTGTAGCCAGATTGTATTGTTTGCAGACCAAATGTAGACAATACAAAACGAACATTATACCATTAAAGAAGTGATACATTATCAAGTGTTTTACAACGCCTTAAATCAGACAAGAGAAGAACTTTAACGCGTATGTTAACATCGATGGTACCTCTATTTTGATAAATGTTTCATCCGGCAACATCGCACAATGAAATTGCAAAGGAATATGTCAAGTATAATCTAACATAACTTTAAACGACACTGCGATAAGTTCAAGTAGTACGTAAAGTATTAGTTTGCTCTTTGTCGAATCACACGTTACAAAGAAAGAAGGAACGATTAATTCTGAACTCGTCCCTGAATAGGAATATGACGCGAGCCCGTAACAAACTCGATTTTCATTGGATGCTCACCTGCAGCCCACGAGTTGCGCGCGCACACCAGGTATTACGAGACACCTCAATCCCATAGCAAACACCATCAAATGGTACACAGACGGTTCCAAAACTGCTGAGGGAACTGGAGCCGGAGTATTCGGGCCACAGACCAGATACTCGGACTACTCGGTGCCAATGGAAAAATCACCAAGCATTTTTCAAGCGATCAGCGATCAAGATCAGAAGATGCATGCAGTTCAACCTGACAAAGCATTGAGATCATTTGAGATCCCTAGTCATCAATTCTAAAGACAGTATGGGAATGTCTACAGAAACTAAATGAGCTGGAAAAACAAAATAAAGTAACCCTCCTCTGGAATGCGCAGACAGACTCGCAAGAATGAAAGCGTGTACTCCCTTCACTGGGTCAGAAACATTTTGCCACGTCGGAAATGCGCACCTCAAACAAAGCCTCGAAAAAGAAGAGAACCGGCTAAGGAACAAACAATTAATAGGCATTTTTCCGCGAGGATAATCAAGCAGATATTGTTTGCCCAGCGGATCTGAGTCTACGGCAGGAATTCGGATGTAAATGCGCCATATTGCCACGTTTAATTATAAAAAAGCGAAAATACTAGACATGAAGTATAGTTCATTTGAAAATCCATTTTTTAATAACAAAATATTGATAACAATAATAAAACGCTAAATATTTTAACGTGGTTGTTAGATCTATTCTTATTTCTCCTGATTTCTTCAATTTGGTCTGTTGTAAAAAATAAACATTTTCTGAATATACCATCCGCTTTTGACAATTTGGCAAGCATCCGGCCTGGATGAACCTGATTGGTGGAGTTTTTGGCAGGATCGCCGTTGCCATGAAAACCATACGGTTGTCAATGAGCCAACGTCACCTTATGTCTCGCTATTGGCCAGGCCTTACGTCATTTTATCCCCCCATCTTGGAATATCAATTTATATTGAAATATCCAGTGGCGGAGGTTTGGTCATTGTCAATTTTCGTGTACGAGTTGCAATACGATAACACTTTCAAAAAGTTCCGCACGCAGCTGGGTATTTTATGAATGAAATCAGCCATTTTTTTTTACAACTGCATTCCCCTCACCGTTGCCCCGTAGACACAGATTCGCTGGGCAGACATTAGAATAATCAAGCATAATCTGTGTGCTGGGTTATGTGGTGTGTCAATTGTGTCATACTCCCCTAACTCCCTCACTATCAAATTCTGGGCCTGCGAATGACGTCACTGTCAGCACCTTATAGTGATGACGTCACCTGCAGACCTCGATGGAATGCTTGCGATTCAGGCTGTGCTAGTGAGTTAATTTTTTCGTTGATTTTAAATGTAGGAAAGGTAATTTTCGGTCTGTTCCCACAGAAGAAATTAAGTGTTCTTGATCCTCGAGTATCCCAGAATTTGATGGAGGGTGAGTTAGGGGAGTATGACACAATTGACATATCACATAATCCAGCATAAGATTATGCTTGATTTGATTATCCTCGCAAAAAATTGCCTAATGCTAGGCTAGAACAGCCAGAACTACGACACTCCAAAGATCTATTAGCCAGCCACACACGAAAATTTCGGCGCGCAAGTTTGAAGTGTGCTGTTCCAAAAGTCGCAAGAGAAGTGTTAGTTAGTGGAGTGTCACGATAACAGGTTTTGCGCGTTCTTACAAGTTTGGCGCGCAAATCGCACGTGCAAGAGTTAATTGCACATAAACGTAGACTCTTGTTATTTTTCTGGAATTTCAAATTTATTTTCGATATGGGTGACAGTCGGAAAGTACCTAAGTATGATATTTAATAGAAATTACCATAGACTATTGGATAAGGTTTCATTAATTAAACAAATAACCGAGCAAATAACCCTTAAAATGTAAAGGGAACTCAAGGCAAATTAAAAAAATATATATATAGGTATTATACCTACACCATTTCCAAATCCAAGCAGCAGTAAATGACATAACATAACGTCAACCATAGGTATAACATTTATAATTTTATCGCCTATATTGAGTTGATTCGTTCACAAAAAAAGTTTCATTTATTGAAAAGGTGGTATATGACCATATATTGCCCTTTCTTCCAACCATTTTTTTGACCAAGTGGATCGTTTTTTCTTTTCTTGACTTATTTGTAAAGAATATGCATACAGCATAGCACATGCAATAACTATCCTTTTTTTTAATGAGTGAAACATAATTAGGTACTAGTGAATTTACAAAAACAGTACACCTCGTAAAATTCACACACTCTTAGCAAAACTGTTAGAATTTCTAAAATGCCAGATGCCGTTCCAATCTGTAGGCTAAACCCGCATGTATTTTTTGAATGTTTGTGGACAAAGACGCTCATATGCGTGACGTTCCAAGCATCTACATCCGGAACGTCTCGCATCTACGCGTGTTATAAACTTTTCGTGTGTGGCTGGCTATTGGGCAACCAAAAAAGATCCAGAACTGCTGTCAACATTAGCAAGAAAAGTCTCAAGACTAACCGGGTTTGTCTCGGGTCATTGCAGACCTAAGAAACATCTACAGAAGTTGGGTTTAGAAGAAGGTGGCACCTGCAGATTCTGTGAAGACGGAGAAGAGACACCTCACCATCTTGTACTGAACTGTGATTCCTAAAGGACCTAGGACTGGAGGGGCTGCTTTGAGCAGGAAACCCGAACTTAGCAACAGAAAGAGGGGTACAATAAATAAACCTTGGTCGCGGTACAACTGACACCTCCAACACAAGTTGTATTCCTTTCACACCTAGGAGGAGCTCCGGAACAGCTCCGGGGCTTCACGCGCTTAAGCTGGAGTTTCATGCATCCGTTTTTCCGAAAAAAATTCTGTTCTGACATAATCGTATCAAAAAATGGGAAAATAGAAGGTTTTTCGGACATATTTCGTCGGAAAACGGATGCATGAAACTCCGGCCATTCCTTTCGAAAAGTGTTTGTTGCACCACGCATCTGTTCCCTGCAAATCGGGGGCTACTAAACACCGAAGCGAGTAGCTCGAGTGTTTCAAACTCTTGAAAGGAATACAACTACACACATACGAATACACACATCCTTGACCAATGAACTATAACCAAAAACTGGAATGCTTACACATAAGGACGAACGTGAAGCCTAGTGCGGCTGCTGCGGAGGGGATACCTGTTTTTGTCGCACTCATTATGTTAAATGGCGAAAATTGCTTCCAACACGTATTCCAATCGATGAAACCTGTGAAGGGAAATATGACAAAACTTTCGAAAACGTCATATGTCAGCGAGCAACAGAAAAAAACAACATTCCCCCTTGTGGCATCTGTCTTTCATGGCTTCATTTTTTTAGCAGATATCCCGTGACATTTTTCAAAGTTTGCTCATTTTGCTCGCAGATTGCACCTTGCGTTCGGTATTCTGCCCAAAGAGCAGAACGCGCTGAGCGGAGCGGTAATCACGTGACCAGCGAGCGAACAGAGCAATGGAACGCTGTATCCGAGTTCCCGAAATCGAACGCAAATGAGCCTGCACCGCTTACACTTTTTAAATAAACCAACCGTAAATTCAAGCTCGGAGAACTCAGATCAAAATACCGAACGCACGAGCAATTACCAAACCCAACCATAATCTTTTGTATGAAGTAAAGGCTTATTAAAGCCGCTTTCCAGCTGACCATTTTGAGCACGCAATCGAGCTTTTGCGCGCGAAAATGCTTCAAGCGCGTGTTCGTGTTCCAGCCGTGATGCGATTCGAGAGCCTAAAGGCCGAAACTCACTAGCAACACGCCACGTCATGCTTCGCCACACCACGCCATGTGACGAAAATGTATGCGTATATTCTTCCATTTATTTATATGTGCACATGCACATGCGTACACATTTGCCATACGCCATGGCACGCCACGCCATCCGTCCATTTGCACACAAACTGTCCCACGTGAACCTGTGTCACATGATGGCGTGGGGTGGCGTGGCGTGTTGCTAGTGGGTTTCGGCCTTAACTTTTACGTTTCAAACACAGAGCACTGTGCTGCACCGTGCTTGAAGCACAAAAACTTGTCAGCTGGAAAGCGGCTTTAAGGGTGGGTATTATAAAACTACTTTGAGAGTTAACTTAAAGTTAACTGCTGGAATTACATGTAATTCAAAAAGTTAACTTTAAGTTAACTGTCAAAGCAGTTTTATAATACCCGCCCTTAGTCACCTGACTGCTCTGGCCCGAACGGTTCCGGAGTGAAAAGTGTCGAAAGATTTAAATATCGGAACTGACCCAGAATAAAATCCAAATCTAGTTGCCTATTCTCTATGGTTACTTATAACAATTCATAATCCATAGTAACGAATTGTGTATTCATCAATTGTTATTCGATTCGACAATCTTTCACGAACGAAACATTGAAATAATTCTCCTCAGAAAACTCTGCAAAACGTAAGTCAATTGATCTATTTTAATGAAAAATGCTTCATCTAACTTATATTTAGGTACAGCATAATGCAAACCTCCGCTTTTCTGGTTGCTTTCGGCTTCATCGCTTCGTTATGGCTAGGAGCGTACTCAAGACCTATGGAGCCGGAGGAAACTCCAGCAGTACCTCTCAAAGAAATGACCGCAGCACCTCGTAAAGAAATGACTGCAGCACCTCGTAAAGAAATGACCGCAGTATCTCGTAAAGACATGACCGCAGTTTCTCCTAAAGAAATGACCGCAAAACCAAAACCTTCCGGCCCGTTTCATGAACTTCTAGAGCTTTTACCATTGAAAGAGATTGATGAAATCGTGCATGTTCATTTGCAAAATGATACCGGTTTCAGAGCGGCCGTAAAGGTGCTGAAGAGTGATGCTTGGCTAAAACTTATTGAAAAAGTTGTAGCGACTCCGGAGTTTAAGAACTTTTCCAACGTAGCAGGAAAGGTAAGTATAGTTAGCAAAACAGGATTATTTTTTATTTTTAATTTGAGTTGCACAAATAATAATGGAAGAATTTTATGTTAAGCAGAACCACTTTTACCTTTGCTGGAATGTTGGCCAATTTGAATCAAGCCGAGATGGAAGAAAGATAAAGTTTGTTTCGCCAGGGTTTGTACTTGCCACCAGCATTTGCCTTCCTTGTTTAACAAATAAAAATTCAGTGAAACACATCAATGACGTCAAAAATGTTCGTCGGTTCTTAAACCAGAAGTCATTCATTTTAATTTGTCAAAATATTGAATGTGTCATATGAATTAATCTACGACAACCCTTTTTTTTTTTCAAGTTTCAAGGTCAAGTATGAACCCTGGTGAAACGGACCTTATATCTTTTTTCCTTCCTCATGGCCTCTTCTGCATTCCATTCCAACTACCTACCTCTAGTAGCACAGAAACGTTTCAAATCGAACTGTGTTGGCAGCGTTTTGGTTTACTTAGAACAAATTAGAATAATTCTGGGATTGTTCCAGAATACGCTTCTCTCCAGTTCTTGATCTGAAGGAGGAACAGTTTTGGAATTTTGTGATCTGCGGCTTGTTTTGTTTTTTTTTGGCTCCGAATCGGTTTAGAATTAGTATTGAAACATATCTTCATTATTTTTTGTTGGCAAGCAGTTCTGCGCAATCCAGTCCAATAGACTTTTTTTAATCATATATCCATATATGTTTATTTAATATACAGTATTTTCAATAGTATTATTAAGTATCTCTAAATACGACCATCATAATCCTTTATAAAACCCTAGCAGCTGTATGCAACATCCTCTTTTAACTCAAGAGCGCTTTTTAAAACCGGTCACTTTCAAAAATGTGTATTCTAAAACATATAAAGTTTGTTTCGCCAGGGTTTATACTTGCCACCAGCATTTGCCTTCCTTGTTTAACAAATAAAAATTGACTGAAACAAATCAAAGACGTCAAAAACGTTCGTCGGTTCTTAAACCAGAAGTCATTCATTTTAAATTGTCAAAAAATTGAATGTGTCATATAAATTAATCTACGACAACCCTTTTTTTTCAAGTTTCAAGGTCAAGTATGAACCCTGGTGAAACGAACTTTACAGCTGTAGGCAACATCCTCTTTTAACTTAAAAGCGCTTTTTAAACCTGGTTCCTTTCAAAATTTGTATGGCTTAGAATACACATTTTTAAAAGTGACCAGTTTTTAAAAGCGCTTTTGAGTTAAAAGAGGATGTTGCATACAGCTGATAAATTTTAAAAGGCACCAGTTTTAAAAAGCGCTTTTAAGTTAAAAGAGGATATTGCATACAGCTCTAGGACTTTTTATAACAAACATAACTTTTACGAAATACGAAATTCTATAAGACAATTTGCAATTCTGGACTTCCTGTCTTACAGAAAATCTTATAGAATCGTGAATATTTCCGATCCGAGATCCGATCTTTTACAATCGATGCGTCATACAGTCAGTTGCGTTTGCTGTTGTTTGTTTTAAAAACGGCCTAAATCAGTGGTCTCCAAAACTTTTTTTTTCAGAACTTTATGTTTATGGACGTTTTGTGAAAATATTTCGGACGTTTCTTTTTATCTCGTTTTTAAAAACGGTTTTGAACACACGTTTATAAAACGGCTTATTTTAGTCCTCGGACGTTTCGACATTCAACAGACTTCAACAAAACGTCCATCTTCTAGTAATTTATTGTTTTCCAGAAAAAGAAAAACTATAACAATGATGTGATAACGAATTCAATTTTCAGTACTTCAACATTACCCAAGCGAGCTCCTGCATTATCGAATTCATTAAATCCCTAAACACTACCGAGCCATTGGATAAAAAAGTACCAGCTGATACTCCTGAGCCTGAGCCTAATCTTGAATCGTTCGTGACTGAAATTCAAAAGATTTTACCGTTTGGCAAATTTGCCAAATTGTTGTCGGCTGACAGTAAGAAATTTGCCAAAAAAAATGATTTAACTCATTCAAAAATTCCCTAATTACAGACCCTGATTCTGAATTCAAGAAAATCCGAGAAGAGCTTGCAACTGAAGAAAATCGTCAAATTGCTCTTGCCTTGCACAATGCTCCAGACATGGTCGAATTGCGCAAGAGCCTGAAGATGATGCACTTTGATATTGAGCCCTATATTTCCTTGATTTATAGCGTCTTGGAATGGCAACTGCCCGAATAAGAAGCTATTTTTTTAGTTAATTATCTTATATTATTATGTTTAAGTCGTTTAGTTATGACGATATGTTTTCAATAAAGTTCTATTTTCGTTAAGTTTGAATCTCATTGCTACTTTTTGCAAATTTCAGCACTGTATCATACTTAATAGTATAGTGATGTTCAAGGTTCTAGAACCGTCACATCCAATTATTTACTCGAAATTTTCTTTTTTGTATTTGGTACATACGTAATCTTTATGAAATAGATATGTGCTTCTCAAAAACAGCATTGACAAAAAAGCGTAAAAGATTTGCAGAAAGTGAACGTACAAAAGGACCCCGCACCGGATGCATGGGATTTTGGGTTTCGGTGAAAGTCTGTGAAATGTTCAAATTTTGTATAAATCAACGTGCTAATGGGACAAATTTCGTAACCCCCATAGTATGCCTTTTATAGGCTCTCCTATTCCAGACCCTTTCTAATCTATACAGAATCTTTATTGATTGATTTGTTTATTATTTTGGTGAATTTGTTTTTTGATGTTCTTGTTTTATGGCCGATGCGGTAGGTACAGTGTAAAAATTAACAGAAAGGCGATAAGATAACCGAATTAAGTAGGGAGCCGACTTATCGTAAAAATTGCAATTGCTTCTTGATTGGGAATAGCGAAAACTTCTGGCCATTTTTACTGGAGTAATCCATGATAACCAAGATGTATTTGTTACCACGCTCTGACTCAGGGAACGGTCCGGCTAGATCCATCGCTATTCTTTCATTTCTTTCAGATGGGAGACCGACGTTGTACTGTTTCATGGGCCCCCGAGATCTAAGTTTAGGGCCTTTACTGGTAGCACGGATGTCGCATTTTCGGCACCAGTTTTTAACGTCTTCACGATAGCAGTGGCGCAGCCAGAAATTTTGTCTGGGGAGGGGGGGCAGGCAGCAAAAATTATAAGAAAAAACGCAGATCGACTTTCTTTTAAACTTTTTCTCTGATATGAGCAGTTTTCAGCTTCCGTCTACTTCATCATTTTTCTAGTTTTCTCTGAAGCCTTGGGAGGGGGGGGGGCGGGCTGCCCCCCTGGCTGCGCCACTGCATGATAGTGAACCCAGTGAAAATGTTCCCGAATTTTGTCCGAAGTCTTGTTAACTCGAAAATGTGCCCCTGAAGTTCCGTCATGTAATTCTTTTAATACATCTTCTACTCGATCTCTTGGAATAACCAGTTGGCTCTTAGTAGATTTTCCATCGGCACTTTCCCAAATTCTTTTCAGTAAACCATTTTCTACGGCCAGAGAGTTCCACTGCGCCCACAACGCGTTGTAAATCAAACTCTTGTTTGACACTTTCCTCCATTCTGGCCTACATTCATCATTTTCTTTAAGATGGAGAAATTGCCCGATGTCCTGGTCTGCTTCTTCATCTGCTCCCATTTGTTTGGTAGTCCATTTATCATCAACGATCTGACCCGTTCTTCTCACAGCCGGACCAGTGTTTTTCTCATGCATGTCGATTCTTTGACAATGCTTGCAGTCTTCTTTGCATGGCCGTCTAGACAGAGCGTCAGCATTTTTATGCAGGTTTCCAGGGGTCCTATTTTCGAATATTTTCGTATACGAAATTTGATACGATTTCGAATGCTCCCCATTTAATTTACATTGCTGTCAGTCAAATTTCGTGTACGAAATGTACTCGAATGGTTTCGAAAATCGCATCAGGTCGATGTCCAATTTGGAAATCGTATTGCTGCAACTTCTCAATCCATCTAGCAAGCTGTCCTTCGGGAGTTTTCATTTCTAAAAGCCATTTTAGAGCTGCGGGATCCGTTCGAATTAGAAATTTATGTCATGTCCGTTGTCCGTAGAGATACTTATGGAAATGGTCGACTGCTTTTACTATGGCGAGCAACTCTCTTCTGGTGACACAATAATTTCGTTCTGGCTTTGATAAGGTTCTGCTGTAGTACTCTACGACTTGCTCGTGTGAATTTGTGAAAGTACCGCTCCAATACTGGTGTTGCTTGCATCTGTGTCCAAAATCAACATGCCCTTCTGATGATCGGGATAGGACAACGCTGTGCTTGTACATAATGCTCCTTTTAATTTTCTAAATGCGGAATCGCATTCTTGGGTGCAATTGAATGTTGATTTTTCTTCCGTTAATCGATGAAGTGGAGCAGCTATATTAGCGAATCTTTCTACAAATTTTTGATAATAAGAACATAATCCTAGAAAACTCCTTGGTTCATGTTTGTCGTGTAGTTTTGGCCAATTCCTGACAGCATCTATCTTTCCTTCCATAACTTGTATGCCATCTTCAGATACCACATGACCTAAGAATTCCACTTTCTTTTGAAATAGCCCATATAGCCAAATAATATTTTTTGAAGCTTCAAAAAATATTTTTTTTCGGATCAAATATATTTTTAAAACATCCAAATATCCATAAAACATATTTTTAGGACATTTTTTGAACATTCTGCGGTAACGAATCGATATTTTTTGAACATCCATGCGATATTTTTCAAATGTATTAGGAATATTTTTAGAAAGTATGAAAATGTTTTTTGAACATCATCATCGAACAAAAAATAATGCGGATTCAGAAGCGATGTGTTAAAAATGTTTCTATCTGTATGATATTTTTGAGAATGTTTTAAAAACATTTTTAAAATATCCAAATATATTTTTAAAACGTCTTTTGGATATTTTGTGAAACATTTAAAAAAAAAAAATGTAAATAAAATATTTTCCACACATGAAATAGTTATTTTCCTAACAAGTGCGCAAAGTGTTACTTTTCCGCACGCAAGCACAGTTATACGAACGACGCGAAGCGGAGTTCGGATACGTGTTTGCGTGCGGAAAAGACACTTTGCGCACGTGTTAGGAACAAAATTTTTCCTACGAGCTTCATATCAGGTAGGTAATAACAAAAATTTTAAAAAAAAAACGATAATTTGTTTAATTATTTTTAATTAACTTAAAAGGAACCTATGCATTTATCAAAAAATTAATAACAAAAAAAAAATAACAGAAAATCCTCGTCAGAGCTGTTCATCTTAAAGCGTTTAAATTTGATGAGAAAGTTTGTAGATTTTTGCATGTAAATAGAGAACAAATCTGACAATGTGTCAAAGTTAATTCATATTTAGTGTTTGTATAGATGTTGGCTGATATAGAAACAGAGGAAAAATTTGTCATCATGTGTCAAAGTCGACAGGTGCACTTATTGTTGCTTGACAATTATAATTACTTTTCGGCACTCAGTGCGGATAAGGCCTGTATCCGCACTGAGTGCGGAAAAGTGTAACTTTGAGCCCGGAAATGCGTGCGGAAAAGTACTACTTTGCGCACGCTCGTAGGAAAAAACTATATTGGTTTTGTGAACATCAAAACGATATTTAAAAAACATTATTAAAAACATCATTCCAACATTAACGATGGTAATTTTTATGGGTAGGTACCTATTAGGTAATTAAAACTCAGAATCAGACTCAGAATTTTTTTTATTTGTGCATATGCTTCTGATCCAAGTTATTTTCCCTCAGTGAAGCAGCACCTGCCTGGTTATAGCTCATTGCCCTTCGAGCTGCGCCTGCTCTTCCACAGCTCCTTTCTTCTTCCTGCAATAAGAAGTAATTTGTATGACTATAATTTATGAATATCATTTTCATAGATACAGGGTATTCCAACGAGGATTGATCAAAGGCTTCCTTTTTTCTTATAATATATCTTTCTTCTTACACTCTTTATATTATTGAGAAAATCCAAAATACCTATCTCATGTTCCTGCAGAATTCAATTATTGTATCAAAAAATCTTTGAACCAAAAACATAAGACACGCCATGGATGATGGCTATCTTGGATTCTCACAAAAATACAGGGAGATTCAAGAATAGGCTCCCCGTTTTAAGTCCTCGTTGGAAAACCCTGATATAAATACCACTTACCGTGAACCTCGAACGAAATCGCAATTATTCTCAGAGCCAAATAACGTACCTACACTCGCACACAAACCTCACAAAACGGAAGCAAAAGTTGGAAAAAATAAATAAAACAGATACGCATCAAAATACTCAAAATAATATTGACTTCACTCTAGCCTAGCTGAACCCGACCGCATGGAGGTAAGT
Source organism: Ceutorhynchus assimilis (assembly GCA_917834065.1). NCBI lineage: Eukaryota > Metazoa > Arthropoda > Insecta > Coleoptera > Curculionidae > Ceutorhynchus > Ceutorhynchus assimilis. Next base: position 34,988,023 of record OU892280.1, read on the forward strand.
AACACCCATTTGGCTCACCTTCGCAAATTTGAATGTAACACCCGATATCGCAACGGAGAGTTTCTTTATCGGGAGTTACTTACCCTGGACAGATTTGCATTCACATAATGTTTAAAATGTATGCCTTTATTAGTTAGTATAGATATAATATTATTAGTTTTTTATGTTTCAAACTGTATTTTATTAATTCGCTTGTTAATTCGTCTAGACTTAGATAAAGAAAAACTAAAAATAATTCAATTATTTATTTACTTATTTTATGAGTTAAAAAACTCACAACTTTGTGTTTTTATATACCGAATAGAAATCAAGAGTCGTCTAAATAATATATTTCGGCAAGTTGACAACATTGCCTGTTACACTGCTCGCTGCTGTGGCGTCGGTGTCCGAATTTTGTTGAGACAAGAAAATTTCTGGAAGACGTGCGTTTGCATAGTATATTTTCTATATTAGTTAAAAAATGAATAGTGTTATTATGCCAGAGGATTATCTGTATATAAGAATTAATTATAATTTAATACGTTGTAAAATTGAAACAAAAGAAGAACTGGATGTACCAAAGTATTATCTTTTTGTTTTAAGGTATATTATTATGTAAATTAGTTATACATACAGGGTGGGAACTTTAACTGGAACTAATTCGCTAGAGCCTTCGAATAAAATATGTGAACAAAACGCAAAAACACGTCGATCAAGATTTTTTGCTTGAGTTTTTTTCACATTAATTTTTTTATACAGGGTGTTCCAAGAACAGCTGTACGGTTGTCAACTTTATTTTTCCAAATGGTAGCCCCTGTATATTATGACATTTCTGGATTCTGCAGAAAATTCTAGACATATTTTATTCACAATGTCATATACCTATCTTCAACTGTTTCGGAAATATTGACAGTTGAAAATGGACTTTTTTGCAACTTTAACAGGGTGTAAAACCTTTACGGTTAATTTTAGAGGAAAACCGATTTCACATGCCTGTCTTAGATTTTCATAAGCTATCATTTGACACCAACTTTGAATTTAATCCATGATTAAAAATTCCAGTTAAATTCAATCTCTAGTTAAATTCAAAGCTCGATTCAAAGTTAGTGTCAAATGATAGTTTATGAAAATCTAAGACAGGAATGTAAAACTGGTTTTCCTCTAAAATTAACCGTTTAGGTTTTACAGCCTGTCAAAGTTGCAAAAAAGTCAATTTTCAACTGTCAATATTTCCGAAACAGTTGAAGATAGGTATATAACATTGTACATGAAATATGTCTAGAATTTTCAGCAGAATCCAGAAATGTCTTAATATACAGGGGATACCATTTGAAAAAATAAAGTTGATAACCGTACGGCGGTTCTTGGAACACCCTGTATAAAAAAATTGATTTGGAAAAATTTAAAAAAAAAATCTTGATCGACGTGTTTTTGCGTTTTGTCCACATATTTTATCCGAAGGCTCTAGCGAATTAGTTCCAGTTAAAGTCCCCACCCTGTATATATACACAGTATTGGCTTAGCTTATGTAGATTAACAGCGTGAATTTTTAAGAAAAATTGATTTTGCGACAATATACTATACAGTCATACAGAGTATCCCAGAGTTGGCTGGAGCTACAGGGTTGGTTAAATTAAGTAAAGTTCTAGAGAATTTTATTACAAATTCAAATATGGTTTTAGAATTGAGTTATCTTTTGTTTTTGGAGAATTGGAGATAATTGAGAAAAACCAAAATGATGCATGTTTAATTTTTGCCAGTAACTTCTAAATTACTGGGAGTGAGGTTTGATGCCTAATACATTATTCAGGACACTTTTATTAGAGGAATTTAATTCAGGTAAACATTTTATAGTATGCATTTATATTTACGTCTCTAAAACTGCTTTTTTCGAAAAATATTCACTCTTTTATTGTTTTTATCTGCTAAATTACGAACGCACAGTACCTATATAATTTATAATAATATAGATAACAATAATAATTATATTTTGCACTTATATACCTACTCATGTTTTATTATTTCAATGCCCTCAAATAATTATTTACAACGAGGGTAAGTAACACCCGATAAAGCGCACGTCCATGCAACCTCGGGTGTCACATTTCAAAAACCGAACCGTTGTCGAACGGATTACCGAATGCTAAACAGGATGTTACTTACCTCCATGCAACCCGACCCAAACTGAAACTACACGTTGGCGGGTCGGCGTCCGTCGCCTCGCCGGGTCCCCCTCAAAAAGTAGCACAAAACTACCAGTGTTGCCAGAACCGTTTTATAAGCTTTCATGGGTTTCCAGGGGTCGTATTTTCGAATTCATTCGAGTACATTACGTACACGAAATTTGATTGACAGCAATGTAAATTAAATAGGGAGTATTAAAAATCGAATCAAATTTCGTATGCGAGAATATTTGAAAATACGACCCCAGGTATGGCCATTTTAACTTTACCGTTACAGTGGTTACTAGCTGACAACACTGCGAATTAATTCAAGCGGTAGCAGGTAATGGCGCCTAGAAACAGCAAACGGACAACTTAAATCAAATCAAAAGCTTTGTTTTGGTTCGAGAAAAGGACGGTTCTAGAACGGTCCAAAACAATCGCACAATTTATAATTGGAATTTTTGATAGCCGAGCCGTTAGGGCGATGGAACGCGGCTAAGGGCGGGTATTATAAAACTATTTTGACAGATAACTAAAAGTTAACTTTTGGAATTACTATGAGAAGTAACGTCATTCCAGAAGTTAACTTTTAGTTGGTCGGTCAAAATAGTTTTATAATGCCGGCCCTAAGTCTCTAGCCAGACTCTAGAGACCGAATGTTTTAAAAATGTTCAGCAAATGTGGGGAAAAAACTATTCTTTTTATGATGTTTTTATGATGTTCAAAAATATCATTTTGGATATGTTTGTAATACTAATATATTTTTTGAGTACATTTTAAAAACATTTTTTGAACATTTCCAAACCAATGTGTGGTCACAAATGTTGTTTGAATCTTTTAAAAATATTTTATTAGCGTTGTTCAAAAATATCCATTGTTGGATCAAAAAAAAATATCCCAAAAATATTTTGTGTTATATGGGAGAAAACACTTATTTGGATTGAGTTTCAAGTTGGCATTCCGGAAGCGGTCAAAAACTTCTTTCAGGTTATTTGAGATGTTCTTGGAACGAATTTCTTATGATCATGACACCATCTAAATACAGGGTGATTCAAAAGTAAGCGGCATCCTTTCGGGGGCGCATTCCTTGCATAAAAATAAGACAAAAAGTTCCTATTAACATGGGTCCGGAAATGCTTCCTAAGGGAGCTACGCCCCTTCGAATACGACACCTGAAAGACGTATTTTTCTCCATAGGTAACTTTGAAACCCTTCACAAATGGATTTTGAAAATTGGTGTATTTTATAAACATTTGATGGCAATTAAGATACTAAATTGAAAATTCGAAAATCTTAATCAGTGGCGTCACATACTGGGGAGGGTGAGGGTTAAAGCACCCCTATTTTTTTTACTCGTCAGGTTTTTGCGAAACATACGCAAATGAGAAAATTTTCAAAGTCAATTTTCTCGTAAACGGTGCGCTGTATCGAATTGAAACAAGATTACCTTTTCTATGTAGAAAACTCTAAACTTTCCGAATTTCCAATCAGAATCGCAAAAACCTGACGAGTAAAAAAAATTGGGATGCTTTAACCCTCACTCTTCCCAGTATGTGACGCCACTGATTAAGATTTTTGAATTTTTCAATTTAGTATCTTAATTGCCATCAAATGTTTATAAAATACACCAATTTTCAAAATCTATTTGTGAAGGGTTTCAAAGTTATAGAGAAAAATACGTGTTTCAGGTGTCCTATTCGAAGGGGCGTAGCTCCCTTAGGAAGCATTTACGGACCCATGTTAATAGGAACTTTTTGTCTTATTTTTATGCAAGGAATGCTCCCCCGAAAGGATGCCGCTTACTTTTGAATCACCCTGTATACTAGGCAAGTTCTCCATGTAAGGCCTCGCAAAACAAAATGCATCAGTCGCTCAAACGTAGCTGGAGCATTACACAATCCGAAAGGCAATACGTTAAACTGGTATAACCCGCTTCCGGTACTGAAGGCAGTTATCTCTTTGCCATTTTTGTGTATTGCCAATATCCACTTATGAGATCCAAGGTGGAAAACCATTTGGAGCCCGTTAGAGTTGTTAATGTATCGTCTATCCTTGGGAGAGGGAAACTGTCATTCTTGGTGACGTCATTAAGCTTTCGATAGTCCACACAAAATCTAAGACTTCCATCTTTCTTCGTAACCAATACTACTGGCGCCGACCATGGACTATTTGACTCTTCAATAATTCCCTCTTGAAGCAGTATATCAATTTGGTTCTCCAATTACTGTTGTTTAGCTACTGGCATACGTTGTGGTGGTTGTCTAATTGGGTGTGCCAATCCAGTATCAATTTTGTGTTGAATTAAGCTAGTCCATCCGGTTTGATTATCCATCACAAATACGTCTGCTTCTTTCAAGATGAAATCAGTGGCTTCTTGAAGTCTATCTGGATCGAGGTGTTTCCATGATTTCTCCAAAGTCTGCATCAAGCGGTCTGAATCCAATTTCGATTTTTCAAAATTTCGCTTATCTGGTAGGTCACAGTTCGATATTTGCTTCACTGGTTCGAGAGCTCCAATAATGTCTCCTTCTTTTATTCTTACTGTTTCGGAAGAAACATTGGCAATTCTTATCATAATGTCTCCATTTGTTCTTACTAGAGTCTTTCCAACAAGAAACCTTTCTGGTTTATCTCCAATGAAATTACGTGTTAGTCCAACGCAGCACCCAGGGTTGGATTCTAATCTTCCGCAAATGATCTTCTCAGTACTTCCAGGAATCCTCACTGGGGTTGTGGCCAAGATCTTAACGGCTTCGGATTCTTCTTGTGTTGTTAGGACAATTTCTTCATTACCAAATTTAAGGATGTTCATGGAAGGATCAAAGGAGAAAAAATGTTGGCCGATCAAATCCATTCCCAAAATAAAATCGTCTTCTATATCGGCGACTAATGTTCTGTGCCTGAAGATGGTAGATCCAAAAGTGAGCTCAACCATAGCTTCTCCTTGAACTGGTGCAGATTCTCCGGTGACTGTTCGTAGTGACAGGTTTCTAGTGAGCGGTTGGATTGCCCGAGACTTGATTAATGTTCTTCTAATTATGGAAACTTCAGCACCCGTATCAAAAGTGATGGTTTTAAATTCTCCATTAATTTGTCCTTTTTATTTTAATCCTCTATAATGACTGCCCAATGATTTTATGTAAACAACCCTGGGGGCTTCGTCATTACTAAACAGCATTCGTCCATACTGATTAGTTGTCATTTCCCTGTCTGTTATTAGGGCTTGCGTCTCTAGATCTCGAAAAGCGTTGGAAACGATCTCTAGATGGAGGGGATAACCTTACTCTACAATTTCGTTGAATATGTCCAAGCGTATGGCACCGGTAACATTCTAATCGGTTTCTCGGAGTTGGTGTTTGCCTGGAATCGTTTCCCGTTTTTCGACCTTCTAGTAGTAGTTTCTTCATTTCCTCCATGAAATTACTATATATATACCCTCCTCTTTTGACGATTGTTTATCCTTTGGGTCTTCATTGGACACTGCTCTTATTCTGGGTCGTAAGGCACCAAAGATTGTTTCCAGTTCCAATGCTCGGATAAGGGCTTCGCTACTTTTCCTGAACTTGAACATTCTCAGGTTTTCCTGGATCTTGGAATCTCTGAGACCATCAATAAACGCAGATATTGCCATCCTTTCCTGCATGTCTTCCCCAGCTGCAGGAAACGCTAAACTCACAAGCCTTTTTAACATCCGATTCGAATTCTTGTGAACTCTCGCCGGGTTTTTGAATTCTTGATTTCACTTGAGTTCGAAATACTTCTTGTCTGTAATGGTCTCCGAAGTGCAATTCTAACGTCTTAGATGCTGTTTGCACCGGCTTCAAATTGTCGGATATACATGGTCCAAGACGCAGAACCGTCAAAAGTTGGTGGTTTTATCTTTATACTAGAAAATGATGCTGCAACACTACCTGGATTAATGTAGTGTATCTCTAATCTATTCATCTTATTTTCGAGTGCTTGAACTTGGTCCTCAACTTCTTGTCTTAATTGCTGGACATCGGCTTTGACCTCAGCTTTCACTTCCTGAACATTGTCATTTACTTCGGCTTTTACTTCATCAATCTTTTGCTCTAGGTTAGCGACAGTTCCTTGTATAGTTTGAAAGATTTTCTGCAGTTCTCCAAAGTCTTCTTGCATTCTTGTCGTCGCCTTTCTTTTTCTACTTGTTTTTATTTTTGTCGTTTAGCTCCTTCTTGTTGTTTCTCTTTTTGTCGCCAGGCGTCTTCGTCTTGTTTTTTCTGTTGTTGTTTAGCTTCTTCTTGTTTTTCTTTTTGTCGCCGTCGCCTAGCCTCTTCGTCTTGTTTTTCTTGCTGTCGTCGAGCATCTTCGTCTTGTTTTTCTTTCTTTCGTCTGGCCTCTTCTTCTTGTTTTTCTTTTTGTCGCCTGGCCTCTTCGTCTTGTTTTTTTGTTGTCATTTGATCTCGTGAAGTTCCAACATTTTGCGCAGAAGTTTTACAATTTTTTGTTCTTCCATTTTTGCTCGTTGTTTCGTAATAGGCACATACCTACAGAATGTTCTGGAATTTCCCTCAAAATCTCTTCAAATATTTTTCCTGGTTTTTGATTGAAGTTCCAAACACTTCGATGAAGTTACAAATTGGATAACTTGCTTTATTCTCGAATAGAATGTTTTGGAATGTCCTTTCTGAATGTCGTTTGATATAGCAAACACGTCGATGAAGTTATAAATGCAATATCTCTCTTGGTTTTCGAATAGGATGTTCTAGAATTTTCTCGAAATTCCTCGAAATTATTTTTCTGAATGACGATTGATGTATCGAATAAGTCAGAAATTCGATATATCCCTTGGTTTCCAACTAGAATTTTCTAGAACTTACTACACTATCACTGTCAAAATCGGGTATACAGTCACTTCCGGGGTAATTTACAGGATCGGTTATAGTTACTAACGTTATATATAAGGCCGATAAGTAGCAAATAACGGCCGGGCTGAAATTTGTGATCCGAGGCGATAGTCTCCAAGGCTGTTATTTGCAGTTATCGGCCGTGTTTCGTTCTAGATTTTTCGTTATGCTGAAGATATCTTTCAATCTGACAAAAAACACTCTGCCGGCCAGCAGCCTTTAATTTAACGGCCGGCGGCCTGTTATTTTTATTTAACCGGCCGGCTCGTTAAATATACCTTTTCGATTTAAATTTCGCTCATGGTATATTTAAGATAACATTACAGTATCACGAAAAGTCTCTTTTGGTGATTGTCATTGCTCACACTAACTGTCTCAGTGTTCACTATAGTGTCAACACTAGTGTCCGCGCACTATTCTGCAATCGAATTTCACTTTGCAGTCCTCGAATTATATCTCACTTCTGACACCAATATCACGGCTCTGGGGTCCGTGGCAGAAATCCTGGGTTCATTTATTCCAAAATCAAAATCCAATTAACACAACAATAATTAGTGGATGACAATCGTGAGGTTTAGGACAAGAAATCAAACTCCTTGATTAAAAATTCATAGACGTTTCGGCCTTGTATCAGGCTTTCTACAGGGCTGAAAGTAAAGGAAATACACATAAGTATTTTCTATATGTGTATTGAAACATCGCTTTCGACTACAGTAATAATTGAAAGAAAAATTGACAAATACAAAATTAGAAAGTTACACAAATTTAACAAAAGTAAGGATTTTTTTTTCGATTTCCTACAATTTGCAATAAACAATAATCAATTTAATTTTCCATTCAAGTACCCTATTACTAAAAAAATTCACCGGTAAGAACGATTCAGGATGGTTTAGAACGGAAAAATCGAAAAAATTAATATGGTTATGTTAAATAAACGATATTCTAAAACCAAAGGCGAATATCAAAATTTTGAGAAATTGGTTTTTTAATAATATGTCAATGATTAAAGTGAACTAAACAAATGAAACTTCAAATGATTATTTTTAAAATTATGCACCTTTGAATGTAAAATTCGGTGAGCCATTAATAAATAATTCCGAAAATGGGCGATTATTAGTACGCTACACTGGACACCACATTATTTTAGTTTTTTTTTTTTCATTGAAAATAAACCAGGATATCGTGGGGTATATCAAACAGCAGCATAAGATGCAAGATTTATTGTACAGGATGGTTCAGGTGCTTAAAAGTTGGAAAAAGTGGAGGTTATGAAAAAAAAAACGATATTTTTAAAACTAAGGCTGGTATAAAAAATTTGAGAAATTACTTTTTTTGCAGAAGATCATTGATTAAAACGCCGCATAGAAATAAAATTTAAAAAATTATCTGAGAAAATTACACACATTCAAAATTGGGATGAAAATCATGGACTCTTTTAACACCCTGTATAAAAACAAATTAGACATTTAAATAAATTTCTAAATAGCAATTTTTTCCACAAAAAGTCAATCTGTCAGTCCGTGAAAATCGCAGGTCGATATCTATTTTGGTTCCAAAAATATCGATCTTGAAAGTTAGGCGATATTTACCTTGTTCGAAAGCAATTGTCCAGCAGTTTAGATTGCAAGTTAGATTCTGGTACATGCTGGCGAACGCGCCACAATATTTTGAAATATAACTATCAAATGCAGGATATTTATTGCACGTACAACAAAGTTTTAGTAATTTGAAGCAAATATTCTATTTCTCAGGTGCACGTTACAACTTCAAAATGAGACTTATCACAATCAAATTGAGAAGGAGCACTTCCAAATTGAAATTAAACAAAATCAAATTGGGACTTGAAACTTCAAACAACTGCACAGTTGCTCTCATTCGAAGATTAAGGGTCGAATTTATAGTCGTTCCTTGAGGCTTCCTTAGACCTTGTGGCATCCTTCAAATAAAATCCTGTTTTATAGTCGGTTAAGGAAGCCTCAAGGATCCCTTAAGTCCAAGGTAGGTCTAAAGCTACCTTGAGCCTCCCTTTGCTGATGCGTTTTTCCATTTTCAATAGTAGATTTGTATTTTTCTATTAAGTTTATCAACAATACTTTTTCTTGGTGGAAGTAAGAATAGTAAGATACTTTTTTTTCACTGATTTCTGATTTCAGTGTGGAGGGAGCGACTATAAAACGAAGAAGCCAAGGACTCCTTAAGGCAGCCTTCAGTAAGGGAGCCTTGAGGACGCCTTCAAGGAATGACTATAAATTTGACCCTTATTCCAGATGCTTTGGATTTAGCTGATATGCATTATGAAGGCATTATGTAAAATTTCACGTTTATCCGTACTGTTATGTTTTTAGGCTTCCTTTGGTTAATTTAATTACTGAAATTTGAATTTTGTTTATATACAGGGTGTCCTACGAGGTTTTTCCCAAATGATAATTTCGGAACGCATCATCGTATGTTGCACTGTATAATTTTTTATCATTTTCTTTTACAAAACCCTCAACAAATATGACATTGTCGATTATGTAATTTAATTTTCTAACGAAATATGCCATAATATACCATGAGTTACATTTAGGATTCGAAAGTTGACGTCACTTGATCGAAATTAAAGCGAAAGTTGTAACATTTTATTTTTGTTATTACAAGGAATCATAACTTGCCTAGATTAAATAGGCAACTTGGTATTAAATCAGGAGCTTTACTTTATGCATTCGCCACGGCGCGGCGTGGATGTCACCAGAAATAAGTATTCATGCTTTTGCTATTCTAACTGTCATTAAATTTAAGTGAATCAAAAACAATATTTACCTAAATCTATTGATCTTTTATTTATTTATTTTAACAAGACTTAGTTTGGATTCTAAAGCTATTTACTTATTAACTAATGTAAGATTACTGGTTCAAAATATTTATAATGATGTTGTTATTATCAAATTGGTCTTCTATCATTTTATGGTAGCTTCGTTAACAGATTTATTAATTTTTTTCATCACTGGTACATAACTCCCCTGAAATGACCTATTTTATCACTTTTGGCAAACTGGTACTTCTGTCTCTGTTGGCGGCGTCGTACCATATACCTTAGACATCGTTCCTTTGTCTATTTGATCTACTCACTGCTAGAATAAGAAAGAGCAAAAGCCCTTGCTTATCTACCTTATAATAGAGATGTTATGGAATAGCTTTTTTTTGTACCTAGTATGACCTGTACCTGCTCCCAACACAAACCTATTCCAAGTACCTGGTTTAGCTCCAAAGTATTTCCTGTCAAACTCAGTGATTCACATGGTCGCTGACAGGTGGCTAGCGCTATTATTAGAGGTTAGAACATTGATAAACGTATCTTTTATCAAATCGAATACCGATTGATGATTCGAATGCTGGCAAGTGGCAATCCAGTGTAGCAGATTCTACTATTTCATTGAATTGATTTACTAGAGGTGTTTTCTGGCGTCTCAAAGTTTTGAAAAATGTTTCAAAACCTGTTTAAAACAGTTTCACAATGACGTCATAATTTCTCATCGCAAGAAAATGGGTTTAAAACGTGGATTGGATAGTATTCCGAAACGGATTGAACCAATTTTGATGTGAAGTCATCGCGAGAATATACTATTTCAGACCTATTTCAAAAAAGTGAACGTGAGAAAACAGCTTTGGTTTAGGGCAAACACGTGACATGCCAGCGCCTGCTCTGTGAACTCGGAACAGGTAAATCTAATATTTGGTAATAGGTACACGGAACAGGCAGGTCATACCTATTCCAAAAGAACAGGTCCAGTTCCAGCGTTACATCCTTAGCTTATAAATGAAGATAGAATTCGTCCTAAAATTTAATTTCCCCTAATTTGAGTATACCATATCTCTCGTCTCGTTTTGTGTCCGGAGTTCAATTCGTGCATTGATTTGTAAATCATCCCTCACTTTTCGGCGATTCTTTCGATCGGTTGCATTTTCAGCAAGTATCGTGAATAATTATTGGAATTATCAAACCCATCCTTGGGGATTTTGAATTATTTCACGCTGAATTGTGTTAAGTGCTTTATTTGGATTTACCTTACGTTAGTATTTTCGTCATTTTCCTGGCACTTTCCACAAAATCTCTGTAAGAGGATTCTGTTGCCGAAAATTGCACACCGTATCATGTGCCAACGCCCTTTCTACCAACTTTAAGGATTTGAATCAGCAAGCTGCATTCTCGAGGTAACTTTTATTAATATTTTTGTCTGCTTTTGGAAGCTACATTAGCTGAATTTTTACAGGATTCGTTCGAAATTGCTCCCACTACTATTTGAGTAGCAAAGTAAAGGATTTTAACCCTCCGAACACCATTAAGACGAGGTAAATATTCCCCTTATTATGCTTCCTTGTGCTTGCCTTTAGCAGTTCTTTGATCACTGCTATTTTTATAGGGTCCTTTCCCGGGACTACCCCAAGTGCTTTCTTGTGCCTTGCGCTACCACTACGCGCTATACGTAGGTCTTAAGGCCCTGTCAAACCCACTCATAGCGTGGACTTAAGCGCTTACAACGACTGTTCAGGGAGCTCTTCTTAGACAAAACTGCCTCTTGGTGCTGATTTGCTGAGCAGGGTTATTAACCCTCACTGCCGACCATTGGAACTCACCCCCGCCACGGCTCGTGGATTGGTATGATCGAACCAAATTAATTTACCTAATTTAATAAGAAATTTATTTTCCGTAACTATAATAATTTTCGCATATTCCTATACCTATATATTTAATAGTATATGATACAAAACCTTCAGTTAATTCAACGCCTTACAACACAATTTGGTTGGGGTTGGTGGGTATAGTTCAATCTGTTTTTAGTAAATATAAGCTGCGCAAAATAATTGTGTAAACGACACGTGATCACGTTGCGTATCCGCGCCTTACAAATTAGCTATATAGATTCGATAACAAGTGATTGAATTATTTATCTGAATTTTTCACTAATTGTCAGTTTTCGTGCATGACAATAACTTATGATTATTATTTAACAAATTCTTAACATTTTAGTCAAGGATATTCTTTATATTCTTTACGATTGAATTGTGTTACTTTTCTCTTGGGCGACGATTAAATGTTTACACATTATATTCTCCTTTTACTTTAAATTATGAATTAATACAATTTTTTTTAATTTTATTTTTCAAATTATTTCTTTGTCTAAACCTACCCCTAATTCAGTGCGTTTCAAAGTGGTGAAATTGGATGACAATGGTAGAAGCGGCACAAAAAGTTACCCAGATCCTCAAAATTTCAATTATATTGGATCACGCGTTCCGAAGTAATTACCTGTGAAAAACGTCGTGGGATACCCTGTATATTTAAGAATAATATAAGTACATAGCTATATTTAAATAAGATATGATTACTTTATATTTGTTTTATTTATTTATTTTAAATGAAGATGAGGATAACAAATCAATTTGATTGTTTTGTTTCAATTTGTAGTCTCAATTTGAACGTGTTTCCAATTTGATGTTGTTTATTCTAATATTGAAATTGGTTATTCTCAATTTGATTTTGTTTAATCTTATTATGAAAATGTTTATTCTCAATTTGATTGTGTTAAGTCTCAATTTGAAGTTGAAACGTTATATAAGGACTAAGGCGGTACCAGGCAAGAATTGTCGTACCAGCTACCTACTGTTTTCTTGGAGGAGTAGAGATGAGTCTCTCAACAAAAATAAACCAAACAGGTTTTTTTTTTTTATAAATAAAATAAAGTTTCATTTTATTTTGCCTTTCAATGTCCCAAGAAGAACGTCCCAGTCAGGCTATACATGAAGAATCAAATAGCCGTTGGCTAATTACAACGGTACCTTAACATCGATTTCTTATTCTTGAAGGTTTCAAGTGAGTTTTTACTACCTATTCGTATAACATTTTCTGAAAAAAAAAACCTGCAGGAATCTTGCCAATTTTACTCATTTGCCATCAGTAATTTAAATTTGGCCTTATTCAGATTTTTTTTTGGAATAAGGAAATAAAAGCTTGTTCCCTCCAGCAATAAAGTGCATGATATTTAATATTGGAAATATTAATCAAGAAAATTAACGAATTAATTCCTGGAATAATTTGTAGATGAATAACTTTTATATTCAAATATACACCCATGGTAAGTGGTAAGACTATCTCTGCTGTGCGTACCTCTAAAACCAATATTATCATAGTAGTCACTTCTAGATCTATAAGCGCCTCTCGATATGAGATGAACAACGTCTCTATAGGAATTTTCAGTTATTTTTACTTTTTGTCTTTGCTGTCCGTTTTTGTCATTCATCAATTTTTATCATCTGCTATATTTCTTTCCTCCTATACCATGGAAAATAAGACACTACATTCATTAAATATTTATTGACTGCCATGTCTACTTAAGTATTGTGTCTTTCAATTCATGAGAAGTTTCCATGGGTGAAAAGGAAAAGATCATTGTTCAGAAGAATCGACAATGTTCAGAAATGTAATTCGAACATTTATGCAAAAATTTAATTTGTGAAAGGAAAAGTTTTCATTGCCTATACACATTTATTGATCAGTTGATATTCTTCGACCACGCGTGGCACTGCCGAGAGAGTCAGAATCTTTCACGACAAGCCCACATTTAGATCATCTCAAATTATTGATATCCGCAAAAGACAGACATCAAAGAATATGGGCTCAAGGAAAAGCTGCCGACCCCAGTTGTTGCATGGTATATATTATGGGTGTGAATTCGTGGCCGCCGTGACACACTCTCGAAAACACTGTTGCCAACAATAAAAACCATAAACAGGTGAATGTTTTAAATAATAATGAACTGTTTTCTTTAATCATTATTTTACTACTTCTTGCGTCTTGCTTGGAAAAAGATTGCCTTCCTCTTTGGTGTTTTATAGTTTCACTCTTTGATGAAGTCTGAGAACTAGTTGTGTCATCAGTTTTTAAAAGTTGATAATAATATTCCTGAAACCATAGCGAGTTGGCAACAAGGTGATGGTCGCAGCTACCATGAGGACCAGCTTTATCCGATAGTACCATAGTGTGTACCAATGCGCCCACTGGACGAATCTCGCGGTGGAACTTGTTGCGCGAACCTAATTAGCCGTATATACGTGTACGTTGTTTTAATTATCTGTTAAGGATGTTTTAACCATAAACATCGGTAAGAATATTAGTATTATTATTTATTTTGAAAAAAAATTAAGGTGTTTTTTAAAGTATTTCTTGCCTTGAAAAAGGAAAATAGTGTGGTAATCGTATTTGAATTTTTTTGAAAAGGAGTACCTACATAATTTGTTTAAAAATGTCCATTATTGAATACCTATACTACAGACTATTTTTGATTCTTACCATCAGAGAAAGACACTAATTTTGAATTTTTTCCTCATTACAAATTTATGCAAATTATTTTTGCTCGCACAATATTTATTAATCTCAGACAAAACCCAAACTTAAATGAGCTCCATAAAAGTTTGCATGCAATTTCTTTTGGAACTTCACTGTAAAATATTATAGATATGGGTTAGTTTGGGTTACCGCGCTTTTTGAAATTCGCAAAATATAGTAGGTATACAATATATAAGCCAATTAATATTTTTCCTATCAAATGATCAGAAATTTTATCGCTATACCAGAAATTCTAATGAATTTATCTAGGTATTTAATATTATGTTTTTCAAGTTCATCCGGCAGAACTTCCATAACAATCAAACGCGACAATATATTCAAAAATTGAATTGATTATATAACAAACCAACACAGACACCAATTAAACCCACTCTAGTTGATCTGTCCATAGCAAAACAAGAGGTGTAGCTATTTTAACATAATCCAACAAGTTGAATAAACTCATTATCATTGTAAAAATGCTAACTGAAAACACGCAATGAATTTTATTTATTCACAATAAATTAGTTAGAACAAATCTGTTTATAGGTGATGGAAGAAAAACCTACTTTATCTTGCCTACAAGCTTCAACATCGGTACTTCTTCCTGGTGGAGTCGATAAAGAAGGTCGACCCATATTTCTAGTCACTGTACCACAAGATACTACTTCCTTGCAGATAACCGCACCTTTAAAGTATCTGCTATCTATATTTAGGTAACTATAAATTGAACTAGAGTTATTATATTTGCTGTAATTCATAAATCATTGAGCGTTTTTGCAATAGATGCGTGTAAAATTATTTGAGGAGAAAGTTTACACGATACTATTTACAATTTGCAAATATGTATGCAATTTCTCATTAGTGCAAGAAGCTATTATAATTTACCGTTAGGTCATAGTTGCTTTCATTTTGAATAATTTTGTTTTATTGTTTTTTTTTTTTAGTGATAATACCAGAACTAAAGGATTCACCGTTCTCTTGGACGCAAGAAAAGGACAATGGAGATTATCAAGATCTTGCATCAAACAAGTAATCGACACATTTGGAGATGGGGAGTTGAAAAGATTGCTTATACTTAAGCCAGATGGATTTTGGGACAAACAACGTGTGGAAAATTGTACTACGGCTCAGCAGGATCAGGAAGTAAGCGATTGTTGTACCTAAGGTTGTACCTAATGATTATAGCTTAGGTGTGCAATATAATCGATAAGCGGCAATAAAAATAATGACTGCAAAAACGATGTTATTGTTCTAGAGGAATGTGTGACATTTACGATATCAAACTTGTACAGGCGATTAATTTTTGATTGCTATATGCAAGGACTTACGTAAATAATTTCCTTTGAATTAAAATTCAACTAAGTCTTTACTAGTGCCTCATTTTGTATTGTGTATTGAGGTGATATTATTTATATTTATCTCCAATTTCAGGTCATATTTATCCCAAGATCTCGATTAAACAAGTTTGTGGATCAGTCTCAGCTTCCTGTTGATCTGGGCGGTGGTCTCGTTTACAGTCATGAGAAATGGTTGGAAAACAGACAGGTAGGTGGTCGGTGGTCAATGTAATGCGGTTTAAGACACCCAATATTTATAAACAAGACTTCAGAATTGTTTCGAAATTTAATAAAGAAAGTGAAAATTCACATCGGTTCCATTCGAATGGGTTAGTATTTATCGAGAAAGCTTTATCTTGTTGACGGGATTAAAAAATCTCTTGACCGAATTAGGCGAGTGTCCATTCACAAATGCGGTCAAAGTTGCCGCATAATTAGATCCGGCAATTAAGAACTGTAGGTACTTATTTGATGTTTGCGGTTCAAAGTTTTAGGTAGCAAAAAAAAAGCACAAAGAACATACGAACAAAAACAAATACACTGCCGAGCATAAAATTAGGGTCACCCATAATTCACAATTATTTTTGAAATGTCAAGTTTTTGAGATTTTTTTGTGGGTGTAGCATAGTTCACTACTCTATGCGATGATTTTATAGTGGTTGTTTGAATTTAAAAAATGTTGTTATTTTGTTTTAAGTTTGATAAAAAAAGGGTCCCTCGCCGAAATTCCTCAAAAGCATTATCAGCATATTTGTGTATTCCATGCATGGCATCTCTCATGACGTATCTCTCAATAACAATAAAGTTAGTAAACTGTACACCCAAAAAAAAATTCGCAAAAACTAAAAATTTCAAAAATAATTGCAAAGTATGGAGTGACCCTAATTTTATGCTCGGCAGTGTATTAACTGTAAAAAAATACAAAAAGTAAATTATATTTTGAATGTCCTAAGCAATAAATTTCTTCTAGAGAGTAGAAGAATTCTATATTGACGCCGAAATAACCATAAAAGAACTCGAAGAATTACAGCAGCATGTGATAAGAAGTAAAGCACTTAGAGCTAGTCAAGTAGAGGAAGCCATAAATACGAGTTGTGATATGGAGGAGGCGGCCAAAATGCTAGTATATAATGCAGTTGAAACAGGTAAAGGAATACTTTGGTACACGAGGCCATATGTAAGTTTTCGATATAATATAAGAAATAATGTAAAATAATTGTCGGTCAACCCGCTTTCAAGATACAAATCAAAAGTACCTACCACCAGGCGCGGCTCGTGAGGTGGGTCAAATTTAGAGAAACAGCGCCGTTTTTCGAGTTCAGGGCGCAAAATAATTCGATTTCTGCATTTTGTTGAGCGTGATGTTGGTTAATTTAAATTATCCAAGATGTTTAATTGAAAATTTATTGTTTGATTTTTTGGTGGGTCATTGACCGAATGACCTTATAGAGGAGCCGCGCCTGCCTACCACTATTTCTCAATAGCCTAGAATTAGAAACTTTCTCTAAGTATTTTATAAATATTCTCAGTCGTCAATTTACCTCCTTGTTCTTCGGAGTTTCTTCAACCTTTCTCCCGCTTCCTCGAATTTCCATAATAATTCCCCGCATTTCATCCAGGGGCGTCCGCAGAAAAATATGTAGGGGGAGTCAAAATCAATTGAATAAATTCTTTATGCGTAGAAAAGGGCACTTCAGTCTAAATAATTATATATTATATCACAAGCGCTTTAAATGTAATCGATTAAACTATCCAACATATTTTGAGCATGATTTTGCTTGGAAAATAGTTGAATGCACAATAACTTTAATTTAAAAGTTATTGTGCATGAAACTATTTCCCAAAAAGCAAAATTATGCAAAAAATATTTGGATAGTTTAATCCATTTAAATTTATAGGTCGAGTGGTATACGGCTAGATTATTTCCTGAATAATTAGGATTGAATTGTTGGCGTCAATCCTATTCGAAGAGTTCTATTTATTATGTCAGAATATTTCTATTAAAATTCTGTCAAAAAAGGTAAACAAAAATTTAATCGCTGATAAACAAGGTCTTGTGAAATAATCACTTACCTATTTAAACAAAATTCATTCAAAAAATGACGTTGTCTGATGGGTCTATTTTATAATGAATGGAATAATCATCATAAATAAATATTTATATAAAAAAACTTAAAACATTCTTTCTATGTAAAAAATTACCAATTCGGAGAGACTTAGGTATACAGGGTGACAATTTGAGAAGTAGCAATCGGCAATATTTCTTGGACAAAAAATACTATCAGGAAGGTCTCAAATACCTAAGTATTGGGAGATTGGAGGGGGAACTAAAATGAGGCACTTTTTGAGCCTCACCCCTTAGGGGGTAGCTACCCTAACTTACTTTTTTAAATACAAACCTATGCCTTGTGTTGCACATCATTCGATAGCTCGTTGCTTTCCCTTTACCGTCTTATAGCAAAATCTTAAATCGTACGAACATTTTTGAAAAATACACCATTTCCAACAGTATTTTAGAAAGCTTCATTTGTATTTTAGAATAGTCATTTGTATTTAAGAAATTTGTTCCATTATTTATGGGGGATTTCTTAAATACAAATGAGCAAATGACTATTCTAAAATACAATTGAAGCTTTCGAAAATACTGTTGGACATGGTGAAGTAATTTTGACTATCTTTAAACAAAAAAAATCTGCCATAAAAGTCTCCGATACACATCGACCAAATAATGTGTTTATTGTAATTCTATCCGCTTCTGCATGCCTCCAAAGAAAAATAAAAAACCTTCCAAAGGAGGTATCACATGAGGTAGTTTCTCAGTTTACACCATTTCAACCTCAATTTCGGAAAAAGTTACTTTTATTTAGGAAAATGTAAATTCAAATTCGGAAAAAGTAAATTCAAATTCGGAAAAAATTCCTTCAATTGTGGAGAAAATAATGTTATTTTTTCATAGAATAGGTATTTTGAATTGATTGATTTTCAATGTTACACTGGCAATGTTACATTTAAAACCAAATCAAATTTGAAACATCATATAATAACACATTTGGATATTTGTTCTTTCGAATGTAACACTTACAAAGCGGAAAAAAATTAGTTACAGCGTCACATATCAACACTCTTGGATATTTTTCCTTTTAGATGTGACACTGTTAAGAAAATATTTAAAGGAAAAGGTGATTTGAACTCACACATATTAACACACTCGGATGAGAAGAATTTCAAATGCAACATTTTCAAAGCAAAATTTAAAAAAAAAGGTAGTTTGAAGAAACACAAACTAACACATTTGGACGAGAAAAATTTTAAATGCAACATATGCAATGCAAAATTTAAAGAAAAATTTAAATTAGCTAGATTTAAACAAAAAGGTAATTTGAAAAGTCACATATCAACAGACTTCGATAGTTATCTTTTTGAATATGACATTTGCAAAGCAAAATTCAAAGGAAAAGACTGTTTGAAGAGACACAAACACATTCTGATATTTATTATTTTAAATGTGACACATGCAATGCAAAATTTGAACACAAACGTAGTTTGAAAAGCCACATATTAACATACTCGGATGAGGAGAATTTTAAATGTAACATTTGCAATGCAAAATTTAAAAGAGAAGGCGATTTGAAGGAACACACTTGGATATTTAATTTTTTTGAATGGGACATTTGCAAATCAAAATTGAAACGGAAACGCGATTTGAAGATACACAAACTAACACATTCGGGTATTTATCCATTTGAAGGTGACTGTGACACTTGCAAGACAAAATTTGAAGAAAAAGGTAATTTACAAAGGCACATTTCCACATACTCGGATATTTATCCTTTTGAATGTGACACTTGCAAATCAAAATTTAAACGGAAAGCCGATTTAAAGATTCACAAACTGACACATTCGGATATTTATACATTTGAATGTAACACTTGCAATGCAAAATTTAAGCAAAAATATAATTTGAAAAGCCATATAGGTATATTAACACACAGATTGTTTATTATTATTATTATATTATATTGATTCACTTGATAGTGACATGTGTTTCGCTCCGGGATCCTTGAATTCGGCCACAAAATTTACCTGTTCCGGAATAAGGAAAAGGGTGACAATTTTATGATAGTTGGACTCGGCCCAATCGGTTATCGGGTAGGTTGGTATTTTATGACCCATCGGCCATCAGTATCAATATGCAAATCGGTACACTGAGATATAGATATTAAATAAACTTATATACTTCTTATAAATAACTAAAATGTCAGGCATGGTAGAGGAAGATCCAAAACTTAGGCTTAAGCATCGAATATAAAAAAAAAGATTCAGAAATCGGTAAATCGTTACATAATTGTTTCGGAATGATGTTTTTGGAGAATCAAGAAGTTAGCGATTTCTTTGTTTTTGAGTTGTTAGCTATTCAGCCAAATCACGAAGTTCTAGTTAAATTTTCAGATTATCTCATCGACACATGGCATATGCCTTGATAGAACTGGATGAGACAACAAATGCCTGTGAATCTTTCCATAGTCATTTTGGTAGATCTTTTTATTTTGCGCATCAAAATACATATTTACACTTTTTTAGATTTATTAACTCATATGCAATGCGACATTTGTCAACATCATAAGGTAAGTTTTATGGGCAGTAGGTTGGTTTTCATGATTTGGCCGAATTCAAAAGTAGGATTACTGCAGCTACCTGGTTTGTGGCCGAATTCAAGTATTCCGCTCATACGAGCATCATCGGACCTACAAAATAATATATGTAGAAAAATTATTACGTGCGGCTAGTCCCCCAGACAAACGGGGCGGGGGTTAGGCAATAAACACATTTGGTTTCCTCTGTGTATTTCAGACTTTTATGACAGAATTCTTTTTAGTAGGAAATAGTCAAAATTAATCGTTTTCAAAAGTGCTTAGTTTTAAACATTGATATCTCAAAAACTAATCGTACGATTTAGATTTTGCTGTAAGACTGTAAAGGGAAATCAACGAGCTATCCAACGATGTGCAGCACAAGGTAGGTTAGTATTGAAAAAAAAAGTTATAAGTTATGGAAGCTACTTCCTAAGGGGTGAGGCGGGGTGCCTCATTTTAGTTCCTCGTCCAATCCCTCAATTCCCCCGATACGTATTTGAAATCTTTATAGTATTTTTTGTCTTAAGAGATATTCCCGATTGCTATTTTTCAAATTGTCACTCTATATGTACGTATATAGTGCGGTGGCATTGGTGGCTAGGGTACGTTGCTTTCCGTTTTCTTATTCCGATATACATTCACGTTTTCTATTTTAATAAAAATAAAGTCCCAAAATCGGTCCGCGATCATAGTTCAACTAATATCAGAAGTTTCAATATTTTTTATTCAAGGAAAATAATTAAAATTTAAGAGATTTCCAGGGGGGGTCGAGTGACCCCCCTGACCCTCCCTGTGGGCGCCCTTGATTTCATCAGGTTTCTTCAACTTTCTCCAAGATTCTTCGTATTTTTCTGGATTTCCACAAATTTCCTTTACCTGCTTGATACTCCCTTGGGTAGAAGTAGAAATTTCCCAAGTGGCTTCTACAACAGTCACTTGCAGAGCGTTAACTTGCTTCTGGTGTTAGATTTTTTGCACAAATGATATGAATAAATCAATGGGTACATTCAGGCGGTCCCAGCGGCTCCAGTTCAGCCACTCAGCAGGAACTTTATTCTCAAAACAGGGGAGCAGCGTTCTCATTGGAACGAAGGTCTTTGTCGTCCGGCATAACACTGACAATGACAGAGCAATCGTTCTTATGAGAATGCTTTTCCTGGGTTTCGAGAATAAAGTTCCTGCTGAGAGGCTGAGCTTAGCCGCTGGGACCGCCTGAATGTACCCAATGTAATTAATATGATAATTTAGAATTGTTTATCTCAGTCTGAGGAATAAACAAACAAACAAATAAACAAACAATGTACTTAAGCACATGAATTTATTTTATTATTACCTAACTTTATTTTTCTAGGAAAAGAACTAGTCCAAAATATAGAATACGAAAACCGCACTAGAAAACTTTCAATAGATCACATTGATAAAACAGTCACACCACAAGACACTTTGGACACTATCGAGAAAATTCATAAAATTGTGAAAAAAATAAACGAAAAACAGCAAGAAATAGAAATAAATTGGAGCGAAATGGAGAAAAGTCTAGTCGAAACCAAAGATTTGAATGAATTGAAAAAGGCAGTGGTTAAAGTTACTAATTGGATTTTGGGACCAGCCGAACAACTGATGAATTATAACCAAAAGGTAGGCTACGATGTATCGTCCGCAGAAGAATTACAAAGAGAACATGAAAATATTGAACTGAAATGCTGGGAAACTTATGGGACGTATGCAGAAATTTTACACAAAATTAGTATAATTTCCAATAGAGAAAATGCAGATTTACTTGATCAACAAAAAGATTTGATATCGCAGAAGGAATTTATGGATTTTGTCTGTAAAAGTTTTGCTTTAAGGTAAAAATTGATTAGTTTTCCTTTAGTAACTACAGCCTCATTCTATTTAGGGTGGAAAAACGAAGAAACATTTTAATCACCTCCTTAAGATTCTTTAGATTAGTGTCTGAGTATTTTGATAAAACTGGAGATGTATTTGATTCACTAGTAATGGGAAACAGTATTAGTGATTTTGATAGTGCTGCTATAAAATTAGTCAAACTTCAAGAAAATCAAGTTTATTTAGGTGAGGATTTTGCTGACTAATAAATATTTATTTCGGAGCTGCTAATTTTTGCTGTAAAATTTAAGATTTAATTGAACAAGAAATACGAAGAGAAGGTGATAAATTGGCTGACATGCTTTCGATGCCAGTAAAAGATGCTATTGGTCAAGAAATTAAAATTGATTATAGTGAAGACATTGTTAACATTCATGATGTGTTAGATGCGACAGTTGCCAGGAAAAATATTTTCAGGTAAATCACTTTTCCCACGTTTTTTTCGAGGATTAACAGAGCTTTTTTCAGTGATAGCGTAGAATTACAAAAATTAACTTTACAACAAATAACACTGATAGATAGGTACGAAAAAGATGCAGAACAAGCCACCAATTGGTTGGAAGATATTTTAAGAGTGATTTTGAGAGATCATGCTCATGTAGGATGTACAGTTTATGAAATTCAGTTGCAGAAAGAAGAACATCAAGTTTTTCAGGAAACCGCTAAAGTAGGTACACTTAATAAAAAAAAACGTTTAAACTGATTATCTTTCTTTCTAGTGCACACATAACTATGGGTGTCAATTGCTTAACGCCTCCCACCAACTGAGACAATCTTGCAAGTTACCAATAGATAGTCACTGTAAATTATACAACAAATTAAACAACCACTGGCAAAGAATTCAAACCATTAGTCAAGAGCAAATGACAAGACTAAGAGTTTCTGCAGTGTTTCATAGGTGAGTGTCGGACCTATTTCGATAAATCAAGTCTGAAAATCCCTTTAAGATCCGTAGAAGAACATTGTAACCAGCTTCGCGACCTCCGAGAAGCTGTGGCAACAATTCCATTACTGAATTTAACCAAGAAAAGATTACGAGTTCAATATTATTTAGAAGAAAGAGAAAAATTAATGCTTGAAGTTGGTAGGATGGTCAGGTTAGGACGACTGCTCAGGAGTCGGTTGAAGGAATCGCTTTATGAAGAAGAATCGTAAGTGCAATAATGTTCTTTCAAATTAAATTACTCCGCAACCGAAGAGAAAGCCACAAAAACAAAACATTCAGAGTTCATTTTCTCAATCTAATTTTGACTTTTCGTAAACAGAGGAGGGGCCCGGTAAGGTGCCAGTTGTGACTTTACCGGCTCCAGTTTAACAACTGTGTAAGTAAAAACTTTTAGTTTATTTACGTGTTTATTGGCTGAGGTTTTATTGTGTAACGATAATATTTCGTAATAAGGTGTTTTCAAGAAATAACATAATTTGGGTGAACTATTTTTGCTTGAGACTCCTACGCTTGACGTAAAATTAGTTTTGTGTGTACGCGTTTTATTTTGATTTGAAGTATTAAGCAATTCAATTTTTTTTCTCTTAAACACAAATGCCAATTAGGAAACATTTTGCAAAAATCTGGAACTTTCTAAAAAACAAACTACCTACTTAACTTTGCAATTGCAACACTGGAATATTATAGAGGCCTCTCCCTAAATATGACTAATGTAAAAAGAACGCTTGTTTTCTGGATTAACGAGCGTTGCGAAAGTCGTTTGCTACTCATTTTTAGTCGTGCAATGCAACGTCAGAATGATGTTGACGTTGGCGACCGCCGACTTTAGTGTCTTTAGTCACTATACGACGTTTAAACAACCCGAATATCAGAAGCGGGTCTTGTTGTACCTCATAACAACGTGTGGTTATCCAAACATCAGTAATTTAGGACATGCATTGGTTACCTATTTTGTCACTTTTTGGGCAGTTACAGCGGTTTTAAATAAAATGTGAGCCATCAAAAACTTAATTACCATTCAGTAGAAAATTAGGTTTGAACTCTGTTGTGGCAGATCTAAAATTAAATCCAATATCAACTATCAAGGACAACGCATTAAGTATCGGCAGAAGAATTTCTCCTAATTATTTTTAGCAACGTAAAAGTTCCAGAAATAAAATTAAGAATTCTTTTTTAGATTTTTTACTCCTACAATTTCATCTGCTTCGCCTGACGACAACGAAGACGAATTTCAGCTCCTCTGCCAGAATTCTATCGAAAACAATGAAATTTCCATAGAGGCAATCTCAGAAAAATTGGTTGAAGTTACTCAACTGTCTGAGGAACTCGATCAGGCTTTGAAGAGCGCCCAACAGGACTGCATTGTGTTTTCTACGACTTCTACATCAACTACCGAGATTAATAATAATAATTACATGGAAGATAATAGCAGTTTGAGAAGTATGGAATCAGAGGTAATTGAGAGAGGGTGCTTAAAAATTTCATCTTAAACTGACAATGTAGATGTAGAAATGTAGCAATTTTTTTTTCAGAAAACAAACAAATCTGATGAAGAGTTTCTAACAGCATCAGATACGACTCTGCAGCATTCCAGATCGTCTTCATACAATACTGCTTCGGAATGCGAACACAATCTATCGGCCTGGTGGCAACATGGCAGAGACGATGTAAGACCTAATATTGAAAAACAGAAAATGGTTTTGGCTGTTGGTTGTCCACCAGAAGGGGAATTACCGCCTGTGAAAGAGGTAAAAGGATGAAAGTCGCAGAAGTAATTCAGTTTTCTAATATTTGATAATTAGGTTTTGAAATCATCCCCACAAGTTCCACCAGGAAAAATTGCTAGGGAAGTTACTGAAACTACACACTTTAAGGTGCAGCAACAGCATAATTTGGGAGTGAAATCTTTTGTGTTGACATCGGAGATTGTTAGAGATAATAGTTCAGAAGGTTAGTATCTACTTATAAGTTTTCATGTTTTACATTTCTTCAATGTTCCAGCTTCATGTACGCAGACTACAGAAACTACTAGATATCAACCAGAAGACCCTAAGCATGATGAAGAATTGCTTGCTAAAATGAACGAGGTAGGTGTATTTGAAGATGGCGCTTGGAGTAATTATAGTAGTTATAGAAATGTTACTAAGCAAACTATTAAAAAGTTTATGCTAAGTTAGAGTTTATGCTTGAGATAAGTGATACAGATGCTCAATCTCTACTTCTTGCCTTTATTATTTTTGTTTTATTATTATGTGTCAAACTAATATTTGGATGCTACTATTATCGTTTATTATCAAATGTTTTATTTATGTTTCAGCTAATTTATTAACATATGTATTTTATATTGTTGCTATTTTGTTTGGCTTTGAATGTTTAGTGAAATATATTTTTTTAAATGCATGGCATTTTTGTGTGTTTTTGTAATGATCCTATAAATTTATTCCTGCATCAATGTAGCCTATTCATAATATTCAATAGGTAGGTAATTATTATTTGCCACTTGCTCTAGTAGAAAATTAAGTATCGTATCGATGTGATGTATCTCTTGCACTCTGGTGCCAAACTCATTAGTTAGCAAAACAAAAACAGACATTCAAAGAGCCAAAAGCTGATAGGAATCGTCAAAATTTGGCTCAGAATAAATTAACTGTTTACAATTTACGTCTGGTTTACGTATCTACGCAAAATTTCTAGGTGGTGCCTGATAATTTTTTCAGCTAAATTTAATTTAAGTTGGTATAACATAATTTTTCAAGGTTGCACAATGCAGAGCAGATCTAAAAATATAATGAGATTGTCGAATTGTTTTTTTTTTTGTGGAGATCATACGTACATTGCAATGTAACTTTGTGAGGATGACGTGGGTTTCAATATAAAAGGCAAGCGTAGGTATATTGAATTACCAAATTCAAACTATGTTTAAGTAGGTAATATGATTTTTTTTTCTAAGTCCTGGGAAGTTTTTAAACCCAATTAACAAATCTTCACACATCACATGTGAGACTATCCAATCTGCTATACATATGCTTATAATTAGAAATCCTATCCTATTTTTGTAAAGATAAATAAATATGTGTAAAATATTGGATTGTTTTCGTATGACTCAGTTAAACAACCAAATGAATGAAATGAAGAAATTCTTTTATCACATTATTGCTTTAGGGACATATAGCATGATATTACAGGGTGGCCACAGCTTGAAAACCCCAAGTGAATCTTACCATTGAGTTATTGTGGAGAGATCAAGGCCATCAAGCTTTATAGAAAATAATGCTGGGATCTTTTGATAAGGGGATAAATAGGAAAGTTGCCTGTTTAAAATTGAGCTGCAAATTGAATTCAAAACTTTAAAACTTCTGCCTCAGGAGTTTGGGTATTTTGCGGATGGCACACCATAATGTCTCGTTCAAAGTGATCCTTCAATAACTTAAGATAAATAATTGAATAAATTAATAAATAACTTTTTCTCCGAATGACAGTAAAAGCGGCCTTTTAATGACACTTGACAGGATCAAAAGTTGTATTTTTACTGCCTAGGCAGTAAAAGTGGACTTTTACTGCCTAGGCATTAAAAGTGACAGTGTCACAACGTTCCAGGTAATAATTTCACTCAATTTGGTATTTGAAATTGATGGTGACAATGACAATTGTCAAAATAATTTAATTATTTGGATAATAATAATGAATGAAATAAATATAAAAAGATGTCCATGTGTGAATTTGAACATTCGGAGAAAAAATTATATGTTTTACATGGCAGAAAAGTACAAAATTTAATGCCGCGGCTGGTGTTTCATAGCCGAGGCATAGCCGAGGCTAGGAAACCAGCCTAGTGAAACAAATAACTATTATTTTAGCACTTGGCTAGTAAAAAATAAAAATACATGTATATTTTCAAAATTTAAATAAATAAAGTTAATCGCTTAGATGAGCAAATAAATTTGGATTAAATATTCTTAGGGCTGATACTTTTGCTCTCGATTAACGAATTTGACACGTCGTCAAAGTTTTGCATGGGCCAAGATCTATAAGTTTGATGTGGGTTAGAGCACATTCAAACCCCTGATTATTTTTAACGGCTGTCAAATGAGGTTAAAAGTACCGGCACTTAAAGTACCTCAATACTATCAGGAAGTGCATTAAAGTGGGTGTGACCCAAAAAAACGACTTAAGCTACTTAAATCAAGAAAAAAATTCTAAGATCTCTCGTGAAAACCGCAGTCGTATATTCAAAATAGTTTCCGAGAAAACGCCTTGTGAAGATAAATTTTGCAGGAATTTGTGATTTCACAACCGCCGAAATCGCTGTCTTCTGTTCGTTCAGTCGTCAGTGAACCGTACCCTATACTTTGAGTGGTTGCAATTTGCTCTAAGAGATAATTGTCTTTTGTTTTGGAAGATTTTTACACGTGCTAATACTGTCCCTGTTAATCCAGCGTGACGTCACAAAAGCCTAGTTGTAACTTTAAACGGCCCTAACTCGAAAACGGACCATCATAGCAACATGCGGTTTAAATATTTATTCTTAGATTTTTTTGCAGTAAAACTTTCATTTTTGGGTCACACCCCCTTTAAGACAGCGAACTCCATCATAAAAAAGTGTTTTTTGTAAAGCAGTTGATCTTACGTACTGAACATTGTAATTTTGTCTAGATCTAACATTATATCCATGACAATTAAATCTCTTGTGTAGGTATAATTTCAAATAACTACGCATTTAATTTTCAAAGAAAAACACGAAGTCTTCCTCCAAAAATAAGCTTTAATTAACTTATAGAGCCCTACATGTTTCAGAACTAGAAAGTTCCATCATCAGGGGCAAGTATGCTCAGAAATAAGTGCTTTTAAAACATCATCATTTGATGAATTTAAAACGAGGTCGCTGGATTAGCTGTAAAGAAAAGCCTACTTTGGAGAACTGGAAGATACAGGAGATGATTGATTTTTATTTATTTTTTCTCCAAAAGTATAAAATTGGAAAAACTTACCATCAGTTGGAAGAAAATCAAAAAAGGGGTCAAAAATATTTGAAAAAACACATTAAAATACAAAATGAATTAAAAAACATTAAACGTATAATTACTGAACAACACTATTTGGGAACATGCATTATAGAACATTCAATTTGTTTTTCAGTCTTATTTTAATTTAAATTTATGGAAAGGCTAGGGCTCTCCACAAAATGGTAGTTGACTACTGCTGAGATTCGCTCTTTGTATCCATTGCCCGACTCTCAACCACTTCTATTCCCGCAACACATAATCCACTTTCTGTGTACATGATATTAACAGTGATGTGCAGTAATTAAAATGAGGCAAGATAATTGCTTCATATGTTAACATTTTTGGCCACTGACAAACATGAGAAGATACCCAACAGAAAAATTCAATCTTTTTGCCCAGTTTTTTGCATAAATGATCAACATGTAACGAAAAACTCAACTGTAGATCCAAAATTACACCTAGATATTTAATTTCTGTTACAAACATGATTGGAGCATTATCTATGTATAGGGATAAGTTTAGGTCATTGAACGATTTACAGTTTGCCTTTGAACCAATTACCATACAGTTGGTTTTAGATGTATTCAATTTCAATTTGTTCTGACATAACCAATCATACAAAACACACTGAGCTCATCATTAATAAAATTAAGAACATCAACAATTTCTTGATAGTCCTTTCCAGAAACAGAAATCAGTGTATCGTTTGCAAATAACCTTACAAAACATTTTTTTATTGCCTTATAAATGTCATTAATATAAATTATGAACAAGAGCGGACCCAGCACACTGCCCTGCGGGACACCCAGCTTACTGATAATTTTGCTGGACACCTCATTATTTATTTTTGTTTTTTGATACCTGTCATTTGAGCAGTCACTAATCCATCTCAGGATGTTCCCTTCTAGGCCATATGCAACTTATTTTTTCAAAAAAAATGCTACGGTCTATTGTCTCAAAAGCGCGCTCCACGAAAACACCGACCACTAGGTATATCTCCTTCATTGAGGTTTTTCCTCCACTCTGCACATATAATGTAATGGACGGCCGATTCACACGAGTGATGACCTCGAAATCCAAACTGCCCTACGTAAAGTACCTGGTTTTCTTCAAAATACTGACTGGTTTGATTACTCACTAGTCTAGATAATTTTGTCAACTGCTGGCAGGAGATTGATTGTCCTAAAATCCGAAGCGTCCCTCGGTTTATTTACCTTTGGGATTGGCACAACAAGACTAAGCTTTAAGTCACTTGGAAATTTTCCCGTCCTCAAAGACATCTTTATCAGATGCAAAAGAGGATAGCCTATCACTCCAAACAACTGTTTTATCAATTTAGTGTTCAGAATATCATCACCAGTGCTTTTGTTTCTAAGGCCATACACTATCTTTGTGAGTTGTGATAAATTGACTGTTTTGAAGCTCAAAATCCGGGCTCTAGTAAAAGATATATGAGTGTCCTTTTATTCTTCAAATTCAATACTAACAGAAACTTCACTGATGCTGTGCACAAAAAAAATTATTGAACTTGTCTGCAATCTTGCCTGTAGGTATATTGCCCAAAGTTGATTTTATTGAAGTCAACGCTCAAACTTTTTGTCCCAATCAATTCTTTCAGGGTATTCCCGATGTCATTGGGTATTCCACATTATTTTATTGTCATTTTTGCAGTTGTCTGTGCTTTGATCATAATATATTTTTTTTTTGGTTACGACTAATCGACACCACAGTTTCTTCTCTAGTAAAACAAAACTTCCTGTACGCGTTATTCTTTTTATGCTGTGCTTCTCTTATACTAGCTGTTACCCAAGGAGTTCTAGCCTTTAGGTGCGCTGCCTTATCCAAGGCCTCCTGGGTATTCCTTATAAAATGCACGTATTGAACGTCTACGTCAACATAATTATAGTTCCATTCTTTCCCAATCAAGTCTACAGTTATATCAGAAATACTCTGGTCATTCAGATTTCTACTATAAAATGTTTGCGGTCTGTGTGTTTCATAAGGAAGCGGTACCATTACACTAATGATTTCATAATCACTCATTATCGGAAAATCTCTGGATAATCTGTAGCATTAAAATAATTCGTGAATATGTTATCCAGGGGCGGATGGGGACCCTCAGACCGGCGCGGGAAGTCGATTGAAACGGCGCCGTGCCTGTTTAGCAAAAAAAAAAAAACTAAAAAGCACAAGCGATCGATTTCTACGCATACCCTTCTGTTGAGTTGAATAAAGAACAGACGACGAAATTACTCTTCTCGGTGATAATCGTTGCCAGGGTTGTTACAGACCAATTTTTGAATGTGTAGATTTTCACATTGAAATTGTGTAGCAATCCAAGCAATTGTGCACTGTCAATTTGACAATTGAATAGGCATCTGACAGCAGACAGCAGACGCTCGCAACATCTTTTGCTTCGCGAATCGCGAGCAGTGCGAGCACAACTCAAAACCAAAATTTCACAGCGTTTGACAGTAGATCGTTAGAAAACCTCTTCAGTCTAGCGTCGCCAGTTGAAACTATAAAGACAAAATCCAAAATGACAACAAATAAAATCAGCCGATCAGCCCCCAATTAGCCTATCCAAAATACGTGACTTTGACAAGCAAAACACATAAACAAAGGGTTTGTGTGCCTCTTGGCGGACAATTTAAGTTTACAGCGTCTTGTATAGTCTAATCAATCCAAAACACATTACTTTGACAAGTGGCAAACAAACCCTTTGTTTGCTTGTCAAAGTAGTCAAAGTCACCTGTTTTGGATAGGCGACTATCCAAAATGCTGTCATTGCTATCGAACTTAAATTAAAATATCTGCCAGAAGGCACACAAACCCTTTAATTTGAGTTACGGAATAGGTGATTTATCCATTGTGTAGCATTTCTGTGCAGTTTATTAAAAAGTGTAGCAAACAGATGAAATTAGTCATTGGGGTGCACCTGTGTAATCGATAGTCCAATTGTGTAGCAAACTGCACAATTGTGTAGCTTGTAACAACCCTGATCGTTGCACCGCTCGAAGGTCTGTTTCCACAGAAACCACAAACAAGTCACAGCGTTTTTGATCGGTGCAAATCGAACGGGCTCTGACCAGTGACGCTTTAACCTTTCTCTGGCCCGTAGGTCAATTATTTGGTATGGCCTTTCATGACTGATAGTTCTTTTTTATAGGATCATTCAGACGATTTCAAACTACTAACCTGGCAGAATATGAAGACAAAAAATGTTGCCAAGTAGTATTCGGTAGAATCAAAGAAAGGTACTACACAATGATGGAACAAGAATGGTCACAAAACATGTTATATGGTCGGAACGTCCTGAAAGAAAATTATGGCATTGAGCTCCCAGCCTACCAATCACCACATATGGATGCTGGGGACTAAGTGTACTGATGGGTGCTTGGGAAGAACAGCTGCATGGCTTGGGATCAAATCCATTAGCGAGGAAAAGATGCATAAAGGGTTGCAACTCTGAGGTCAATTCGTACCACGTTGCCTGTGCATGTTCTACAGGCTCAACAACAACAAGGCACGACTTCGTGGTACAATGGACCCTTAAGACACTGCTCAAGTCCCTGAATGCTCCAGAAGAAGCTCAAAGAAACTTACAATTTGGCAAAGTAGCGCAAACACTAACAGGTTCCTGCTGTAGTCGTTGCCAGTTGCCACGTGCCCGTACTGCGCTAATGACGCGACGGCGATTCAGCGCAGCTCTTCAGCGCAGCTCTTCAGCGCAGCTCTTCAGCGCAGCTCTTCAGCGCAGCTCTTCAGCGCAGCTCTTCAGCGCAGCTCTTCAGCGCAGCTCTTCAGCGCAGCTCTTCAGCGCAGCTCTTCAGCGCAGCTCTTCAGCGCAGCTCTTCAGCGCAGCTCTTCAGCGCAGCTCTTCAGCGCCGCTCTTCAGCGCAGCTCTTCAGCGCAGCTCTTCAGCGCAGCTCTTCAGCGCAGCTCTTCAGCGCAGCTCTTCAGCGCAGCTCTTCAGCGCAGCTCTTCAGCGCAGCTCGGTGACTCTGGGGCATGTTCCGGATTGATGCTCGATGGAGCGAGCGGAGCGATTCTAGAGCATCGTGACGTCAGGCAGTGCACTCTGGCCATACCAAATGTGCTTGTGCAGTGTGAATTATAAGAATTAAAGAGTATTGAAATATATGCTAGTCCCGCTATTAAACAAACAGTCGATGTTTTTAGTATAGTGAGCTTTTTTATATTTTATATTATAAATTAAAGGCCAGCAGTTGGCCTTCATTCTCTAGTGGCCCGTAGGACATGACCTAATTGTCCTAACGGATAAAGTGTCCCTGGCTCTGACTGCTTTGTGATTACTGCGAGAACCAGACCTAGTGTATGGGAAACGAGACTATCTTGCCCGTCTTCTACTCCATTATGCATGCAATCTGGAATAGTAAAAAGAGGCAGACAAACGCGAAGATACCTCAAAACAGAACATAGCAAGCAATGCTGTGCCATGAACATTAGGAATGGTATGGGTATGGACGCTTACGGCATGCATACCTACTTATGATTTATGAATAAGGAAAAGACGACGAAATTACTCTATTCGCCGAAAATCTGCGCCGGGTCGCTCGAGTACAGAGACGAGACTCGTTTGTCGCCCGTCTTTTTTTACTGCATTATGCATACAATCTCTGGAATAATAAAAAAAAGGCAAACGAACTCGAAGATACCTCAAAACGGAACAAAGCAAGCAATGCAACTTGCCATGAAACATCAGAAATGGTATGGGCGCTTACGGCATGCCAACTTATGATTTACAGTGTTCCAGAGTTGCAAAATTGCCAACTGCCAAATCAATTTATAAATTAGCTATCTGGCTTTTTTTCTTTTTCAATCATTTTCGAATTTCCCGCGGCGGCGCCTGAAAGGACCGGCGCACCGGAAAATCTCCCGGTATCCCGATGGGCCCATCCGCCTCTTCCTTTGTAGTAATTTGTTTAAAGCCAGATTCACATATGATTGCTTTGATCTTTTTTGCATCACTGTCATTTTTTCAACCAGTCTATGTTGACATCTCCCATAAGCACTGTCTTCTGTTTTTGGAAAACATCCTCGTTAAGTATTTTTTCCAAATACGTTAAAAAAGTACTACTTGTGCAATTTGGTGACTTGTAAAGTGCTCCAACCATAATGCTCTGCTTCCGAATCTGAGCTTTCGCTATCAACATCCAATAATTATAATCAACTGCATTGTTTCGAACTACCACACTATTTGCACCATTCTGAACACAAATGATTGTTCCTCCTGCATGCCTACTGTTGGAATGACAAACGAGTACACTGTACTTAGCCTTCAATTTGAATTTCAGTGCTCTCTATATCTGATGAAACGTGCGTTTCGAATACACAACAAACCACAGGCATTCTCTCCTCAATGAACTGACATAGTTCTTCAAAATGTGAAGGGACCCTGTATATTAACACGAACAATACAAATACTTGACAGCTCTCTTGGTTTCGTTTTGTTTTTTGGTTGCTAGTATTGTGCTTTTGATTTTAACCTTTCCACGGCCTTCTGATATGAAAAAAAATCTTTATCGAATCGAATACAGTATGATATCAACGGTGTCCTGTTTGCATTCCTGAATAGTTGCTTCCAACTTTTGCAAGTTTCTGGCAAAATCAAGCTTGACGTTTATTTCATTAGAACAATCATTACAAAACCAAAAGGGATTTTTGCAATCATTTATTGCTTTCACTAACTGGTCTTTCAATTTTGCACAGCAGATAAGATTGCGATATACATTTATTCCGCAGCAAACCACAATACACCGTGATTTACGCAGCCCGTCCATTAGAAGTTATCCAGTTTGCAGGTGGATTAGTAGAAATAGCATTTAATCCACCTGCAATAGCTAATGCACGGGCTACGTAAATCACCCTGTATAGATAGATGCATGTCAGGTAGTTCGACTTGAGCATAATTACATATTATTATTCATCTTATCTTAGCATCATAATCTCAACGATTCTATAAGAAGTTTCTCGCTCAATTATCTATCAAAATTAATTCCCTTTCAATTCTCGTTTCCATGGAATCTTCTCGCGCTTGTATTCATTGAATAGAGGCTTTTTTTTTATAAACAGCTTCTTTAATCATAGTAAGGACGAAATAAAAAATTTTGAAGATATTAATTTACCAAGCTCATGCTTCGATCAAACCGTTTTAACCGCTAAAACATTTTCGAACTTTAGTGGAGTAAAAACAAGGGAAAAAGTCGCTTCCTTCTCGATTTTTTTTTTTTGAAGGTCTAACCACATGAAACCTATACAGGATGATCGGTTATGCTCTTGTGCATCTAAAATGGCTAATTACGACTTTTTTCGCGGGGGCAGACATTTTTAATCTCAAAAAATGTGACAAATATGTCAAAATGTTATTTTCGTGTTTTTTTAAACCCACCACGCGGTAACTCCTGAACTAATAAACCTATCAACATAATTTTTTTTTTAATCGGTAGAGGACATATGAGCGGTGATAACTGTGCTAGTTTAAATCCCATAGTGACTCAATTTTTTTTTGGAAACTGGATTGAACTTCAAATCGTACTTTATATGCAGCATGTTTTTCGGTAAGCGAGAAACTTTTTTATTTGAACGAATTTTGCCATAGTATCTGCGTATGATATGACGAAAAAGTATCAAAAAAGTTTTTAAAAAAAAATTCAACCATCTGGAACAAATAGTTTTCTAGTTATCCTTGATTAAAGTTATGAATATCCAGAGCGCGCGATGTAACTGCTTGTCGGCGACTCCGACGACACGGGATTTTACTGAGGATTTGAAAGTTGGTGCTCGAAAGGTTCCAAAATTTAAAGAATTTATTAAACCTTCAAATAAAACGGCATTAGTATATTATTCAACCAACTATTTCTTGGAAACGGGGCCTTCTATACTTAGTAATGAGAAAAAAATAATACTAACAGGATTCAAGAATGCCGAAAGTTGCTTTCTGCTGACCAAAAACGGCAAACCACAAAATTTAAAAAATTTAATAGCAACCAAGAAGCTGATACGAGGATGATTCTTCACCTATTAAATGATCTTCCGACTTGCAATTCCATTCTAGTAAAATCTATTATGCTTTTATCTCTGTAATCGTAATCACTTGTCCTTTTAATTTTCAATTTTTTTTTCTATATTTTTATATTTTTGTTGTTCTACTGTCTTTTAACAATTTTATCAATGTATTGTGATTCTCTTATGTGCAATCGAATGTTCCATCCTGAAAATCTCGCACTATTTTTTATAATTCTGGCCACATTATTTTTTAAGTACAAGTCTTTGGTACAAGGTATGTAAACTTCATTTTTTTGTTAGCCGTTTTTTGATGTTCCTAATATATCTATATTTAAGCCCTGATGAAGTCCTAAACTTTTGGGCGAAACGTTGGCAAAGTCATCACCCCTTTTCATTGGATACCGATAGGACACGAACTAGTCTTAATAATAATAAGTAAAAAATTATTAGTTGTTCATTGTCTTACTACTCTTACTGGTTGCGATACAACACTATCTATATTTATGTAACAAGCTGTTTTTTGCATTAAATGTGGAGATGCTTTTTTTGAATTGAATAAAGCTTCCTTTTTGTATTGATTATTGAAATAATATGATTGATTTCAATTAATGAGGTTCTTGTTATTTAATGTGGCGAACCCGTTGCTCACGATTCCAAAGTTCTTCGGCAATCGGCAAGTTGTGACGGGATCAGGCTAGTGTAGTCTGGAAGCACTTAGTGTCCTTAGTGACAAAGCAGCACGGAGGCGGCGGATAGCATGATCGCCGTTCTGTTCAAGGATTGGCTGTAGAACAACTCGTAATTGAGCAACGCTATTCAGGATCCGCACTGTTCACCCTGATAGGAAGAGGCTATAAAAGGTGCCCTAAATATAACCAGTTAACTACTGCCCGACTGGATAACCGCGTCCAGAGGGTGCACCCCATGCGGTCCAAACAAAACAAAGCAAAATCAATCAGTCTTCTGTCTTCACTTTCTAAAATTCTTGAGAAAATAATTCAGGAAAAGCTGAAATCCTTACATTATCTTGATAGCATTCTACGTGATGAACAATTTGGTTTTCGTTCATATCACTCTACTGAGATTCAGCTTGCTGGATGTCGAGAAAGCCTTTGGTCGTATCTGGCATGCTGGTCTTAGTCAAGCTTCATGACAAATATTTTCTGCCATTATCTCTTGTCAAAATTATCATTAATTTCCTCAAAGCCAGACGTTTCCATGTCAAACTCAACAAAAATACCTTCTCAAATGTCAGACCTATAGCAGCAGGAGTTCCTCAAGGTTCTGTCCTGGCTCCACTGCTCTATAATATTTACACGGCTGACATTCCCAATAATCCTCATACTAAAATGTCCATCTACGCAGATGACACTTGTATTTACACTTCACACAAATACTCACATCACATACATAGACGACTAATACTAATTAATAATAATTCAGACGTTTATTTAATACAATTTTTTTGTTAGGTACAAGTAAGCAATTAATACTAATTAAGGAAGTAAAAATAAACGTTTTTGTCTTCTGCCGAAATATGCACAAAAATGACTACAAGCAAAATCAAAATATCTGTATCCACAGATTTTACTAGAATGGAATTGCAAGTCGGAAGATCATGTAGAATTATCCTCGTATCAGCTTCTTCTTAGTTGCCATTTAATTTTTTAAATTTTGTGGTTTACCGTTTTTGGTCAGCAAAAAGCAACTTTCGGCATTCTTGAATCCTGCTATTTTTTTTTTCTCATTGCTAAGTATAGAAGGCCCCTTTTTCAAGAAATATTTGGTTGAATAATTCACTAATTCCGTTTTATTTGAAGAAGATTTGATAAATTCTTTAAATTTTGGAACCTTTCGAGCACCAACTTTCAAATCCGCAGTAAAATTACTACGTTCGCCCGTGTCGTCGGCGACGACAAGCAGGTACATCGCGCGCTCTGGATATTCATAACTTTAATCCAGGATAACTAGAAAACTATTTGTTCCAGATGGTTGAATTTTTTTTTAAAAACTTTTTTGATACTTTGTCGTCATATCACACGCAGATACTATGGCAAAATTCGTTCAAATAAAAAAGTTTCTCGCTTACCGAAAAACATGCTGCAATTAAGGTACGATTTGGAGTTCAATCCAGTTTCCAAAAAAAAAATTGAGTCACTATGGGATTTAAACTAGCACAGTTATCACCGCTCATATGTCCTCTACTGATTAAGAAAAAAATTATGCTGATAGGTTTATTAGTTCCGGAGTTATCGCGTGGTGGGTTTGAAAAAACACGAAAATAACATTTTGACATATTTGTCACATTTTTTGAGATAAAAAATGTCTGCCCCCGCGAAAAAAGTCGTAATTAGCCATTTTAGATGCACAAGAGCATAACCGATCAGCCTGTATAGGTTTCATGTGGTTAGACCTTCAAAAAAAATTTTGAAACATT
This sequence comes from Ceutorhynchus assimilis, assembly GCA_917834065.1. Lineage (NCBI taxonomy): Eukaryota > Metazoa > Arthropoda > Insecta > Coleoptera > Curculionidae > Ceutorhynchus > Ceutorhynchus assimilis. The sequence goes on from OU892280.1 coordinate 35,025,680, forward strand.
TTTATATCGTTTTTACTCCACTACTTAAGGCGTTTTGGCTTTCCCCAAAATAGTTTTTAAAGGTCATAATAAGCAGTGCTGGGACACTCTCTTGAAACGGTTTACGATGTTTTATAATAAAACGTTTTCTGTTAAAACGGTTTAACGAGAAGCATAAACATGGCGATTGTGTAGTATTAAAATTTGAAAATAATTGTTGTTTTCAAATGAAGAACTGCCACATGATAGATGTCGGGGAAGTTAGCAGCACATTCGAAGCAGGATCCTTAAAACATGTTCCTGCTTGTGCTGCTATGGTCCTGCCTCATCCTGCTTCAAATCTGACCCCGGCAACACGAACTATTTACAAGATACAGCGATTTTTATTTTGGTTGCTAACTTCACCCTTGGCATATTGAAAGCAGGATCGCTAAAACAGGTTCCTGCTTGTGCTGCCATAGTCCTGCCTCATCCTGCTTCAAATTTGACCCCGACAACACGTACTATTTTCGAGATACAGCGATTTTTATTTTGGTTGCTAACTTCACCCTTGGCAACACACTGGAAGCATGGATCGCTCAAACATGTTCCTGCTTGTGTTGCTATGGTCCTGCCTCATCTTGCTTTAAATCACACCCCGGCAACACGTGATATTTTCGAGATACAGCGATTTTCATTTTGGATAACATAAGATAAGACTCTTTATTCGATCGAATACATTTTTTACCCAGGGTGTCGATCATTTCAATAAAATAAAATAATTTGAAAAATAAATGAACACAGTACAATACAATACATACACTTAAATTAAACAAAAAAACCCACAGAATTTATAATTTTCCAGAACACATATTAACATGAAACATACACTAAAGCTAAAGCTGAAACAAAATCTACGAAACCATGAGTTTCCGTTTCACAGATGATCCCGACGTCCAGAGTTGGAGCAAATGAGGGGTCAGTGCAAGTACCTTATTGAAAATTATTGTTGTTATTGTGACTAGATAAATGATTTTTTATTTTTTATTTATTTTTTTTTTAAATTTTATCTATTTCCCTGAATTTTTGACCTGATTATCAGAAAAGAATTCCTCCGAACTGTAGTAGGCTTTAGAGCTCAAGAAAATTTTGAGTGTTTGCTTGTCTCTTGCGGTTGGGAAGGGCATTCCAGACTTTCACAATACTATGTTTAACGTTTTTTGAGATGTACGAATAATGAGCAGTTTCAGTTTTCAGATTCTCTTCAAACCGAGTATTATGGCTGTGATCTGATTTGAATTTTTCAAAAATATCTGGATTTTCTGAGATAAACTTTGTGCATTCAATAATGTAAATGTTAAAAACTGTTGGAAGACTAAACTTCGTTGACCAGTCAGAAACAACTACTCCGAGGGCAAATACCCCTACCGGCGTTGAACTACACTGATTGGTCTGAGCTTTCGTTGGCAATGAAAATTGTTAGAAAGTTTTTTCAGGTAATGACCAACGTGAAATCAGGGACATAAAGAGTCCCTGTTTGGGAATCGACCCACTGAGTAGTGGAATCCGCATTCCTGTGCCAGTCCTTGACGCATTTCGTCCTTGGTAGGACTCATCACGATATAGGCTGAAGCTCCCTGTCCAAGCAAAATTGAACTTCGTTGACCAGTCAGAAACAACTACTCCGAGGGCAAATACCCCTACCGGCGTTGAACTCCACTGATTGGTCTGAGCTTTCGTTTGCAATGAAAATTGTTAGAAAGTTTTTTCAGGTAATGACCAACGTGAAATCAGGGACATAAAGAGTCCCTGTTTGGGAATCGACCCACTGAGTAGTGGACCCCGCATTCCCGTGCCAGTCCTTGACGCGTTTCGTCCTTGTTAGGACTCATCAGAAGGATATAGGCTGAAGCTCCCTTTCCCTGATTTCATGTTGGTCATTACCTGAAAAAACTTTCTAACAATTTTCATTGCCAACGAAAGCTCAGACCAATCAGTGGAGTTCAACGCCGGTAGGGGTATTTGCCCTCGGAGTAGTTGTTTCTGACTGGTTAACGAAGTTCAATTTTGCTTGGACAGGGAGCTTCAGCCTATATCGTGATGAGTCCTACCAAGGACGAAACGTGTCAAGGACTGGCACGGGAATGCGGGGTCCACTACTCAGTGGGTCGATTCCCAAACAGGGCTCTTTATGTCCCTGATTTCACGTTGGTCATTACCTGAAAAAACTTTCTAACAATTTTCATTGCCAACGAAAGCTCCGACCAATCAGTGGAGTTCAACGCCGGTAGGGGTATTTGCCCTCGGAGTAGTTGTTTCTGACTGGTTAACGAAGTTCAATTTTGCTTGGACAGGGAGCTTCAGCCTATATCGTGATGAGTCCTACCAAGGACGAAACGCGTCAAGGACTGGCACGGGAATGCGGGGTCCACTACTCAGTGGGTCGATTCCCAAACAGGGACTCTTATGTCCCTGATTTCACGTTGGTCATTACTTGAAAAAACTTTCTAACAATGTTGGAAGACTGTTTGCAATAAAGAGATTTCTGCAGCTTTCTCTGTTTGCTTTTTGAAAAATTGTTCTCAAACACCGTTTCTGCAACACAAGGATTCTCTCTGCCTTCGTTAAGGGCCCCATACACTACGATGAAACACGACGGTTCTCATCGCCACGATGAAACACGTCGTTCCAAAACCGAAGTGTGTGGTAGAAAACCGTTCGTGTGTACGAAATGTTGAACCGTCGTGCCAAAAATCAAGCTCGGACTGAATTTTAAACCGACGATGAAACACGACGGTTTTCTACCACACACTTCGGTTTTAGAACGACGTGTTTCATCGTGGCGATGAAAACCGTCGTGTTTCATCGTAGTGTATGGGGCCCTTTACACCACCCCAGAAGATCACACCATACCCCACCCTTATGGTTCATAACAACATCCTTGGCTTGGGAACACATTGGAAGCAGGATCGCTCAAACATGTTCCTGCTTATGTTGCTATGGTCCTGCCTCATTCTGCTCCAATTTCCACCCCAGCAACATCTTATATTTTTGAGATACACACTGGTAGCATTTCAACAGTCTAGTCGTAGGAATAGAGAGAGCTCGAGACACCGTTGCCGAATATATCGTAATAAGTGTTTATCTCTGTATGTTGGTATTTTAGACGAAGGGAGTTAATCTAAATTAACCCGTCCCTCTGTGAAATGCGAGCCTCTGTATCTTGGTATTTTTGATGAAAAGAGCTAATCGAAGTATTGAATTGAAACTAATCCTTCCTGGGATAGGTGGCCTCTCTGCGCTTCTGTAGGGTTTTTATTTTTATTTTTTTCTTAAAGATTATTAGGAGGACGGGTTAGTTGCAATTCAATCCTTGGATTAGCTCTTTTCGTTTAAAATACCACCATACAAAGACTAGCATACATTACGAAGACGGGTTAGTTTGGATTAGCTCTTTTCGTTTAAAATACCAACATATAAAGACTAGCATTTATTACAAAAGGACGGGTTAGTTTGAATTAGCTCTTTTCGTCTAAAATACTAACATGCAAAGACTAGTATTCATTACAAAAGGACGGGTTACTTTGGAATAGCTCTTTTCGTCTAAAATATCAATATACAAAAACTAGCATTTAGTATGAGGACGGGTTAGCTTGGATTAGCTCTTCTCGTCTAAAATACCAACATACACCGACTAGCATTGATTACAAAAGTACGAGTAACTTTGAGTTAGTTAGCACCTAAACATTCTGGTATAGGATTCGGCACCTAGGCATATTTCATTGGTCCGTTTGAATTCGGACCGCCAATTGATGCGGAGTGCCGAACTCGGTACTTGAATGTTGAACGGTGCTGAGCCTCAGGTCAGAATGGTCCATTAGCAACAGCCATGTGGAGTGCCGAATCTAAGGTCAAAATGTTAAACAGTGCTGAGTATCAGGTCCGAATGTTGCCATACGTTTGGCGCGGTTTTTATATTAAATCAGCTGTCCACCTCCTTCGTGTTCCTCTTAGCTACAATTTTGCGACGGATGCGGTTTATTTCGCCGTTGCATGTGTTCTTGTGCTTAAACATGCAAGATGAGTTTGCCTGGATCATTTAAACACTTTCAATGTGGTGAGCAAATTTACCGAGCCAACATTTTGGAGGAAAACGATATAAAGCAATGGATAGAAGAGTATAGTGATATAACATACACGAATTGGAATGTAAAGTCAGCGAAGAATAATTAGGTAAACCAGATTCAAATGCAGGTTTGTGTTCAATGTCAATTCAATGACGTAGAATCTTCTTGGATGCGAATAGACTTTGGAAATTACATTTTTTAGATATGTTTTTGTATGCCATCATAGTGCTTATAAAAAAGTGGATCAAGAAAATAATAAGAAAGGAAAATCCAAAAACTGCTGTTGCCCTGGCTTCAATTGATATTTCAATTAAACTAAGCACGACAGATACCAAAAAAAGATAAATATATTAGGGTATTTATTTTCAAAATTTTCTACTCTAATTTGCCAGGTTTCAGGTTTTTATAATCCCCCCCCTGGGTCCGCCAATGCAAATAATTGTCCAAGATTTTTTGAAATGTAATGTAAAATAAATAAAATAAATGTGTAACAAAAAGTAAATAAAGTTTGTTTGTATTGATTTTGTGCCGCGCTAACGGAGTTACATTCCAACCTGCAGTTGGGCACTGTTTAACATTTTGACTTTTGATTCGGCACTCCACATAGTATATGTATATACCATTCCGACCTGAGGTTCAGCACCGTTCAACATTCAAGTGCGGATTTCGGCACTCCGCATTAATTGGCGGTCCGAATTCAAACGGACCAATGAAATATGCCTAGGTGCCGAATCCTATACCGGAATGTTTAGATGCCCCCGGGTGTGATTTGATTGCAGGATGAGGCAGGATCATAGCAACACAAGCAGGAACATGTTCGAGCGACCCTGCTCGCTGTTCTCGTGTTCGTTATCGCTGTCACAATTATCGCAGTTGGAATCTTAGTCGGAAGCTAGTTCCATAATTTTTTGATTCACCATTTTGGCCAGGCGTTGGATTTCGGCTGTTTTAACGTCATCGTGGGTTTTGAATGCACTGGCGGCGATTTTTAATTTTCGATTTTCGCTCGAGATAACTTCTACTGCCTTGTCGTTTTGCAGGCGAACCACATCTTGTTTCAATGCTTCGTTTTCTTGGTGTAGCCGTTTACACTTCTTTTCGAAGGTCCTGGATTTGTTGCAGGATCTGCTGCCGCCAATCACTGACCTATGGTTGGTTCATGATGATCTTCCACTTATCACATTGGATCACTGACTTCACAATTCCACTTTGGAAACAAGCAGAGTGGAGGACTATTGCTTCGACGGTTGCAAGTAATTGAATGGTTGCAGATGTGAAGAAAATCTTCTAAAGATGTTTGTCGATCTTTTGCTATCTTTATTTGTTGTTTTATTTTTAATTTGTTGTTTCTTCTCTCACTAAATAAGAATTGTTGGCTGGTATTTAAATTTTTTTTGTGTTTTGTTAGTGTAACATGCTTTCAGGCGTAACGATTAGGTATAATAATGTTATGCTGTCTACATTTACATAAAAATGTTGAGCTATTTTCTGAGTGTTGATATTTAGTAGGTATACAGTGTTTCTAACACAGGACAGATAAAAGACCCATATTTGTTTTGTAGTAAATGTCTGTATGTTTGTCAGCAAACAAAGTGCAGAAGTCATCGAAGCGTTGTTTTTCAGATCAATTTCCCTCTCGAAATCAAATTCTTCGATATCATATATATCTTCGGAATCTTTAATTTCTATTTTTCACTGGGACATTGATTTGTTCGAAGCATGATTTGAATACTCATCAGGGCTTGATAAAGAAATCATCAATGATGCATGTAGTGGATAGTTTCAATAAATTTTCTCCTAAAATGCCTATAGTTCAATCCTCCGCCAATTTCAAAAATAAAAAGGAGAATAAAACCACTTATTGAGCAATAATGGTTATGTATTTATTCGTTATGGTTCTTTGGTCATACCACGGTAACGATGACCACCACGTCTCCTCCTGCAGAACACCAGCAGGACCGCTTTGGCGGCTGGCGAGCAGCAGCGGCACCCAACAGCAGAAAATCGGGGCTCTCGGCAGTGTGTTTCGCGGCTCGCAGCAAGTTCCAAATCGCGTCTCTCATGGCTATATAAAAACAATACGACACGCGATAGCTATACGAACGAAGCTTTTCATCCGAAAGCTTTTCATTCGAAAATACGACATTTTTCCTCACGGGATTTTTATGTGAAATAATTTAGGTGAAACAAAAAAAAAATTATATAAATGGATAACGAGGCTAATAGACCCACGGAAAATGGGGATGATCCATCGGTCTCAGCGGCTATGTCAAAAACTACAACGATTAGCACAATTGCTGTCCAAAGTGGTGGAACCAGGATTGTTATTGCCTTACTCCATGTATGTGACAATTTTTTTTTTGTACATCAATAACTAATCAAAACTAATATTGATTGAACTCAATATAAAGAAATAACAATACATTATTAGTCTAACTACTAATTGAAGAAAGTTTCTAAACAGACATAAGATAATACTCATGTCATTTAAATCTCAATACAATTATAGATAATAATTTATCTTTCTCGAACTGTTAACATGTCTTCATAATTTTAAAGATCGCAACAGGTGGTCATTATATGCCGTTTACCTACATTTCATGTCACAGATGCGTTACTTTTTCTAACGAACCTTAACTAAAGAATAAAGAACTATCGGTTCTTTGCCGTTCCTCGACTAGCTAATTGGCTTACGTATAATTTTCTATCCTATTATTTTCAAACCATTTATTTTCTTCCAAGTGGAATAAAAACAGCAACGTCTCTGAAAATTGATTTTTTGTTTGATAAATTCAAGGAATTAAATAATAGTTACCGGATGCTAGGTAGATATATACAGGATGTTGAAAATTAACGTGTGTTAGATGAAGATGATGCTTTTGGAGAATAGAGACTTGAAATTCGAGCCATGCGGTAGAGGAAATTCAGGAAGCTAAAATTGAAAATTAGAAAAGTACATTTCATTAAAAACGTTAAATCCATGCATGACCGAAGTAAATCGATTCCTCATTTCAAGATGTGACTAATTTTTCGATATTCGGCTTTTCACGTTTAGGCAATAAATGCAATTCGCTTTTGCCAATATAATATCCCATTTGCATTCCCAAGAAAATGCGTAGGATTGCTAAACAACGCTTTGTATAAATTGCGATTTTATCGCCGAAGAATTATTAATATGTTTACTGAAGACAAATAATAATATACGTACCTATGCATTTTCAATTATCCCCATAAGCTATACTGTCGTGAAATTAATAAGCTTAAAAAGGCTGATCCCTCAGCGGCTTTTTTCAACATTTTCAATTAAGCTTTACCTGTTTTTGAAGTGCAAATCGGTCGCATTAAATATAGCTAACCCAAAAATAGTCGGTGACACACGGAAACTTGAATTTCTGCTTCAACCAAACGAACGGTTGAAGGTTACTGGTTCACATTAAATACAAAATATTTGTTATACAAAAATAAACAAAAACTATTGTTTAAATATACATAATTATTTTCTTTTTTTAAGTGAAAGCTATAAATACACGATTGGTCATGACGAATGCGAGCTGAGATTGAATTAAAATTTGTTAATTAAGAAAGGTTAAATAATAGACGATAAAACTCAAGGTTAAAATTATGGCTTTCAAAATATAACCAATCGGGAATTATAGTGTATCTTCTCAAAATGGATAATCTGACCATATAGGTACGATACAAGAACAAACAGTTTAAACGGCTATAATTTCATGATGGAGAAACTTAATCTCGTGTAAAGTATGCACTTTCTTTTCACGCACTTGTTTGGAAGGATATAGGTATGCCAATACGGACAGCCTTTAATTAACAATTTTTTAAAAGAAGCCACAGTCGATTTATTATATTACTTTATATTCTATAAAGTAATATAATAATATAATAATAATTAGGTATCTTTCTTTATGAATAAATGGGTTGTCTTCAAGTTTCAGTAAGAATTTAACTTAAAAGAATTTCGGGAAATATTTCTAAGTAAGAAGGAGCGGAGGAAATCTCTCGTCTGACAACCTTCTCAGTCACTTGTCACTTCTTCATAAAAAAAGATATTATAATTATTAGATATTTACCTATCAAAGAGATCATCATCGTCATAGTCCAATAGTCTTGCTAGACATGTTGTGAACTCAGAACGTCAGGACACGCGTTGTAACATTGAAGGATAGTCGTTTTGTATTTCCCAGTTCGCTTAATATGGAAACGTTAGTTCGGTAAGCTGTATAAGGAACTCTTAGCATTCGCCTCCAAGTCCATATTTCAAATGCGTGCGTATATGGTATATGCGGTGGCGATCTGCCTTTCTAATAGTTCAGAGCCATATAAAAATATGAAAAAGACAAGAAACTGGACAAGCGACATTTTGGTGTCTTTCGTGATATTGTCACGCCATATGTTAGTTAGTCTTGTCATGACTGATCGTGCTTGTTGAATGCTCCGACTGGTTTCAACCTCGCAGCCACCTGAATTGTCGATCAAAGAACCGAGGTATACAAAACTCTGGACTACCTGACAACGATCTACTGATGTTTTTTCAGGATGATTTAGACCCTGAGATAGGGCCTGTTTAGTGGAGTCATTTGTTTTTGTCTTGCATTTTGAGGGATGAATGTGGCTAGTTAGCTGATGAGAATATAAGTGGTTTTAATGCCTGACCCCTGTTCGAAATGTCCACAGAATGTTTCGGCAGAAAACTCGATTTCGAACTGTGATTACCGTCTGGTGATTTTTCAGCGTTATTTTCACAACAAAACCTTTTATTCTCTCGATTGTCAGACAAAAAGTAAACGCGGAAGGTTCTTTTCTTTTCTCTTGGAAGTTGACACCAATTCCCACTTTTTCAGCTATTGAAAAGCATCTGGTATTTTTCATGAGTGAATTATTTATCAATGTCAATCTTTTATTTAAAAGCCAGAAACTTTGAGATCATTAAAAAAAATTCTTCATCAATTTTTTTCTTCTGCAAATTTTCGAACAGGAGGCAGGCATTAAAATCACCCATATTCTTCAGTTTAGTAGCCACATTCAACCCTCAAAATGCCAGACAAAAAAAAATGACTCCACTAAACAGCCCCTATCTCACTCATTTATGGACGTCATAAAGTACACACATGGGAACTTCGGACCATTGAGGTGTTGATGAGCTGTTACCCTTCATCGGAGGTAGCTTATGTAAAGACTTTCTTTCTTTTCTCTTGAAGAAACTTATTGTAATTTTCATAAATAGATCAACCTTTATCACCGAAATTAAATCGTGGTTTTATTAATTACTTAAATTATAGAGTCGATAATATCTGTTTCATAATGAACTTCATTATGATACAGATTTTTCAGCCACTGGAATCGAGTTATTTTGAACATGAACAATGTTTATATAAAAATAAGACTTGTTTTGGATTGTTTCTATTAGTATTTACCTAAAGAAACAACAACAAATTAATAAATCGAGTGCAGAATTTATCCCCAAATGATGTCCAGATCTTAATCACAGAACATATCACCTATAGAAAAATATCTCAAATGGAAGAATCGCGACAAAGGTTTTTAGTTAGGTTTTCATTCAACGATGGCGACACTGTCGGGAGATAAGAGAAATTTACAGGTATCTGTGGCGTGGACAGTGATTTGTGTTGGTTGGTTTTGTCATTTATTTTGTCATTTTAAAAGTCAAAATTTGAATTTTTAAATTGTGTTGTTGTACCCCACGGTTTCTACGCGCGGTAAAGTGAAAATTCAAAAAGTTTTGGTTGAAAAAAAACCTAATTTTTGTTCGTATTTTTTTGTATTTATTCGTTTGTTTCGTTTCGTTCGTATTTGTATTTATTATTCGTATTTACTTTGCGATCTACCTATAACTGCGTGACTCTTGCTAACTTACTAACTCTTTTTGCACTATGTTCGACATCGGAAACTTCCTGCCAGTCATAGTTTTTAAAAAAGTGAGGCGAAAAGAGCTAAGAGGAGTCAGCAAGCCAAATGCAGTTGAACATTAAAAATTATACAAAAATAATAAAAATATATGAAAAAAATCAATTCGCCTTTTTGTCAAGAATACTCGATTAGTTGGGTTTTCAGTCAACGAGGGCGCCGTAATTCATAACCGGTACATACCATTGCAGATACTTTTCTAGAGGTGATATGTTCTGTGATCTTAATTTTCGAAATTGTCAATAGTTGTCAACAATTAATTGTCACCGGTTGAGAAGTTTACTATTCTAAATATAAATATGTATTATTGTGGTGCCGGCCAATCGACACTGTTTTGAAGGATTTTGAAGGGTTTTTGTCACTCAGTTGAACGAAAGTCGTCAAAAAAGTCTGACAACACTGCTACGACATCATTGTTCTTTGTGCATCTCTGGGTCGGCACGGTCCATGCGTTTGTATTTTGTGAATTTGAGTATTCCACCTGGCATATTTTTATACTTTGCGAACTTTGGGACCAGGCAGGCATTAGAAAGCAACGGCTTTGATCGGGCAGGCAGTCAGAAATGTTCTTCTAATGCCTTTAACTGTGATATATTTAATTTTCACTCGAAACGCGATGAGTCGAATTTTGAGAAAAATTTCAGTCGATTTTTATTTGACAGGCGCTATTTAGCAACTGATTTAGGTAGGCAGGCATTCGAAATCATACTTGGGGGTGTTTGTTCTATGTTCACACAAATTTTCATGCAAAACGCGATGAGTCGGTTTTTGCTTTTACAAAACCTCGTTAAACATTTTTTTATTAATAAACGCAACCGATACGAGCAGGCAGGCACGCGATTTCGTATTGTTCATGATTGATTCTACATTTCCTAAATTTTTCAGCCATAATAAAATCAGCCGGATTTTTTTTCACTGGCTCTTGTACTATGAGACCACATGCTGCACTAGGTTATTCTAAGATGCTGGTAAGGTGGACAAGCATTAAGAATTTCATCCTGCTGAGAAGAAGCAATAAGAGTAGCATCGTCTGCAAACTTTAATTTGGTTCCACCAAGAGTTACACCACGGTGCCAACCGTCCAGTACCTGTCTCATCACAAATTTGGAATAGATGTTAAACAACATCGGCGATAACACACATCCCTGATGAACTCCTTTTCTTGTTGTAGTCTGGTCAGACATGTTACCGTCAATTCTTACTCGAGCTGTGTTTCATTCATAGAGCTTCTGTATGAGAAATATCAGGTGGTGAGGAATTTCTCATAGTTTAGGCCACTTTTCGTTGTCAAATGCTTAAGATTAGTCCACAAAGCAGATATAGACTGGAAAGTAATGCTCTCTGAGCCTTTTCAATAATCTGCCTCAAGTTCAAGATCTGTTCGCGCGTACCACGTTCCTTTACGAAACCTGCCTGCTTTGGAGATATTTGCCAGTTCACAAAATCCTTCAAACGAGACTGCAGAAAATGCAGCCTAGCCTTGTTTGAGTAAGATATCAATGAGAGTAGACAATAATTGTCTGGGTTCTGAGATCCCTTTTCATGAAGTGGAACAAAGATGAAGTGCTCCATTTGCCTGGCCAGACACTGGAGGACCAAACTTTCTGACAGATACGATGTAAAAAATGTAGGCCGTCCTCATCCAAGCAGTTCAGAGTTCCAGCAGTTTTTAGTTTCCTAACGACATTCATTGAGATGTGGCATCTCAATGAAGTCCAAGCTGGCGATCAGATATCAATCGGCGTTCTCAACTGACCAAGTTTTGAGTTTAAAGTCCTGAGCAGAGACATTTTACGCTTAGGAACATCTCTCCTGGCTGGCCTGTATTACTGTGGGCCTGTATCGCACTGCATAATTCCTGAAGAAAGGAGTTCTTATCCTGAGGACAGAGTCTTTGGATTTCACGTATTAATTGTCCAAACCGATTGCGCTTTGCATCAGAATCCAGACCTGAGATCTCAGGCTCTCAATGACGGACAATGTATGTATGGGTGGTAATCTATGGCTGTTTAGGTTGAGTGCTGCGTTTCGGTTATTTGGGCAGCTTGTGTAAGAACATTTTTAAATGTTAATCTCATATTATTAGGAGATTCATCCATCATACCGAGGCACTCTGAAAAAGCTGAGAACCTTTTGACCGAAAAAAGGCAGGGTCAACTATCTCTGTTGGAAGATACATATCTTCAGCTTAAGGTGAAGCTCACAAAGAAGGAGTTGATGGTCTGAGCCGCAATCAGAACCCGGTAGAGTGAGACTCAGGTATACATACAGACATTGTGGATGTTGTGCAAACAAGTTGTTGGCAATAGACCATTTCATTTGAGTTTCATTCGCCAACCTCCACATTCCAGACGAAGAAGTATGAAGACAGTCCTCGTGAAGGAAAAGCGTGTACTATACTGATAGAGTACTTTCTTCAATATCAAGTTCCCAAAAAAGTTTATTTATTAGAGGCCAATTTTCACCAAAAATGAAGACTGGGATATAGACATTGCAAAATCTTAACAAAACTTCTGTTTCTCTCTAGCCTCTTTTCATATCATTTATTTTTGGATGAAGGTCTCTCCCAATTATCACCAGCGAATTTTATTTTGAGAAACAAAACCAAATTAGGTGAAACTGGTATACCTTGACTATTTCCATGATTATTTTAATGATGAAATGGTCAGAAGTACCTACCGATACCATGTTGGAACTCTTCCTCTCCAGCAAGTTGGTATAGCTGTTCATTTACAGGTGATGATGACTTGTATTTTTGAGATAATAACGGAGCTTAACATTATTCAGTTCTTCCTCAATGACGCTCTCCAAACATTTTCCATTATTATGCATTTCTCGTAACCAACAAATTGCTTATTTCAATAATAACGTGGCATTAGTAAAATTTGATAGGACTGAATCCAAAACCTGATACAAAATCCATATGTGTGGAAATTTTTTGTGTAAAAAAAATACTTCCTTTACAACTCACCGAAGCAATATTTCAGTGCATGGTATAATCATAAAATCCACGAACAAAAACCATCCACAAGAATAATAATTTAGGCATTTATGCATATTTATCATGCAGGACATGTAACCGTTGTCGGATTTGAGACTTGTCAGCCCTAAAGGAAAAGGAAAATGTATTTTAGTCATAAATTCAACGTTGCAACTTGATGACTAGTAATTTATTGTCTGTCAGATTATACACTGAAGTTTTTAATTTGCAATGGAATTTGAATTGGATAAATGGATAGGTAAATAATTATTGTTTTATACTTGGTATTTTTTGGTATTTTGATCAAAATACGTGAATTCAATTAAAAAGTTTAAACAATAAGCCCACAAACTCATCGATAGTCAATGGAAAGTAGGCCAAGCACTTTTACTCATTTTGTGTTCATTGACAATCGGTAGGGTGGGTAAAAAAGAGTCGAACGTATTGATGGACTTCATAGATTGATTCTATTGTAAAGAATTTGAATAATATGTCACATGTGTGTAAAATGAAAGCATGTTCGAACTAAAAATGTTCATAGTGAAAAGACCAGTTACACTGGTAGCACCGAATTTCAAATCAAGGTAGATTGCTCCATAAAAAAGTGACTGTTTTATGACCATATTATACTCTTTAAAATCTAAATGGCTTGTAATTTAAGATGATTATCTAATTAAAAATCTATAATTTGATTCGTTTTTGATAAATTCAGTTACTGTTAGGCCACTGACATTTGACTGTATTGGAAATATCATATTACTAAGTATTAAAACTAGTTGCATAACAATGCAAATATAAATTTGCATTTTTAATTTATGAAGTGCAATGCACACAGACAAGTGCTTCTAAATCTTTTTGCTTTATAATAGCATTTATTGACCAACAAAGTAATCGTAATACACCTACATTTGTTTATGCACATGTAGGCTTGTAGATTGGCTATTTTAATCCCAGCTTCCGTTTAAATTTTTTAATATTACTTATCTGGCTTTGATGGCTACGATTCCAGACATGATTATAAATAGAATTCAAATTTATATTGTTTTAATGGACTGCGATTGATGTTGGAAACATGTGCGAGAAATAAGAAATATTGGAATTTTTTGATTAAAAAATCACAAAATCAATCATAGATACACAAAATATCCTGGATTTTTATGTATGACATGCAATTGAGACTTGGCGTCATAAGTCTGGAAATTTGTAAGAAGATCGTGGTAGAGGCAAGTCTATATGCTCAGTGAAGTTGTGGCATAGAAGTAAAGTACAGATATTCTAAAAGGTTTCGATAAGGCAGAAGAAGCAAGATAAACTCTTGTTATTTTATGTCTAGTCAAAACAAGTGGGCGAGTCTTCGGCTCCGTCAAGTTAGCCCCCCACATTCGAATTTTCTATCAAAATTGCAACTACCTACTACGCTCGAAGTGGCTTTACTGTGCGGATACTATTTTGAACTGTGCAGTTCCGCTACCAAAGTTATAGGAAAAAAAAAGATGAGGGGCTAACTGACGCTCAGCCCCCCAAAATTATGGAAATCAGATCAAACAAAAATTGATTCTTATGCAATCTGAAGTGTGCTGAACTGTGCTGTATATCAGGTTTTTCTCAAAATTTCCATAATCGGTCATTTTCCGACAAAATCCTACTGGAGGAGCTAACTTGACGCTCAGCTCCTCCAAAATTTTGGAAATCAGATCAAACAAAAATGGATTCCTATTTAATATGAAGTGCGCTGAACTGTGCTGTATCAGGTTTTTCTCAAAATTTCTATATTCGGTCATTTTCTGACAAAATCCTACTGGGGGCTAACTTGACGCTTAGCCTTCCAAAATTTTGAAAATCAGATCAAACAAGAATGCGAATTCCCATTCAATCGAAAGTGCTGAACTGTGCTATATTAGGCTTTTCTCAAAATTCCCATATTCGGTCATTGTTGACAAAATCCTTGACTAACTTGACGCTCAAGCCTCAACCCCCAAAAATTTTTGAAATCAAATCGAACAACAGTTCAGCACAGTTCAGATTGCATAAGAATCCATTTTTGTGTGATCTGATTTCCAAAATTTTGGGGGCGGGCTGAGCGTCAAGTTAGCCCCTCATCTTTTTTTTTTCCTATAACCTTGGTATCGGAACGGCACAGTTAAAAATATTATCGGCAGAGTAAAGCAAACTTCGAGCACAGTAAGTGGTTGCAATTTTGTTAGAAAATTCAAATGTGGGGGGGCTAACTTGACGGAGCTCAAGTCTTCACACCGTATTTACATAAAATAATATTTGCAACTGGGGCTCGGAGCCAAACAATATATATGTATCAATTCGTGGAACAATAAAATCATATTTCTTTTAGCCTTGACTTGTTGAACTTGTCTGGCCCCTGCAGATATGCTGAAAAGAACAAATAATATAGGGAAGACCTTCTGGATATAAGTTACATTAAAAACGTGTCTATATTTCTACAATAATATAATTTTATTATGTAATTGACCTTTTCCTTTATACAAAACATTACCATCTTTGGTAAAACCATAACAGATTTACATTACCTATGCCTATAGTAAATGCTCCCTGTAATATATTTGACCTTGTTTGGATATTAAATTCTATAAAAGTTATTATTGCTATTTTGATATTCAATTTGAGAACTATAATTTCATTCTCAGAAATCCTATACATTTCCTGAGACACTATTCTCCATTCCTAATATTTCAATTTAAATTTAAATTGAATATCAAAAGGAGGTATAAATTTTAAAGATTTATCATTGTTACTAGTTCGTAAATTATCTATTTTTCTAGATGCCTTCAGGCCAAATATGGCGAGCAGTCTCGCCAGCATTACTTTTGAACCGCTTACCTAACAACTCGGCCAATACGGTTTGTTAAATTATTCAAGGTAGAACAAGAATTTTACTTTAGGTGTGAAATTATGCAAGAGGCCAATTATTAATGAAGAATCAAGTAAAAATTCATCTCAACAATTCTAAATAAATAGGTCACCGAAACATTATAGGCAAAACGAATCGGGATATAAAATGTTTGAAAATAGAAATTTTACAACCATTTCTAAAAATACTTCAATTGCAATCAACTGGCCGATATTACTATTTGTAGGTTCGGTGAGGATCTGGTTTGCTTTAAATTTAAACAACTCGAGAAATCGTTGATGACTAACATAAGAAAAATTAAACTTTATATTTTGGACAAGAGATCTTTTGGATATGTTGCTTTTTTTGATTTCAACATCACAAAATCTAAGACCTTCTGGTTAAAATAAGTCTGTTCGAGTTCTAATTTTTTTTCTATGTCTTTGTTTCTATTAATCTATCAAAGATATAGATTTGAGTGCTAATTGGTATTATAGTTTTGTATTTTTGGGGTTATGATTTTCTAGCTTTTCCTTGATGATGTCTAGGACTTATGTAATCGAAAAGTTTGTTAAAAGTATTCTATATGAAAACTGATAATCCAAACTTCTTTCATTTCTTTGAAAAAGAAGTGCTGTATGTGTTCAGTTGTAACTTTGAGAATCTTGGCAACACGTAATTGGTCGTACTGGTATCACAGCTTTAGAGGATTTTTGGTAGTCTATATAGAGGGTTTGCTCTCATAGGATGTGAACCTCATTTTTAAGGTGTAGGAACAGATCTTCATTTCATAAAGTTTGTGAGAAAATTGTCAGTCGTTTGAAAACGAATCAAAATATAAGTATTAGATGTTCAAATCTGTTTTTTTTCAACAAATTGCAAGTGGCACTTTCAAAGTAATTTTCTATTGCTTAACTTCAAGAAAAATCTGCTACTGTGTGCAAAATCCTAACTGAAAACCACTGAACTCACAGGAACTAAACTAGCTGTATAGGCATTCTGTAAAATATAAAACAGTAACGGATATTAGATTACAATTATTTTTGTTCTTTATGCTTAACGAGTCGTTGCAAATTTTCTTCTTCCTTATTTTTATACCTTAACAATTGTTTTAATGTAGTACTGCGTATTCTGAACAGAATATTTTCTAGATGCTAATTTTTACGCCTACAGTTTGTTTCACTTGGGAATTCTTTTATTTAACACTCACCACAGGATCAGACCTATTTTTAACTTTACTAACGTAAACAGAATTGGATCCAAATTATTCTTTTTCAATCACTAAATTTGCCAAGTCTGACTACATATAAATAATAAAGAATTGTCTATCGATCCAACAAATAATGAAAAGGTAATTTCAATAACCAATTTATTGCTTCATGCCTTTATCCAGATAATAATAGCCTCATTTCAGTACACTCCCCTAAAAAAAACACTAATAATAAGGAAATCCCATAAGGACGTGGGATTGGTGTTTTTATATTCATAAATTTCCGTTCCCAATGTTTAATATTAATAGAAATGCGTAAGGTGTGTGCGTGTCTAGTGATTTACGAATGACATCTATTGCTGAATTCAATTTAATTAAGAGTAGCTTTTTTGGTAATAATTTGTATTTCATTTGTTGCAGTGTGGAGATTGGATACATCTGAAAATTTTGGAAATAACACCGGAATTGACTAGCCTAGGAAATACACTCGCCGAAGCTTTGGAACTTCAAAAAGCTCACAATGAAGTTTTACGTCAACTACAAGTGAGTACTTTTGGATACAGGTTTATTCGAACCAACAGGTTCAAATTTGCTATACTTTCAGAAAAAATATACTACAGCTTACATCCAGGTTTCTCAGTTTGTGAATCATGATTTTACTATCAGAAAATAAGACTTGGCTTATATAGCTTTGTACTTTCTGTTATCTTCTTCCGAATGATTTTCGTCTGATATATTTTCTATTTCTTTGTCTTTTATCCAAAATTTCTCAAAGGAGATGGCACAAATAACATGGGCTATGGCCACCGGCTAAAGTGACTGGGATTTCAGTATGGTATAGGGGTTGGCTTGCTGAAGAATGTTTAAATGGAACAAATTTTTCTATGGGCCATAGTAAGGCCACAAATCGCAATTGAAGTTAAGATATCCCTAATATCGATTTAATTATTATGGAGAACACAGAGGTTTAATTGCAACAATTTTCGAGTTAGTTGTTAAACCAAAATAAGCATTTCTATTTTTGGTATGAGAACCATTAACTTTCATCTACAGGGTCAAAAATTGGAAAAATAAACTATATGAGCTATTTTTTAAACTTTAAATAAGTGAAGCTAAAATTTTTAGGAATAGATTAAAATAAAATAATAATAGCCATTGAAATATATCAAATATTTTCAGCAGTATAGACATGAAGACGTGCGTCTTTTCTAAAAATTATAGAAAACACAGGGTGTTCCATTTAGAAATGAAACCCACTTTGAAAGCGTATTTTTAGTCCATCAGTTCATCCGGCATAACTCTTTGGTTTTAGTCCACCCTGTAGATAAAAGTTAATGGTATTCATACCAAAAATAGAAATGCCTATTTCTGTTTAACAACTTACTTGGAAATCGTTGCAATTGGACCTCTGGGTTCTCCATAATTATTAAATCGATATTACGGATTTCTAAACTTCAATTGCGATTTGTGGCCTTATTATGGCCCATAGAAACATATGTTCCATTTGAACATTGTTCAGCAGCAAGACATCCTCTATAACATACTAAAATCCCAGCCAATTTAGCCGGTGGCCACCGCCCATGTTATATGTGCCATCTCCTTTAACTTCTTGGTCTATATCACAATAGGCCTCAAATGCCTAATGTTTCTGTTATCATCAACACTTTCACTTTCAAATTCAAACAGCTTTTTAAGTTTTCCGGATGCTTTTCAAGTTCAACTTGAGAATAGTTTTTTTTTTACAACTTGGCAAAGTCATAAAATAGTTAGTTGATGCATATTATGGTTGCAATAATCTCTAAAAGCATAATAAAGGTGATTGCTACATTCATAACGAAACCTAAACTAAATAAATAAAAGAAATGCATGCTTTGCCCACACATTGGCACGACTGCAACACCTACACTACCTGATCTCAGTTTTATTTTAATGCAGAACTTTCATTCTGGCTCTTTAGGACGAGCCTGCTTGTAAATAAAAAAGTTAAAAATTAGAATTTAAAAAATGTCAGCAATACAAGTTAATAAACGATCAAGAATTTGGGTTACGTAAATTTTACTCGATCATTCGAAAACCAAATGTCGATATTTATAGCTTCACTGCCTTGCTTATTTTAGTTCAAATAAACAGCCACCAAAAGGTTTCATTAGCAAAAAATGTACAGCATTGACGTACAAAGCTATGAAATATATAATTTAAAAAAAATCTATACAGGATGTCCCCGTTCAAGTGGTCAAAAATGGTAGGGATAGAGAAACCATAGATAAGTAGTTTGAGATGGGACACCGATGGTCGGAAGTGCCTCATTTCCAAAATACAGGGTGTTGAAATTTATTTATATATAACCAACAACCCCCTTTCATATCATCTGAAGGGCTAATGCTTCTGTTCAAATTTTCAGGGATTATTGATGTAGAAATGATATTTAAAAATTCGTATAATCCACCCCTATTATCTACCTGGAAGCACCCAAAAAAAATAAAATAAAAAATAAAATTTGAAAAAAAAGGCAATTTGTTTAAATTTTTTTTTTTTTTTTGGGGTGGTTCCAGGTAGAAAATGGGGGTGCAATATACTAATTCTTAAATATCATTCCTAAATCAATAATCCCTGGAAATTTGAACAGCCTTAGCCCTTCAGAGGATATGCCCTGTATTCTGGAAACGACGCACTTCCGACCATCGGTGTCCTATCTCAAACCACTTTCCTATGGTTCCTCTATATACCCTAGCATTTTTGACTAATTGAACGGGGACAACCTGTATACATATACATGATAATATACCTAATTATCAAACATTTTCAGCAGCTTCTCAAATCCTCTTTTATTTTTTTTTTTGCTGGAAAATAAAGACCATATTTATTTATTTATTTTTTTATTCACTTCTTCTTCTTCAACTGCCTTGTCCTCTTCGAACGTTGGCAATCATTAGCGCTATCTTTACTTTGTCGATCGCTTTTCTTAAGAGACTTGTCGTAGTCTCACCATACCATTGTCGCAAATTCTTTAGCCAGGATATTTTTCGACGCCCAGGTCCTCTTCTGCCTTCGATCTTTCCTTCTATTATCACTTTGAGAAGTCTGTATTTTTCGTTTCTGATGATGTGTCCAAACTATTCCAACTTTCGTTTTTTTAAGTGTGAGTCTGACTTCGAGATCATTTGACATTCTCGCAAGCACATCCACATTGCGCACTCTGTTCATCCAGGATATTCTCAGCATCCGTCGATACGTCCACAATTCAAAAGCTTCCAGCTTTTTACACATAACGTCTGTTAGAGTCCACGCCTCAATTCCATAATAGAGGATACTGAAGACCTAACAACGTAATACTCGAGTGCGAACGGACAGCGACAGACTTCGGCAAGACAACACGGGCTTCATTTTTACAAATGATCCTCTGACCTGCTCAGTTCGAGCATGGACCTCCTGCAAATTATGCTAGTTGTCATTGACTTGGCATCCAAGATATTTGTATGACTTGTAACGACATTTCAAATGTTACACTAAAAAAAAAAATATAAGTATATATTTTTTTTACAAGGAATACAAATACCGACAATGAAAACAAGGTAGAGAAGGAAATTATAAAAGGGAAAGATAAATTGTAGAATTATATGGTGAATTTTTATCAAGAATTTCTTTAGCCTGATAACTAACGTGTATCATCCGTCTTTATGAAAAAAGTCATAATTGGTAGGTCATTTCAGAAAAAAGGTCACAATTGGGGAAAAAGGTCAAATTGGTAAGTCAGAAGTAAGGTAGGGGTCTGCTGAAGAACTTGACATGAATACAACCAAAAATTGTAAACAAAAGAAGTAATAATATAAAAAAAGGAAAAAAACCATGAAGGATAGACTGTATTTTGCTTTACTGTCCTGTGAACTAAAACTAAAGGAAAAGTAAGAAGGCACAGAAGAGAGAAACTGTCAGGACAGACCCAACAGTGAGACGATTTAAACGCCAATTTATACCTTCACGGTATTTCGTTCTGGGCGGAGTTCCCGGAGAGGAAGTAAGAGAGACCTTTCATCCCTTGCATATGAACGGGGATCAGCCGACATATACAAGTTATCCGTAAAAAGGCCCAATCAAGAGTGGATAGAAAAAGAAATCAGTGTGCGGACGAACACACCTAGATATGAAATTATCCCAATCAACCGCTATTCTCAAAGAACCACCCGACTCTAACTCCTGCTACCAAGCCTGTGTCAATAAGGTGGTTCACAACAGCCTGTCCAATTGATTTCCCCCAACGGACAAGGAAACTCACTTAAACAGAAGTTGACGCAGCTCGTATAAAGATTCAGGATAACCCCATAACGGAGCGGGCACGCGGTAAATCAATAACCATGTTTGTTTTTGTATTTCTCTTAGTTAAGGAAATTTCCTTACTAAAAAAATAGCACTCACTACTTTCACTCTCTCAATCATCCTTCACACAACAGGCAGCAATAGCAAAAAGGCAGTCCACATGACATGTTCAGGGAGGGAAAATAAAAAAATAAAGGTAAAAATAAAAGAAAGGTAGATGAAAGAAATTACAGTGAGTCAGAAGTCTGACACTTCACTGCAACAAGACGAAACGGCAATTATTATTTGCAAGAAGAAAATCAAATCGGTAAGAAACTACGTACCTTTGTAACACTACAAGATACGATGCAAAAAGTAATTATAATTGCCATCCGGTAAAATCAATGGAGAGGTAAAATTTATTTTTAACAGATAAAAATTAATTCAGAGACAAATCTGAATTAGAGCCAAGGTAAGGTTTCAGGTCCTTAACGTGCCAGTTACACACATTCTTCCCAGTAGAATCCATTAGAGCGTAAACTACTCGAGAAATTCGCTTCTTTTCTTAGAAGCATCTGAGAGAACTATAACGTTTCCAGACTTTATTCCCAAAGTTAAATACAGCATCTCGTCTCCTGAGATTATAGGTATGTGCATTTCGTTGATACGCAGCATGTAATTTCTTCCGAACTTCAGCAAAAATTATAGGTACATTTTTAATGTCCTTGGCATAAGTGTCAGGATCGCCGGGAGAAATTTCAATGTCTTCGGTAGAAGGAACGTCACCGTAATAACGTCCAGAAAGAGGAACATGACGCGCGAAATTTTAGAATGCAGGAGTATAGCCGGTAACTTCATTTTTGGCGGTATTTAAGGCGTGTTGAAGCTTTGGCAACTCCTTGTCCCAGTGTTGATGATGGCCCTTAACATAACAAAGGATCGCAGTACCTATAGTTCGATTCGAACGCTCAACAAAATTAACCTGAGGGGAATAAAAAGCTGTATACCAAACTTTCTGAACTTCATAAGTACTAGCTAAATCCTTGAACACGTTAGCAACGAGATTAGAACCATTATCACAGATAATGAACTGAGAAACCCCAAACTTGAGAAACACCTCATTCTCGATAAATTTAACGATACAGTTTGCGGTAGCTACGCGCAGGGGATGCAAAAGACAATATTTTATGAGCCAATCACAGACTACAAGAAGGTAACAATTGTTTTTGGACGATCTAGGAAATGGTCCCATTAAATCTACGGCTATAGTTTGCCAGAGAAATTGCACGGATTTTGCATCACCCATTAAACCAAGGGGAAGATTAGAATCTTTCTGGCTACTACAGATATGGCAAGTTCGAACATAAGATAAGATATGCTTGCGCATTCTAGGCCAATAGTAATTTTCTTGAACTCTGGCTAGAGTTTTGAAGAAACCTAAATGAGTGGCAGTGGGGGGATTGTGACAATCGTCAATGATTTGTTTTTGAAGATAATTTGGAACCATGATTTTCCACTCTCTAGTATTGGATTTTACAGGAGCATAAGATAAGACTAGCTTATAAACAGCATCATTTTCCACCTTAAAATGAGGGTAACTCTCAGGAGACTGAAGAATTTTTTGTTTTAGAGAAATATACCAGTTGTCAAGCTTTTCAGGAATAATATCGATTAAGGAAATCTCTGGAAAACATTCCGGGATACGAGATAAGGCATCTAGAACGATATTGTTGGTACCTTTGCGGTGAACCAAGTCAAAAGTATGGGTTCGGAGCTTCATAGTCCAACGAGCAAGTTTACCAGTAGGGTTTTTAAGATTGTTTAACCACAATAAAGCTTGACAGTCGGTAATAACTGTGAATTTTACACCTTCGATATAGCCTCGGAAACGATCTATATTGAATAATAAAGCCAGACATTTCTTTTGGGTAGCACTGAGGTTTCTCTCAGTCTTTGTCAAAGACCTACTAGCATAAGCTATAACTTTCTCAACTCCATCAATAACTTGAGTGAGTACTCCTCCGAGTCCGACGTTACTGGCATCACTTTAGATGGTGAAAGGTAATGAAAAATCAGGTTGGCTCAAGACAGGGGTGGAAACAAGGGCTTGTTTAATCTGAAGGAACGCCTTCTCAGCTTCGGTAGTACACTTAATGGCTTCATTCTTTTTCTTTCCCTTCAAGAGATCATGAATGGGAGACATAACGAAAGAATAATTCTTCAAGAATCTTCGGTACCAATCACACAAACCAGAAAATCTTTTGATTTGGGTTGTATTTGCGGGCCTGGGATAATTAATCATGGCGGAAATCTTCTCTGGGTCTGTTTTCAATCCATCTGATCCGACAATATAACCCAGGAATAGGGAATTCTCATAAGAAATAAATATGGCCTATTTTGTTTTTATGGTGCACATTTTTGTGTAAAATATTGAATATGAACAGTTTTGTATTGAATTTATGGATATTATAGTCATATGGCAATTATTAGTTTTAAATTGAAAAGTTTCGCGCGGAAAAGTTACGTTTAACATGGCCGCTTCCAGTGACGTCAACTGTTCGTAAACTAAGGTTAAGGGTAGTTTACACTGATCGTAAATCCAGGGTCCACACTTTCGTGGTTCACTGTTGAATCGTGAAACGATTGGTCCACGATCAGTTCACGTCACGCTACGACTGATATTGAACCACCATAAACGGGTCTATAGAGGAAAGATTGTCAGACTGCGCTTTTGTAATTCCTATATCAACCATGATGAACTATGAACTATTTGAAACACAAAATGTCACAATATGGCACTATACGGAAATACGTCATAAATAACCGCTTTCAAGTTTCAATGCAGTCGAAGGTTCAAGCTAAGCGATTCTTTCCGACAGTTTGCAAAGTGTCAAAGGCTCTTGTGAGAACAGACCTTAACGTTGTGTTTACAGACAGTTGACGTCACAAATTCCACCATCTTGAAGCTAATCGTTTTCGCGCCAACGAAAATAATTTGAAATTCAAAATATTTTTTTTATTTCAATGAGGACATAAAACAAAAAAAAAACATATACATTTTATATTTGAAAACATTAGCAATAAGAAAAAAAATACTTTGAAAAATATGATTGTTCCCTATTGCAAGATTTTCTTGACCTCAGAGAGTAATTTGACGTGTTCGTCAAAGGTTGAAGAAATTATGACATGATTATGACCACAGATTAACCCGTCCTAGGACGGGTTAATCTGTGATTATGACAATATCATCCAGATAGCAAAATATATTTGGCTCGAAACGAGGACCACTGTTACACAAACCGAAAGGAACGGACGTAAATTGGAAAAGTCCACGACCCATTATAGAAGAAGCAGTTTTCTCACGAAAATTTTGGTCAAGAGGGATTTGCCAGAAAGCTTAACGAAGATCCACTGAAAAAATATAAGTTTGAGAAGGTTCTACAACACCTAATTTAAGCATTTCATCGAGTTCTTGATTCAAAATCTTCAGCATATAAGGAGACATTGGGTATTGCTTCCTTTTAAAAGGTTTAGCGTCGCCAGTATCAATATGCATTGATATTTTGTTGGTCCTGCCGATGTAAGTATCACTGGAGATTTCTCGGAAAGAATCGATTACTGGCTGAGCAAGAACACGTTGGTGATCTTGTAAATCATCGAAGGTAAAAAGTGAATAGATATCGGAATTAAAATTCTGAAATTCTAAATCAGAATTATTTTGAGCAAAAATTCTTATTGAAATCCACTACCAGTGAAAATTGTCTAGCAAAATCACTACCAAAAATGAAACTGTGAGCTAGGGAAGGAACTACCAAAGCTTTCAAAACCTGGCAGGTATCGTTAATGTATATAGGTAAGTCAATTACACCTTTGACTTTCTGTTGTGCTCCATTGGCAACGGCAATGTGTTTAACTGGCGAAGAGTTAACGGTAATGTTGAAATTTTCAAGGAATTTTAATCCGTCTGAACTAACAATTGAGATTGTGGCTCCACTTTCAAATAGTCCGAAAATTTCGGATTCAAATATTTGAACCCTAATGTAAGGCCGGTTATCGAGAGTTTGAGGGACAAAGACTGGAGCTAGTTCAACAGATTGTTGTCCGGATTGAGTAGACAGTAATTGAAGAGACATGAGATAGTCCTTCAAAATTTTAAGTAAAGAGATTGTTCTTGAGAGGGATATTTAGGAATATTTACTGAAACAAGAGAAGGCACGAGATGATCTCTAAAATACTTGAGGTGCTGGAATTGTTCTCTAGATGGATATTTATGGAAGTTGGCCGCCGCGAGAGAGGATACATGATGGCCAAGTCGTGCATCATCGCAAGTTAATTTTTTGGATTGCAAGTTGTGCAAGTTTTGACAGTGGAGTCTGCTTTTCCGCAGCGAATCCACGGCAATCGAAATAAAAGTGACCTATACGTCCACAATTCCAACATTTACGTTCGGGATTAGCACTACGAGAATTAACTGGAGTATGACGAGAGTTAGAAGTAAATATTTTGGGACGATGAGATATTATTACGGAAACCTGAAGAGGTGTTTCGAGAATTATTATGGGGTTTTGAAGAACCATCTCTGTTTTGAAGAAAGTGATCATTAGCGGATACTTGATTCCGTGAAAGTTGCTCGTGTCTTATTAAGTTAGCCTCTTCTAATTTTTTAACCAAGGAAATTAATTCGGCCACGGAATTAACGTCATGTAAAGTAAGGGCAGAAAAATATTCAGGAATTAAATTTTGCTTGAGGTATTTCATCTTAGTGTGCTCACTAGCCGGGCGAGATAACCGAAGAAACAAACTTTCCAGTTGCGAGGCAAAAATGTTAACACTTTCAAATTTCTTTTGTCTTCTAGACTTAATTTGCTCCCAAATTTCGTCATCACAGTTAGGAGGAAGGAAATCTTTTTTAATTTGCTGGGCTAGTTCATCCCAGGTAGAAACTGAATATTTAATGTTACGAAACCACGCTAAACCGTCTCCAGAAAATAAGAGGGTAGTGGACTTAATAAGTTGCTCTTCTGTAACTTCATAAGCTGCTGCAAGTTCAGATACTCTTTCGAGAAAATCATAAACCTTTTTTGAATCACCAGAAAATTTTAAATTCCATTCTGGAATGAAATTTTTATTACTTGAGCAAGCAAGTGGGATTGTTGACACGTTAAGGGGCTGAGGATTGGCTAGGGTAGAATTGAAATTAATTGGAGGTTGAGCTTGAGAAGTTTGGAATTGATCCACCCTTTCATGCACATCGGCATCTAGAACTAGGCATTCGGAATAGTTTTCGTGCTTGAACTTCACAATCTCATCATAAGTAAAATATTCAGGAGCGGGAACTTCAATTCGTTGGATACGGGTCATAACATGAGTCAGACGGGACTTAATTCGGAGAAAAAGAGAATCTGAGGGATTATCGAATGTAATACCACAAGAGGTTTCAGGATTACTGGATAATACTTTTACCTGTCACGAAACGCGTTACGCAGCAACACCACGACTCCGAAGGAGGAGCGGTGCTGCTGGTAATCCGTTGAGTGTCAGGTAAAAGTATTAGGTAATCCTGAAACATCGAGTGGTATTCAAAACGTTATACAACGAACTAAACTTTAATACTTTAAAATTTGGAAAAAAATTCTATAATAGAATTTTGCTATAAATACCACCAGGCGTGATAATCCCAAAAGGCTTATCACTTATTAAGCCTTTCGTGTCATGTGAATAATGTACGGTGAGTTGTATAACCATCATAATCAGCAACTAAAAGTTTCAAATTGGTCAAAGTCGCCTCTATCTCCTGAGATTCAGTCTGAAATTCGAAAGTAAACTTTTCTATACCGATTGCGATACCTTGGACCTCTTTGTCCATTGCACGTTTCAACGTCTTTTTTTTCCGTACGATCACGGGTAGATTTAATACCTCTCCATTTTAATTCATAGTCAATCTCAGATAGTAGAAGATGTCTAGGATTCATAGAATCTGCCATTTTATACAAAGGTAGAATTTCTAATTATTTAAAAAATACAAAAAGAAATTTCCGAAAAGAAATATCGAAAGTCAATAAGTTTGTGATACTGTTAATTATTAAAGAAAATATTCAGAGAAAGAAAACAAAAATTTAAGCTGAAAAAAAAACTTGTGTAATCATGAAATGGTCAATGTCAGATTTTTAAAGATAGTTAAAGATAGTTTACTCTAAACTGTCCAAGAATTTAGGCTAAGTTAAACGTTTGTTCAAGGCCCCATTAACGTTGGTCGCCAATTTATGTAACGCTCTTTTGTCGAAACAAAAGAACGCTCATAATCTGTGTTCGACTATGCTCAGTGGTTTCTATCATTTAATAATATGTTAAATAATAAATTATATTTCATGTAATAATTATTTTAGAATAAACAAAGTCCGGTTGAAGAACTGCTCAGACAAGCCGACCAGCTCATCGCCACTCAGAGGCCCAGAGCTGAAGTATATGCTGCCATGGCAGAATCTCTTGGAAGAGCTTGGAGGGATATAAACTCAACATTAGAACTCCGAAAGGTAACATATTTCTAAAATAAATATCCACTAACATTATAAAGATAATTATTTCTAGATTATTTTGGATCTAAATGTCCAGTACCATACCAAAGCACAAGAGTTTTTCGATAAGAACGATGCCTTAGAGTCAGCCTGCTCCGACTCAGTTGTACCTGTAGAAATAGAAGCTGTGAAAAGTTTTCTGACTACCATACATGATTTAAGACGGTAAGTCTGTGAGACCTAGAGAAGTGAATAAATAATTCCTCTTTCTATGGAACATCTATTTATTCTGACTGATGGCCTGCCATCCTAGTTTTGGTCTGTTGCTTAGTTATAGGACTTCTAGTAGTACAGTTTGCGGTTTGAAGTCAAATTTTAATTCTCACAATATTTGCAGAGCATTACTTGAAACATTGATGGGAACTTTACAAGTTGGAAACACATTATTGGGAAAATTGAAAGATCTTGCAGCCGAAGGCACACTCGATTCGAGACCTGAACGAATCCGAACTTCTGTTAGTAAAGGTACACAAATCTATGTTCATCATCATACTCATACTTATTGTTAATGGGCTTGGAAGGTAGGTTACCAAATCCAAAACAATTAAGAGAACAAAGTTTAAATAAGAGCAGCTTCGTACAGCAAATTATGTGTCTTTAAGTTGCTGGAGATAAAAAAGCCCCAAGAAAAATCATTGCGATTAGAGCTAGTTGCACCTTTTTTGACCTTCAAATACACAGATTTCAAGATCAGTTTAGCGTTGAACGTCCTTGAACATTTTTTCACCTTAACCGTTTGACGCCGACTTTTGCACAATTCAATTTTAATATATCTTGCATCACCATCCGAATATTCAGGTATGCCCTATATATGTAAAATTTTCTATTTTGGAATTTTTGAATACTTCCATTTTGATTTCTGAGTAAGGGACATATATTTCCCTCAGGGCTGGGACATGGGACATATGTGTCCCACAAGGTATGTGCAATGAAACACATTTTACCTACGAGCGTGCGGTAAAGTGCACTTTACCGCACGTATTTGCGAATGGAAAGTATCACTTTACCGCACACTATGCGGAAAGTGATACATTCCAAAAATAACGAGCTGAAATAATAACAGTGATTATTTCATTCATTATAAAATAGACCCATCAGACAACGTCATTTTTTGAATGAATTTTGTTTAAATAAGTGATTATTTCACAAGACCTTGTTTATCAGCGATTAAATTTTTGTTTACCTTTTTTGACAGAATTTTGATAGAAATATTCTGACATTTTATAATAAATAGAACTCTTTGGATAGCATTGACGCCAACAATTCAATCCTAATTATTCAGGAAATAATCTAGCCGTATACCACTCGACCTATAAATTTAAATGGATTAAACTATCCAAATATTTTTTGCATAATTTTGCTTTTTGGCAAATAGTTTCATGCACAATAACTTTTAAATAAAAGCCCTCGACCGCTTCGCGGTCCAGGGCTTTTATTAAGTTATTGTGCATTCAACTATTTTCCAAGCAAAATCATGCTCAAAATACCGAGAGCAGTTCTTTTTTATTCATATACCCAAAACTATACCATTTCCAGAATTATTTCACACTAGTGAAATTTGATTTCACATTTGTGAAAATGAATTTCAAACTGACCCTAATTAATACTCATTTTTCAAACATTTATTATTTTAATTTGAAAAAAACATCAACACATGTTATTTATTTCACCGTAATGAAATAAACCCACTGAGTTCACATAACGTAAAATACAATGAAGGGGCGGTGATTCGTCGGTTAGGACAAATAAAACTTAAAAGGCCTATTAAGTCTTTGCCAACGTTTCAACCAAAAGTTTAGGGCTTCATCAGGGCTCTAATATATATTAGGAACATCAAAAAAGTGCTAACAAAAAACTGAAGTGTACTTAAAAAATTATGTGGATAGAATTATATAAAACAGTGCGAGACTTCAGGATGGAACATTCAAGTGCACATAACCAAATCACAATACATTGATAAAATTGTAAAAAGACAAATTTTTTAATATTTTTTTTTGTCCTAACCGACGAATCACCCCCTTCATTGGATACCGATAGGACACAAACTTCCCTTAGATAAAATACAATCATGAAGCAATTAACAATAATAATTATAAATTATTTAAATAAATTGAACTTCAGTTGAATCTTCTCACTCTTGAGATAGCTGCATTATATCTACCTTTCCACGTGATTTGCCAAACTGAAATTTAATTTATTTAAATAATTCATAATTATTTCATGATTGTATTTTATTACTATGGATGGAAAAGCGGAGAAAATCAATCCAAAAAACTTTTCTCAAACAATTGTATTTTATGTTATCTAAACCACAGTTTCCTAAACTCAGTGGGTTTATTTCATTAGGCTGAAATAATAAATGTTTGCAAAATAAGTATTAATTAGGGTCAGTTTGAAATTCATTTTCAAAAATGTGAAATCAAATTTCGTTAGTGAGAAATTAGTTTTCGTTACTTTGAAATCAATTTTCATTTGAGCGAAATTAGATTTCACTGATGTGAATTTAATTTTCATTAATTTGAAATCAAATTTCACTAGTGTGAAATAATGCTGGAAATGGTATAGTTTGTACCGACCTTTTACCACTACCAATTTTCATTCACTGCACAAAACAGACGTGAAAACCGCTCATAAAGCCGTAAGTGAGCAACGCGCATGTGGTGGCTGAGGGGGTAAACAAACAACTGGGGTCTCCCACGAAAAAATGACGTGAGAATTGACACGGCATTCGCCAACACACAAGCTCATAAACTACTACTGGGACCACTTACTGTAGATTTAAGAGCTGTAATAACCCCAGCAGAATTTTTTGAACTCTTGCTAGGGCACATATGTCCCGCTAGGCGTCAAAGGGTTAAGATATGCCCTGGACTTAAAACGCGTGGTCTTTGCATGAGGCATATCTGAAGGCCAAAAAAAGTGACGTGGGAAGAATCAGAGAAGAAATATTTGCACTACTATCTAATACTAAATCATATTTCTCTTAAGCAATATCACAAGTACAAGGCTGGCTAGACGAATTACACATCAAAAGACAAATCCTAGAAGTGACATACTCCAGAAGAAAAACTCAGTTGGAGCAATGTTTGGCTCTTGCCATGTTAGCAGCCGATCTCAAAGAATTGGATAGTGTTTTACATAATAGAAGAAATTTGCTTGCAAATAGTAATCAGCTTGGCGATTCGTCAGCTAGTGCTGAACTGCTTTTACACGAACACCGAAAATTGTTGCCAGAAGCTAAGCAACTTCAAGAACGCGCTCTGAAAATTACTAAGGCCACAGAACAGCTTGTGGCTTCTGGGTGTTATGCTGGTGAACAAGCTACTCAACAATCTTATATTATTTTGTCATCGACGTCCGATTATTTGAACGACTTACAGCAACGAGAATCCTTATTGGAAAGAGTAATAGCGTTCTTTAGAACTTCACACAGTGTCCTAAATAAACTTGATCAGCTAGAAATCCAATTGAAAACCACAGAAATCCCAAGGAATTCACCAAAGCTTGCAGACCTTCACGCTCAATGTGCCAGGACAATTGAAGAGTCAACTGCCGCTCCCATTGCTGAGGGGTATGCTATTTTGGATTCGGTTGGATATTCAGGAGGCGCAGAAGGTATAAAGAAAATGGTTCAGGAATTGGAAAACACGAAAATTGTTCTGGAGAATCTTTGTACAGCTCATAAAGAAGAAAACCAACGAGTAACGGCAGCTCTGAATAACTTCTTGGACAGGCACAATGAAATTTATGACTGGTTGGTTACCATAGCTGAAGCCTTTTTGCAAGGCCACCAGGATATGGGTAGCGATTTGAGGCTAGCGGAGGACTTCTTGCAGTTGCATGGCCAGTTGCAGAACGATTTGCAGGTCAGTAATAATGTTCAAATTATTCGTTTACTAAAGGCTGTTTTTGATTTCAGACCAAAGGAAACGAAATTAATCAGCTGCTGCTCACCTTACCTCCAATCTTAGAATATCTAGACGAAAATCAAAGACGAGATGTGGATTCGAAAGTAGAGGGGCTTCATAACCGATGGATGAAGTTGAAGAGTTTGTTGGAAAATCGATTGGATCTTGCTAGGATTTATGTCAAATTTCATATGGAAGCTGATATTGTTCAAAGGTAGATATGCAGATATAACAAAACGTGACTATAAATGCAATATTGACTCTAAAAATGGTCATCTACGTATTCCTTATAAAATAATACGGAACACAGACTGTCTGTGTTTCGTTTGGTTTGCATATGCATTTGTTATTTAAATTTTAATTGGCGTGTTTTAACTTTTAATTTATTTTAATTTTAAATGTAAATGTTGGAAAATTATTGTCGCGTTTGTTCTGTTGTGATCATGGAGTTGTATTGTGAGCCTTTTGACTCGGAAACTTCTGTTATATAAAGAGCCTTGATAAAGACCTAAATAATAGGTCGAAACGTCAGCGAATTTGTAAACAAGGAAGTTTTATTCCACTTCGTCCTTAACCCGCAACTTCTCTCTACCATAATTATAAAAAAAATGGAAAGTCGGTTTTAGAAAACATAGCAAAAACTTTTATATTTCTTGCTTAATTCAAATAGAATGACCCATTCTAGAATAGGTTTTTGGATTCGACATTAAATTTGAGCCCTGATACATGTTACATATCCTATAGTTAAATTTGTCAATTTTATAGATATCGCTAATCAATAAATCACGAAAAAAATTATATTTCATCGTTTGAACCTGGTAAGAGTGGTAAGTTCTCCTCTAGTCTTGCTTATCACTATTGTTTGTAATTATTGTATAGAAAATGTGTCCAATATTAGATCAAATATGCAAAATTTTGCTTGAATCCAGCTTCATCTGGTTCATCTTTTACCAAGGTAAATTGAGTAAAAGGTGAACCCAATGATGCTGAATCAAAGCAGAATTTAGCATATTAATTTGATCTAATATTGGACCCATTTCCAATATAATAATTAAAAACAGAAGTAATAAGCAAGACTAGACGGGAACTTACCACTCTTATAGACTGTGAGATAGGGCCTGTTTAGGGGAGTAATTTTTTTTTGTCTGGCACTTTGAGGGCTGAATGTGGCTACTAAGCTGATGAGAATGTGGGTGATTTTAATGCCGGCCTCCCGTTCGAAAATTTGCAGAAGAAAAAAATTGATTTACATGAGGAATTTTTTTTTAATGATCTCAAATTTTTTGGATTCTAAGTAAAAGATTGACATTGATAAATAATTCACCCATAAAAAATACCAGATGCTTTTCAATAGCTGAAAAAGTGGGGATGAGTGTCAACTTCCAAGAGAAAAGAAAAGAACCTTTCGCGTTTACTTTTTGTCTGGTAATCGAGAGAATGAAAGGTTTTGCTGTGAAAATATCGCTAAAAAATCGCCAGACGGTAATCCCAGTTCGAAGTCGAGTTTTCCGGCGAAACATTCTGTTGACATTTCGAACAGGTGGCAAGCACTAAAACCACCTATATTCTCATCAGCTAACTAGCCACATTCATCCCTCAAAATGCCAGACAAAAAAAGATGACTCCACTATACAGGCCCTATCTCACGGTCTATTACCAGCTTCCAACAATGAAATATAATTTTTTTCGTAATTTATTTTAAAAAATCATTGATTAGCGATATCTCCAAGATTGCTAACTTTAACTGTATGTAACATAATATATCAGGGCTCAAATTTAATGTAGAATCCAAAAACATATTCAAAAATGGTTAATTTCATTTAAATTAAGCAAGAAATGTATAACATTTTTTGCTACATTTTCTAAACCCAACTTGCCATTTTTTTATAAATAATGCTCCTATTTCCTCATAAAAATCCCAACAACTTTTATATTTAAATTTTTTTTGTATCTCTTCAATTAACAGGTATATAATGTAAAAAGCACTTTCGTTGGATAACCCTGTAGGTACATATCAAAGCAGTTATGATTACTGCTTAAATTTGATAGTTCTGTATCTGAAAGTTCTATTTCTATTTTTATTTATTTTTTTAGTGAAATGGATGTTCTTGAAGAATTAATTAGAGGCAGAAAATACGTTGATGAAGAAACCATGCAGTATATTGAAGAAAAATTCGAATCTTTGCTACCATTTTATCAATCTGCTAAGAATACTGGGTTGACTTTTATTAATGAATCCAAGAGGGTAAGTTTAGTACATATTTGTATTTCCACAATTTTGGATAGTATTTGCTCGCATTGACCAAATCCCAACTGTATATTTTCAATGATTTTTTACCTCATTGAAAATGCATTACATTATTATTTTTCTTTTCAAAATTTGCATTTTACAGAACGGAATGCCACAACTATCAGGATATTTCTAAATTTAAACCAACATAATGTATAAGTATGTTCGAAGCAAGTAACAAGTAGTAACAATATAGTTAACTATCGAGCATTAAACTGCTAGAGGAATTTACATAATTACATACATATTTGTTTGGCAGGGTCAGAGGAATTCTCCATCATATATAGTTATATAGTTAAAGCCGAAGTACATAGTAAACATTATCATATTGATAAGTGTGAAAGATTCTCCCAAACAATGCCATAAAAACTAGATAGAATATATTCAAGTTCTATCTAGTGAGTGGGATAATTGCATCAAAATTTCCAGAATAGCAGTGATGGAAATCGGATGTTCTGGCAGTTTGCCCATAAGATTTAATTTGTGAACTATTGTCTATTTTCATTTTACAAAAATTATAGTATTAAACATTACACTACAGCAGATTTATGAATATTTGACCTTATTTACTCAAGCAGTATTATTATTATTTGGGTGCGAAAATATTATTTGTTTGGAATGTTGGAGGCAGCTGGATAATAATAATACTGATTGAGTTGGAATTTGTCCTCAAATTACGATAAAATATTTAGACACCAGAGAGGGCCTTTGTTTTTCTTCGTGGTCCCCCAACTCAAACTAAGATATAATTTCTTTCCCGCAATGCATTTTCTAAATTATTTTTTTTTGTTGCCAAAACTGGAAAGCTTTTACGTTGTCGAGAAGTGCCGGTGATTAGAAATTACAATGTGTACGCTTGAAGGAAGCTAACTAATAACTCTATATTATATTTCTGATATTTCACTTTAATATAGTTTGGGAAAACCCGACCCACATAATGAAAATATACTATTTTGAGCTGATAGCCAACAGTTGTTATGTTGTGTTCTTTTGACATCCAATTTTTTATATTCGCACAGACACAAGTTCCAGAATAATACAATGTCTACTAACCAAATCCTCGATTGATTTAAAATAGATCCTAGAACCCACGCAGCTTTCCCAAGCTTTGGAAATTTATTTTCTTTATATTATATGTCTCTGCATCTTTTCATCTGGATTTTATTCAGTGTAGTTTTGGGATACCCAGATAGCGGTAGTAGGTTGGATACAATAGGGTGATAATTTTTTTGTAAGTACTTGACTTACCTTTTAGGGAATTCAGCGCACTTGTTGATAATACATTTTAGTGGGAATGGCTTACAGCTTTTTTGCCAAAATTTTTGCTTAAGCCAGACGTTGTGCTTCAGTTTATTGTGTTTTGTTAGCTTTTTTACATTCTTCTGCTTTGTCTCTAAACGTAGGTCTTACGTTCTTATATTCCAAGCCCTTTGAAGCTCATCCTTGCTCGTCAACCAAGTTTTATTTTTCTCATTCAGATACTTCAAGGGTTATTGCTTGAGTCTTATCGTATGAAACCCAATTTTAATTTGGTTGTATTTATTTTTTAAAAAGAGTTCAAATTCACTTTGCTAGAACTCAGAAGTTTGTTAGGCTTTTCTTCAATCTCCAATCAGGTTTTTTTGTATGTAGAAAATTTACATTTTGAGAAAAGAGCAACACTGGCAAAAATATTTTTAAAAATGACCGAACCGATGCTGTAATAAAAGTGGTGTATATGCTGTTTGTCTCCAGGCCAGGCTATAAAATGTTTTGTAAAAATAATAAAATTATCTGAATTGGCGTATCTCCAAATACATTCGACCAAGATTAATCTAACGCCAATGTCAATATATTGTTTTCTAAAATATTATGTAACTTTTTAAAAGGATTTCTTAGACAAAAAAAAAAGTTAAAGGATGCTTGTATACACAACAAACCATTAAATCCTCAACGCCCCTTTAAAAATGGTTAAAATTAAAGTCTATTTTCAGAGTGCCTGAAGTACTTCTCGTAAATTTCATGTCCCTCTTTATATTCTTCATCATTATAATCTAAATATATCTTACATGGAATGGAAATCGGAATAATTCCCATCTTATTTCCAGATCTCTGAGCCTCATCTCGACGCCCAGCGTGCCCGTAAGTGCGTCGAGTCCGTGTTGGAACGTCTTTCGGGACGGCAATTGAATGTAACGAAATCCTGGCAATCCTTCCGTGACGAGGTGGTCGAAAAACGTGAAATCCTTATTAGATTGGAGAAGACAATGGCAGAAAGTACAAAGGTAAGTACCTACACTTTTCCTTTAAAGCTTCTACTCTTGTCTTTGAATGATTATTGGTGATTTCTTGAAACATGCTGGAAATAAAGTTTGAGCTGAATTAAAAACTCAATCGTGTGCATTACATTCAACTTCAGCTATTTGAGGATTAAAACTATTGAAGTTGAAATTTGGGTGCTTCACTTTTGCTTCAATCTTCAATCAAACAGTTTTTTTTTTCAGTCAGATATAATTACTACGACTTTTTCTCAGCAGTTTCTCGATACTTCTCTTCAATTTTTTCATTCCTATAGCGTTAACATAAGCATTTTTTTTGTCTCTCTTTCCGGTCGATAAAATTACATCAAAACAAAAATTAATGCAACGCCGATTTTAATTAAAAACAGATGTTATAGGAAGTATCCTGTTGTAAAAATAAAATTAGTGGAAATAGCTTTGATACCTCAAACATCCCTCATACAATGGACAGTATTCTGTTAAGTTCTTTTATTTAGGGAGAAGAAACAAGTCTCTTGGCATCAATTTAATGGAAACTTAATAATTATGCTGAGTAAGCGGAATGCTTAATCAGCATGGTAGCCTCATTGAAGGTCAGTGGCGCGACAGTAGAGCAGCAAAGCAGTGGCGTAACATAACATATTCCTCCCCCGTTAAGATTAATCAATAGGTTGATTTGATTGATTTTATTTCCCTTTGGAAATTGATCGTCTCCCTCTTGGCATCACAGGGTTTCGGTATTGCTGAGTATCATCTGGGTTTGTTAGTTGTACCAACAACTGCTTTCAACTCGAGTGCTTCTGGTTCTTGTCGAGCTCTTGGAATTTGCTGTAAAAATATGACAGGCTCATTAGAATTCAAGAAGATGTTGCTGTTGGATATCGATGAATCATGACTGTAGATACTGATTCCATGTGCAACCGTTTTTGCAGGGAAAAATTGGCCAAAATAAGGTATCTATTTACAGCTACAGCCTTAGGCTACAGCAGTACTTGGAACATCAGCAACATATTGCAATCAAGATTATGAAGATGATTGCTACAGATAGGATGGTGTTGAAGATTGGGTGATATCCGGAATCAAATAGCTTATTGCTTTCATGGTGCAAAGTTTCTTCGAACTTTCGAACATTTCCAGTTTGTGCTTTGCATGACGTAATTCATCTAGATCTATGTTATTTAGATGAATTGGATTCATAGATATCTTCTTCATTTGTTCGATTTCTTGGACACAGCAGTCGTCAATATTAATTTTGATGTCAGGAACGAAATGGGTGAAGTTGCTTGTCTGGTTTGAAGTCGAGGACAGAACAGTAGAAAGAGTGAAACATTTGCAATGAAGCTTCAGCTTCAAGATGCCAGATTCCGTCAATGTTAAGTCTATGAAGTTCTCGGTGGCATGACATGGCAGAGTTGCTGCAACAGGTGAAGAGACAATGAACAGCCATTGATTCTGGGAAATGTTGTGGTAAATTTCCAAATCTGTTTGATTTGATTGAGTTTCAGGCTCACTTCACGATTTCCGTTCTCGGCAGTGAGTTAAGTTATCAAATCTTTACATAACTGAGTCTTGTCGTGATCTTCTTGCAACTAGACAGGTCTTTTATCGAAGCACACCTAGTTTTACTCGTACTTAGGATTAGGGTACGTAGGATCAATGTATAAATCGAGCCCTTAGGATCGAAAACAGGAAGCGGTAATAATTTGTATAAATGATAGCTTAATCTAGAAGTAAGCGGTATTTTAATTGAGAATATTAAAATTTCATTATTATAAATAACATTTAGATCACAAATAGAAAATACTTCTAGGTATCTTCATCATTTTTTAAACTGACTGGAAAAGTAAATCTGAATCCAGTTTATCCTCGAGAAGTTCATTTCTCAAACCTTTAGGATTACTTACAGTTGGGTGAATAACATTTTGCTTGGCAAAAAGTATTGAAGAAATCATCAAATAATATTCTTCAGTTAATTCAGTTATAATGTGAAATAATACATTAATATGTTCCATTACTGAAGTCACATACGGAATCTCGGTCAATTGTGTTCTAGCTGGTCATTAAATTTATTGAATTTTTCGAAATTGTTATTTAATTTTTCTTTATTTAATTTTGAAGAAACAACAGAACTACTATAATTTTCAATTGCACATTACTTTTATTTGTTGTTGCAATAATATCTGAGTCTCGTGATTTTTATTTTTCAAAGAATTATTTGCGTCATTATGATAAACTGCATCGTCTGCATCTGGTGTACCGACCAACCATTTAAATGCAGTTGAAACTCCGTTTATTAAACCTCAGCGTTTACATTTGGTTTTCAACCATGAGTGACTAAATGAATAATAGTATCAAGTTTCTTTTCTAATGTTTTAATTTGAGCATCAAACAAAGCGAGCGAATCCGTGC
Source organism: Ceutorhynchus assimilis (assembly GCA_917834065.1). Lineage (NCBI taxonomy): Eukaryota > Metazoa > Arthropoda > Insecta > Coleoptera > Curculionidae > Ceutorhynchus > Ceutorhynchus assimilis. The sequence continues at coordinate 35,064,494 of OU892280.1, forward strand.
AATGGAAGCTATGCACTTATATTTTATTATTTCCAAGATTGGAATCATGACATTTATGTTTTTTGATTTTGCATATATTTTCTCCACAAATCGGAATTTATGAATGGAAAAGGAAAGATTTGAAAACGAAAGGAGAGTAAAATCATCATTGTATTTTTTTAAGTCCCTAGAGATTGGTAAAAGATGCCTGCTTGGTTATCAATTAGTGTTATTTGATAAGCCTGCTCCTCCGTATGCGATAGGTGGGCGCGACCATTGTAATTATGGGAAGAGTACCTAGCGTGTAATGTATCAGCTTCATTTTTGTATGAAAAAAATGGTTTTAATAAGTCCTTGTGATACGAAACTAGCTTATTTTTTATTTTTAAGAGAACTGACTGTAAAGGTTTGTAATTCGAGGAAAGTTTTTTACTTATTCCGGGCTTTGAAGCTTTATCTAGGACATAAACTTGGTTGCCTACAGAAAAATGTAAATCATTAATTTTTTTTTTATCGTAGTAGGTTTTGGATCTCATTTTAGAATTGATAATGTTTCTGCTTAGCGCAATTTGAAACGAAACGATTTATTTAATCTCACCTTAAGTTGTTTGTTATAGGTATCATACGTGTAGTGGAGTTCTGGGTCTTTTGTTATTTTATTGGGTCATGTTGCCTTATGGCCAAACACTAACTCATATGGTGTAAATTGAGTATATAGTTGAACGAACTAGAGTGTTATACGAAAACATGGCAGTTTGAATAAATTCGTCCCAATTGTCTTAGTGAATGCTTCAAATAATCTTTTAGCGTAGAATGAGAGCGTTCTAAGGCTCCACTGATTTGAGGTCCATAAACTGACGTGGTACCTAATATACTTCTTAAGTACTATTAACTTCCTTGAGTAGATTAGACGTAAAATCAGTTCCATTGTCTGTTACAATAGTTTTTGGTAATCCAAAAATTAGAATAAATTCACAGTACTTGTCGGCAATGGTTTTTGACTCATGATTGGGAATTGCAAATGCGTATGAGAATTTTGAAAGGTCGTCCTGCAGTGTTAAAATAAACTTATTTCTTGCTTCTGTTACTGGTAGTCCTACAATATCTAAGAAGATGGAAAATTAGACGTAGAAGTAACTTGCATTTAATGACGATTTACTTTATTTATGAACGTTCTGATATCTTTTGGGCCATTTATAAACTTCCTTAATCCGTCAGTAAGTTTTGCTAAATCCGGAATGACCAGTACGAGAGGTAGAATGATTTCCCTTTAAAATTTCGGCAATTCCTTCTTTCGTATTCGGCTTAATTTTATCTGAGTCTACCAGAATGATTTTTTGATCATTATCAAAAACGTAGAAAATTATTTCATTTAGTATAACGTGTTTAATAGTAGGATTGCAATATCTTGGATTTTTTAAGTAGAGAGGAGTATTTGTGTCAGTGATTTTCACCTTTAGGTTTTGAAGAGCGTAAAATATATCCTTAGGAGATGGTTTATCAAAATGATTTAAATGAGTTTGTCCGCTGAAGTCCGGTTAAAACCATATTCATTAATCTTTGGAATATTGCTGGTGCACATTCAAGTCCAAATGGCATTCCTAAAAACTCATAATGTGCATTAGGCGTAGAAAAACCAGTTTTTGGTGTATCTTCCGGATCCATTTTGATTTGGTGGAAGCCTGAGGCTAGATCCAGAACTGTGAAATAAGATGCATGTCCTAACTGCTCTAAAATTTCGTCAATATTTGGAATTAGCTGAACTTGGCCTACAGTGACATCATTAAGGCGCCTGAAATCGACTACAATCCGTCATTGGCGATGTCCTGACGAATCATTGTTTTCAGGTACCACCCACAGTGATGCATTATATGGGGAAACAGATGGTTGAATTATCTTCTGTTTCAACATTTTTTCAATTTGGTTTGAAATTTCAGATTTATGACAATTTCTCGAGTTCCATGTTGATAAAGTTTACTTGCACGGCTTTTTCCAAAGTGTTTACGATTGTAGTTACAGCAGTCCTTATTGTTTTCATCAACTTTTGAAATAGCTTTCGCTAAGTAAACTCCTTCTAAAATTACTGCATCGCAACAGTAGCCTTCTTTTACTTGGATACCGTTGACAACATTTATGATGCGTATTATGGTTTCAGATCGCGGCTGTATGATATAATTACAATTTACATTGTCATTGCTTCAGCCTTCAGTTCGAGTCAAGAAACATTTTTATTGGTAATGAAGAACATTTTAATTTCAGTTCGAGAGTTTTATAATTTAATTTAGCGTCCTCGGATTTCAAAAAATCGTTGCCAAATAATCCATCGAACGGAATACTAGTGTTTTCTGGGATGACGTGAAATATCTTCTTGATAGTAATATTTTGCAATTTTATCTCTAAAAATGTGCTGCCTACAGTTTTTACAGCTGCATTGGGATTCATACCCATTACCATAGAGCCCATTACCGTTCAATGACATTTCCTCTGAAGGATTATAAAACAAACTGGTATTTCTCAGTTTAGAGGTTTTAATTAACGAGACGTTAGAACCAGTGTCTAACAATAGTTTGAAATTGAAGAGATTTCTATTGATATCGAGATGAGGTAGATAAATGTAGCAGATAAAAGTATATGAGAATGCGTTCGTTTCTGTAAATATTTGAGTTTGAGATTGATTTTCAGTTTGAGATGTGCCAGAATTTTGTTTATTCAGTCCAGCAATGTGACACTCACTGTGGAATGATTGACGTTTAAAGACTGATTTTGCTGATTATTTAGATTGGACATTGAATTTCTTCTTTTATTATTATATTACCTTTTGCGACATTCAGTAATAATATGACCTTTTTTCTTTTTCTTACAGTTACAGAATTTACTTTCATAATTTGAATTAGTAGAAGGATCTGCACAGGAGTTTTTGGAGGTGTGAAAATGAACGGTGTTTCGACTTTTAGAATAACACTCTTCGAATGAATGGACCTTCCTTTTTACCGTTACTGCAATATTTTTCAAAAGAATTGCTGACATATTTGGACCTCCTGGCAAGCAAATGTTTTTCTTCTATGATCGCTTCTGTGAGCGCGTCATTAATATTTTTGGGTTTAGCTCTTCGTAAACAACTAGAAATATCGTCGTTTGAGTGGAGGATGAACCGTTGCAAATTTCCTTTATTATAGCGATTCTACCTACTGATTCATTGTGATTTTGGAAAGAAGAGGCATTTAGAGCCAGTGTTTGTAGGGTTTCTATACGATTAAAATAACTGCACTGATTCCATTTTACTTTGCCTTAACGTATTCAATTCTTTTAAGATTTGAGAAAAATCTCGTCGATCGCCAAATAGTTCAATTAAACATTCTCGAATTTAATCATAATGATAGAATTTTTTGAATCTAGTTTGAGTGCGTGCGGATCCTTTGAGTGTAGATTCCATGTAAGATATGATGAGAATTTTTTGAGGGCAGCGACAAAGACTCCACATGCTTGACCACAGTCTTGTAAAAAATCAAAGAGTAAAGTGCGATCGCCATCAAAATTTTCCGGAATGATTGCGCGAATATCTGATATACCATGAATAGGAGTGTTACTGTCATTGTTATCTGGATGTAAGGATTCTTGAGGGGATTCGGGACGTGAGCTAGATTGACTTTGGCTATCAGGTAGTAGGACAGTCAAAAGTTTAAGGTCAGCATGATCCCTCCTAACCTTCAATGCTGGCAATCCAAATCTCACTTGGAGTAAATTAAAATAATAAGTGTATTCATCAATTGGTGGAATCCCTGATTTGTAAGCCAGATATCTCAGAAACTTCCTCTGTACTTGTTCCAGTCTATGCATATGACATGCATAATGAGGGCTCCAAACCTGCGAACAATATTCCATTAATGGCCTGACAAGGGCACAGTACAGCAGTCGAATAGCGGACACATTATTAAAGTCAGATGCAGTTCTCTTGATAAAACCAAGCATACTTAGAGCTCTAGAAACCATGGTATCAATGTGGTTGACAAAGGATAGTGTGGAATCCGAGGTGGAGTCCATGTTAACTCCAAGATCACGAATGACTGAGACCTCGGACAATGGCGCCCCTTTTATTTCTATAGGAAAATTCTGTTTCCCTGCGCTTTTTAGTGGAGCCTATGGAATGGCATTTAGCAATATTCAACTCCATTGTATTCCGATCACACCACGTATCGAGTCTCTCCAGGTCTGACTGAAGCTTGAGACAATCATCCACTGAAGAAATTGCAATGATGATAAGTACGAAATAAAATCTAGAAAATGCTTTCGAAAACTTGTCTACTTACGATGGGGCAGATGCAATCACTTGTGGCGTAACTTAACAATTCCTGTTTTATTCAGCTTTTTTTACTTCTTCTGAAGACTGTTCTTATTTTCGATTCAAGCCTAAAAATAACTATCTACTATTTTTTTTATGTACCTAGATACCACAAATATTGTGTACATTTCTTGAACTATTTTTTTCAGACAATCAGCTGGGTATCCAAACTAGACTCGCAACTTTATCCAGTAATAACTACGCCATCGACAAAGCCCAGTGAAATTGTAGTGCATCTAGAAGGAAAATTGGAAACTGTACTTCCCGATATTCGGAAAGCGCAGAACGAAGTTGGTCAAAAAATTAGGAGTGCTGAGGAGTTGATTGCTAAAGCTGGAGCCACAGATGAAAAAACTGTTGCTGTAAAAAGCAAACTAAACGAATTGAGCCAAAAATTGGTGGAAATTGCTTCGGAATATCAGATTTTATTACAGGTATGCATGCATTTAAAAAAAAACATTGCTTTATCTCCTTCATTTCCAGGTTCTTATTGGCTATTTCAAAAACCTAGAAGAAATAGACAAAAAAGCTGAAAACCATAATGCTCAATTACAAAAAATCCAACCACCCAAAGCCTTGCAAGAAATAGAAACAATACTCAGAGACTCAGAAGTAACAAGGGAAACCATTTTAGAACGTTTTAGATTTGCCCAGACTGAATGTGAGCAAATCGAACAGAGAATCCGAAAACAGGAGCCGTCTGAGGCAGCTCAGCAAGACATTGAGAAATTGCAACATGTCATAGAGCTTAGAAGATCAGAATTCGAGAATCAGTGGCGCCAAACACACGATGTGCTCAAAACTTACAGAAAAGTAAGTGAATTCAGTAAGGAAACTAATGAAATTAGGAAAAGTATCAAGGAAGTTAGTTCTCAAGTCATTGAAATAAGAAGCCAGGCTGGAGATTCGTTAAGTGCTTCTAAAGCTGCTAGTGATAACATTAAACAGTTTACTAGAGTTATGGAGGTGAGTAAAAAATATCTTATTTTTTAGTGCACTGCTTCATTTCCATTTTTTTCTATTTCTATTAGACACTAGAACTCCGCATAATAAAATTGAACGACATTGGTGAAAAACTACAAGAAGAATGTCCAGCAGAAACTCCTCAAATTCAAAATGATATTTATGAAGTGGAATCTCAATGGAACGAAGTCAAAAATCAACTTAATGATACTAAGCAAATTCTCGATAAAAATGTTAAATATTTCGAGTTAGTTGAAGAGGTAAACGCTAAACAATTTAAGCATTTTATTCATTTTTTAAAAAATATTTTTTTTTTCTTCAGGCTAATGAATGGTTTAAGGAAGGAAGTAAGCTTCTTGTTGCTACAGCTCGCAAATCAACATCGGTAAAACAACCTGAAGAAGCCCAGGAACTTCTACAAGAAATAAAGTTGTTCCTCGAGCCTGGCGAAGCTAAACAATCTGAAAGAATTGAAGAAATTTCAAGCTTGGCCCGACAAATTTATGGCCAAAATGAAACTAATTACGCTCCCGTGATAACAGGAAATAAAGAGATGATTGATTCGTTTATCTCAATAAGTAAAGAGCTAGCGCAGCTTTCCAAGAATTTGGTTGCAGCTGAACAAGAGAAGCAAAAATTACTTGAAGAACAAGAAGAAGCTAGAAAGGCTGAAGCAGCAAGAAGGCTTGAAGAGGAACGTCTAGCTCAAGAACGGCTTCTAGCTGAAGAAAAAAGATTAGCTGAAGGAGCTCGTTTAGCAGAAGAGCGAAAGAGAGCCAACGAAGCGCAATTAGCTGAGGAAAAACGTTTGGCTGAAGAAAGCATTCAAGCCGAAAAACGTAAATTGGCCGAAGAAGCGAAACAAGCCGAAGAAAAACGCTTAGCTGAAGAGAAACGTTTAGCTGAGGAAGCAAGATTAGCTGAACACCGCCATAAAGAACAAGAAGCTCTATTAGCGGAAGAATCTAAAAAAGTTGAAGCAGCTAAGCTCGAAGTCGAACAACTGAAATTGCAACAAACTCAATTCCTCGAAGAAGCTAAAAAAGCTGAAGAAGAAACGCGAAGGAAACTTGAAGAAGACAGATTGAGGGATGAAGCTCACAGAGCAGAACAAGCTCAAGAGCTTGAAGAAGAAAAACGCAAAATCGAAGAAGTAAAGATTAGCGAAGAGAGGCGACTTAAAGTGGAACAAGATAAATTAGATGCGGAGAAACTGCGGCTAGAAGAAGAAAAAGTAAAAGCTGAACAAGCCAGATTGGAAGAAGAGAAAAAGAAAGTTGAAACAGAGAAAAAAATAGAAGATTCAGTCCAAATAATAGAAATCAAAGAAACTCACATGGTAGAATCTTTCCAAAAAGAAAAAAGCCCCATGGTAGAAGAACCACAAGAGTCCCCAGTGTTTACTACGCCACTTAGTGACGCTGTGATACAAGAAGGCTCTAAATTCAACTTTATTTGCCAAGTTTCTGGTAACCCAATACCACATGTCACATGGTTCAAATCCGGAGTGCCTATACAAAATAATCCAGATTATCATACATCATTAGAAAATGGAATTTGTTCTTTAACCATCGAAGAAACATTTGCAGAGGACTCTGCTAAATATACTTGCAAAGCTACCAATGAACACGGGACGGTTGAAACTTCTGCCATGTTAACTGTCAAAGAAACTGAACCAGATGAACAACTAGTTGCGCCTAGTTTTGTGAAAATGCTTGAACCGGGAGTCGCAAAAGAAGGAGAGCCATTTCAGTTTCAGTGCAAAGTCGAAGGCAACCCTTTACCAACGGTGCAGTGGTTCAAAGATGGTGATTGTATCGATAATAATCCTTATTATAGCATTAGTTATAATAATGGTGAGGCTATTTTGAAGATGGAAGAGATTAGTTTGGATGATAAAGCTGAGTATAGTTGTAAGGCTGCCAATGAGATGGGGACTGCGCAGAGCACAGCAAATTTGATTGTAACAGGTAAGAATAGTTTATTGTTAGATTAGGTCAAAGATGGGCGGGAATTTTAAAATCGTTTTGATAACCTTTTTAGAAGCACAACACACAGCTTCAAAAGCTTTGTTACAAATAAATGAACATATAATAACAAGCAAGTCTCTCTAAACAAACACACATATCCAGGTGTAAACGATGTGTCTGCAATTTACAGTTCAGTTCAAAAATACCCTTAACGAGGTCACATCTATTATTCCACACGTTTTGTCTAAAATAATCCTTCCTAAAATAATATACGGGAAGCTGTTTTAGCATATTTTTGTGTCAATCGGCACGACCACAGTCTGAAAGGAACGTTGAACTCGTATAAAAGGAAATTCAATTTTAGGCTTTTTCAACTTGAATTTTGATTTAATAAATATTTCAAAAGTGAGGTAAATTGGCAAATTATGCAAATACTGTAGGAGTAATCTGTAATGTAATCATAACATCTAAAATTACATTTCTCTGGGAATAAATCGCATTGCTGGGGTTTTATTTTTAGAAACAGAATTTTGAAAATGATGGTTTTACTCTAGGTATACTAGAAGAAAATTAAACTTGGATATTTGGGCTTAGAAAGGTTTAGTTTAGTTATTGATCAATTTGATATTATAGAGCAAATTTAATGTTTTAAACATTGTTTTCCGGATCCATCCAAACTGACGATTTGTACTTACGGAAAAATCAGTTGAAAATCCCACATTTTAAGCACCTTCAACTAATTCAAGAGCCTAATGACTTGAAAAATAAAAGAAACTGATGAGAAACTTTCTTATTTTAGCCCTGGAACCAGCAGAGGCTCCTGTTTTTACCACTCCGCTATCAAACGTGATGGCTCGGGCGGGCCAAAAAATAAAATTGGAGTGTGAAGTTTCGGGTCTGCCTCCGCCGATTCTGACCTGGTCGCACAACGGAAAAGCTGTGAGGGAAACGAGAGAAACTAAGGTAAGTTTTCAATGAGTTTTTCTACTTTCGATGGTTTTTAACCTGCTTTACTAAACAAACACAAGTTTCAAGTTTCCATAAATTTTCTTACGTTTTAATGACCTTTTTAAGAAGTAAATGAAAGTTAATAGTTTTTGTTTTCCTTATTTTTTTTTTTTACAAATCTTAGGCTCTTTAGGCAGTCGTTTTTTTCCAACAGAAATCATTATAAGTAATATAAAATTAAACAACTGAAATTTGGAAAAATCATTATTAACCTTGGAAATTGCCATAATGCTAAAAATAAAATTTAAATATTTGGAGTATCTGAAACTACATTAATCATAAGATATATTAATATAATTTGCTAGTAACTTAGTCATAAGTTCTGGTTAATAATTTTCGCATTTTTTCTGAATTAGTTTTGAATAAGCCAGACTGAATTAAAAACTTAACCACTTAAAATTACAACTAAAATAGATCTTCTGGTTTTTTTTATAAACAAAGTAAGTTGAGCTTGACTCCTTTATTTTTAGATTCAACATATTTTGCATAGAATTTGTTTGACTACCTACATGTAGTCATTGCACTGATTTTTTTTGGCAAGCCCTATAATATTTTTTCTCTAGACGAATGTTAACAGAGAATAGTGATTTCAATTTTCTTTCGCAATTATGTCAAATTTCTATTATAACACCTAACAAAGAATTGAAATTATTAAAATATCAATTTTTCACAAACTTACGCATGGGACTTTCCTTTCCACATTTTCTTCGCAACCAGGTGGAGTGAAAACTGCTTCTGGATACGATGGACTCATTTTGGGGCAGCTTACTTGACTTGCAAATTGGTCCAAGGGTGATTTGGGAGGGTAAGACAAGAAAAAATAAAAAGCCAAATTGTCAATTTTTCCGGATGTTTCGAAACCTGTTCCACACACCACGGGCAAATTTTGGAGCACCTTACTCGACTTGCAAATGGGTCAGGGGGTAAAACCAAAAAATTGAAAAAATGTAAATATCAATTTTTCACAGAATTACGTGTCTTGTGGCATTTTCTTCACAGCCAAATGTATTAACACTTTCACGACCACGCGTCACACCTATGTGACAAGAAGTTTTTGCCAGGAACTGATGTCACACAAGAGTGACAATGACCCTACAATGATTGAATGCAAATAACTCCCGGGCGGTTCAACAGCGACAGATGTGTTTTGCCGTCAGTTTCTAGGACTGTTTGGCACGCATTTGTGTCGCATGGTTTCAGGATTGAATATTCTGTTTCAGTCATAGGCTTGTGGCAGCTGTGGTTCATATCTCGATTCATATCGTCTCCCAAGTAATGCGGATTTCTGTTGTTTCTAGACTCTCCTACTGGAGTTTGACGTTACAAGGTAACACTCACTGGATATTGAACAATAATTATCGCCTATACAGCGTAGTCGAGAGTCTAGAACAGCTAATAGTTTATGTCACACATGAGTGTCGCACGGTTTGCCATCGTAACAGTTGGTAAATTTTAATGGAAAACTTATCGGAAACCGATGTCACATATATGTGACATTGAATGTTATTACAAAAAATATATAACAAAACACATATAACCTGTAAAAAATATATAATTTCTGTCGAAAGTTTTGCTACCCAAAAAAACGCGGTTGGTTTCGAGCATCGTCAAATTTCATAATAGCGGTCGTGAAAGTGTTAAAATCTGTTAACAGGCACCATGGAAACTGTGCCTAGGCACCATGGGCATATTTAAGGGCACCTTACTTGACTTACAAATGGGTCCAAGGGTGGTTTTTAGGGATAAAACAAAAAAATTGAATTTTTTCTCACAGAATTACGTATCTTGCGACATTTTCTTCACAACCAAATGTATTGGAATCTGTTGCCAGGCACCATAGGAACATTTTTAGATTTAGAAATATCAATTCTTTTACAGAATTACGTGTCTTGCGACATTTTCTTCACAGCCAGATGTATTGGAAACTGTGCCTAGGCACCATGGGCACTTTTAAGGGCACCTTACTTGACTTGCAAATGGGTCCAAGGATGGTTTTCGAGGGTAAAACAAAAAAAAAAAAAATGAAAAACTAGAAATATTAATTTTTCACAGAATTATGTGTCTTCTTACTTTTTCTTCTCAACCAAATGTATTGGAATCTGTTGCCAGGCACCATAGGAACATTTAAGGGCACCTAACTTGATTTGCAAATGGGTCCAAGGGTGGTTTTAAAGGGTAAAATAAAAAAAATTGGAAAACTGTAAATATCAATTTTTCACAGAATAGGTGTCTTGCGACATTCTCTCCACAACCAAATGTATTGGAATCTGTTGCCAGGCACCATATAAACATTTTAGGGCACCTAACTGGACTTGTAAATGGGTCCAAGTATGGTTTTTAGGGCAAAACAAAAAAATTGAAAAACTGTAAATATCAATTTTTCCCAGAATAACGTGTCTTGCAATATTTTCTTCACAACCAAATCTATTGGAAACTCTGCCTAGGCACCATGTGCACATTTAAGGGCACGCTACTTGATTTGCAAAAAATGGCTCCAACGGTGGTATTAGATGTTAAAACAAAATAATTGGAGAATCAGAAATATCAATTTTTTTACAGAATTACGTGTCTTGCGACATTTTCTTCACAGCCAGATGTATTGGAAACTGTGCCTAGGCACCATGGGCACATTTAAGGTCACCTTACGTGACTTGCAAATGGGTCCAAGGATGGTTTTTGGGGGTAAAACAAAAAAAAATGAAAAACTAGAAATATCAATTTTTCACAGAATTACGTGTCTTCCTACATTTTTTTCTCAACCAAATGTACAGGAATCTGTTGCCAGGCACCATAGGAACATTCAAGGGCACCTAACTTGACTGGCAAATGGGTCCAAGGGTTGTTTTTAGGGGTAAAACAAAAAAAATTGAAAAACTGTAAATATCATCTTCTCACAGAATTACGTGTTTTGCGAGATTTTCTTCACAACCAAATGTATTGGAATCTGTTGCCAGGCACCATAGGAACATTTTCGGGCACCTAACTTTACTTGCAAATGGGTCCAAGGGTGGTTTTTAGGAGTAAAATAAAAAAAATTGAAAAACTGTAAATATCAATTTTTCACAGAATAACGTGTCTTGCGACATTCTCTCCACAACCAAATGTATTGGAATCTGTTGCCAGGCACCATATAAACATTCTAGGGCACCTAACTTGACTTGCAGGGTCCAAGGGTGGTTTTTAGGGGTAAAAATTTTAAAAAAATTGAAAAACTAGAAATATCAATTTTTCACAGAATTATGTGTCTCGTGACATTTTTTCTATCGCTGATTTCCTTAGTCGATAAAAAATAAGTCAACACGTGTTTTTTGTTTTTCTTCTTAGTCAAAAATTGACGGAGATACAACGCAATGAAATTTGCGTATGATGCCACTTATCATATAAATTGATGACGTCGCACATGCTCAGTATATCGTATATATGTCGTAGGCATAATGCAAATTTAGGCTTTTCCTGAAATGCCTAGGCATTTCACGAAAAGCCGGCAAAACGCAAGCATAAAATGAATTTCTCGTTATGCCGGCAACAATTCAGGCAAACTGATAAAATGCCGGCAAAACAAAAACAGAAGAATATATATCATGTTGTGACTGATTATTTGTTGGCATTTTACAATTTGCCAAAAACGGTGCCGTCAAAACGTGAATAGATATAAAACAAGTCGAATTTTCTTGATTAGATATTAGGGTAATTATCTATTATCCATTACCAAATCCGAATATTCCGAATTTGTTGATTTTTTGTAGGAAGGTATAATTTTAGTCGCTAATCACAAATCTGAAATCCGTTGTTGTCGCTCACATTCCGTTTCCGCTTTGCGCGCTTTGTTATTAACCAGTACACTTATAACCAGTAATAAACGAACTTTAACGAAACTAACCAGAAGTATGCAAACTAACCCAAACTAACCAGTCCACCTAATCCACCTAATTAATGACTTGAGTGTTTGTTTACTGTTCGGACTCATTTCAAGTTTCGAATGAAAAATCAGCTCGTAGTAGTGTTTTTTTGGTATTGTATTTTGTTACGAGCAATGTTAATAATTGAGCATTAAATTTAATGCCCGGGCAATTTAGAAAGTGCCCAAAGAAATATGACAAAATTATGAATTATACAAAAGATATCAGATTGCCCACACGGCATTATAAATGATGACCGGGTTATTATTGGTAAGTTTGGTAGTGTCTGAATAAAATTTCAAACTAACCTTAACTAACCTGGTTATTATCGGTAAGTTTGACAATGTACCCCAAACTCTTGGAGTAGTGCGAACAGTTGGGGTACTCGGAGTACTCCAAACAGTTGGAGTACTCAAACAGTTGGAGGAACCGGAGTATTCCGAATAGTTTGTGTACTGGGAGTACTCCCAACAGTTGGAGGTACTTTGAACAGTTGGCGTACTTCGATCAGTAGGAGTACTTCGAACAGTTAGAGTACTCCGATCAGTAGGAATACTCCGAACAGTTAGATTACTCCGACTTATCAGTACTTCAAACAGTAGGAGTACTCTGGTCAGTTGGCTCACTCCAAACAGTTGGAGTACTCCGAGTACACCAACTATTCGGAATACCCAACCCAACTGTTCGGAGTACGCGAACTGTTACTTCGAACAGTTGGGTTGGAGCACTCCGTACAGCTGTTATTGAACTGCCGCGTAGTAGAATGTGTGATAGATTTTCCTACCAGCGTGCGAGAAACACACACGCATTTTTATTCCAGTCCGTTATCATTGTCAAACTTACCGATAATGACCCAGTTAGTTTGGATTAATTGGCAATTTTAGTCGGTGATTATCAAACTTACTGATAATAATCCGGTTAGTCTGGGTTAGTTTGCAATTTTAATCAAAGAAGTTATCTAATTCACTCCAGCATTAATCATAATGACCAATGCCCGGACAATGTGATGATATCTTCTAATTCATTCATTCATTCATTAAATTGTCTGGGCATTATTAATAATGCCATATTATTTACATTGCCCATTGCCCGTGACATACGAAAAAAAATTAGAGAATGTACTGAGTGCACTCACCGGTCACCGGGTAAGTTTTTCTTTTGAATAACCGCGCGAAATCGAAGGAGCCAAAGTGCATTTTCATCTGTAGCCACGAATGTCCTTAAATGTTAATATTGAATTTTTGTCAACCAGTACACTTAATAATCAGTATTTAATAGTATTTTCGACTTTTTTTTCACGTTTTGACGGCACCGGTTTTGGCAAATTGTAAAATGCCCAAGAATAATCAGTCACAACATGATATATATTCTTGTGTTCTTGTTTCGCCGGCATTTTATCAGTTTGCCTGAAATGGTTGCCGGCATAACGAAAAAAGCATTTTATGCTTGCGTTTTGCCGGCTTTTTGTAAAACGCCTAGGCAAATTATAAAAAGCCCAAATTTGCATTATGTCTACGACATATATACAAAAACTAAATATTTGTATAACTTCCGGAATAATCGCATTAGGACAAAAAAAAAACACGCATCGATTTTTTTTTTCGATTTCCCTCAGTTTGCAATAAACAATAATCAATTTAATTTTCCATGCAAGTGATGATAATTCTGATTTTCCAATTATTTTGTTTTAACACCTAAAAACACCCTTGGACCTATTTGCGAGTCAAGTAGAGTGCCCTCAAATGTGCCCATGGTGCCTAGGCACAGTTTCCAATACATTTGGTTGTGAAGAAAATGTCGCAAGACACGTTATTCTGGGAAAAATTAATATTTCTAGTTTTTCAATTTTTTTGTTTTACACCCAAAAATCACCCTTGGACCCAGTTGTAAGTCAAGTAAGTTGCCCATAAATGTCCCCATGGTGCCTAGGCACAGTTTCCAATACATCTGGTTGTGTAGAAAATATCGCAAAACACGTATTTCTGTGAAAAATTGATATTTAGGATTTTCCAATTATTTTGTTCTACCACTTAAAACCACCCTTGGATCCATTTGCAAGTCAAGTAAGGTACCCTTAAATGTGCCCATGGTGCCTCGGCACAGTTTCCAATACATTTGGTTGTGAAGAAAATGTCGCAAGTCGCATAATTCTGTAAAAAATTTATATTTACAATTTTTAAATTTTTTGGTTTCACCCCCTAAAACCACCCTTGGATCCATTTTCAAGTCGAGTAAGGTGCTCTAAAATTTGCCCGTGGTGTGGGAACAGGTTTCGAAATGTCCGGCTGTGAATAAAACGTCGGAAGACTCGTAATTCTTTGAAAAATTGATATTTCCGCTTTTTAATTTTTTTTGTCTTACCCTCCGAAACCACCCTTGCACCAATTTGCAAATCAAGTGAGGTGCCCCAAAAAAAAACCATCGTGTCTAGAAGCAGTTTTCACTTCACCTGGTTGAGAAGAAAATGTGGAAAGTCCCGTTCTCAAGTTGCTGGAAAATTGATATTTCAATTATTTTTCAAAAACATGTTTTGGATACATTTGCAGTATTTTCTTGTTTACATTCAATACCTGGATCAATTTTATCATAATTATAATACATAAAAATAAAACATAAACGACGCCACTGACTGTTCGGGTAGACTCGGGAGTCAGCCTCCTAACTTTTGACTGCCAAGTGCACGCCAGTAAGATATCCCAAGAATATTCGGCGTAAATAGGTAATTCAGAAGACATTTCTGGCAAGAAAAACTTTTCAGTTTTCTATAAGCTGAACTAAATTTTGAGATTGATAGCTCAAGCATATATTTACCGAGTTATTGACAGCAAACACATAGGTACTCATCCACCTAAATTTAAGTCCAAGAAGAAAGGATGAATTTTATAAGTGGGTTGATTGGTTCTGTGGAATTTAGCTTTGGCACACTGGCGTAACCAGCCATTTGACCTGGGGGGGCCTAGGGTGGGCCTGGGGCAGAGGCGTCAACTTTTGAAAGTCTTCATGGGTGCAAGATAATAACTTCTAGATTTATTTATAAGGGGAGGGGGAAGCTCGCCGCAGCCTAATTTTTTTTTTCCGGATGTGTGTGTATTTTTCTATCTAATTTTTTTAGGAGCGTGCGAAAAGTGCGCACTAATGCGGAAAAGTAAAATAATTATTAGGTCACCCTGGTACTTTCATGTCCTAAAATGTACCCGGAAAAGTAACTTTCCGCACGTTCGTAAAGAAAATAATAGGTAGCGTAGATTTCATAAAATAGCAAATTATTAAAGTTTTTTCTGGGGAGGGCCTAGCGACGTCTGGGGAGAGCCCGGCCCCGCTAGGCCCCCCTGTAATTACGCCAGTGCTTTGGAAACAGGTTAACAGAAAGAACAGGAATTGGCTGTCATTGGGTAAGAAACAGGGTGGAGGAATTTTGTTATCAATTAAGGCTTGTAAGCGGTACCGGAACTAAAGATATTTGATATCAACCAAGAAGCGTTGTGTATTCAAATTAAACTTAATACATAATTTATTTTTGAATGTTGTCGTAGTGTAATTTGTCCCCCATAGTCCAAGTGAAGATTATGAAAGGTTTTCTGAGCAGATTAAATCCAATTTAATCCGGAATAACTAGGACTGCAAAATAATTGGTGATTTTAACATTCCGAGTTAAATTAATGAGAATTCATGTAATGATAGTTTAGGTAAATATTTTAAGGTGGTTTTTAGCTTTCAATGACTTTATACAATTTAATCCAACCAGAAACATCAATAATGTTATTCTAGACTTAGTCATTGCATCTTTTGATAGTGTTCAAGTTCACAGAACTGTTGACTTCCTCTTACCAATAGACCAACATCATCCATGTCTGGAAGTATGTATTCAGTGAATAGTGTGGAGATGGCTAGAGCCTCACTTTTAGCCGACGATTTTGAGTGTTTTTTTCAAATAGACTCTACTGATGAATGCGAAACTCTCCAGAATGATTTCTGTAACGTGAACTCTTGGTGCAATACAAATGATTTTAAATTAAATAATTATGGCTAAATGTTCTTGTATGTCTTTCAGCCTCAAGCATGACTATACACTTAATGGTTCGCCGCTTCATAGAGTCGAAAATCAAAAGGTCCTAGGTGTCATTTTTGATACGTCATTATCCTTCTCTAAGCACATTACTCCGAAGATAGACAGTGCGCAGAAAATATCTGGTTTCATAACAAGAAACACCAAAAATTTGAATAGGTATTGATGTGAGTTTGCACCTTTTCGATACCCTTGTTTTGCCAATTTTGGAGTATGGATGCATTATCTGGTCACCGCAATATGACTTATGGACAACATATGTCGAAAGGGCGCAAAGGAAATTTCTGAAGTTCGTTTATGATCGGGCATATGGAGTCTATCCTCCTCGGGGGTATGACGGTGAATACCTCCTTGGTATCTTTGGTAGGCTGTCTCTGAGTAAACGAAGAATTAGAATCCTAATTGTTACGGTCTTTAAGTTGCTTAAGGGTGATATTGACACTCCTGAAATTCTAAGACAATTGCCATTCGCAGTGAATCGTGTTAATTCACTTAATTCTTATGTCTTTTATTTAATGCATCCTCAGACAAACCTCTACAGGAATTCGCCGATTTACAAAATGTGTGCTTCCAATATCGACATTGATAATGTTGATTAAAGAATGTTTAAAAAACTAGTTGATACGAAAATGTTTAATGTAGTTTAGTTTAATTCTTTCATACTGGTAAAGTTATCAAAGATAAAAGTTATCAAAACTTAATGCGTCGCGTCTAGTGTCTAGGTCAAGATGTTGTGAATATGTTTATATTTTTATGTTATATTTTTTAATTAGGCTGGTATCTGTAATTGGCAAACTGCTGCTGTTGATACTGTATTGAATAAATAAATAAATAAATAAATAAGAGAAAAATTTACCTTTTATCCATAGAAATATCTAAAATCCTATAGACTTACATGAGAAGAAACCATATTTCAAGCTTCAATTTTCAATATAGCTCCTTCTAAATAGTTAAATAAGTAATAGTTATACTTATCCTAAAACTAATTGAAGTGCACTGAAATTGTTTGCATATTGAAAAAAGCACCTCATTAAGGCTTCTTATATACCTACATTAGTTAACTAAAAGTCCGTTTCGTTCCAGTCAATATAATTAATATTATAAAAGATAATAATTATTTTTGGCTGCTCCGAGCGGTATTGGCACAGGTTTAACTTTGAAGATATTTCGGTTTTAATTTTTTTATTCCCGGCTAAAACTCAAGCTTTGGTTATCGGGTTTTGTGTCTGGAAGCGTGCTAGTGTTAATCGCTTTACTAAATTACAAATAATTCATAATTTTTCGTCAAATGTTTGTAATTCATTGATAATTTTGGCAGAATGCCTTGTGACCGTCAAGATTCCTTCTATATGGAAGATTACGGTGCTTATTTTGGATTTTTGGTTTCCATTTTAGTGGGCGTATTGTACTTAATTAAGGTAAAACGACAATGACCCCCCTTTGTCTCTTTTGCTTCAACGCTCTAAATACTATATTGTAACACTAAATAAATTCTAATTAATTCTTGTCAGATTTGTATTTCCCTTGGCAAGAAAAGCAAAGTATTTATAAACTGTTACTTTTAATTCAAACAAACATTCACGTTTAATTAATTTTCGTTATTTTTCAGTTGCAATTCGAAAAAAACAAAGCAACCCTCGTAGTTTTAGAAGCCTTTCCCAAAGATGCAGGTACCTACACAGTAAACGCTCAAAACGTTGCCGGAGAAGCTTCTTCTAGCTCCACTGTTAACGTCAAAGGACGTCTACCTAACGAAACCTCAGACAGCGAATTAGCCAGCGATATGGAGCCAGTTAAACCATCTATTCAGCTAGCACTGACTAACACCACAGCTAAGGAAGGCGACAAAGTTCGTTTAGATTGTGTCATAGTTGGCCAGCCCGAACCGGAAGTTATTTGGTATCACGATGGTAGACCTGTAAAGGAATCTACAGATTTTCAATTGCTTTTCCAAGGGGATAGATGCTCGCTTCTTATACAGGACGCTTTACCAGAAGATGCTGGAGAATATAAAGTCGTTGCCCTCAATTCCGCTGGAGAAGCTTCTAGTCAATGTATACTTTCTGTAGAACCAAAAGAGGAGGAAGAGGAGGTTCCTGGAAAACCCAGTGGAACTCCGCCTAAGTTTGTGAAACTTCTTGCAGATATTTTGGCAGCTGAAGGAGACAAAGTTACTTTTGAAGGTAAATGATAAACACCTTATACTTACAATTAGTTGTTGCTTTTTAAAATGCTATAAGTGTTGTTTTGGGACCCAATATAATTACACAAACAAATACTCTATAATATTTGAGACCGATCTGTTCATATGTTTGCTCACTATATTTGTTTTGATCTTTAGGTAACGTCATTGGTGAACCCAAACCAGATCTGAAATGGCTTCTAAACAATATTCCCATAACCGATACAGAACATTTCAAAACCGATATCGACCAGGAAGGCAACTTCAAAATCGAAATCGAAAACGTACGAGCCGAAGACAAAGGAGTTTACACTGTCAAAGCTTTCAATCCTGCAGGTGAAGCCAAATGCTTTGCTCAACTCATAGTAAAGTCCTCAAAATTAGCTGAAACTGCTAAACCGTATGAAGAAGTGAAAAGTGCTCCAGTTTTCAAAGAACTGTTCAATGATAGAGTGGCATTTGAAGATACCCCCACTAAGTTTGAGTGTATTGTTATTGGGAAACCAACTCCCAAAATTAAGTGGTTATTTAACGGAAACCCAATTGCGGGTGAAGGTTTTTTGATATCCACGTCAGGCGATTGGCAAGTTTTGAGCATTCCTAGTTTGAAGCCAGAGCACCAAGGAACCATTACCTGCGTAGCTGAAAACGAAGCGGGCAAAGCTAGCTGTGCAGCTTCATTAACTATACAATCTTCCTCGGATATTGTTTTGCCTGAAAAAATATTATCCGCTTCATCAGATTTACAGTTTATACCGACTGATCTGAAGCAGCATGTAGAAACGTCTTATTCAGTGAATAGAGAAGTCGTAACTCAATCATCTACATCATCTTCTAGTAAACTAATGTCAACTACAATAGGAGCCAAAGAGCCACATGTAGAAGAACACAAATCTGTTAAACAAGAATTGCATTCATTCAAGCAAGTTAACCAAGACCAGCCACAAGTGCAAAAAACTCAGAAAATCGAAGAATATCACAAAATTGGCAACGAACCTCCTGTCATTAGTGAGAAAACCTATATTTTTGGTGACCAAGCAGATTCTACAAATCAATTTAAATCCTTAAATCAACAACAACAACAACAACAACGGCATATTATATCTACAAAACGTATAGCGAGACCCCCAAGATGGATTTCTCCAGTCATGGGCAAAATTATTGATCAAAACGTTGACGTTGTTTTAGAAGGTATATTAGATGGCCAACCACCACCAGAAGTAACGTGGACCAAAGATGCAAAAGACCTAATTCAAAGTGATAGAATTACTATTACTTATTCGCTTAATAAGACCACAATAGAAATTAAAAACGCTAATGTTGGTGATGCTGGACGTTATACTTGTACGGCCAAAAATGAAGCTGGGACGGCTGTCAGTACTGCTGATTTAGTTGTGAGAAGTGAGAGATTATATACCATTCTTTTCTAAATTCATATTTTATTTAAACTTTTAGAGACAGTATTTCCTCCAGTATTCGGCAGACGCCTTCAAGCGCAAGTTGTTAAAAAAGATGACAGGATTATTATGGAAGTTGAAGTTACTGGCACTCCAGAACCTACTATCACTTGGTTGAAAGATGGAGTTCCAGTTAGAGATGTTTTGGGAATTCAGCCAAAACTGAGATCTATGGGGCAAGGGCATACTCTGACACTTGATAAAGGTAGAGTAATTCATAAGGCAAATTAGTATCTGGGGTTTAAATTTATTTCTTAGCTGAACTTCGTCATACTGGCCGCTACACGGTTAGAGCAGTTAACGAAGGAGGTGAAGCTCAAAGTATCGCCGATATAGCTGTTTACGAACCTACCCCCGATACGATGGTGGAAGTTGTTAAAACTGTAGTATTTGAGGATGTAAAGAAGCATGAAACCCTGGTAAGCAATCATTTTTAAATTTACATTTTGGCAAATTTTCGCTATATTATACTTCAAAAAGGTTTTAAAGCAGCAGTTTAGAGTGAACTATATCTTTTCTCTTTTCTTAATCGTTTCCTAGGCATCTACCGCTGACAAGACCTCGTCAACTATTAGTACGATCGCGCCGAAAGTTGAGGTGACACCAATTCGAGACGAAATTTCCAAGTCCTTTAAGTCCACATCCGAAACTACTTCCACTGTAGAACAAAAAACCTCCCAACAGTCGCAAACTTATAAGCTCGAACATAAAATGCCCGATATTCCCATGCCCAAGCCTATTGATAAAAAATCCAGTTACGAAAAACAATCTAATTATGAAATATGTCATGGATTAGGTCATGATGGTAAACAAGAAATTATCGAGGAGAAAAAGACTGTTACTGAAGAAGGCGGTATTGAAACTAGTTCAATTAGTAAAGAATCATCTCTGCAATACTTTGTTAAGAAAATTAAAGATGGAGAAGTAGCTCCAGTTAAAGAATTTCCTTTAGAACCAGTTCAGCCAATTAAAAAAGAAATTTTTGAAAAATTCAATATTCCAGATTCTAGTCCAACTACTATCCCCATAAAAATTGAAACTCCTACTCCTTTCACTGAAATTAAAACTTATGAAAAAATATCCACACAAGCACCAATAACTCAAGAATTCTCATCATCCACTTCTTCGAAAGAAGTTACCCATGAATTCAAATCAATACCCTCAACTCAACAAATTAAGACTGTTTCCTCCACTCTAGAAAAAATATCACAACCCATTAAACAAGAATATAAATCTCATTCGATAACAACTCAGCAGGGCTCTAAGCCATTTACCCAAGAATATTCGTCTTATTCATCCACTCAACAAATATCAGAACCTCAAGAATATAAAACGTTTGCCTCGGAAATTATTCGAGGATTTGATCTTAAGCCAGAACCTCCAGCTGAAATTTGTTATGCTCCAAAAACAGAAACCACAATAAAAAAAGAAACCGTTTGTGATCGGGCGCATAAAATATCAGAAAGTTCTAAAGATTTGCCCGCCCATGAAGTACCACGTGGTGGAGTAAAAATTTTGCCTTCTATTGACAGTTCAAGCGAACGCAAAGAATTTTCGGAGAAAACTGAAAAATCCTATCAAAGTTCTTCGTATCAAACATCATCATCATCTTATTCGCGTACATTTGAGTCAAGACAAACACCTGAAATGACACAAAAACTAACTATAGAAAGACCAGTTTCTGCTGCCTCGTCAAGTTATTCTACAGAAAGACAAAGCTACAGCCGCCCCTTGTCTGCCATGTCAGGCGAACCATCAATGGAAGGACTTCAAATGGAAAAACAATGGGCTCACAAATTTTCAGATTTACACACAGAAAGATCGTGGCCATCAGAGCCTAAAGCATCAACCTGGAGTACTCAAACTACATTAGAAAAAAGTTGGGCCCCTGTAGAAATGAAATCTGAGAAACTCGTTCAAGAAAGCAGGACTTTTTTAGACAAAGCTCCAGTTCACTACGTGGGGGAAGTGACACGACTAGAAACTACAGTAAAGGAGCCAAGTAGTCAATCATATTCTTCATTCAAATCTGATCATGTCCTTGAAGAAAGTAATCTTAAGCCGTCTTTAAGATCGTGGCCTCCACAAGCGGATTATACTCACCCAACGCTAGAATCTTTACCCATAAGACCAGTATCTGTTCAAGATATTACCGATGAAGTTATTTTGGAACCTGGTCCGCCACCAGAAATGGCTTATGCACCACCTCCAAAAGAACGTAGACGTTCTTATGTAGAAACAATTGAGCAAGAGCTTGAGCAAGAAATACAACGAGAGCCAACTAAAGTTCTCCCCTGTGCAGTTCGCACTATTCCTCCTCCATTGCCGCCCAAAAAAGAATATCCTCAAGCTCCCCCGATTCCCGCTAGACCTGTGAAACCTATGCAAACTAAACCAAAAAAAGAGCTACCATCTGTACCTTTTGAAAAATTTCCCAATTTAGAACCATTTCCGTTTAGGCCTGAGCCTGAACGGCCAAAACATGGCAAAACTGGGCCTCCACCAACGCCTTCAAAGTTTATTAGAGGAAGATTCACGGATAGTGATTACGAAAGTGATTTTGAGGCAGTTAGAATTCCTGCTAAATGGAGACCTTCGATGAGCGATACTGATGAGCCGCGTTATAGACATGTAAAACCTCCTCAACCAGGCTCAATGGTTAGATCGAGATCGCAAGAGCCAGAACCTTTACCGCCTTCAAAGTTCGATCATCCTCCTCAATTTCAAGGCCCTCCAAGACCCGATGTAAATTTTGAGGAATTCAGACGCAAAAAGGATGCTTCGCAAATTAAGAGAATGACAAAACATTTCGAGCAGGTGAAACGTGAGGTATCACCTCCGAAAATAGAGCCTGCGAGTCCTCCCACATACGTTTACCCTGCCGCAGAAAAAAAACCCGAATCCCCAAAAGCCAAAAAAAAATTTGTCATTGACGGTTATATGGCTGATACGGACGAACCATTCCAACAACGAACCATCATGAAAACGACTGAACATTTCAAGGAAGAGCGGACTGAATCCAAGCACATGTCCCAATCTAGTCAAAAAATTATCGAAACATCCACCTCGACCCAAAAACCCACAAGAATTTCCAAATTCCCTGCCAAGAAGCATCATCAGTCATCTGTTTCTTCTTCATCTAAGAAGGTTGGCTTGTGTGTTATTTAGTTTACTTATTTGTCTTTTGTTTGAAATTTATTTTTATTTGCAATTTTCTCTCGTGAATGGCTTTTTATAGTAATTCTTAACCTAGACAAAATTTACCATTTTAAATTTTAAGGAAAATTACCTACCTTTGAATAGGTATACTACATTTTAGTAAAAATTTGATTTCAGGTCGCAAGTATTGTTTCTATATTTTGGTACCAAGAATATATAACAGATAAATTTTTAAAAAATAAGGCTTTTTTCATTAGTCACCTGCTTGAGAATGAAAAACCCTGCGTTTTTATTCTCATCAAATTTTACCGATGGATCCACCATTCTATGTCGGTTCACATTCACTAAACAAAGATAGCTAACTAGCGAAGTTACCGATTAGAATAAAAACGAGGGGATTCTAGGCATTTTCCATTATATTTGAATGCCAATTTGTGATTAATCGTTGTGTTAAGATAAATGTTTAGTACATGCCAATGTCCTTAATAATCAAATGTTTTTCCGTTTTGCACGATATTATCGTTTCTTAAAGATTTAATTATGTAAGACCCGATTGTAGCTAGGGCCCAACTAACACTTTATAAATTTCCAAAATTCATGAAACAATAAATCCAAAATATTTTTAGGAATTCATCGCTACCCCAATTATTTCAAATCAAACCAAGCAGCAATACATGGAGGAAATTCAGAAAGAAAGTCAATATCAGTCATCCTTTAAATCAGTAGCACCACCTGTCAGCCCTTCAAAGTTCATCAAACAAGAAACAATAAGCGATTACGAAAGCGATTATGAGAGACGAGTACCACCAATTTGGAGCCACCCTACTGAAAAACAATACAAACCTGTGCGGCCTGTATTAACTCCCACTCATCAACAATATTATCAGCCTGGCAGGACCCCAACACCTGCAACAGAATTCGAAAGACCAAAGTTTGCGCCTATCGAGAGAATCACTCCAGTCCCTAAGTCGGCACTATTCAAGCCTAAACCAATGCCTGCGTCAGTAACTGATGTCATTGTTGCTACTCCTGCAGTACCAATAATACCACCCCACACTGCCTATATCGAACCTGGTCCGCCTCCGGAGTTTGGTTACGCACCTGGACCAAACAGGACTCAGTATTATAAGTCAACTACATCTGCTCCTTATCAGAACGCTGTCCAAACTGAAACTTCCAACGTAATGCACTTTGACGAATCCACAGACAACTGCAAAAGGACAATGAGCGTTCAACAGACTCATAAAATTATAAAATTTGGCGACCAGTACAGAAAGCAAGAGCAAACTAGTAAATTGGCACCATTTCCGTTTTCTCCAGAACCGGAACGTCCTAGAAGAGCTACTAGTGTACCTCCACCAACTACCCCAAGCAAATTTATTCCTGGAGAGTTTAGGGAAAGCGATTATGAGAGTGAAGTTGATTCAGCTAAGATTAAGCCCAAATGGACACCAGGTGGTAGCGATACGGAAGATTTACATTACAGGTAAGAAGTCTGATTAAGTCCACATTTTGATATCAAAACTATGATTATTATTTTAGGCGGGTAAAAGCACCAACGCCATCGAGAGATTATTATGATGCCTACGCTAGTCACCAGCAAAAAGTTCAAACACCAATGGATTTTGATAAAGGACCTGCTCGTAGTACTACCACCACAACAACAGATTATACAGATGGCGAAACAAGACGTCAGTATAAGAAATTTTCTGAAAGTGGCTCGAATCAGATTATGAAACGTAGCCAGTCCTACGAGCCACCAGCTAGATTACAACCTGAGCCTCCACCACAATACGGTTACCTTGCTGACCAAAGAATAACCAAAACCACAGCAACGAAATTAGCTTCACATCATATGGATAGTATGACGAAAGATTTCAAATCAAAGACCCAACAATTTGTCCAGGATATCGTTAGTGACGTGAATAAAAAACATCATCAGCAGAAACCCATCTTGAAAACTGGAACTGAAAGCGATGCTCAAGTTTATAGAGAAGAATCTAGAGCTATGAGTCATGGTGAGTCAAAATGCTTGCTAACAAAATGGTTGAATGCTACCTAAATGTAGAATACTATTATGGGTACTAACTTTATTCCTCAGGTACTAAACATGTGGATCCCGACACTGGCCTAATATACTTCAAATACGACTTTGGTTACGAATTCGGCATAGTACTGCCAGGCGAATCAAAGTCTGGCGAAATCCCAGTTCCCAAAAAGACCATTATCGAGCCCCCGAAACGATCATTTGACATTGAGATGCCCGTTTATCATGAAACAACACACCACAATAATCATGTGAACAATCATCACAATTCAGCACCCACGCCCCAATTCAAGCCCAAAAAGTTCACCACCAAATGGGACCCGACTTCCGAGAGCGAAATGTCAGAATCCGAAGGCGATTGGAAGAGGAAATCAGGATTATCTTCACAAGGTTCGCGATGGGAACCTTCGTCGTGTAGTCCGTATTCGTTGTCGCCTAGTTTGCCTAGTACTTCTCCAGCTTTTAATCATACTTTTGCAGGTATTTTGGTGTGCTTGGAATGGCTGATCAACTATCGCATGAGTACCTATATTAATTTTAAGCATGTAGTAGACAAAGTAAATGGACTCTTCTCGTTCAAATTTGAAATTCCTATCAGATTTTTTTCCTTATTTGCTTTTAATGTTGTAGATTCATACAAATTTTGTATTTGAACACTTTGGTTAAAAAGCTATGTATGGGCTATAATCTCTTACCAGAGGCATGAATAAATTTCCAGAAAACCTTCAACTAAAGTAAAATGTATGCTTTTCTTTCATAGATCCACCAGGTGTACAAACACCTCCAAGTCGTTCTAGTACTCCAGGAACTACTAGACTGATAAGACCTGGGCAACCGAGGGCTCCGATGTTCATAACGGTAAAGATTATGCATTTTACCAAAAGCTGTATTCAAATGTGAGATTTTTTGATTTAGCCTCTACGTGATATCGCTGTCATGAGCGGTCAAACAGCCAAATTTGAATGCATCCTACAGTCCGAGCCTCCCTCAAATATTTTGTGGTCGAAAAACGGAAGAATCATTCAAGATTCAAACGATTACCAGATCCATTTCAGGAACGGCGTTTGTAGATTAATTATTACACAAGCTTATCCAGGTTAGTATTGATTTTGAGTCATTTTTTTTTAATTACTAATTTACTTCTATAGAAGATGCTGGGACCTATTCGTGTACAGCAACAAACGCCGTAGGTAGTACCAATACAACGGCAAACCTACAAGTACCAGGTGAGAGAAGATCTCAATATCTTAAGTAGATAGAGGGAAAATAATGGTTGGTGGTGGTTTTAACGCATTAATAACCCACAGGGATAATAAATGATGTCTCGAATTGTAAAAAAACTCACTGCCTGATAATGTGCCTTGATTATTCTTATTTTTAGTATACCTACTCATTATTGTGCTTTTTATGAATTGTTAAATAATACTCCTTCATAGTCATAACGCAATTCATTCTGGTCATTATTTTTTAGTTTCAATTATTGTACTTAATTTTGTTTTTTGTTCTTGTACTTGTAAAACATTAAGTGTGATGCCTATTGTATTAGTTTTTTCAAATCCATTTATTTATTGGAAGATTGAAATGTGTATCTTCTTTTTTTGAATTAAAGCTTTTTGCAAAAATAATATTGTAGTTACTTTTGCACCCTTTTTCCACAATTCCTGTAAATATAACATTTTCTTTCTTTCACGGATGGTGATGGAATACTACGATGATGCTAAGCAGGGAAAATGGTAAATAATAGTTTGTACATAAAAAAGCATTTATTTTAACACTTTTCTAACTTTTAACTTAAATAAGTTGTGATTAATTCTAAGAGTTTCTATTAAGTATTTTATTTATTTTGTGAATGTAATGTATCCCAGTAAAATTTCCAACATTTTTGTGGTTCTTGTTTTAGAAGATAACGTATAAAGACATTGGTAACATAGTTTATTATTCAAAAAGATCTGTAATTATGAATATTGAAGTTCTATTCTTCATAATATGTATCTGCAGAATAGAGCATTTAACAAAATGCTCTACCATATATCGATCAAGCGAATTCGATTTTGAGCTATTTCCAGTTTGATCCTTCGGTTACTTTAAGGTCGCCATCCATCCATTCTGGTCTGCCTCTGGATTTGTGCTCAGCATATGCTCTTTATATAAGTTCTGAGTTCAATCCATGGTCTCTATGTCTTGCGGAAACGTTGGGGAAGTTAGCAACCTTATTAGCAACACATTAGAAGCAGGATTTTTAAAATGCACCTCTGCTTGTGCTGCTATATTACTGCTTTGTCCTGCTTCAAACCGCAACCCAGCAACACTCATCGTTTTCGAAATATATCGATTTCAATTTTTGTTGCTAACTTCAGCCTTGGCAACACATTGGAAGCAGGATCGCTGAAATACGTTCCTGCTTGTGCTGCTATGGTCCTGCCTCAAATCTGACCCAGGCAACACGTACTATTTTCGAGATACAGCGATTTTTATTTTGGTTGCTAACTTCACCCTTCTAGTGTGTTGAAAGCAGGATCGCTCAAACATGTTCCTGCTTGTGTTGCTATGATTCTTGGTCAAACTGCTTCAATCACCTCAGCAACCAGCATCACCTAATATTTTTGAGATACCTACACACTGGTAGCATTACAAGAGTCTAGTCGTAGGAATACGGCGAGCTCGAGACACCGTTGCCAAATGCATCGTAACGGGTGGAAAAGAGCTATTCCAAACTAACCCGTCCTCGTAATGAATGCTATTCTTTGTATGTTGGTAATTTAGACAAAAAAAGCTAATCCAAACTAACCCGTCTGGGTAATATATGCTAGTCGTTGTATGGTGGTATTTTAAACGAAAAGAGCTAATCCAGGGATTGAATTGAAACTAACCTGTCCTCCTAATAATCTTTAGGAAAAAAATTAAAATTAAAATCCTACGGAAGCGCAGAGAGGCCTCCTATCCTAGGACGGGTTAGTTTCAATTCAATCCTTGGATTATCTATTTCCAACTAAAATACCATGATACAGAGGCTCGCATTCATTACAGAGGGACGGATAAATTTTGATTAGCTCTTTTCACCTAAAATACCAACATACAGAGACAAGCACTCATTACGATATATTTGGAAACGGTGTCTCGAGCTCTCCCTATTCTTACGACTAGACTCTGGAAATGCTACCAGTATGTATCTCAAAAGCACAGACAGAGCTAATATTCAGATTATTGAACCAGAGCAATGGGTAGAACATTACAAGGGTCTATTACAAGAAAGTAGACCGGAATTTGTTGAAGTACATGGAGAAGTAGTTGAGATATCTGAAGAAACAGTGAAAAAGACTGTTAAGAATCTTAAGTCAGGTAAAGCTAGCGGCCCAGAAGGGATATACTCAGAAAAGCTGAAATGGGGAACTGAGAAGCTCTTTAAAGGTCTCACATGTATTATCAATAAATTCCTAAATGGACATCCTGTTCCACAAGACTGGAAAACGACTTTTATATCATCCATTCACAAAAAAGGAAATAAGCTGGATTGCAATAACTATCGGGGCATATCAGTCACAAGCACACTAAGCAGACTATACGGTAAAATCCTGCGTGATCTCATTGAAGAAGATTATAAAGAGCAAGAAGAAGAAGAACAGTGCGGCTTTAGAGCAGGAAGATCAGGTACGGACAACGTATTTTGCCTAAAACAAGTCATAGAAAAGCTAGATAGCTAGATATTTGGAAAGCCACCTCACATTTGTTGACCTAGAAAAAGCATACGATACAGTCCCAGTATCCAGACTATGGAAGGTATTAGAACACACAAACATCAATCACACCTACATAACGGCACTTAAAGAACTATATAAAGACTCAAAATCAAGAATTAAGATAGGTAAAAAACTCACAGACTGACTCAGACACATTTATAGTAAATAAAGGACTACGTCAAGAATGTTGTATCTCTCCTACGCTTTTCAAAATATACGTAGCAGTAGCACTGAAAAATTGGAAGAGGAAGATCCACTGGCGTAACTAGCCATCTGACTGGGGGGGCCTAGGGTGGGCCTGGCAGAGGCGCCGATTTTTGAAAGTCCTCATAGGCGCAGGATAATATTTTTATAATTTTTTTTATAGGGGGAGGGGGAAACTCGCCGTAGGCGCCGGCGGAGGCGAATTTTTTTTTCCGGATGCCACGCCTAAAAAGATCTATTTTATAGTGTACAGGGTGTCCCAAATTCGAGGGTGACCATTGAGATATCAGAAACTATAAGAGATACGAGGTCGGTTAAATTATGCCAAAGTTGCGCAATTTTATAACCAATGAAATGCCGTTTGGAAATTTGAAAAATTCCGAATACTTTCGAAGATATTCGAAAAAAACCGAAATTTTGCAAAATCATTTTTATTTTTTCCCGAGTCTATTGAAGAGTAATTTTAAAATAAACGTGACTTCATCATTGTCACTTTTTGCCCTTTGCAAGTTGCTGTTACCAAATTTCAGATTTGGCGTTTTGTCTTTGGGCGGCCATCATCAACTTTTTTTTTTTCAAATACGGACCTGGATTTTTTATTCCAGATTTTAAGAGCCTCTGATATTCCAAATCCCATGACGTATCGCATTTTTTTCGAAAAATTTATATTATTGGCAGTTTCCATAAGAACTAAATGTGTTAGAGAGAGACAGAGAAAATTTTGGGAGGAAATTACTAAAAAAAAAAATAGTTTTTCGAATAAATGCGATACGTCATAGGTTTTGGGACATCAAAAGCCTCTAAAATCTGAAATAAAAAATCCAGGATCGTATTCGAAAAAATAAAGATGATGATGGCCGTCCAAAGACGAAACGTCGAATCTGAAATTTGGTAGCAACATCTTGTAAAGAGGAAAAAATGACAATGATGAAGTGCCATTTATTTTGAAATTGCTCTTCAAATAGACTCAGGAAAAAATAAAAATGATTTTGCAAAAATTCGGTTTTTTCCGAATATCTTCGGAAGTATTCAGAACTTTTCAAATTTCAAAACGGCATTTTATTGGTTATAAAATTGCGCAACTTTGCCATAATTTAACCGACCTCGTATCTCTTATAGTTTCCGATATCTCAATGGTCCCCCTCGAATTTGGGACACCCTGTATATATTTTTCTATTTTTTTCTACGAGCGTGCGAAAAGTGCTTTTTTCTGCACGCATTTTAGGCCATGAAAATATCACATCATTATCAAAATAATTATGCCTGGTACTTTTATGTCCTAAAATGCCTTATGTCCCGATTATTATCAAAGAATAGAGATGGAGAATAGCAACGTTAGCAATATAAAGTAATAGAGCATAGAATTGACCACAAATAACGGAAGGACAGAATACTAATACCTCCCTAATCTAAGACTAATACCACTTGTATAATTCTTATACAAAGTTGTGTAAATTTAAATTACATACATGATACTGATACTACCACACGGAACGGAATGACCATTAAATACGTTTGTACTTTCGTATTCTCTACGAGAGCTCCGAGCACCCATGAGAGGTTGCTCATGGGAACACCTGCTCCAATGCCCTCTTGTAGTTGGGAGCAGTGGCCTAGGGCCTGTTATTGCGATTAGCTGACTAAACCGGGCTTAAATCGCTTACCTAGCTAACCCAGCTTATCAGCCACTATAAAGTCATATCAGCAACACCGATTCACGGATTCACAGGAAAAATATTTAGTCAAACTCCCAAATAATCTATTATATTGCTAATGCTAATTTAATGGCTTTGGTATACTGAATAACTTCTGCACATTGCAATTTGCACTGATCTTTGGGTGGCACAATTGCACACAGCCCGTTCGTTGGTGGATCGGAGGATCAAATAGGGTCGATCGGCATCGCCGCGCATTACCGTTCAAATTTAGTAGGTAATAACATAAAATTATAATAGGTAACGTAGCTCTCATAAAATACCAAATTATTAAAGTTTTTTCTGGGAGGGGCCTAGCGACGTCTGGGAGGGGGGGGCCCGGCCCCCCCCAGGCCCGCCTGTAGTTACGCCACTGGAAAGATCCATGGAATGGGTATAGAGATAAATGATAGGTGCCTGTTTACTCTTCAGTTTGCAGATGATCAGGTCATAGTGGCCAGTGACAAAGAGAACATGCAATATATGATTAGAAAGCTGATAGAAGAGTATCAAGAATGGGGCCTGAGAGTTAATATAAATAAAACAAAACATCTTTGTGTAGGCAACCAGAACGGAAACTTGGAAGTGGACGATGGTCAGGAAATTCTGCAATGTCAAGAATATGAATATCTAGGTATCACATTCGACAACACCGGAACAAACGTGAAAGAAATAGAAAAGCGAATAGTTAAAGCTAAAAAAGTAATAGGATGCCTAAATGGAATATTATGGAGCAAGGAAATTACAAAGAAGAGAAAATTTAATATATACGAGACAATGATAAAGAGCAGCTTTCTATATGGAGCCGAGACTTGGAGAATTACAGACAGACAAAAGAAAAAAGTCGAAGCAGTTGAAATGGATGCTATTAGATCCATGCGAATCTCACGAAGAGACAGAATAAGGAACGACAATATAAAACAACTGTTTTCAAAAAAGACCAGCACCGGTGAGCCAAACATCATGCTATCTGGAAGTGCTGTCACATTACAGAGTCAGTTGAACATCTTGGGGGTTACTGCAGAGACCAACATGTCTTGGCACAGTCACGTGGCATATATTGCTAAAAAGGCCTCCCAAAAGCTGGGGGTGCTATTTCGTACAAGACATCTGTACACACCAAGCCAATTGCTGACACTCTACAAAGCCCAGATTCGACCAACTATGGAGTACTGCTCACATATATGGAGTGCAGCACCCAAACATACCTTAATGCTTTTGAATACCGTGCAAAAACGAGCTATCAAGCTGATCAATGACCCCGCACTTACTCGTAACTTGGATGGTCTCGAACATCGCAGATCTGTGGGCGATTTATCTCTCTTCTACAGGTACTATCACGGAAAATGCTCTGAAGAGTTGGCACGTA
Source organism: Ceutorhynchus assimilis (assembly GCA_917834065.1). NCBI lineage: Eukaryota > Metazoa > Arthropoda > Insecta > Coleoptera > Curculionidae > Ceutorhynchus > Ceutorhynchus assimilis. The sequence goes on from OU892280.1 coordinate 35,096,567, forward strand.
TGATTCCACCGAGAGTAGCACCTACCAGGCGAACCCGTCAAACAGACGGTAACCATGAATTTACTGTCAAACTAGAGGCACCAAGAACCTCATTATATCAGAATTCATATCTCTGGAGAACAGCATCGCCGTGGAATAAACTCCCTGCGACGGTTTTCCCTGCAGGTTACAACCTGAACCGTTTCAAGACCAACATACACCGACATTTCCGCGCACTTGCCGCTTCTCGAGCGTGATAGGACATTTCCTTGCGAGTGCGCAATATCCGTAAAAAAAAAAAAAAAAAACAAATGGGTATAGAAGGTACGATAGTCCAGGACATTGAAAAGAAACAACTTACCCGGTACGGACACGTAGAACGAATGCCAAATGACAGGTGGCCCAGAAAAATGCTGCATTGGAAACCAACAGGTAGAAGAAAACGAGGAAGACCAAAACTGGAATGGCAGAAGACCATACAAAAGTCCATGAGTGAAAGAAATATTTCATCAGAGGATTGCGACGATAGAAGAGGTTGGAAATTAGGTGTCTGACAACGAAGAAAGACGTTCTAAAACGACATGTATATATATGTATCTCAAAAATATTAGGTGTTGGGGGGGTGAAAATTGAAGCAGAATGAGGCAGGACCATAGCAACACAAGCAAGACTATGTTTTAGCGATCCTGCTTCCAATGTGTTCCCAAGCCAAGGATGAAATTACAAACCATAATGAAAATCCCTGTATTTCGAAAATGGTACGTGTTGCCGGGATGTGATTCAAAGCAGGATGAGGCAGGACCATAGCAACACAAGCAGGAACATGTTTGAGCGATCCTGCTTCCAGTGTGTTGCCAAGGGTGAAGTTATCAACCAAAATAAAAATCGTTGTATCTCGAAAATAGTACATGTTGCCGGGGTCAGATTTGAAGCAGGATGAGGCAGGACTATAGCAGAACAAGCAGGAAACTGAATATTTTTGGGCATCGTTACAGCGTTGCGCGATGCCAATGCGTGCGATGCAGGGCGATGTTGTGTTCATATTGGTAAGCGTTATTTAGTATCGTGCTAACATAATGTATAGTATATTAGTGCGCGTGCACATTGGCGAGCGATGAGCGGTGCGCGTTGAGCGGCGAGCGAAGAGCTGTGCTAACGCCCGCGGTGTTGTGTGCACATTAAAAAGTTTACTTTGTGAGCGTTTCCAAATTAGAATTGTTCTAGCTAGCAAGATGCCTACTTTGATGCTTAAACCCACGTTTAGCTTTAATTAAATTAAAAAGAAAAAAAAAGGAGTGCATCTGATATTTGGAGAACTCCATCATTTGTATCATGGACTTCGATGTAATCCGTCCAGATTTTTTGAGTTTCTTCATATGTCCATTGAAACTTTCGACTAAATTTTAACCAAAGTAGAGAACAGGCTTCGAAAGAAATGTGCCAATGCCAAGAAGCCAATTTCACCAGCTAAAAGACTCTACGTAACTTTAAGGTAAGTAAAAACAAAAACCTACAGGTACAGTGACTCTATTCTCTTTAAACAATAGCGAGCGACAATTAACCTCCAGCCACTCTTTTTTGGTAACTTCAGTTTATCTGTAATTTTTGTTTTTATCATTCCATAAAACAGTTCTCGATTTCACCTCGGAAATTAATAACTCCTTGTCAATATGATCTTGTTGAGAAGATATATTGCTTAATTTACATTACAATCTACTTTATCCGTGTCGCGGTGCCGCTTGCAATTCGATCAAAAACCAAAACTAAGCGGCGCGATGCGATACCGTGCAACGCCAACGCTCACCGCTCATTGCAATGTACACACTCTAATCTACACTTCACTGTTCGAAATATTTTACGTCGACGCTCATCGCTCACCGCGCATCGCTCGCCGCTCACCGCTCGCCAATGTGCACGCGCACTTAGATTAGATTAGATTTGTTTGAATGGAGATGGCGGAGAGGCGTCCTCTACCACTGCCACCTTGTCAGATATATTGTGGTATCTCGTATCTGTCCTTGGAGTGTGTTATCTAGACCTCTCCTTTTTATTAGACTCCAGAGCCATGATACTGGCCACCCCATGTAGCTTGCCAGATTGGGCTTTCCTCTTCAAGCCTCGCAAACCTAAGCCTGCATAGCGCTTCGCAATGGCACCATACATGACGGCAGTTTATTCCGCCTCCTGGCAGAACCTGCACAGGCTATCCTCTACCAGGCTCATTCTTTCCAAGTGCTTGTTGAGTTTACAATGCCCTGTTAATTGACCTACTGTTATCCTAACAATCTTGCTGCTATGGCTTATTAGGTCCGCTGTGAACTTGGGCGAGCAGGATTTGATAAATTGCTTTGTCTGTCATTCTCCTGGTATTCGCTGCCACCAGCTCTGGAACTCTCTGTCTATCCAGTTCTTGATAGATGTTTTATAACTGCCTACAGAAATTTCGCAGAATGGTTCTGGGCCTATCATCTCAGTGGCCGAGCCTCCGTTGGCTAAGTTATCAGCCTTTTCATTTCCTGGGTGGCCCTCATGGCCTGGTACCCAATCTATGGTAAGTTTATTGGACAGGCTCACCTCTTCTAGGGCACATATAGAGTCCCCAATCAGCTTGGAGCTGATCTTTCCGAAACTGCTTGCCTTTAGGGCCGCCTGGCTGTCCGAGTAAATAACGATGTTTTTACTCTTAACTTTCCTTTCATTTATCAGTATGGCACAGTGCATTATTGCAGCGATTTCTACCTGAAACACCGTGACGTAGGTACTGTCCGAGACATGTGTATATTTCCACCCTAGGTCTATCCCTTTAGATGTCGGCTCCGACCCCCTTGCTGGTCTTGGAGCCGTCGGTGTACCAGATGTGGTCTTCTTTAATTGGAGGACCTTTCTTCCTTTCTTTCCTATCTGGTATGAAAACCCGGAAGTGCCTGCTGAAGATGAAAATAGGTGTTGTTTTGTGTGGAGGGCATCTCGAACAATGAGCTGACCTCTAAATCCTCCTCTATTTTCCAGCTCATGGTCCTTTGGGTGGTGTTTTATAATTGGACCCTAGCCGTGGTTAAGTCTGTATAGTACCGCCTTTACTTCACCTTGTATGTAGATATGTAGTGGCGGCAGGTTTAGCAGCACCTTCAAGGCTGCGGTTGGGGCTGTTTTCATGGCTCCCGTGGCGCAAGGCAGGCTAACCTTTGTACACTTTGAAGCTGTCTGATTGCTATGGTCTGTGTGACCTTTGTACCCCAGGCATCACCATTTTGTATAAGCATATATTCATCTTTGCATTAAGTCCCCAGCTTTTTCCACAACGCCTTTTACATCTTCCCGGGGAAATTTTAGCCTTCTGCACAACTTTATTGAAGTGTGGACCCCAGGTCATCTTTTGGTCAAAAATAACTCCTAGATATTTGACCTCTTTTGAGAAGGGGATTTCCGCTCCATTAAGCTTAGGACATCGAAGTCCTCTTAGTACTCTTTTCTTTGTGATCGGAACAGTTCAGTAATTACGGTTTCCTGGGGATTAAAGGACAAGCCTTCATTCCTGCACTAGTTATCTAGTTCAGTGCTTTTTGAGTTTTTTCAGAGACATGTTCTAGATGATGTATATTATTTGTGAAGTATTTTGTTTGTGGAAAACCCACGATTACCAATGCTTATTTTCGGAAAAAAAAGAACAAAAGCAGTTCATGAAGTGAATCAATTTATTAAGAATTTATGAAGAATTTTATCAACTGTATCCTCAACTTCCGAAGTGCTGGACGTGTTTGTATTTCAGAAATTAACAATTCTCTGTCCTGTAACAATGTCTGGCTACTCTTGCTTCATGTTCGTTTACCTTTTTTAGGACTTAAATTATACTACTTGAAAAAAAAAACTATCAAATAGTGCATGACGCTCGAAATTTTCAAGCAGGTTAAAACCACTAGCGGTGCGTCGCGCAACACCGCGCGACGCGCCGCGACGCTCCAGTGTGAACATGTTCATTTGAAATATAATGTTAAAATTATTTTTGGGCATTGCTACAGCGGCATCGCGCAACGCTCACCGCTCGAGCGGTGTCAATGTGAACGCGCACTTTAAGGCTCGTTTTCACGGTGAAAGTACTCTCATGATAGTCGCCTCGATAGTCCTATCATGAAAGTCTAGAAAGAGTACACTTAGTGTTTCTGAAAGACTTCTGAATGAACTTGCTGTAGACTACAGAAGACCCAAGAACTTTTTTAAGCTTCTTACGTTTAAACGAGGAAATGTTTAATACGTTCCAATTCTCGGGAGAAAAAATACAAATGTCTATGTACTATTGTATTTTACGAGGTACTATAGTTAGCAGCGTCGACAAAATTTAAAACCGAATGAGCATCCATTAGCTGATCATCCTGTATAGAAATAATAGCAAAACACTAAATAAAACTTACCAAATTAGATTCTGAATCATTTTCAGCTACGGAAAATCATATAAGTTTTGGTTTATATACATTACCAGCGCCCGTTCCAGTTCCTATAGACTTTCTTATTTTAGCCACTTCTTGATTATATGTAGGTATATCTAATGCTCCTAATTTTCTGCCCAAGTTCTTTAATTGCACTCAACCAAATAGTAGCATAAATAAATAGAAGTTGTTCTTTGATTTAATGAACAATTCATTAAAATCGGTCCAAAGAACGGCTTCTTTGATCACATGAACTCTACGTTATTGAAGGATGAACAATTTCTTAATTCCTATTTCGATTCATCTTGTGTATGAACAACGAACATTAAGGTATGTAGCAAGGTTTTTGTATTAATGAAACTTTTCATAGTAACAATAAACATCGTTCTTAGTTTATATGTACTTTTTCATTGTCGTGATGAACAGACGGCATAATATTAATAAAGCCCAGATATAATTTTATGAAACCCTTTCATTGTATTTATGAATCACAGTCTTGAATACTAAGAATTTCATTCATTGTATTTATTAATGACGTTTTCAATAATATGTACCATATTCTTTATTTTTATTAAAATAATTTCATGAATTATGCCTTAAAAATATTTATGATTTTAAATGAGGTAAAGGGTAATTTTTAATATTTGCGTGTCCCCTGTACTGATGAATATGAGCAATAGGAAAAAAGCTTTTAATGCAAAAGTTGCATGGTTTCTTCGTATCATCTTCCAGAATTGTCAAACAAACCAATGGGCATCCCAAAATCTGAAAATTTAAAAATCTAAGTACCTACTTATGTATTTTTATTTTAAATGACACTAACCGTATATTCTACTATCTTTCAAATCCTCCTTAAATCCTGTTTCCATAAATATATAATATATCAATATTTGTTCCAGCTGTTTCTGAACTATCAACATCCAAAGTTTCTAAAACAAGCCACATCAGAAAATTAGATTTGATGCCTTGGCTGGTTTCCTTGCCTCGGCTATGAAACACTAGCTGCGTCATTGAATCCTCTGCTTTTCTACCTAGTGAAACAAAACCATTTAACAAAAATATACCGATGAAAAAAATTACAACTTGATTTGAGATTGGGTATATTTACTTTTAGAGACTTCAGTATTCCTTAGAAATTCTGAGGAGCTCTTGACGCTTTTGTCTTTAACGTTCTCCCCCGGATGACATTTAAATCTGTAGGTCATTTCTTTCGCATTCCCATTTTGAGACTAGACCGTCTCCGTGCAAGGCATCAAAGTCCTACCTACATAATAGGTATACATATTATAGAGGTAATAGAGGTATACAACTTACCTTTAGAAAAAACCGGCGACAGGTATAACCGACTTTCTATTTAACACTTCGAACAACACAAAACCGAAAAAACCGACTTGAACGAAGTACGTAGAAATGCACCCAGAAAATAGAAATGTAATTATTCCTATTTCAACATATTTTTCTATGTCGTTGCCCGACTGCAGCTACCTTTGCGCATGTGCTTAGGAACTGTCTACATTAATGCCATGAACTGGTTCATTGTATTTATGATTTATCTTGATGTAATGGTTGCAGCTTTGTTTCTAGGAATATTTGCTTGTTTTAAATGAACCGTACAGTGTATCAATGAATTTCGTTCTTAAAAGTTTCTAGTAAGGCTATATGAACCATATTCATATTATTCATGTTAATATTCATTTAAATTATGAATATTCCGTGGAAGCTCCTATCAAAGAAATTTTCTTTAATATCAAGGTTTAATTTCATAATATCAATGAACTTAGTTCTTGTAACCGATGCACTATTCAACATAGATTCATGTAGATGACTATTCATAACTTAATGAAGCTTCATTCTTTATTTTAATGATAGCTGTTCATGAAATCATAATACTTACAGTTTTCTGTACTTGGGATTAATGAAAATTTCACTGAATCAATGAAAATGTAATTGATGAAAGCAGTTCATTGATATTATGATCGAGATTTTTTTGAGTGTGCAGGAAGTCCTGATAAGGGGGGCAGAATTTCTTCAGCATGATCCCTCTTTACTCTGTTTTTGAAATCGGGCAAGCTTTTCTTCCATAGACATGGAAATCTTTCATATTCTTTCAAAAATTTTATTACATCAAACCGCTGGTTCATCATTTTATCGAAATAATTTTTGATATTTTGATTACAAGACATCTGGCCGCTATTAAAAAAACGACAACCTATCGCGAAAGTATTCCCAACTATCTAGTCAAGCGAGACAGTGCGACAGCACTGTCGCGTCAGCATGATAGCTACTATCGGGTTATTTACATGGTGATAGTTTATGTGATAGTTGCTATCCAGACAACTATCGCAAAAACTATCACCGTGAATACGAGCCTTTAGCGATCCTGCTTTCAATGTGTTTCCAAGGGTGAAGTTAGCAACCAAAATAAAAATCGCTATACCTATCTCGTAAATAGTACGTGTTGCCGGGTCAGATTTGAAGCAGGATGAGGCAGGACTATTGGACTATAGCAGCACAAGCAAGAACATGTTTTAGCGATCCTGCTTGGAATGCGTTGCTAACTTCCCCGACATCCTGCGGAACTCCACTTTACATGGTTGACTTTTGCACTATTTCTGTCTTTGATCCAAGGGTTTCTCTTTTTGTCGTAGACTTTTATGTCCACGGACCTTAGATACTTTGTCGGCACTGCATTCGGTGAATATCCAAGTTTAATCATTATGGGAACATTGGCTGATGGAAACTTTTCAGGTAAATTAGATTTATTTTTTTTGATTCTTCAGGATCTATTTGGCTAAGCTAGCTTCGTTCTTCGTACAATTTCTGTTGTTTGGTTGCCAGATTTTGTCAGCTTCAGTATCTGTTCTAGGTAAGTAGAAGTGTTTCCTGACTCTTTCCAAAGAGGCATTTTAAATGGTGACTCTTCTTTATTCGTTGTTATTCGTGATCGTTTTTGTCATCTTCATATATTCATCTATATGCCTATGAGTTTAGTTTATTGCATACATCCTTCCATTTTCAGGGTGAAACAATTCGACGAAATCAGATCTTTTTATCTATCTACTCTTTTGATTGGTCTGGAATTAATGTTCACTTACAGCTGTTTCATTTAATCTCCTTGATACCCCTAAGTTATAGATTCAATAATCTCTAAAGTGTTGACAGCCGAGCCTCTTCTGTTCCTTTCTTTCATCAGCTTCTCAGTAACTGTCTTCTCGTTAATTTCTCCCAGATCTCAAATTCTTCGATATCATTTGAATGTACGCAGATGTTTCCATTTTAAACCAAGTATAAAATTATCAAATAAGCACGAATCAAGTTAAATCATACAGAATTTTCTCATTATTCTGTGTCTATATATTATTTAATAGCAGAATAACATAATTAGCTCCATCTCTGACGTGAAAAAAATAACCAAATCATAATATCGTCGTACCCCACACGGATGGAACAGTGCCCAGAAGTGCGTCTTAAAATAGAACGGAATCAGAAGCGCGAATATAAAATTTATAATACCTACCTACTCTGGGATTTGAACAGCGACGAATTAAAATTTGCTATATTATGTTTAAAAATAGTACTGAATCACTGAATGGGAGATAATTTTTGAATTGATGCATGACGATAATCCTTATGTATTTATAGCCTAGAAAAAAATCTTTAAAAATTGCAAGTTAAACTAATAAATTGTCAAGAAAAACTCCACTTTTTTATCGGAAAGTATCTACCAACATCTAAATCCATATTTTGCCAACAAGCCACATAAAAAGCACACACATGTTCTCCATTCCTTCGCGATAATAAACACGCTTTTTATTGGTGATCCCTTGTGGCGCGTGTTTACTGTTATGTTTGGCTCCAGTAGGGCAACGTGTGGTACCTACTAACGGTAATTAGTGTCGTCAGTTAATGAGTCAGTAAAACTATTTGGTAATTAGTAGGGAAGTGCTTGGCACGTCGTTATATGTATAAATGTATATTTTATGAGAAAAGCTGAAATTTGTGGACTAGCTAATGGAACGGTAACATTCAGAATAATAGAAATAACCAATCACTTCTTGGGAATTTGCTTGTACTCATTTTTTTCAAGCTTGAACCATGAAGGGGCTATGTGTTCAATTCGATTCGTATGTGTACCTATAAAAACATTTCAAATATGACCAAATTTAACCTAGGACTTAGTGCTGAAATCTTTCCTGTCCGGCGGGTATCAATCGTTATCTAGCCTGTTAGCATGGATCAAAGTCAAGAGACATTGTTCTAACGACCTTTAAACGACTTCACATTAACAGGTTGGCAAAGATTTGGTCAAATTCTACGTTTTAGCTGACAACATTAAAATATTTAGATTTATTACGATGGTGTCGAAGGAATTTATTAATGTTGCCAAGAAAAAGTTGTGGTTATAAGTTATAATGTTGCATTCAACAACCCCTTCTGCGGGCGTAAAAAAAATGAAGGGAGAAACATTGATGATTGATGATCTGAAATCATCTTTAAGCAAAATACTAGTAGAGTAAGAGTATTATTTGTTGAATCTGTATGGAAAATTATCCAAATTGAAAATAAAGCATCTTCTCGTTATCCCAAATATAGATTCCATAGTTTGCACTTTTTGTTATTCCAAAGAAAAATAAGACGCACGTAGTGTTTATTTAAAATAAAGCCCAATCGTTTCAGTAACCTTGTAACTTTACAACATTTGTCAACATTCCTCTTTTTGTTTTTCTTCTAGGTACGTACTGAAATGTCATAATCGGCGCGCAAATTGAATTCGCACACTACAAAAATAATAGTCCCCATAAATCCCTCCCGTCTAAAAATAGGGACGTCTTGTGTAAAAGTAAATGCGCGCTATGCGAATGTTTTCGTTTGTTGGCTCCATTTTCGTAATTCTTGGCATTTATTATATCCGATTTCAGGCGATGCACAATGGAAATATTTCTGTAAAGCTGCTTTCTTGGTTTGCAAATGATGTCTGGAACAAGGCACACATTGGTTTTAAAAACTTTAGGTCAATTGCACATCCAAAACCATTTGGACGAACATCATTACATACTTAATTTTTGCAATTTGTTGTAGACCCAAAAGCCCTTATGGTACTTTCAAAGATAGTTTTGTTTTATTCAATACAGCATCCACATATGACCTATATCAAAATATTTCACAAAATGAAGTACATGTGAATGTCAAACTTTGAATTTATAACTTGGATTTTGCAAGTTATAAACATAAACATTTACTTGGCAGGGAGAACACTACATAACAACGTTTCGAAACTATCCAAGCTTACTACAGAAAAAGGCGATGGAGCAAAAATGCATTCCGCGAATAGTTCGGTAATCGAAATTGGCATTATCAGCACACAATTTGTAATTTACTCGGGAAATTTGAACAAAGTGGGCTCGGAACTAGTATTTGATGAATAGCAGATTATTTTCAACAATTCTACGTTGTACGCTATTGGAGTATAATAATATAATTTTTATGAGATCAACTCTATCGAAGATCTTTCGTTCAATACCTGGCCCACAACAGCAGAAACAGAAGATATCATCTGATAATGACCTCAACATCTCAAAAAATATACGAATATTACTCCTTCAGACATTATTTTGGGTTTATTTCAAAAATTACCTATAGTAGATCAAATAGCCTCTTCTCGCATCCATTGTTGAACATAGGCCTCCTCCAAAATGTTCCAGTTGTCTCTGTTCTGAGCAGTTGCGACCCAATTTGTTGAGGTCCTTTTTGGGTCGTCTGTCCAGCGAGTGGGAGGTCTTACTTGGATTCGTTTGTCGGCCCCTCAATGAGTTTCGACTTGGCCTGCTTATTTCCACTTTTGTTTTGCGATACGTTCTACAATATCGTCCACCCCAGTTCTTATACGGATCTCATTATTCCTTACTCGGTTTTTTAAAGTCAATCCAAGCATGGATCTATTCATTTGTCTCTGTATAAGATAATCTCAATTTTTCTGCTGATGGTTGGTGAGAGTCAATGACTCCACACCATAGGTCAGGGCTGGGAGGACGCACTGTTTGAATGCTTTTCGTTTCAGGGATATTGGAATGTTAGCTCTAAACACATTCCTCATTTTTCCGAATGCTGCCCATCTCAAGGTTATTCTTCTTGTCAATTCGCATGTTTGGTTATATCTGTGAATTCTCATCTCATGACGCAGGTATACGTACTTTTCCACTATTTTTATTTTGTTATTGCCTATCTGAAGTTGCTCACTGGGAACCAGATTAGTCATCATTTTGGTTTTGGAGAAGTTTATCTTTAGGCCCACTTCTTGCGTGAAATTTGGAAGTTCCTGGAGCATTTCTTCAGCTTCGCCTATACTGTCTGCTATTAGAACAATATCATTGACAAAGCGAAGATTATTTAGACTTTCCTCATCGATGATTATTCTTTTAAGCTCCCAAGGTAATTTCTTGAAAGCATGTTCGAGAACTGTGATGAACAGCTTGGGTGACATAGTATCACCCTGTCGGATTCCTCTTTTGATTATAAATTTTCTGGTGGTGGAGTGAAGATTTATGGATCCGTACCTATATGTTTTTGATACTTTCGCAATATCGGTGATCTACATTATCTCAAGATTGCAGGAAGCTCCACGGTGTCCAACGCCTTTTGGAAGTCTAAAACCACCAATACCAAAGGACGGTTGTAGATATTCAATACTCTTTTCTATGAAGGTTTTGAGACACTGAAGGTGATCGTTGTTACCGAACCCAAAGAGGATACCAGCCTGTTTCCGGGACTGATCAAAGTCCAATTTAGCGTCTAGTCGATTTACTATTCTGCGAGTATAGGTTATTGGGTAGACTTATTGGTCTGTAGGTCTCGAGGTCTGTTCTGTCACCTTTTTTATGTAGTAAGATCATAATTGAGTTGCTCCAGTTTTCCGGAATGTTACGATTCTGCAGACAAAGATTGAACAGATTTTGAATTTTTCTCATTAGTGTTGGCCCTCCTATTTTTATAGCTTCTATGCGATTACACCATCTTTTTCCTGGGCTTTATTCGTGCTTTTATTTTTTAAAGCATTTTGGGTTTCATCTATGATGGAAACATCCGGAATATTTTTTGATCTTTGGTTTTGGACTTTTCTTTGTAGATAGTCTGTTTTATTCATTGTCTGATGATTATATAAAGTTCCGTAGAATTTATCGACTATTTGAATCAACTTTCCTCTGTTGGTTGTGGATTCTCCGGTCTGAAGTTTAAAGATTTCCTTTCTGCCACTTGTAAATTCCTTTTTCATCACTTTTATGCTCTTATTTTCTTCAATGGTCTGTATGATTTGGCCTTTTTTAATCTGCCTTAGATCTTTCCTGATGGCTTTGGAGATATCTCTATTGACTGTGTTGATGATTTGTAGATCAGTGTCTTTGTCGCTTCCACTTGAATTAAATCACCTTTCAGCCCTTTCTTCCTTAGGTGTAGTGAGGCCAAGACTCTGGAGTAAGTGGATATAGAAGATCTCTGAGTAGGGAAATTTTATTCTGAAAACGTTCTAGGGCCCCAACGTTCTCCAGAAAATATGAGCCTATTTGTTCACTGAGCGAGCTCTAGTAAAGCTAGACTCATACCGAAAACCATCTGCTTATAAAAGCGCCTTGTATCAAGTAATTTAGGCTGTTGAATTTTTTGTCGATGAGGAAAATGGGATTTTCATTTTTTTTTTTCAAGAGAAGCCATAAAATGAGAATGGATTTCAAATAATTCCCTAACAGTTTCATATATAGAGACTTGTGGGCGTCGTTAAAAAATTACAGACGTTTACATTAGCCTCAAGAATGCTTAAACATTGTTTTAAAAATAAAACTTATTTTCGGGAGATTCTTCAAATTCATATTCAAAAAAAAAATGAGAAGCTCCCAGTTTTTAGCGAAAAATAATTCCCAACTTAAAAAAATGTGTCATGCAATAAGCTCTCTCGTTTACCGAATCAGAAAGCTATATATAAGCCACTGACAAAATTATTTTCAAAACAAAACAACAAAATAAGGCTTTTTGGCACAATTCTTGAACCTGAATCACATCAGCTTGTGGGGCTAAATTTAAATTTTAACTATTTTTGGCTCAACTATTGGATAGCAAGGATTCAAATTTTCACAAAAGAGAGCTAGTGAAATTAAAATTACATCGCAAGTAATTGCAACTACCTACTGCCAAGAAACACTTTATAAGTACCTATAGGATTTAATTAAGGAATGCGAATTTTTAACTTTATGTAGCTACATACTTTTGCTTAATTTTTCGAATAAAGATGATACATAATGTAGTTTCTTAATTTTATATTTTAGGCTTTATTGTTTCATTTTGCTAAAATTTTGTTTTCATTTTAATCATAAATTTTTCCTTCAAAAATCAAAGATTATGTCATAGAAAAACAAACAAAAAAATGGTGAACTAATTTATGTCTGAAAAAAAACTATAAATCTTATCGAAGAACATTGAAAAAACTTGAAAAGTATGAAAAAAAAAAATAAAAAAATATTGAACATTACATTTTAATTTTTAAATCCACTACATTGAAATAAGAGGATAAGAAAACTTTGAATAAGTTTGTGTTCATAGAGTTACTTATGTTTTAAATTAAGCAACTTGTCTTTTTAAAAAAACTTTATTACTTAATTTATAGGTAACGTGTCAACCCAGTGAAGCGAACTAAAGAACTTACTTTATTATTGCCTTGCTCCTATTTATATAAAAGATTGAATGCTGAGCTAGCCTATGAGTCCTATGACTATGACTAATTGTTATTACAAATATCCTGAATCATTGGAGATGGCCATATAATAGGGTACTTGCATGGAAAATTAAATTGATTATTGTTTATTGCAAACTGTAGGAAATCGAAAAAAAATCGTTACTTTTTTTTTATTTCGCCCAAATATGATTATTCCGGAAGTTATTCAAATATTAAGTTTTGTATATATAGATATACTGAGCATGTGCAACGTCACTAATTTATTAGATAAGTGACTTCATAGGCAGATTTCATAGTGTTGTATCTCCGTCAATTTTTGACTAAGAAGAAAAAGAAAAAACACGTGTTAACTTATTTTTCATGGACTATCGAAATCAGCAATAAAAAAATTTGATGCAAGGAGCCTATTCCTCAATCCTTAAGTCTGAGAAAATCCGGGTTGATTTTCGAGGGGTTTCAATTTTATGTCCACCTTTACATTGTTTTTAGATTTCTTATTTTTACAATAATAATATACTTAATAGAAGCACTGCATTAATAATAAAATAATTATAATAATTAGAGTTACCGATACACTAGTGTTTACAACATCAAATTCCTTTAGCGGGTGTACAATTAATTTTTGAACATTTTTCATATACTCATGAATATTATTTAAATCGATTTCATCTAATTCCAAAGGTTCAACATTTTGAACAAGATTCTCATCGATATTCATTGATGGCAACTTTAATCTAGATTAATAGTATAAGCTTTTTACGAATCATATTATTTATTCCTTATGCTAACTTTATAATCCAATGATAGAATCAGTAGGTACAGGTTTATCCACTGATTCTATCGTATTCTGATTGGAACATTGAAAATCAATTTTTTCTCCAAACGTCAAAAAAACGTCACTTTATTAACCCCTGTCAAGATGTCAGAAATGGTATTTCTATGCTGCTAGGCAAATCCAGCGGGTTAACACCTGTCGAGGTGGTAGAAATTTAATTTTTCTATTTTGGTGTCATATCGAAGTCTTTTCGACACTAAAAGTAGTTTCGAAAAGAAGCTCTTTGTGACACTCCTTTTTTACTTATCGGAGGTTGGTAACACTGGCTGACTGATGGCCATCGAACTGTCATTCGCGATAAAAAAATAATAGAAGATTTCTATATTTGGCATGTAGTGTTGCCAACCTAAACATATGAAATCAGGAAATATGAGAATAAAATTTCCAAGAAAAGTTTGTTTTTTTCAATTAAACAATACCAAAATAGAAAAAATAGTATAAAATATTCGTTTCATAAGACATTTTATCGCACTCGCCCTTTAGAAAACTCGCCTCCGGCTCGTTTTCTAATATAGGGCTCGTGCGATAAAATGACGTCTTATGAAACTTGTATTTTAATGCACTATTCTATGCTGCTAGGCAACCGCAGCGGCAAGTAGAAGTACTTTTAGTGCCGCTGGAGCAGCAGCAAAAGTACTTTTAGTGCCGCTCGTACTTTTACTGCCGCTCAACCATTCAGTTACCCCCGAGCTTACTCCATTCGTTTGGAGAAAAAATAGTGTATTGCATACGGAGTAGAAGCATTTTTTTGTGCTTCAGCAGTATTGCAAGCCTCACTACGTTCGGCTTGCAAACCTGCTGCTTCATAGCACAAAAAAGTAAAGCTTCTACTCCTAATACAACAATATACTATTTTCTGCGATTGACAAGAAATGTCAGCATTTTTGAACGGTTGACAGGTCGCAAAACTCAATAATCTGGTATTTTCATTATGTTTCAATAGTTGCTAAGGAATCAATGCATAACAATACGCGCCCTAAGGAGCCTCGCAATAATAGTATATTACATACCGAGTAGGAAATGAAAACTTTCCTCCGAGGTTTGTATACTATTTTATTTGCAAGCACACAATTAATTATGATTAGTCAATCAATTTTTTTAATATTAAAAAAATAAAACAAATATGCCAAAATGTGTCATTTACTGCTTTGACATTTTTACCTGACATGTTCTCATTGTTGCCAGCAAAGGTAAATAAATTAGAGTGAGGGAAATCGGTGAGGGAAGTCGAATAGGGAAATCGGTGAGGGAAATCGAAGAGGGAAGTGACACAGGTAAAGTGTCACTTCCAAATTTTTAAAAAGTCAGTAATGACAAGATTACATATATGATTGCAAATAAAATAGGTTACCGAACCTGAAAATTGGCACTTTTCGATTCTCCAAAATAAAACGTAGAGAACAGATTAACATCCTATATGAAACTTCTTAATATCATAGAATTCACTAGAAATCATTAATTTTCTGCAAATTAACTTAGAACTTTCAAATCGTATGGCACTTTCCCCTAACTGGCAACGGCAACCAATCGAGACACAAAAATAGAGTGACTATACGTACAGTATTTCGCTTTATTGTACATTCTACAGCATTTTGAAAGTCCGTTCAGCATTCGATTTTGTACAGCAAACATGCTAACATATAGAGATTCGGAAATTATTTAAGTTTCCTAGAAAATTTCCTGATTCCGGGGGAGGGGCGTAGAGCTTCTCAACCAGTGGAGGATCTTATTGGTCTATACCTGAAGGGGTTCATACCCAAAGTAGGACCCAGTAGGTGATGATACCCACCGCAGTTGCTGCAGAATTTGTTTACGGGTTCCACGCCAAAAAGTACCTATTTTAAGCTTCCAAAAAAATAATTTGTGTGTTTTTTCAATAACTAAAATTTTCTTGGCTACGCGACTGGTGATTCTCGTACTGTTGAATAATTGGAACAAAAAGACAAACATTTAACAGAAATTCAACCGATATTTTTTGAAGTTCTTGTTATTTAAGAATGCTATGATGTTCGTTTCTGAGGTGTCGTATAATGATTCAGAAATGATTCAATTGATTGTGTCTGGTCAAGAAGGTAAGTTAAAGATGATATAGCGCGTATCTAGTTTTTCTAGAGCTTTGTTTACTTGTAAGAGCGTTTTTTGTGTTGATTCTAAACAATTCCTTATAGTAATGTTAATATGACAATAAACATGATGGTGACTAGTTATTATACAGGGTTGGCTCAAAAAAACCTGTATTTTGTTTTTGGGCTTTAACTTTTTTTGTTGTTGAGCAATTTCTTTTTGTTTTGGCTTGTTTGAAAGAGAAAATTGAACAGGCTAACGAATCAAAGTGAAACTTTTGACATTTGAGTAAAATTCAAAATGGCAGACTTCTTCATAAATTACCTAACTTTGGATAGCGCTGGAACTTTTTTGTGACCCCCCTGTATAACTTTTTCTGATAAATTCTTAAAGTACATCATTTTCCAAACATTTTAAGGCCTCGACAGGAAAAATCGAAGTGAAATATTGAAATTTTTGTAATATCGAATATCACCTTTTCATATCCAAAACTAGATATTTTTTGAAGAAGTCCGCCATTTCGAATTTTTCTGAAATCTCAAAAGTTTCACTTTGATTCGTTAGCCTGTTCAATACTCATCCAAACCATCCAAAACAGAAAGAAATTGATCAACAACAAAAAAAGTTACAGCTCAAAAACAAAATTCCGTTTTTTTTTAGCCCACCCTATATAACTGGTTCCTTGATAAATCGGCAATAATGGATTTATCAGTTTTTCGATCTTGTACTGCGCGTTGAGCATTGGAAGTACAAAGATGATTCCCACGAATATTACATTTTTTCTGAAAATTATAAACGTCTTTAAACATCTTTAGGGTGTCATTGACCTTAATGTTTTTATTTTATACATTTAATTTCGTTAAAACATTGGCTTTCTTCGCATTTGGTTTTAAGTGGATAGTTTCTTAAGTTGCTTGAAAGTTTCTGCTGTTTCCGTATTAATTTTACTAGGTGTTCCATGGTGTGAGTAGAATTTGATTAAGTTTTGACAAATATTTTAAATCTCAATTGCATTTTCGTTAATAGGATACGCAGTTGCAAATTTTGAGAAACTACCTATTTTTGTTAAATATTTTTGACCAGATACTGAGTAGGTATCTCTATATAAATGAGCTCAAAAGGTTTTGAACTTGTAAGGATTTCGATCATATTTTGTTTTCTGACAAGTTTCACGAGTACATATTAATGAAATTAATTACATCGAGTTGAAGGCTTGGCCAATTATATGACTGTTTAATATTTTTGATGTTTTCTACTATACCTTGATGTGATGTTTTTGTTGTGTGATATCGTTCAATTACCTCTTTTCATTCTTCTTGATCTGTTACATCTTCAAGAAGGGTGTTGGAAATCACAAGTTTAAATGTATTATTCCTGAAAGTTTCTTGGAATATCCTTAAAACAAGAGGTTCTAATTCTTTATAGGGAAAATATAGACAATAAGTGTCTGGTACTAAATAGTCTCTGAATAGGCTCCTTGCATCAAATTTTTTTATTGCTGATTTCGATAGTCCATGAAAAATAAGTCAATACGTGTTTTTTCTTTTTCTTCTTAGTCAAAAAATGACGGAGATATAACGATATGAAATATGACTATCACGTCACTTATCATATAAATTAGTGACGTCGCACATGCTCAGTATAGTATATACAAAACTTAATATTTGTATAACTTCCGAAATAATCATATTTGGAGGAAATTTAAAAAAAGTAACGATTCTTTTTCGATTTCCTACAGTTTGCAATAAACAATAATCAATTTAATTTTCCATGCAAGTACCCTATTGTTCTTTTCTTTGTTTCGAACAATTTTTTCGTTGTCAGATACGGCCTGTTCCTTAGTAGTTCATTTAAAAACTATTTGATTCTTGTGAGTATTCACACTTTTATCCACATATGGCGCTCCTAAGATAGGATTTTCAGTAGCTGAATGGATTGTTTCTGTTTCAGATCCAGTTTTTTCCAATAATTTTTTATTTCGATTAGGCGATCCTTTATGTTCATTGGATGGTCCTGGTTTTGGCGATTCATTATTATTTTCTTTAGATGGTCCTGGCTTAGGCGATTTATTTTCTTTAGATGGTCCTGGTTGGCGATTCGTTTTTATTTACAAAAGTTACCTTCTTACCGCCTGCTCTGGGACTCTGTGCTCTATAGAATTCTACAGCTCGCTTTCTATAGTAGATATCTACTTTCAAAAGCGATAGTCGGCTGAAACGGCACTCTGTGTCACTATCGACAACAGTTCGGCTACGTTCTTGGATCCTTTTATCATCCTACTAACCATTCGAAAAACGTAGTACAAATCTAGGGGAAACTCTAGGGAATTTTTATTTGATTCCTAAGAAATGTCAATATTATTTATTGAATTGACTGTATACGTCATGTTTTTATTATTTGGTTTGCTTGTTTATACCATAACTATTTTTGCTTCCTGAAAGTTGAGTGTAAGTTTAAAAATTATGCTTTGTTGCCCATTAATTAAATTATTATTAACAATATTGTTGAAGAAGATGAGAAGCTTGAACATATTTGTCTGGAAAATATCCAGTGATGAGTGATACCCAACCAACAACAACAGTCACTGTTTTCAAAAAGAAGATGTTAGATTTGAAGGAATAATCGGGCAAAGCTATAATATTTATGTGGCTACAAACTATGTCAAGAGGAGAGCAATAGAGAAAGTATCAATAGCCATCAGGGTTCAGTTTCCTGTGACTCAAGATGAGAAAAATTTTATTGAAGCAGGATGTATGGAAAAAATTAATTTTCGTGTGATCACTATCACACAGTCGATGGAACCCACATTGAGTGAAATTATTAGACCACATGACGAAGAACCTTGGCTAATGACACCTAGAGAAAACACTGCTCCAGGAACTCCAGAGTTCAATTATAGCCAAAATCACATCCAAACTCGAAATTGTATCGGTGTGTTTAAACATGCCCCAGAAAACGTTGGGCGCTTTGTAATTGTTTGTGTTATTTTACATAATTGCTCGGAAGGGAGACTGAATGGTCCCCAAACCTCATATCCGAAGGGATAACATTCAGATACCGAGGTATCATATAATGTAACGTTATGCAAGCAGGAGTCCAAGCAAGAAACAATTTGATTCGTCGTCATTTTATGCACTGATTTTCTAAAATGTTATTGTAAAGATTTTTACCTACGAGCGTGCGGTAAAGTGCACTTTACCGCACGTATTTGCAAATGGATAGTAGCACTTTACCGCACACTTTGCGGTAGAGTTACTTTACCGCATAGTGTGTCGTAAAGTTAACTTTACAGCATAGTATGCGGTAAAGTGGACTACAAAGTGTGTGGTAAAGTGCACTTTACCGCATAGTGTGCGGTAAAGTAGAATTTGATATTTATAATCAAAAATCCTTCAGAAAATGGATTTTTGATCATTTCTTAATCTAATCTAATTTTATTAATTAATCTGATTCATTAAATAATTTTCTCAATGCCTTTTTTTGGAGTTATAGATGCTCATAGGTAAAATTTTGTTAGGTAAATAACTATAACCATATTATGTCTTTTATTCTGGGTTTTTCGCTTCTCGCTTCTCACTCTCATGACAATGACGTTAATATTAATATTATTAATAAAATCGGAAACCGGCGTCTGCTCGAGCTCGAAATAAACTAATGAAAATATTAAATATTATTAAATAAATGAGAAATAGGAATGGAATAACTATTTCTCAATATAAATATGGAATATAAACATAAACAATAACAATTTCGCAATTGTCAGTGTCATTCATGAAACAGAGTGCCAACCATAGAATCTTGTCGACTAATAGAATTCTACATGACACAGAGTCCCGCTCCTGGTTTGATTTGAATGTCTGACATTATTTTAATTTTTGAGCTTTTCTTAGCTTTTTCAACTTTGTTTGGAATAATTTTCTTGGGTGGATCACATAAGTCTTCTTGTGTACCAAAGAACTGCTTGACTTCATCTCTCGATGAATATTGGTCTTCTTCTCTGATCTCACTATGAGTTTCACATATAGCTGACATAAGTGATGTTAAGTGATGTAATTATAGTAATAGGAAGTGTATTTTTCTTTACCTTTTTGTATTGTATAGTGTAATCATATTCTTGGAGTTTTAGTCTCCATCGGACTAACTTTGAACCTGGATCTTTTACTGAAAAGAGCCATTGGAGAGGTTTGTGGTCAGTCACGATAGTGAATTTTTGACCAAATAAGTAGGGTCTAAAATACTTTGTCGCCCATACAATTGCAAGAAGTTATTTTTCTATTTTAGAATAATTACATTCTGCTTGATTGAGGGTTCTACTTGCTTAAGCTATAGGTAGATTAGTTCCAATAGGACCTTGAGAAAGAAATGCGCCTATTGCGTAGCTTGAAGCATCTGTTGTAAGGACAAATGGTTTTGAGAAGTCAGGATATTTTAATATCGGATTATTCAATAAAATATTCTTACAGAGATTAAATGCATCGATAAATTGTTTGTCATGAATTATTTTAACATTTTTCTTTGAACATTGAGTTAAAGGTTTGGTAATTTTACCAGTTTTTAATGAATTTCCTGTAGAATCCCACAAGTCCAAGAAAAGATTTTATTTCCTTTAGTGCTTTTGGAATTTTATATTTCTTTATTGCTTCTACTTTCTTTTCATTTGGTGTATACCATCTGAGTATCTGAGGTTATTCTATGTCCAAAGAATTCAACAGTTTTGTGGAGAAATTCACACTTATCTAATTAAATTTTCAAATTGAATTGAATGAGTCGTTCAAATACTTGTAAATAATCAAGGTGTTGTTGAAGTGATGTTGAGTATATAATTATGTCGTCCATATAAACTAAACATATTTTACCAAGTAATTCTTTCAATACATTTGCTATAGCTCTTTGAAAGGTTGAAGGCGCAGGAGCATTTTTTAGTCCGAAGGGTATTCGTAAGAATTCGTAATGTTCATGCTCTACATTAAACGTTGTTTTGGGTATGCTTTTGGGATCAATAGCGATTTGGTGGAATCCGCTCGCTAAATCTAATGTTGTGAAATATTGCGATCTTCCAAGCTCCGCTATATTAGGTAATGGATATCTGTCATCTATGGTTTTCTCGTTTATTTTGAGATAATCTATTTATAATGAGTCTGCTGTTTTTGGAACAATCCAAACAGGTGAGCTCCAAGGTGAACTCGAAGGTTGAATAATTTTATTTTGTAACATTTGATTTTTTACTTCCTCTTTATGAACATGAGGGTATCTATAACTTTTGGTATGTATTGGAATTTCGTCCGTTGTATTAATAACATGCTTAACTTGTTTTGAAAATGTTAAGGTATCTCCAGGTCTATGCAAAATTTTATTAAATTTTTGAATAAGTTTGAAGAGTTGAAAGCGTTCTTCAGCATTCAAGTGTTCATGTCTTATTAGAGATTTGAATTCGACTTTTTCAGGGTTTTTCTTTTGTATAGGTTTTGCATGTGACGCAGTTGTTTGTTTTTCAAAATTAAATATCTGAAGATTATCTAGGACAAAAAATGATCTGTCTGAGTGATTAAGAATATCTACAGTGTATTCCGCGTGTGGCTAAATTCAGCTGGTGTAGGCACCGTGGTGAAATGGTAGAAAAAGCAGTGTTGTTAAATTAAACAGAGTTTGACAAGCTGTGGTGTGGCATTGGCATTAGTGAATTTTAATCACCAAATCCGTGGCGGTGCACCATTTTGGTGAATTTAGCAACAGTTGTACACAAAAATTATTTTGAAAGCCTCCCATCTTCAAAAAAGTCTAAGGATCTAACTCCATGGTGCTCTCCTTCTTATGAAGAAGGTGAAGAAGATGATTATAAGAGCTAAGTTCTTATTTTTGTATTTTGTATGCTCATTTATTATTGTTTTTGAATAAAAAGTTCTTGTACAACATTGCTCTCTTGTTTACTACTACCTATTGTATGTCCAAAAAGCTAGAACTCATATATTGCATGTCCACACAAGTTCTCAGAAAATTATATTTAAAAAAATAATAAAACGATACTTGTTGCAAACTGCCCCTATTAGGGTAATTTAAAGATAATGTGCCTGAAAAGAAAAAACACAATGTGTCAAAATGTTATAGCCAGTGCACAATAGTTATTTAAACAACAAGTTTTGAAAACGACTCTTTTCGCACGGCGAGACAATTTGTTGGACCGAGCCTTAGGGGAGTTCCACAAGTCGAGCGAGTGTGAAAAAAGGTTTTCAAACGAGTTTTTTACAATGCTTTTCCTACAACTGCAAAATAAAACAACCAAATGTGATATTTATATTTGTTGGAAAACAAATCATCAACATCAGAAATTGATGACAATCGCAATGTATTTTGTCATGTCAGGATGACAGGACCAAAATAAATAAAAAAAACTAATTAACAGCGTGTGAAAAACGTTTTCGCACGCTGTGCGAAAAACTGTATTTTCAGAGGTTGCCTAGCATGCGAAAAACTCCATTTTCAGAGGCAGTTGTAGGAAAAAAATTATGCCAAATCTTTAACCTGTATTTGCCAAAAATCATGTTTTGGACATCTATAACTGCGCTTTAAACCATGGATATATGGTAATCGATTGCCGATGATTTTTTGTTTAATCCGAAGCTTGTAATTGAAAATTTTCCAATTGTTCAGCTAGAGTCCCATCAGTGGTTGAAGATTGATTAGTATTTTCGACATATTCAAATATTTGATTATCTGAATGAAATTCAGTTCCTGAAACGTAAAGTTAGGAGGTTTTCCTGTTGATTGAAAAGGTTTTTGAATATGTCTTACAGTTGACATATTTCTCCTAGGTTGAACGCTTATACACCTGACATTGGATGGGGGTAAGCTTGCTTAAATGTTGATTGATTTTTATTAGTCTGATTTAAAGGTTTAAATTGCTTTTGAGGTTTAAACTGAGTTTTTTTTTTGATTATAATTTTCTAAAAATGAATTTTTAAAGTTATTCTAACTTATTAAAATTTCTTAATTTGTAATAATGTCAATAGCAGTGTCTAGATTTTGAGGATTTTGGACAGTCAATATTATAGAAATTTTTGCCAGTAGATTTTGTGTTGCAGTTAACTCATTTTGATTTATTAATATTGTTCGCGCTTCTGCGTTTGCTATGTCCGTACAAATTTTAGTATTTATTTTTGTAGCCAAGGCTTTGAGTTTTTGGATATAGTCTTGTTACAGTGTTGATTAATTTTCCTTTGTTAAAAATATTAACTGTTATTATAAATTTGCTCGAGTGAGAGGATCACTGAATTTTTGTCTGAGGCCTATTTTAATTTCATCCCACGTTGTTAAGTCTGATCTGGTTAAGAGGAAATCTTCGGCAAATCCTGTTATTTTAGATTTTATAGCAAGATTGACATAGTCTTGTTGGAGGATGTCATTTTTGAAATATCTATTATGAAAAATATCAATTTGCTTTACAAAAGCCTCTAAATGTGATGGAGTACCTACCATCAAAAGTTTTTAAAAGAGTAATAGTTGATCTCAAAGCGTCAGCCATTTCGTTATTTATTAAGCTAAAATTATTATTAATATTAAAAGGTAAATTGTTGAAATTAAAACTATTATAATTGTTAGTATCATTTCAAAACAAGTGAAGTTTTCACTTTTTTTCAATTAAACCAAGTGAAATGAAACATTTGTGCAAAACCTTTGTACTACTCTAAATGAAAAAGATTAGAGACGGTTCTAAGGAAATCTTAGAAGAAATTTCTTATCCAAGAAATTCAAAAAGAGGAACAAAGCAACCTCAATCATCAAATCAACCATCAACAAGTGCAGAAGATCGGCATTTCAATCGACGATTTTGTGTGATGTGTGAAATTTCTTCTAAGATTTCCTTAGAACGGTCTCTAATCTTTTTCATTTAGAGTAGTACAAAGGTTTTACACAATTGTTTTATTTCACTTGGTTTAATTTGAAAAAAACTGAAAACTTCACTTGTTTTGGAATTAAACCAATGTCTTACCTAACAGGCTGTTCGATTATAGGAAGGGACTTACAAAAGTATTCCAATCTCTGACCTGTATCAAACGTATCTTCGCTGAGGAGATATACTGCTCAGGTTGGACAAGTCTGTAGTGGACACTAGCATAGGCCATAATGACCGGCTGGCTTATCTCGTTATGGCGAACCACACAGCGATGTCTGCCAGAAGCCAATAGCACTTCACTTATGTTCACTTTTGTTGTTGTTTGTTCCTTCCTTAACTGTTAAAACAGAGAGGTACATTCGCGTAATCCAATGAAAACTTTTCGAAAACCCAAAAAAAATACTCGAAATAATTGGACCCGAAAGGAATCCTACCGCCTGCGCCAGTTATGTTTTAAATGAAGCAACTCGTGTTTTTTTTTTTCAAACTTTATTACTTAATTCCGAGCTTAATTCATAACGTATGAACCCAGTGAAGCGAACTAAAGAACTAACTTATTATTGCCTTCAAAAAGGCTAGAAAAAATAGGGTCTATATTATTGTTGAAAAATATTTAGAAGGTAAAGTTTTATTTCGAATCGATTTTTGTAGGTTTGACAATCTTCTTTTTGAGACTTAATCAGATCTAGATTGTCGCACTTGATCGCCAGTTACAATAAACTTTTGTTCCAGGTGTCCCATCGCATATGTATGGTACCTATCGCCAGCTCAATACCATAAAAAGAAAAGAGCCTCCTGCATTTAATGAGCGACCAGATTCTCCGCAAAGCTTTACAGAATCACCATTACATTGGTATAACATTGAACGAGAGAATTTGAACGTCCGAAGAAGCGAGTCTCCACTGGAACTTTATGAGACTTTTAGTAGTTCACCAGAAAGTAGTAAGTTGAATGGTAAACAGTCAAAAATAGATACTGAGAATTATTATTTAGGCATAACATCACCTATACATGAAGAATATCAACACGAAACATCGCCTCATACCCTACCTCAATGGCCAACTAAAATTTGTGGTGAGATAACTTTTTGTGAATAAGAAATAACATCTAACTTTATGATAATGAAAATACAATATATGCAGCATTAAGCATGATTAAATTCCAATTATACTCTCTAATAAAAAAAGAATTTGCTAGAAACTTGACACATCCGATTAATAATAACACCTGCAAAAACACTCCAATAAGTCACTTTACATTTTTTTACTTAAACCCATTCAGTGTTCTACTAGTGTATCTTTTGTCATTGTTCAATCTGAAATATCAATATAATGCGCGCTTTCTCGTGACCCAAACGAATAAGATAGTAGGTATGTCTCAAAATCCAAAAATAACCCTGGATCGTTCCCTACCTTGAGTCCAGACGGCGCAATGCGGGAGACGCCCGGGACGCCTCATTCTTCGCTCACAACTCGTATTCGACCGACGTCTTCAAGATTTCGGGGATGATGACTTAAATCCAGCTTAAAATTCGAGAGCCGTTTACGCAGGCCTTAATCAACGAACAGACTTATATCCAATTGATTTTTACTTAAAATTCGTGTGGTGATTTTTTTTTTGTGCTCTATAGTGTTTTAGTTTTTATTTTTATTATTTTAATCGACTATTTTATCGATATCTGTGAAATAAATGTGGTGACAAAATGAATCGACAACAGCAACAGCAAATGTCGCAGCAGCAGCAACAAATGTCGCAGCAGCAAGAAACGACTACTCAGCAACAACAGCAACGGGTGACTAGGACTGAGCAACATGTCACTCGCCAGGTCACTGGACATATGACAGGTTAGAATAATATGAGGGTGGATGATTTTTGTTAAGCAAAAATGTCTAGTGTCACAAATTTTTGCTGATAAGGAAATATTGCTGATTGCATGGGTCAAATTTTTAATAAAGGATTGATTGCATATGAGCCCTGTTTAATCGTTTTTTGGCAAAATTTTTCTTCAAATTGTGTATGTTCTCTTGAAAAAAACGAGTTCCGGTTGTTTTTCATTAATTACTGATAAATTTGTGGTAACATGAGAAGTGCATGCTTAGTATTGACGACTGAAAAAGAGTGGCGAATATTTTTGCATTCATAGTGTCTGGGCTATTTTCAAATTTTTCTTTAAACAATTTATTAAATATCGGTGACCAATTTTCATTGGGGTATTTTTTAAAAAAAATCAATTGAATGTTGAATCAAAATCGAAAAAGCAAAAAACTTTAAGGAACTTTTTGGGAAACATGCAATTATTCAGATTTGGCATAGGTAGCTTTAGAATTCCGAACAAAAACCAAAATAATTCCAGATCGGCGCAAAAATTTAATAATAAAAAAAACTAATTGGTCCGCTAAAAGTATGCCGTGTCCGTAGAATTCGTACAGTAAAAATAGTTCCTCCTAAAATGGACGCCTGAAACGCGATCTCCAATGATCTAAAATTGTCGACGCCTGCGAGCCGTCACGACGGAAGGCCGATGCGTTTTGGACTCGTTCGAATTTCAGACAATGATTAATTTCGATGTGTGAAAATTTTGACTACCTAATTTTGAAATCCGAAAACCATATTGCTCGTGCTCATTAAAATAATTTAGGAAGCTTGAAAAATCACTGAATAACAATTCTGATAATTTTTTATAAATCTTAGGTCAACTCTGCTGAATTTTAACAGCAAATCAACCAATTCACAAAGCTCCTAAAAGGTTCTATGGTCTGTCATTCCAAATTCTACTATCACCAATTCCAAGTCACAAAAAAATCAATTTTGATCTGAGTTCTTGTTTTTATTGATTCTAATGCTCATTGTCCTTGTACTTCCAGATGATTCTGAGAAATAAATAAAAAGTCTCATCGTGGTTTGGAACGGAATAAAAGAGAAATAAAGTATAGAAAAAGCCTATGGGAAATGTACTCCATCACCTCGATGGAGCACATTTCACAGAACTTCCATGAAAAATAATAAAATTTTAAGTTTAAAAGGTAGTTGAGAAGACAAAGATTACTTTTTCACTCTATAATATTAACGATTTTCGTCCTATCAGCATTCCACCTTCCTTGTCCAAGTTTTTGCAGAAAAATGTCTTTGATCAAGCTACAGGCAAGCTTGGCACAGCTACAACAATCCTTAAGATCTTGATTTTGGTTAATACTCTTGGTTCTTTCATCAAAAAAGTGAACAATTCCAAGAGTTTTTTGGATTTAGTTATGAACGACCTTTGACTTAGTTGTTGGCGAAAGTTGACGCCTCTATAGATACCAAGTCGATGTTCTTCTTGACGATCTCGTATGTCACAGTCTACATAATTTCGAGCTTGGTTCCTTCCTCGATGTACAGGGTGGTCCAAATTGGACATTTTCTTATGGAAACATACCCTTTATTTTTGATTGGTGCAAACTGCATTTTGATATCTTCAACCGTTTAGCCGCTAGAGGGCGATTCTCGATTTTGAGCAATGCTATGAAAAGTTTATAACTTTTTATTTTTAGGCAGAATTGAATTCAGTAACGTTCTCAGTTTTTTTCTGGGCTCCGATTTCGAGATATTGACCAAAATCCGATTTTTTTCAATAGAACATCCTATGTATTAATAGCTTATTGGAAAGCTATGCCTTTGCTGATTTTAATGATATAAAGTTCGATAGGTTTATCCCCAACAGTTTTCGAGCAAAAAAATTATTTCTGTTTTTGTCATAAGAAACAATGTGTTAGAAAGAGACTTTCCTCATTTTCCTTATAGATATAAAGTCCTTTCCCAACACATTGTTTCTTATGACAAAAACCGAAATAATTTTTTTTCTCAGAAACCGTTGGAGATAAACCTATCGAACTTTATATTATCGAAATCAGCAAAAGCAGAGCTTTCCAATAAGCTATTAATATCAGGGCCGGTTCTAGCTCTTTGGCCGCCCTCGTGCAAGAGCTTGTTTTGCCGCCCCCCATGAGGAACTTTTTGCTTCGGGGGAAGGGAATTTTTTACAATATTCTATCAGTGGGCTCCGTCAAGTTAGCCCCCCCCCCCACATTCGAATTTTCTAACAAAATTGCAACCACTTACTGTGCTGGAAGTGTGATTTACTGTGCCGATGATATTTTGAACTGTGCAGTTCCGATACCAAAGTTATAGGAAAAACAAGATGGGGGCTAACTTGACGCTCAGTTCCCCCAAAATTTTTGGAAATCAGATCAAACAAAAATGGATTCTTATGCAATCTGAAGTATGCTGAACTGTATGCTGTATCAGGTTTTCTCAAAAATTCCATACCTATTCGGTAATTTTCCGACAAAATCCTACTAAAGGGGCTAACTTGACGCTCAGCCCCCCCAAAATTTTAGAAATCAGATCAAACAAAAATGGATTCTTATGAAATATGAAGTGTGCTGGACTGTGCTTATCAGATTTTTCTCAAAATTGCCATATTCGGTCATTTTCCGACAAATCCTACTGGGGGCTAACTTGACCCTTAGCCTCCCAAAATATTGGAAATAAGATGGAACAAAAATGGATTCTTATGCAATCTGAAGTGTGCTGGACTCTGTTGTATCAGGTTTTTCTCAAATTTACATATTCGGTCATTTTCTCACAAAATCCTACTGTGGTGGGGTTGGGGATAGCTTGACGCTCAGCCCCTCAAAATTTTTGAAATTAAGTCAAACAAAAATGGAATCTTATCCAATGTGCATCAGTACAAATATTTAATTGCTTCGAGTGTGCCACACCAGTGCCGCACTATTTTTGCGAACGGATTTCGCTATTAAAGTGATTTTCAGAAAAACCTGATACAGCACAGTTCAGCAAACTTTAAATTGCATAAGAATCCATTTTTGTTTGATCTGATTTCCAAAACTTTGGGGGCGCTGACCGTCAAGTTAGCCTCCCAGTAGGATTTTGTCGGAAAATGACCGAATGAGAAAATTTTCAGAAAAACCTGATACAGCACAGTTTAGCACACTTTAAATTGCATAAGAATCTATTTTTGTTTGATCTGATTTCCAAAATTTTGGGGGGGCTGAGCGTCAAGTTAGCCCCCCCAGTAGGATTTTGTTGGAAAATGAACGAATATGGAAATTTTTAGAAAAACCTGATGTAGCACAGTTCAGCACACTTCCGATTGCATAAGACTCCATGTTTGTTTGACCTGATTTCCAAAATTTTGGGGGGCTGAGCGTCAAGTTAGCCCCTCATCTTGTTTTTCCTATAATTTTGGTATCGGAACGGCACAGTTCAAAATATCATCGGCACAGGGCACATTGAAGCACACTTCGAGCACAGTAAGTGGTTGAAATTTTGTTGGATAATTCGAATGTAGGAGGGCTAACTTGACGGAGCCCTATCCATGGGTGGTACGTTTGTTGTTTATCGCTAGCAGGTGATTGGCCAAGGGCGCTCGTACTACTTTTCAGGGGTGCTCGTACCACTTGGCAGGTAACACGCGCCCCAACAACTGGCCGCCTGTTCGTGCAATATAGTTTGAAGGTATTTGTCTCTATTTTTTTTCAAATCTGTATAAAAATATATTAATATACCTAGATAGAATATGCCGCCCCCTTGGGCTGCCGCCCTCGTGCGGCGCACGAGTTGCACGAGTGTAAAATCCGGCCTTATATATAGGTTGTTCTATTGAAATATGAGCCTCAGAGTGGAGGGTCCGTTTTTTTTCATCTCCAAAAATAAAGAGCGTTTCCATAAGAAAGTGTCCAATTTGGACCACCCTGTACAGGGTGTCCGAATTTGGATGGTTTTAATAGGAAACATCAATTTCTGAGCAAGATACAAAAAAATAAACCCCCCACTCCGAGGCTCAACTTTCTTGAAATTTTGATTGGTGCAAACCGCATTTTCAACTGTTTAGCCGCTAGAGGGCGATTCTCGATTTTGAGCAATAATGTGAAACCATCATAACTTTTTTGTTTATGAAAATTATTGATTTCCATAAAAACTATCTAGAAGCACTTTTTCAAGCAGAACTCAATGATGTTCTCAGTTTTTTTTGTAGTTGGTCCCAACTCCGAGATATTGACCAAAGTCTGGTTTTTTTCAATAGGACTCTCTATATATTAATAGCTCATTAGAAAGCTCGGCTTTTTCTGATTTCAATGATAAAAGTTCGATAGGTTTATCTCTAATAGTTTTCGAGAAAAAAAATTATTTCGGTTTTTGTCATAAGAAGCAATGTGTAAGAAAAGGACTTTATATCTGTAAGGAAACTGAGAAAGGTCTCTTTCTAACTCATTGTTTCTTATGACAAAAGCCGAAATATTTTTTTTCTCGAAAACTGTTAGAGATAAACCTATCGAAATTTGTATCATTGAAATCAGCAAAAGCAGAGCTTTCTAATGAGCTATTAATATATAGGGTGTTCCATTGAAAAAAATCGTATTTTGGTCAATATCTTGAAATGGAGGCCCAATAGAAAAAAACTGAAAACGTCACTGAATTCTGCTTGAAAAAGTGCTTCTAGGAAGTTTTTACGGAAATCAGTTATTTTCATAAACAAAAAAGTTATGAAGATTTCACAGTATTGCTCAAAATCGAAAATCGCCCTCTAGCGGCTAAACGGTTGAAGATATTTAAATGCGGTTTGCACCCATCAAAATTTCAAGAAATTTGAGCCTCGGAGTGGGGGGTTCATTTTTTTGTATCTCGCTCAGAAATTGACGTTTCCTATTAAAACCATCCAAATTCGGACACCCTGTACATAACCAGATGGCGTCGCTTTTATTGAAGGGGCTCATTGATTATCATTTGTCGAGTCTCATCACAAACATCGATTGATTGATGGTTCGACGGAGCCTCTCGATCATGTGGAAAAGTGTAGTCGTTCTGGTTCACTCTGTGCCTAGTAAACATCATCAGTTTTCTGGAATATGAAGATTTCTTTTCTTACTTTCTGTTAAACTGACTGGAACTCGAGAGATTCTTGCATGTGATTCAAGCTTCTGGAAAAACAATTAAATCACTCATTTATAGGAACGTTTTTAAAACAATCAAACGCCAAAACAATTTATTTTAAGACATTTTGCCAATGTATATTTTCTTTATCCGGGTGTGTTGTTCTGATATGCAGTTTAGACCTAAATAATTTATCGAGCTTATTTTTAAGTTCGGAAATATCAAATCTTTACTTGAAATATTGTTTAAACTTAGTACAGGCACGGTACATACATTATATCATAAGTGGGTATAAATACAAAATATGCCAATCAGCATTTTATTACGATGAAACCATAATCATAATCTGAAAATAGTGTGTTACTAAGTAAGCTTCAAATTTAAGATAAGCGTTCGCTTTTATGAGATAAACATTTTTAAAGCCTTTGGCTCGGATCCAAGTGAAATTTTTCAATGTTACTCTGTTATGACATTTTTAATTGTGAAAGCGAGTTTTCTATTTTGGCATTCAATGGATTCTTTTGAAAATAATTGGAAATTCAAACCAAAAATTTTGTTTTTGTCCTGCTTCCTATTGAATTTGAATTTCAAATGAATTACTGTAATTTTGTTTTCAACTTATTGTTTTTGAAAAACACTTTCAATCACGTTATCTGTTCCAAGTTGACAGAGTTTTTAGAAAAATCCCAAACCCAGACAACAATTTCAGTTGGATAAAAAAAGTCAAACTTGTAACTGATTTCCATTAAAGCTTTGTTCCAACCCAGCAGGAAACCGTAATATTATTACCATCAGGATTCAGCGCAAAACCGAAAATTTTTGCGTAGAAAACGAAATTCGTATACAGAGTGGTTCCGAAACCATTCTGAGACGGTTTTTTGACGGGTTTGAACAAACCGAATATCAACATAAATATGTATTTGCATTATTCCTGACACAAGTATAGTCTTCTGTGTTGTTTTCAGTGCAAGGTGGCCAGCTCACCCAAGAACAAATCCAACAAATACCCGGTTTTGGACCCAACGCCTCGCCTCCAGTTTTCGAAAAAGTGTTTAGCAACGCTCGATTCGCTCAAGGAGGTGTCGCAGCTTTTGAAGGTCGCATTACCGGCAAACCCCAGCCCCAAGTGTCCTGGACAAGGAAGGGCGCGCCACTGCTCAATTCCCAGAAACATCGACTTTCATATAACGAAACGACTGGAGATGTTACGCTCCAGGTAAAAATATTTTAATTTTATGAATGTGTATTTCATATCTTTTTTTCTTAGATACATCAAATTGGCCCTGGAGATGAAGGTGAATACGTTTGCACCGCCAAAAACCAATACGGAGAGGCCGTGTGCTCCGTGTACATCTCTCCAGAGGGCATGCAGATGCCTCAAAGATTTTCGCAACAAAGCCAATTTGATAAAACGACGACTTATTCTAATGGTACCGTGGTTACCGAAGATTTTAAAATTGATACATTCGAATATAGGTAATTAATATATTTTTATTCATAAAATTTGCGTTTAGTAAGACGATATTTATTGGTGCCAAATCTCAAACTCAAACTTAAAACTTTCCATTGCTCATACTAGGAACCCTACTTTCAAATAATGTTTTATTGCCTTACTTATTTTCACACAATACTTTTATACTTCGCAGACTGCTTCGCGAAACCTCCTACCGAGAGACCATCACAAGACGTTCCACTTACGAGAAAGATTCCGAAATATCCACAACAGTTGAACGATCGCTGGGACCACCAGCGCCGCCGCAAATTTCCCAAAAACCTCGCAACTCCAAGTTACTCGAAGGTTCCGATGCTGTATTCACATCCAAGCTATCTTCTAATCCTAGACCAAGGATAACCTGGTTTAAGAACGGACAAAGAATCGTGGAAAGCCAAAAATACGAAAGCGTTATGAGTAATAATCAAGCATCTTTGAGAGTCAAACAAGTTACTGGAGATGATTCTGGACATTACACTATGTTGGCGGAGAATCCCCAAGGGTGTGTAGTATCATCTGCGTACCTCGCTATTGAACCAGTCTCAACGCAAGAAGGTTTAATCCACGAATCAACTTTCAAATCTCAACAAACTGAAGTTGAAACTACAGATACAGCTAAAACGCTTGCACCTAACTTTGTTCGGGTGTGCGGAGATCGTGACGTCACTGAAGGAAAAATGACTAGATTTGACTGTAGGGTAACTGGACGTCCTTATCCAGAAGTGTTATGGTTCATCAATGGACAACAAGTTGTAGATGATCATAATCACAAAATTCTAGTTAATGAATCTGGAAATCATTCTCTAATGATTACAACTGTTGGTAGAAACGACTCAGGAGTAGTCACTTGTGTTGC
Organism: Ceutorhynchus assimilis; assembly: GCA_917834065.1. Taxonomy (NCBI): domain Eukaryota; kingdom Metazoa; phylum Arthropoda; class Insecta; order Coleoptera; family Curculionidae; genus Ceutorhynchus; species Ceutorhynchus assimilis. The sequence goes on from OU892280.1 coordinate 35,129,763, forward strand.
TAGGAATAAAACTGGAGAAACATCTTTCCAGTGTAATCTGAATGTTATTGAAAAAGAGCAAGTCGTCGCACCTAAATTTGTCGAAAGGTAACTTAGTTAATTATAAAATTCAGCAAATATTTATATATGTTAATAAATTATAGATTCACCACAGCTAATGTTCGCGAAGGCGAGCCGGTCCTACTCAATGCTCGAGCAGTTGGTACTCCAACTCCAAGAATTTCATGGCAAAAGGATGGAGTACCTCTACAATCTAACCAAGATGTACGCATCAATATCGATGGGGGTGCCACCACTTTAGATATACCCAGACCAAAACCCAGCGATGCTGGTTGGTACCAATGCACCGCCCAAAACGTAGCTGGGTCTACTGCAACCAGAGCACGCCTATTCGTAGAAACGCCACAAGGACCGGCCCCTGAAATAAAACGCCTGCACTTTCCAAGACCGACGCGAGTCATCGAACCTGAGTAAGATTTTTATATTGTCCAAATAAAATTAATCTCATTGCTCAAAATTTAGACCCGAACCTGGCCCGGAAGTTATTTACCTCCGTCACGTAGAACGATCTAGACCACATGCCGCTCCAGGCGAAGAAGATCGAATTTATCCACCACCCCGTTTTATTGTACCTCTACAAGATTCAGTACAGTTTGAAGGAGGCAAAGTACACTTCGAGGCCAGAATAGAACCAGTCGGTGATCCTACTATGGTCGTCGAATGGTTCTTGAATGGTAGACTTATGGCAGCTAGTAAGAAACGAATGCTTGATTTCGAATTAAGGTTGCTAAAAAACTTGTTTTAGGTTCCAGAGCTACCTCAATTTTCCGCTTTGGCTTCATTGCCCTCGACCTAATTTCTTTGATCACACACGATGCTGGAGAATACGTTTGTCGCGTGACGAGTGCTACTGGAATCGCAGAGTCTCGCGCCATTCTCCAGATAAGACAACGAGAATCTATTGAAAAAACCAGTCAACATCCTGATAGTTTGCAGTACATTCATCAATTGGAGGATTACTCTAGGTAAACAATTAGGTTCAACTATTGCTTTTTGATGCTTATATCAATGCCATTACAGGTATCAAAGACAAGAAAGTTTGGAAGAAAGAACTAACCAAAAACCTCACTTCATCCGTCCGCTCCAGGATTTGGGTGAGCTACAAGAAGGAAGAAATGCACACTTTGAGGCGCAGTTGACTCCTGTTAGCGACCCAACCATGAAAGTTAGCTTTTTTTTTTATAAATAGAATTAACTTAGTTATACTAAAACGTGCTCCAATTCTAGGTGGAGTGGTACAAAGATGGCCGACCAATTACCGCCAGCTCTAGGATCTCTACCATCTTCAACTTCGGTTACGTGTCTCTCAATATTATGCACCTACGTGCCGAAGATGCCGGATCCTACACTGTGCGCGCTGTAAACCACCTAGGAGAAGCTATTAGTACTGCAACTGTTCAAGTTTTTAGTAAATCGACTGTTACTGGTGATCTAGGAATCCCCGAGCAACAACGCTACATTGAAAAAGTCCAAGAGCTTGAATCCTGGAAGCAACAGGATCATCAGAAATATATTGTAGAAACACCTGAAAGCTTGGCCCCGCCAGAATTCAAAACTCCTATCAAAGACCAACTAGGAATTCGTGAAGGCGGTTTTGCCCACTTTGAAGCACGCCTAGAACCCGTTGGTGATGCTACCATGAAAGTTGAATGGCTCAAAGATGGCCGTCCAGTTGAAGCTAGTTCTAGAATCACAAGCTTCTTCAATTTCGGTTACGTTGCTCTTACGATTAAAGAAGTAACGATTCACGATGTGGGCCATTATACCTGCAGAGCTTATAATGCTTTAGGTCAAGCTACCACCACAGCTCAGCTAAGCGTTGTCAGTAAAAAAGACATAATCTTCGACTCTCAACATCCTGGCGGCTTAGAAAAAATCCAGCATTTGGAAGATTCCAGCCGCTACATGCGTAAAGAACAAGAAGAAGTACAAGTTACGCAAAAACCAAGGTTTTTGGGACCACTCAAAGGAACCAATAGAATTGTAGAAGGACAGCGAGCACATTTTGAGGCTCGCGTTGAGCCTCAAAGTGATATGACCTTGAAAATTGAATGGTACTTCAACGGGAAACCCATTCAACCAGCCAATAGAATCCAAACTTACCATGATTTTGGATATGTCGCCCTCGATATTTTGAGTGTAAGGGAAGAAGATGCCGGTACTTACACAGTGGTAGCCAGAAATATTTTGGGAGAAGCTCAAGTTTCTGCTAGCATGGTAGTTGAAAGTAAGTTCGCTCCTTTCACTATTTTCTTGTTTGCTAATTTTTTTTCGATTTTCAGCTCGTGCTAGTATCGATACTAGAAGCATGCATAAAGGAGCTTTCGATAAAACCCAACACTTGGAACAATCCAAATTTGTCGAACCTCAATACCACATTGAAGAAATCTCCAAATCCAAGCCTGTATTCGTTGTCCCTCTATCAGACCCACAGCCTTGCCCTGAAGGCAGAAATATTCATCTCGAATGTAGATTAGAACCCATGGGAGACCCAACAATGAGAGTTGAGTGGTACTGCAACGGCAAACCAGTAATTGTAGGTTCCAGATTCCGAACTTACAACGATTTCGGATTTATTGCTCTGGACATTATCCATGCTACTGCTCAAGATTCTGGAGAATATACTGTCCGTGCTGTGAACCATCTTGGATCAGCACATACCTCGGCTTGTGTGAGAGTTATCGGCAGTTCAGATATCATCACTGATAGCCAACATGAACAATCCTTGGAACAAATTCAAATGCTTGAAGATTCTTCACGTCACAGAAAGCAAATTCAAGAAGACGTCACTGTGCTTCAAGCTCCTCAATTCACTAGACCATTGCATAATATTGAAACAGTAGAGGGTACTAACATTCATATGGAGTGCCGTCTGCAACCTGTAGGTGACTCTACAATGAGAGTTGAATGGTTCTGTAATGGTTTTCCAGTAAAAACTGGCCATCGCTTCAGGCCTGCCTACGACTTTGATTACGTAGCTTTGGACCTATTAAGTGTTTATCCTGTAGATTCTGGAATTTATACTTGCCAAGCTAGAAATCAATTGGGAGAAGCTGTAACTTCATGCAGCGTGAAAGTTATTGCTAAAAGAGATTTATTATTTGACAGCCAACATCCGGCTGGCTTGGAGAAAATTCAACATCTTGAAGATTCTTCTAGATACAAGCGTACTGAGTTTGTTGATGAACAGGTCACAGTGAAACCAAGATTTGTTACCAAGCCTAAAAATTTGGAAAATACTGTTGAAGGCCAACATGCACATTTTGAATGTAAAATTGAACCGGTAACTGATTCAAATCTAAAAGTAGAATGGTTCAAAAATGGCAGGCCTGTTACAGTAGGTCACAGATTCCGTCCAATCCATGACTTTGGTTATGTCGCTTTGGATATTGTTGATTTAATAGCTGAAGATTCTGGAACCTACACTTGCCGCGCTACAAATTTAATTGGTTCCGATGAAACCACTTGTGCATTGAAATGTAGACAAACTGGGCAAATCATTACAAGCACTGTCAACGAAACTGGTTTGCAACAAATTCAACATTTGGAAGATCGTTCCCGTTACCAAAGACGTGAAGATATTGACGAGACTACCACTCAAGCTCCAATGTTTACTACTTCTTTGAAAAATATTGATATCAAAGAAGGCCAACGTGCTCACTTCGAATGCCGTATAATTCCGGTATCAGATGCCACAATGAAAGTAGAATGGTACCACAATGGACAACCACTAAAATCTGGTTCAAGGTTCACTGAAACGAACAGCTTTGGATTTGTGGCCTTGGATATTTTATATACTTACCCAGAAGACGCTGGAACTTACACTTGCAGAGCGGTCAATGCTCTTGGAGAAGCTGTTACTTCAGCTATTTGCAATGTACAGTCTAAGAAGTCTCTTTATTTGGAATCAGTTCACGAAGGTGCTTTGCAAAAACTCACGGAACTCGAAGATTCTTCTCGCTACCAACGTAAAGAAGTTCATGAGGAAACAATTAGCCAGGCACCAGTATTTACTGTGCCAATGAAAGATCTTAGAACAGCTGAAAATCAAGCTGCTCATTTTGAAGCCAGACTGATCCCTGTGGGTGATTCACGACTTAAAGTCGAATGGTTTAGGAATGGAGTGCCAATCCAAGCATGTAAGAATTTCAATTTTTTGTAGTTTTGTTACAGCCAACAAAAATAATAAATTATTATTGGTTGAATATTTTCTATCGTTTACTTATTTTATTAGCTAACCGTATAACTACCATGCACGACTTCGGCTACGTGGCCCTCAACATGAAATACGTAAATCCAGAAGATTCTGGAACCTACACATGCCGCGCGATGAATGATTTGGGAGAAGCCGTTACTTCTGCCGTGTTAGACGTCAAATGTAAGTCAATTTGAAAATACCAATTTTTTTCACGTCCAAACTAAAAAATTTTACAGCTAAAGCCTCTCTCCAATTCGAAACCCAGCATGAAGGAGCCCTTCAAAAACTTCGTCAACTAGAAGATACAAGCCGCTACCATCGCCGAGAAGAGGAAGAAATCCAAGTAACTCAAGCCCCATTCTTCTCAGCCCAACTTAACGGCCCTACTGAACTTATTGAAGGTCAAAGTGCCCACTACGAATGCCGCATCGAGCCTTACCCAGATTCCAACCTGAAAGTCGAATGGTTCCATAATGGTCAACCATTGACTACTGGACATAGATTCAGAACAGCTTACGATTTTGGCTTTGCTAGCCTAGACGTTCTGACAGCTTATGCTGAAGATTCTGGAACTTACACTTGTAAGGCTACGAATCTTATCGGTCAAGCTCAGTCTTCTGTACAAACGTCAGTCAGATCTAGGGCTTCGATTATCCGCGATACTCAACATGAAGGTGCCCTGCAAAAGATTCAATATTTAGAAGATGATTCTAAATACAAAAAAGTTTCTCGTGAAGATGCTATTATTCTTGAAAAACCACAATTCGGAAGAGGACTTAAAACCATTGAAAACCTTCCAGAAGGACAAAGTGCTCATTTGGAAGCAACTCTCACTCCAGTTAACGATCCAACAATGAAAGTCGAATGGTATTGCAATGGAAGACCCATCCAGACTGGCCATAGATTCAAAACAACCTACGACTTCGGTTATGTTGCTTTGGATATTTTATATGCTTACGCAGAAGATTCTGGAACATACATGTGTAAGGCTAGAAATGCAGTTGGTGAGGCTGTCACCACGGCAGCAGTTTCTGTGGTAAAAAGTAAAAATCTTTATCTGGAAACCATGGATGAGCAAAGATTGAAAAAATTAAAGGAATTAGAAACCTATGAAAGACCCAGAAAAGAAGAAGTGGAACCATTGCCACAAAAACCGGTCTTCTTAACACCTCTAATCAGCTTAGATAATCTCCAAGAAAGCCAACATGCTCACTTAGAAACTAGAGTTGAACCTATCAACGATGCCAATCTTAAGATCGAATGGTTCGTTAATGGTGTCAAACTCAAAACTGGCCATAGGTTCAGAACTACACATGATTTTGGATACGTGGCTTTGGATATTTTATACGCATACCCCGAAGATACTGGTACTTATATGTGCAAGGCTAGCAATCTTGTTGGTGAAGCTGTCAATACTTGCACCCTTAAAGTTGGCGGTGGAAGAGGAATTTTGCTTGATACTCACCATCCTGAAGGCTTACAAAAGATAAGAGAATTAGAAGCCCAAGGACATCCTGCCAGATTAGAGGTTGAAGAACCTATTCCAACTGCTCCACGATTTATTACTAATCTTCGCGGTACCACAGAAATTTATGAAGGTCAAACAGCTCACTTCGAAGCCCAAGTTGAACCTATTCACGACTCTAGTTTGCGTATTGAATTCTTCCATAATGGCAAGCCTTTACCTCATGGAAACCGATTCCACATTACTTTCGATTTTGGATATATTGCTTTGGATATTAGTCACGCAGTACCAGAAGACGCAGGAGAATATTCAGTTAAAGCCATCAATAATCTTGGCCAATGCGTATCCTCAATAAGCCTTAGAGTGATTTCTAGGGAAAATATCATTACCGAATCTCAGAGGCCCGAAGGTCTTGATAAAATAAGACAATTAGAAGCTCATGAGCCTTACAGACGTCCAGAGGTTGAGGATCAAGTAACCAGACAAAGGCCAGTTTTCACTCAACCATTGCAAAACATCGATGTTATTCAAGAAGGTCAAAAGGCCCACTTTGAATGTAGACTTATTCCAGTTGGAGATCCAACTCTTAAGGTGGAATGGTTCAGGAATGAAAAACCTTTGGAAGACAGTTCACGTATAACCACACTTCACGATTTTGGATACGTGTCTTTGGATATTCAACATGTTAGAGGTGAAGATGCAGGCATTTACTTATGCAGAGCTTCAAACCCACTTGGCGAGGCCGTTACAACTGCTTCTATGAAAATAAGAACAGAAGCTAGTATTCAACTAGAATCTCAACACCCTGAAGCCCAGCGTAAGATCGCCCAATTGGAGCAACCACTAGCTTCAAGACCTGAAGAGCCTGAAAGGATATTCGAAAAGCCAATATTCACTCAGTTACTTACTGGGCCTACTGAGTTGTGGGAAGGTCAGCACGCCCACTTTGAGGCTCGTGTAGTACCTGTTGGAGATCCAACTCTTAGATTTGAATGGTACGTTAATGGTGTAGAACTGAAAATGGGATCCAGATTCAAGGTTACTCACGATTTTGGTTTTGTTACCTTGGATATTATGTCTACAGTGCCAAATGATTCAGGCATCTACATGTGCAAGGCCATTAATAGATCTGGGGAAGCTGTATCATCGATTTCAATGAAGGTTAAATCAAGATCGAATATTATTGGAGAACCTCTACAGCCTGAATCTTGGGAACAAATTCGCCTTAAAGAAGCTGAAATGAATAAAGTTCCAGATATGTTTGTGGATACCACACCGCAACAACCTCCAGTATTTACAACACATTTGAAGAGCTACGATAAATTAGTCGAAGGACAACATGTATTCTTAGAAGCTCAAGTAGAGCCTAGGGCCGATCCAAATTTGAGAATTGAATGGTTCAAAAACGGAGTTTCTTTGGCAACTGGTACAAGACTCAGAAGCACCTTTGATTTTGGATTAGTTACACTTTCCATTAACGGACTGAGAGACGATGATTCAGCTATTTATACTTGTAAAGCTACCAACAAGCTTGGTGAAGCTATATCTACTTGCTCATTGAGAATTGAAGATAGGCATTGGTTATTGGGTCAAAGCTTACATCCCGATGCCCTTTCTAAAATTGAAGAACTTGAAAGACCTCAAGAACCGCGTGCTGAGCTACCAGAACAAACTTACGAGCTTCCAATATTCATTTCTCATCTCAATAACGTAGAATGTTTCGAAGGTGACAATGTACACTTTGAATGCAATGTGGAACCTTCTAAAGATCCAACGATGAAGATTGAATGGTTCGTAAACAACAAACCTCTACCGACTGGAGCTAAATACAAATCAACATACGATTTTGGATTTATTGCCTTAGATATTACTCATTCTTATGAAGAAGATTCAGGAGTATACACTTGCAAAGCTACCAATAGCAAGGGATCAGCAACAACATCTGGAACATTACGTTGCACTGGCAAAAAGAGTATTTACTATGACACTCAACATCCTCAAGGCAAAGCCGGTTTGGAAGCTATCGATGAAGTCGATCAAGCTTCCGCAGCCAAATCTAAACATCCAGGATTTGGACCTGAAAAAGAATTCCCTAAACCTGTATGGACTGTACCATTGAATCCCGAATTTACCATACTTGAAGCTAAGCCGCTTCATTTGGAAGCATCTGTGGAACCAAAAGAAGATCCCAATCTTAAAATTGAATGGTTCTTCAATGGTAAATCTTTGGATCATGCTTCAAGATTTAAACTTACCAGTGATTTTGGATTCGTTACTCTCGATTTGACCGATGTGTACGAAAGAGATCAGGGAGTTTATACCGCTAAGGCTTCAAATAAGGCTGGAGAAGCTTTTACTTCAACAACAATTTATTGTACCACGAAAGCTAGTTTGATTGAGCGTACTCAACATCCTAAAGGGCAAGAAGGACTTGAAAAAATTCAAAATCTTGAAGATGCTCTCAACAGGCCTGAAATGCCTTTTGCTGAAGGCGAAGAAGGTCATGCTCCAGTATTTACTTCAGAATTTACCAATTTGTCCAATCTTGGCGAAGGTGAAATTGCTCATGTTGAAGCTGGCCTTACACCTATTGGCGACCAAACCATGATAGTCGAATGGTTCTACAATGGAAAAACTATTGAAGCTTCCCACAGATTTAGAACTGTCCATGCTTTCGGTATGGTAATGCTCGAAATACTGGGAGTTAAAATTTTAGATTCTGGCACCTACACATGCAAAGCCACGAATCAATGGGGAGTGGCAGAGCAAAGCGTAACTATTGAGTGTGTTGAAAGAATATCTGGACAAAAGCCCAAATTTACCACACACATAAAAGATGTAGTTGGGCTTAAAGATGGCCAATCAGCTCACTTTGAGTGCACTCTAGTACCAGTTAATGATCCTGATCTGAAAGTTGAATGGTACCACAATGGTAGACCGATTTTACATTCTACACGTATTAAATCAGTTTCAGATTTTGGATTTGTTGTTATGGATATTTCTTATATCCAAGATCAAGATTCTGGAGAATACGTTTGCAGAGCTCATAATAAATATGGCGAAGATTTTACTAGAGCTACAATCTCTGCTCACGGTAGAGGTGGTGTATTCACTGAGAGTCTACAACCCGATTCTCTGGCCAGAATAAGAGAACTTGAAAGCTTCCAAAACCAACAAGCCCAAGCTCCATTATCACCAGTCACTGAAGCACCCAAATTTATCACGCAGATCCAAGACATGACCAAGCTTGTCGAAGGGCAAAGTGCTCACTTTGAAGCCCGTCTCACGCCAGTTACAGACCCAGATTTGGTGGTTGAATGGTACTATAATGGAAAGAAATTACCGCATGGTCACAGATATCGTACCTTCCACGATTTTGGTATTGTCATTTTGGACATTTTGTATTGTTATGAAGAGAATTCTGGAGTTTACGAGTGTAGAGCTCATAATAAATATGGTGAAGATTCTACAAAGGCTACATTGAAGTGTATCTCTAAGGCTAATTTGATCTTGGACTCGCAACTACCGCGGGTAAGATTTTTTCGATATCTTTAAATTTGAATACGTTTTATTTGACCTGTTTTTCTTTTTTTCAGGGCATGGAGGGTGGACTAGAAAAAATTCAAAATCTAGAAGATTCTCTGGTCCGTACTAGAGATGAAAGAGAAGAGATAACAAAAGGACGCGCCCCTGTATTCACTGTGCCTTTGTCCAACATTGACAGTCTTCGTGAGGGTGAAAGTGCCCACTTCGAAGCAAGACTTATACCTACGGACGATCCCAAGCTCAAAGTCGAATGGTTCTGGAATGGAAAATCTTTAAGAACGGGTTCGAGGTTCCGTACTTTCTGTGACTTTGGTTTTGTTATTCTTGAAATATCTCCTGTTTATCCAGAAGATTCTGGAGAATACTCTTGCAGAGCTCATAATGAATATGGAGAAGCTGTTACAACTGCTTCCATGAAAGTATCCGGAAAACGAAGTATTATTTTAGAATCACAGCTTCCTAAAGGTATGGAAGGTACAATCGATAAAATTGCTGAGCTTGAAGGTTTGGGAATGGCTCCATCACAAGCAACACCTGAGGATGACACTGGCAAACCACCAGAATTTATCACAACGCCTTCAGATTTAGTTTTAGGTGAAAACTCTTTAGCTCACTTTGAATGTAGGCTAACGCCACTTAATGATCCTAGTATGAGAGTGGAATGGTTCCATAATGGCAAAGCTTTATGGGCTGGTTCTAGAATCAAAACTATAAATGATTTTGGCTTTGTTATTCTTGAAGTAGCTGGAATATACCAAAGAGATTCCGGTATGTACACTTGCAAAGCTACAAATAAACATGGAGAAGCTACAGTGAGTTGCACTTTACAAGTGAAAGGCAGACAAGGAATTATTCTTGAGCCTCAATTGCCTTCCAACTTCCGTTCTGGAACAGAGAGTATTCAACGATTGGAAGAAGAATTGTATAAAAGGGAAGAAATTCTTGCTGAAGAAGAGCAACCAAATCCACCAAGATTTATTGTTGAAATCAAAGATAATGTTGATGTGCCTGAAGGCAGTCCAATTCATTTTGACTGCAGAGTTGAACCCAAAAATGATTCTTCAATGAGGATTGAATGGTTCCATAATGGCAAACCATTCGCCACTGGATCACGTGTCCATCAAATCAACGATTTCGGATTTGTTTCCTTGGATATCGATTATACTTATACCAGAGATGCTGGCGAGTACATTTGCAAAGCTACTAATAAATGGGGATACGCTATCACTAAGGCTAGAGTCACTTCTAAATCAAAACGAAGCATTGATTTCGAGAGTCAGTTGCCTGCTGGCATGAGCGCCGATAAGTTAAAAGAACTAGAAAAGGGACCTGTTTCTGTAGCACCACAAGAAGACAAAACATTTGGGCCTCCCAAATTTGTTACTCACATCCAATCAGTAACTGTAGAAGAATCTGAATCTCTCCGCTTTGAGTGTAGAGTAGAACCAAAAGACGATCCTAAGTTGAGAGTGGAATGGTATAGAAATGGCAAACTTTTACCTGCAGGCCATCGTTATAGGACTGTCTATGATATGGGCTTTGTATCTTTGGATATTTTGAGTGTGTACTCTGAAGATTCTGGAGAATACGTTTGCAGGGCAGTTAACGATCATGGAGAAGATTTTACCAAGGCACATGTCAGCTGCAAAAAACTTCCAAACATTATTTTGCAAAATCAAGTACCAAAAGGCATGAAGAGATCTGAAACTTTGATGCAAATGGAAGCTGCCATTAAAAAGTACACTTCAGAAGTATATCTGACTGAAGATGACCTCTATGACGTAGACAAAAAACAGCCTCCTAGATTTGTTACACAAATTCAAAACCAAACTGAGCTTGTCGAAAGGCAAACTTCCAAATTTGAATGTCAATTGGCTCCCGTGGGTGATCCTAATATGAAGGTGGAATGGTTCTTGAATGGGAAACCTCTACCACACAGTAAGTAATTGAGTATTTTTTTTTTCTTACATATTTGATTACCGTTTTAATTTTTGCAGAAAACAGATTTACTCCAATCTACGACTTTGGTTACGTAGCCATGAACTTTGGTTGGGTTTACCCAGAGGATAGCGGCGAATATTTATGCAGGGCTACCAACTTGTACGGCATGGACGAAACTAGGGCAGTCATAAAAGTAGCTGGCAAACCTGGAATCATCTATGATTCTCAACTTCCCAAAGGCATGAAGAGTATCGAGAAGATTAGAGAGCTGGAGGCGGCTTGGCAAGTGTAAGATTTTATTTTTCATTGTACGTCGTGATGTTTATTATGTTTTTTAATTATTAGCGTTCCTGAGGAAGTCGCTGAAGAATCGAAACCTCGATCAGCTCCGATATTTGTGAGCAAACCTGAACCAGTGACGGTTGAAGAAGGCGAATGGGCAAGGTTCTGTTGCAGGGTAACTGGACATCCAAAACCCAGGGTAAGTTTTTTTAGTGCGTTTTATTTTAAGAATATTGTTGCCGTGTTACAATCTTTCACTCAAATGAAACGAGAATTTCTTGTAAAATTTTGTCACGAGCCACAACACACGGACTATTCTAACTAATAATTTTATAAATTGTAGGTAATGTGGTTAATAAATGGCCACACTGTGGTAAGCGGGTCACGATACAAACTGACATATGACGGTATGTACCATATGGATATTCCAAAAACTCGTCAGTACGATACTGGCAAAGTCGAAGTAATCGCCAGAAGTTCTATTGGCGAAGCCATAGCGGAAACGGAACTTAAAATCATACCCAGGCATGACGACTATAGAGGCGTGCTGAAGAACTCGCCAAGACGTAAGTGGATCCTGGAATTTGAACACTTTTATTTCACACTGAAAACATAGATGCTGATTCATTTATCATTTGCAGCATCTTAATTTTCTTATACATAACTGAAATAACTAAAACATACTTTACACAATGCACATTTTTGACAAAAGCAAGCAAGCACATAAAACTCGCTCTAATAATACTTTATCCTCAAAAAAATCCTTATTGTCCTTGTGACTGAATCACAAAATCCCGATTCCTTTGAGAAAAAAAATCCTGCTTCGAGGCAAAATCTGCGGATGTTGTTAAATTTATGCTTGCTGCAAAAAAAATGGAGTTTCCTACCAGGTATGCTATTTGATGTCGTATAAATTAGTGTTTTTGCATGCTTCAGTGCTTTAAGTGTTTAGTGTTTGTCCATTGAAAACTCGAAAAAGTCCTAGGCAAAGATTATAATTTTTAACAAGGTTTTCAGTGGTCAAGTATCGTGCTATTGTGTATTGTATTTGGCTTCTAAAGTTTAAATTTTAATGTTTATAATGAAAAAAATAGAATAAGCTTTACGGTTCTTTAGCTTGGTATGACCTAGAACTATCAGAATATCAAAAAGATCGTCACGAAACCGAATTAGAAAAAGTATTTGACGAACGTAATACTACGATGCGTGAATCTGGAATAAACGTTTCCGGAGCTCATATTCAACAGAAAGATTTCAAAGAACCTGAAACCGAATGGCAAAAGTCAATTAAAGAAAAGAAGGGAGAGACATATTATAATAAACTGCAAGAGCTAGAAAACTCACAAGTGAGCAAGGAAATCCGACTGAGAGAATCCTCTCATCAGTTCGCTATACCTGGTGAGAAGATTGTAAGCAGCTCTCTGGCTAAAGGCATGGCGCAGCAGTATCAAGAAAACTTGTAAGTATACATATTTATTTCTGAAATAATTCATTTTACCTATTCATTCATAATTACAGGGAACAAGTTCCTGAAAGGCCTCAACTTCAGCCAACACCTAGAGTACAAAAACCAGAAGAACAAAAAATCGTACACAAAGACCAAGTATCCCTAAGAAAAACTGAAAAATCCAAAGAAGAACTTCAAACAGAATACGAAATTGATTCCAAAAAAGGAGCTTATCCTCCAGGTCCTACCGAATCTGGAGTACATGGAAGGGAAGTTTACGTAACCAAACAAAAACAGACCCAGAAAGAGCGTCAAGGAGATTTGGAAATTACTCGCAATATTACTGCTACGGAAACTACTGACGTAGAGCACAAAGCTAAAACTCAAGAACGCGTTGTGCAAGGACAAGTCCTACCATCTAATCCTCCTGTATTCACCAAAAAAATCCAACCGTGCAGAGCCTTTGAAAACGATTCCGCTAGATTCGAAGTTGAATTTGATGGCGATCCACTTCCAAAAGTCACATGGTATAGAGAAGACTTCCCTATTACCAGCTCTCCAGACTTGAAAATCTACACCTTCAGCACTAAATCCATTTTAGTGTTGAGACAAGTATTCATGGAAGATTCTGGAGTATTCAGCGTAGTCGCTGAAAACCGTGGCGGTACTGCCAAATGCAGTGCAAACTTGGTAGTGCAAGAAAGACGTAGACAGGGAAGAAGTGGTGGTGTAATACCCCCAAGCTTCAACACAACAATCCAATCATCTTCAACAAAAGCTGGTCAGTTAGTGCGATTTGATGCTAGAATCAATGGCACTAAACCAATCGATGTTCATTGGTTGAAGAATGGCAAGAAAATTGTCTCCGACATACGATACAAAACTCTAGAAGAAGATGACTTGTATACTCTGTTGATTATCGAAACTGTTCCAGAAGATACCGCAAAATACGAGTGTGTAGCCATGAATCAATCAGGTGAAGCTCGTTGCGAAGCTGATTTAACAATCGTAAGTCCATCAGCACCGCAAAAGCCTACCAAACCAACTACCCCTGGAAGTGAAAAGCCTCCTACCATAGTGGAACCTTTGAAAGACCAAACCATTTCCGAAGGACAAGCGGTTGCTTTCAGATGCAAAATCACTGGAAAACCTCTTCCGACAGCCAAGTGGCTTAAAGGCGACAAAGTCATCAAACCGTCCAAATATTTCCAGATGGTCAAAGAAGGAGAATATTGCACTTTGAAGATATCGGAAGCGTTCCCTGAAGACGAAGGCGTTTATAAATGCGTAGCGGAAAATCCAGCAGGAAATGTAACTGCTCAAGCGAAACTGAGGGTACTTGCTCCGGAAAGTCAGGAAGTGGCTCCCAGTTTGACGGCGATGAAAGATGTCATTGTAGCAGAAGGTAGTCCGGCCCAGTTCAAAACTACAATCTCCGGGAAACCCAAACCTACTATTCAGTGGCTGAGAGAGGGCTTTCTTATACCGGAATCACCAGATTTTCAAGTAAGAACTCGTTATATTTATTTAGAAATAGCCAAGGCAAAGTGAAATTAATTTTATTCAACTTTTATACTTATTTAAACTGCTAGAACTTTTATACGCATAAAGAAATTTTTCGCCTATTATTGAAGTCAAATATCTCAGAAAGTATAATAGATATTTGATTGCAGTTTGAGGCATTTTGGAGCGTTTTGTTTGTTATTGAAGGTATATGGTATCGCGCTGATGAACAGAAACGTTATCTACAACATACAGGGTGGACAATGAAATGGTGCAAAGTTTACTAAATTTCAGGGCGTCGCCATTTATTTTCAAACATACTCCTGCTTTTTTTTCTGGGTTTTAGAAGAATCAGTAGTTCAATGGTTAAAAACAACTTGAAGGGTTTTTGAATAACTCTCGTAGTTTTGCAGAAATTACAGTTTAACTGAAAAACGACTTTCATCACCCTGATTCTTTGTCTTAGTTACTCGAAGCAATTTTCTTCATTATCGTTGGTTCAACGTTTTCGTCTTTTTTCGTGTTTTGAAAAGATTTTACACAGGGTGAAAAAAAAAGTAAGTTTTTAATATTAATTTGGGTGGTCCGTGAAGATAATTGCTTCCCAAGGCAACTAACTAGAGATAGTACTCGTCGTAACACGTAACATGTACAGCGATTTCTGGGGGCACAGTCCTCTTTGTCAATTAAAATGGCACCAACCTTTGTTTGCTTTATTGAATAACCATTCTGAGAGCAAAATATGATAATATTATGTTTCCTAGGTGGAAAAGTTATTCTGTTCTCGAGACGCCGAGATATTTGGTGAATTATTAGCACGTACCATGTGCTAATAATTCACCAAGGGAGGCTATTTATACAGGGGTGGTAAAAAGTACCGGAACGGTTGACTCTCTTTCACACATCCTCAAATTTCGTTATATGGTGGTTTCCGGACATACAAAATTGAATGATTCAATGATATCGGTGCTGCTACCAGATTTACCAGCTTTGCCTTATATGTATGACAGGATGAGGTAAATATTCTAATATCGGCCGGTTTTCGTACTAGGAAACGATCTGTCCAATTCTTTTTGCCTTGTCTTTGTAAACTCTCTTACTTGGTGCGTGATACCCTCCTATCAATTGTTCTACTTTCAGATGGTTCAAACTTTCCTCCTTCTTCAAGGCATTAATAAACTTCCATATAATAGGATGTGCCGCACCAAGCACAGAAGAAAAACTGTTATACCATCCTTCAACTGAGTTGTTCATCCGGGGTATATCTTCCTCTACTAATTTAAAATAATTCCATAGACTTATTGTAAATAAAGGCGGTCTTCGATGTCCTTTTCTGTCGCAACGTCCTATCCATGTGTCCTCAAAATAATTGAAAACAGGCAGTAGGACTTCCTCATGTTCTCTATAGAAAGCACTAACAAGCAGTTCTTCAAATGCAGCTACAACGTTATCACTTGGTACAAAAGATAGCGCTGCCAATTTCCTCAATTCCAAAGCGAAATCGAAATTTTGGGTATAGGTACCGCACTTGTAATCCTGAACTTTGGATGTGTCTCCAAATACACCGAGTAAAATGGAAGAAGCAACCACGTATAACCACATCTGGAAATTATTTCTGGATGGCATTTAGAGCCGATCTCTCAAAGTTTATTATAATAGTCCTTGGTCGCAGTCCTGGTTTGAATCGTTTCAATTCATGGAAAAGACATCTATATTGTTTCTTCAGTTTTACTTGGAAGTAGCGCATAAACGGTTGGAATGACATTACTGTATTGCACTCCATGAATGGTAGTTGGCATCTGGGTCTATGTCAATTCGCCGTAAAGACAATTCGTCGTAAAGTCAATTTGACATAGACGTCAATTCGTCGTAGAGTCAATTCGTCGTATACATCAATTCGTCGTAGCGTTAATTAGTCGTATTTCAGGTAAAATGTTAAAATGTATAAATTTGCACTTTTTCCATTTAATCAGACATTATCAAGTTTACCGATAATAACGAGGGATTACCATATTGTCGTATACGTCAATTCCTCGTAGCGTTGATTCGACGTATACGTCAATTCGTCGTTAAGTCAATTTGTCGTTTACGTCAAATTGTCGTAAAGTAACTTATACGACCATATAGGTAATTCGTCGTTATTATCGTTAAATTTGATAATGTCTAATTAAACAGTAAAAGTGCTAATTTATACATTTTAACATCGTACCTGAAATACGACGAATTAACAATACGACGAATTGACGTATACGACGAATTACCTATACAACGGATTGAAGTATACGACAAAATAATGTTACGACGAATTGACGTATACGACGAATTGACTTTACGACGAATTGGCGTATAAGACGAATTGACTTTACGGCGAATTGTCGTGTACGACAAATTGACTTTGCGACGAATTGACATATACGACGAATTGGCTTTACGCCGAATTGGTGTACGACGAACTGACGTACGACACATTGATTTACGACGAATTGACGGTGACCCGAATAATCTTGGGGTGCATGTGAATGTTCCATCGGCGTACCAATGATCGCAATTTTCCATCAATTCCAAGTTCCTTTGTGTTGCAAATAATAGTATTCTCTGTTCACCAGGACCGCTGTCAAATTGAAGGAAGGGTTCACCGACACTATTCTGGGTGAATTCGACAGGAATGCGAAGATGAGTCAAATTTGTAGGATTGGCAGGCGCAACTTCTTGTTTTTGTCGCACTCGCTGTACTGTTCTTTTCATGCAAGAGACGGAGGGTAATAAAGGCGCTGCAGCTTCTGGAACTTGTTGGGAAATAGTGGCTACTATTGTCTGACTTGTCATTCCAACTTATTTGGCCATCTGCTTTAGAGAATTAACAGCGGTCTTTAATTCTAGTGTTGCAGCATCAACAACGTGATTATGAGCTGTACTTTTTAAAACTTCACTTTGCACTATGTGTACTCTTCCGGGACATTTGCACTTGTCTTGTTGTAGTTTGCATTTTCATATGATCTTCTCACCAATGGCACGGTCTTGTTTATGTATATAGCCGTTATACGCTAACATGTCGTTGCCTTTCTGACTTTTGACAAACTGAAGCGCCATTTCAAAGTAAAACAGATATTAGAGAATAACTGAAGAGTAGGAGCCTAGGGCGGATATTATATATTTTAATACTTATTTAGTCATTTAAATGTAAAAAAGGTGAGTCCTAAGATTTCAGCTAATCAAATATGCAAATTATTGTTGTTGCAGAAAATATTATAATCTTATGTTAATGTAGGTAATAATGCCAAATACTATTATGAGGAAACACAACATAATTTTACATAGTTCAGGTTACTTCTAAGAATTCAGGTACCTACCTACTTATACATACAGGGTGTCCCAGGGAAAACAGTCCACCCCAATTTATTGGATTTCGGATGAAAATCTGGAAAAACGCTCGGACACGTCGATTTTTGATTTGAGGGGGAACTTTTTTTCAGTTATTTTCATCCCTGTAGTTTCAACCCCTTAGCTAGGGGGAGAACAACCATCCAAATTTGAATAGCGGATAGGGGTCGTGTCATATCTCTTTTTGAAGGTCTTATGGAGTTCTTTATGGCCCCAGAATTTCATCTCATTATTTCCATCCGTAACGAAATGACAGCTTGTCAAAATCTTGGAAATAGACTATTGTTTCAGTAGGAGTAAAAGCGATATATAGTCTGGCTAGCGAAACGGCGAACTGCAAAAGAATTTGCTACTTTGCCAAACTTGACGGAAATAATGATAAACATGTTGATGACATATTTTTTTTTGCTATATGGGCATGTGTAGTATTTCGAAATAGAAAAAAATCCGGCAACATTGCGAAATGATGGATGTGGAGAGGCGTGATTATTCAGAGGTATGATTCTATTGGTTAGAGTTTGAACGACAGCACGCAGTGGCGCGGTTATTGGCGAAACTAAAGAATTTTTTTCTAATAATTTTATTGGTTTATTTCCTTGGTGTTTTCGGTGCCACTGAACCGAAAGACATGGCTGTCATCAGGTGATGTCAGTTCTGTTCTGTGATGTCAGTTAAGGTGTCAGTGAATATTTTTAGGTCACGCCCCACTTTTCTTCCCCCTTTCGTCTCTACCAAGTTACCACTTGCCAGACTATACTTACCTCCCTTAATAAAAATACTTGAAATTGAGGTTTTTTATTATTATGAATAATGGGTGTATACGAGAATTGTGAATTGTAGGTATTTTTACTCGTATTTTTATTAAGGAAGGTAAGTACTGCTTTTACTCCTACTAAAACAATAGTCTATTTCCAAGATTTTGACAAGCTGTCATTTCGTTACGGATGAAAATAATAAGACGAGATTCTAAAGCCATGAAAAACTCGATGAGACCGTCAAAAAGAGATATGACACGACCCCTATCCCCTATTCAAATTTGTGGGGTTGTTCTCCCCCTAGCTAGGGAGTTGAAGCTACGGGAATGAAAAAAACTAAAAAAAAGTTCCCCCTCAAATCAAAAATCGACGTGTCCGAGCGTTTTTCCAGATTTTCATTCGAAATCCAATAAATCGGGGTGGACTGTTTTCCCTGGGACACCCTGTATGTATAGGTAGGTAGGTACCTGAATTCTTAGAAGTAACCTGAACCCCCTTCAAATCAAAAATCGACGTGTCCGAGCGTTTTTCCAGATTCTCATCCCAAATCCAATAAATCGGGGTGGACTGTTTTCCCTGGGACACCCTGTATAGATTCATAATGCAAATTATTATTTTTGCAAAAAATATTTTAATACTCATTTAGTTATTTTAATGTAAAAAAGGTGAGTCCTAAGAATTCAGGTACTCGAATATGCAAATTATAAATATTGCGTCCAAATAACTTGCAACCAAAAATGTCGTCCAATTAACGCGGGGTCCACTTGTCGTACTCGCCCTTTTGTTACGCGTCCAAATTTCCGCGTCCTTTTGTCGCACGTCCAAATTTCCACGTCCTTTTGTCGTATATCCAAATCGCAGTACATGTTACGTGCTACGACGCGTACTATAACTAGTTAGTAGTTAGTTACTCTGCGGAGCAATTATCTTTACGGACCACCCAAAAATTAGTATTGAAAACTTACTTTTTTTTCACCCTGTATAAAATCTTGAAACACGAAAAAAGACAAAAACGTTGAACTAACAATAATGAAGACTATTGTTTCGAGTAACTGAGACAAATAATCAGGGTGATGAAAGTCGTTTTTCAGTTAAACTGTGATTTCTGCAAAACTACGAAAGTTATTCAAGAACCCTTCAAGTTGTTTTTAACCATCAGGCGCGGATCCAGACCCAAATTGAGGGGGGGGGGGAGGCAAACAAAATATTGGAAGGTACAGGGTGTCTGGTTATAATTTGACACCCCACCTTTATAGGTAGATAATAGGTGTAAACACAAAAGTGGGGCAGTTTTAGCTAAATTATTGTCAGAAATTTGAAATTTTGCGTACTTTCAACTTTTTTCAAATAGACTGCCCTATATTTGATTCTCTATTCTTGAAGAGCACAATTTTCTGATTGCGAAAATATATAGTTTCTGTATATTTAGTTGAACCGTCTCCACCATATTTGGCTACAAAATTTTAAAAATCAGAGAAAACAAGTGCCTCAAATTTTACCTGAAGCTTTCATTAGAATGGTTCACAAAATCATCAGTAGGATAGTATTTTTCCAATTTTTAGAGCCAAATATGTTGAAGGCGGCTCAAACAAATATAGGCAAACTATATGTTAGAAGCAAATTTAGGGCATTTCATTTGAAAAAAGTTGAAAGTAGGCAAAATTTCCAATTTCTTACAATAAACATTTGTTTTTGACGATGGATTCTGAAAATTTAGTTAAAACTGCACAACTTTTGTATTCATACCTATCATCTACCTCTAAAGGTAAAGGCTGCAGGTGGGGTGTCAAATTATAACCAGACACCCTGTACATACAAATAGAATAGGCTAGAGGAACCCGGAAAAATTTGTCGATTTAATGTTGATTTTTAAAATTATTATTTTTTTTATCTAGGGGGGGCGCTCCCTGGATCCGCGCCTGTTTACCATTGAACTACTGATTCTTCTTAAACTCAGAAAAAAAGCAGGAGTATATTTGAAAGGAAATGGCGACGCCCTGAAAGTTGTTAAACTTTGCACTGTTTTATTTCCCACCCTGTATGTTGTAGATAACGTTTCTGTTTATCAGCACGATATCATATACCTTGAACACCAAACAATGCGCCTCAATATGCTTCAAACCGCAATCAAATATCTCTTATACCTTCTGAGATATTTGACTTCAAAAATAGACAAAAAATTTCTTCATGCGTATCGGAGTTCCAGCAGTTTTTATAGTTATTCGCTAATATTTGAGAAAGAAGAAATTTCTAGTAGTAGGCCTCTTAGCCATGTTTTTCTGTTTACAGCAAAGTAAGCTGCATTTCTGTCAGCTTTTTCTTGCTTTAAAAATTTTACTTGGGGCAAATTTTAGTTGATAGAGGGTTTCTGTCTTAAGAAGAGATTGTTGAATAGTTCTTCTGAAGGCAATCAAAAGTTCAAAATGATTTGAATTTGTTAATACCGCTTCTTGATTGATTGAAAAGAAAAACAAGAGCTAGTCATTATGAAAATTTGGACTATTACCTTCTCGCTCTTGATTGCATTCAGAAAAATTATCAACCAAGAGGCTCTTCGTGCAAATTTGAAGTAATTTGAACTCTTGATTTCCATCAGAAGAACCATCCAGTAAACCGAGAGCCGGTCATAATCAAAATATAATTGATACCGGCTCTTGATTTGTTGAGTAGTTTTTCTGAATCAAAATATTGGAACTGAGTTAGGACAGGTCTCGATAGAAAGGATTTTGGTTGAATTCAGAAAAAAAATCCTGATTGCATACAAAATTGAAAATTTGTTTGCTTTTTTCAGATGATCCAAGAAGGTAACAATGCCATCCTTCTGATTTCCACCACCTATGAAGAAGATTCTGGGGTATTCGCCTGTCGCGCCACCTCCTCTGCAGGCTCAGTAGAACAATCTGCCAAACTTATCGTCAAAAGTAAGAAATAATAATGCGTTTTAATTTTTTTTTCAATTATTTTATTCTGACGGAGGTGCTGTTTTTATTTTCCACCATTTACTAGAAATGGACCATGTAAATGTTATCAGTAATAATTATTAGTAGAACCGCTTCTCTTTATTAATAAATTAATTGAGCTTTCAATGTTCAAATCACTATGGACAGAAAAAGCAGCCCTTCTTAAATGAATCAAAGGTATTTTGGTGGTGGATTATAATGTTAAAAAACACTAAATTGTTATAAGGTTCCAAGTGATTTAGTAAATTTATTTTAAGGATTGAAGTAAAGCTTTTGGGCACTAAACACAAAATGCTAAAAGGGCTTTATTCTCCCCAATTTTTATTTAATTTGTAATTTCAATTATAGAACTGTATATTAATTATTGCATTAATTTGTTTAATAAATCGCTATTGTTTAGAAAATCATTTATATGCGTTTGACACAAGTATACCCCCCGACACAGTTCTAATATCAGAGAAGTGACTAAGCACGATGAGCAACTACACTCAAAAATACAAAACAACATTCTTGAGCAATTTTTTGGTTACCTGAGTCATATGATAAGTAATTGCTACTAAATATAAGTTTTTTTTTGGCCAAGGTTCACAAATGACCAATTAATTATTTTTTGGTTGACATTCAAAATTCTAATTCTACCTTGAATTCGTTTGTCATGTCACACTAATGACTAAGTACATGAAAATATAGGTTGAAGTTATTTGTTAAATTTCGCATCTGGGATTGGAGGTGTAGCTAAAAAAGTTTAGGTGTAATTAGAAAATATTCGCTTTCGTTGTTTGATATTTGAGATTTGTTCTACAATAAATTGTCTCGAATTATATTTGAGCTCTTTCCTCAAGCATAGTTATATGCAGCTCTTCATTGCTTGTATTTTTTCTATTGAACACACATTTAGTGCTCGATATGTTCAGTGTAATAGAAACCGAATATTAAATTTTTAGTCAAATAGAGAAATAAATGAGTGAACTTCAAATGAAGTGTACCTACAAAGAAGATGACTTTCCACTCCTGAATGATACCAGATCAATTTCTCATCTTTATAGCATTTTAAAAGCATTAAAAAAGTAAATTTAGAACCAATATATACAGAAAAAATTCGATTTTACTACTTTTAAATTAAAAATTGGTACCTAAAGCTTCTGTTTGAAACATTAATAAATGACGCAGAAGGTTGGTGTTATTAAATTATTTTCTTAGAAAAAACATTCTGGTTTATTGCCAGCTCAGTGAAAAATTTGATTGCACCTGTTCTCCCATGAATCCCATAGCCAAAAACAGGGTTACAAAAACATTTTCACCTCTAATCATTAGCATAGCAGATGCTTTTCTTAAATTACTCTTAGGCATACGAGATTGGCACTTGGCCAACAATTATTATTCGCTGGTAATTCTCGGACAAAACTCTAAATAACTTTTGTAGCCATGGTGCCGTGCGCAACATGGACCTAAACTATTTTAAACTTTTGAATAGATTGAGTTACTTACTTAAATTTGGTTCAGAGCCATTTCTGGATAGAGGAACGTGTGCAAACGATTTTAATTTTTTTTCAAATAAAACTCACATCCAGTAAAATGGAAATTATTGTTTTTATTTATAAATAATACATAAACTTAAGCTAGGAATGTTTTATTGATTTTCAAATGCGTGTCCCATCTAAACCGACTAGTTAAGCCCACTCGTTATAGTAGATATTTGGAGTAACTCCAAAAAAATAGGCATAATAAATTAATCACTTTAAAAGTATCTACTGGTAATATTAAAGAAGTCACTTTTTTACAACAAAAAAAATGTATGCCTATCCTAGGTCAGTTTTAGCGCTCTACACTAAAATAGGTCACTTGGAACACTTAAAAAAAAAATTCGGATCAAGGTTGGATCTAATCTGTTCAATAAAAGCCGCATAAAATTGTGTTCTTGACAAAACAAATATTTTATGCGGCTTGAAAACGAGCACTGAAAACACTGTCAAAACACTCACTCACTAGTCACTATTCACAACACAAATGAAAAATTAACGTTTCATGATCAGAGTACATACGCTGAATAAAACACAAAACACATTTTTACTTTACTCCACACTCTCTCCCTGGGAGGTGGGACCTGACGTCACGGGCATAAAGTCAACAACAAAATGTTGGAAACCTCTGCGTGTTTCAGTCACCTATAATATTGAGTCAGCGTGAGTTAAAAATAGACTTTTCAATACTTAAGTCTAGAAATAGGACTTTATCGGACCCCCTAGATTAGTCACAATTTGAATACCTACGTTTTTAATCGTTTTTAGTAGATTACTAATTGTGAGTCGACATTTATTTTTATTTTTCTGACCATGAGGCAAATTTTGGGTTTACATGTGTAGGAAGAATAATTTACATAACTGTAGGGGGGTATAGGGATGTGAAAGATTGGAATGTTCTGGTATCACAATCATGATCTGTCTGAGCCGGTTTTCTATATTATTTGAAATTCCAGTTAATTTCAGAAATTCTTGTCTTTTCAAAGAACATTTTTTTTTGGAGATTGTCTGCTAGTATCAGATTCTTCTAGATAATTGAGGAGTTCTTCAGCATCCGGCAGGGATCATTTTTTGATCTGAAAGCAAAAAAGTTATTTTAAGTAGTTTAATTATTTATAATTTTCTGCAAGTTTGCATACAGAATCTTCCCTAGCTTCAAATTTCTAGTTAAAAATCAGACATTGAGTCTAATTATTACTCTTAAATACCATTAAGTTTCAAAACTATTTCAATTTCTTTATAAATGACAAATTTTAGAACTAGACCGATATCGGAATAAAAAAACTAAAATGTTAATAGATTTCCTGCACCTAAAATAATACTTTCAAATATATACATAACGGTATAATAAGTGACAAGGTGCAAAATTATTAGTATCGTTATCACGTATTATAATAGAAACCACTGAATTTATTTGATTTTCAACCATTTGTGTCGATAGAAATGATTTTTTCCGTGGGGTTAGTGTAGTTTTGTGTCTGTAGGAAATGAAAAGTTAATTAAGGTAGTAATTTCTTTGGATTTTATTTCGGCATATTTTGTTCATGATTTTCTTATTTTTTGTGAAAGTAGAAACTCTGCCTTTTCTAGCATATCTTTATCTTAATCTCACCTTATTTTCGTTCAGTCGGCACACCAATAATTAATTATACTCTCCTGTGTTATATCAATAATTAGATATTATTCAGAAAAGTTTGTATCATAACTGTAGCTACTGTAAATAACCTGAGAATTCTAAAAGAGTTCGATACAAGAATACATACCTACTTATTTGAAATACAAAAAAAGCTAAAAATTTGCCATGAGGTACCTACTCTTGAAACAACTCACAACTCTAAGTACATAAATAGTTCATAATAATAATTTTAATTCACTTTACTTTTTATTATGCGCAGCCAAATATTTCAATGAATATTGCTCTATAAATTATAATCCATCCCAAAATCTATGATCTGTTTCTTCAAAAATATCATAAAACCAAATTCAGAACGATTTACATAGTTGAAAATAAACATAATTTCTTCAAGGCAATTCGAATAAAATAACATATTACTAATTTTTTGTAGAAACAGTGCCTTTTTACCTGTTGTGTGTTTTTTTTTTTACCCATATACATATAAATTATACTATTTTTATTAACTTAATGTGGTCAAGGTAAGTTTCGAATAGTAACCACACATAATAATTTTAGGGCGCCCTGGAACATTTCGCAAACCATCCACATTAGGCGCCCCATCTCAACAACAAACTCCAACGTTTATCGACAAACAACAAACACCCATTCAAGGAGGTGTCGGCAAAAGTACCACTCCATTTACACCCGGTTCTAAAACCGGTGAAACCAATGAGTTGCTTTTAGGCGACGAAACCCTTTGGTGGCGCAAGCAGCCTAAACAGGCTCAACCGTGGACAGAAGAACAAATTGTTTTGAAAAAATCCAATATAGAACGTAAGGAAGTTACCAAACAAAAATTAGAAGAAGTTCAGCTTAAACCCAGCAAACCACCAAGATCTCAGACAACTACAGCTACCGAAGACATCAGCTTATTAAAAGTTGATCAACAAAAACAAGAAACAATTACAAAAGAATGGAGAAAGTCTGGTCGTAATTATAATCTTCTCAAACAAACATCCGTAGAAGTAGACATAGATACAGTTTTAACCAAAGCTCAACAAGTCGTTAAAAGATTTTCAGTTCCCCAGCCACAACAAGCTAAAATAATCCCTTGGATTGAGGAAAAAATAACTCTTAAAACAGCACCCAAAGATCAAATAGCCAAATCTAAAGAAATTCCTAAGGAAAAACTTGAAGAAGTTATCCTGAAAACAGTTTCATTAGAAGCAATTCAAGCACTAAAATTAGCTAAGCTTGAACAGCCTAGACAACCAGGTGAGCCTATTCCTTGGACTGAAGAGGACATCGATTTGAGACCCACGCCCCAAGAAAAAAAAGAGATTCCAAAAGAAACTTTGGAAGAAGTTCATTTGAAACCGGTTCAACTTCCTGACCAGAAAAGTAAAACTCCTATAAGACTTGAAGGTGAACCAATACCCTGGACAGAAGAAGAAATTATTTTAAAGCATTCCTTGGTAGAGAAGAAAGATATTCCAAAAGAAACTATTGAGGAAGTTAACTTAAGACATGCTACTAAAGTACCCGAGGTCAGGGATATTGATAGAAAACCTGGAGAAGCTATTCCTTGGAATGAAGAAGATATTTCCTTAAAACCAACTGTAGTACAGAAGAAAGAAATCCCTAAGGAAAAACTTGAACAGGTGCCTCTCAAGCCTACTCCTGTTAAGGAAAGCATTGAGGATGTTACTAGAAAAGAAAAACTGTCTAAAGCCCAAATTCAGTTCACAGAGGATACAACTTTATTAGACCTTAAAGAACACGTCAGTGAATCTCTGGAATCTCAAACACAAATCAAAGCTTGGGAGAGAGGCAAAAAAGAGCAAGCAGTTCTATCTCATGTAGAAGACCAAGAAATATTAAATATTCAAGAAAAAACTACTGAGACAGTGAAACGACAAGAAGAAACTAGGCAATGGCCTCGAGGAGTAAAGCCACAAGAGCAAGAAGCAGAAAAACCTGTTGCGTGGAATGAGCAACCAATAACGTTGAAGAAGACTACAATTGAAAGAAAGCAAGTAATCAAAGAGCAACTTGAGCAAGTGGAGCTAAAACCAAAACCTACAGAAACAAAAAAAATTATTGAAGATAAGACTCTGTTGACACTCGAAGAGAGAGAATCAAGCAAAACACGGATACAACAACAGAAAACTCAAGAACAGCCTCTGAATATTGCCTCTATTCAACAAACAGAAGATCAAACTATATTGACACTTAAAGAAAAAGTGGACACAAGGAAGGAGGAAACATTAGAAGCAAAAAGTTGGAAAAGAGGGCCGAAGCCTGAAGAAAGGCCAGATGAAACTATTCCAAAGCAACACGTTGAAGATAAAACTCTGCTGGTCCTAAAAGAAAAAGAAAAAACTTCAGAAACAAAGGCATGGAAGCGTGGACCAAAACCCCAAGAAAAACCAGCTGAAGTCGCTCCACTGCAACATGTCGAAGATAAAACTATTTTGGACTTGAAAGAGAAAGAGGATGTCAGAAAGGAAGAAAAACTTGAACCAAAATCATGGAGAAGAGGGCCGAAGCAACAAGAAAAGCCAGACGAAGTTGTGCCTTTGCAACACGTCGAAGACACAACCATTTTGGACTTGAAAGAGAAAGAAGATGTCAGAAAGGAAGAAAAACATGAATCAAAATCATGGAAAAGAGGGCCGAAGCAACAAGAAAAGCCAGAACAAAAAGTCCCGCTGCAACACGTCGAAGACACAACTATTTTGGACCTAAAAGAAAAAGAAGATGTCAGAAAAGAAGAAAAACTTGAACCAAAACCATGGCGAAGAGGACAAAAACCCCAAGAAGAAAAGCCACAAGAACCACTCGAAGCCAAATCCTGGAAACGTGGTCCTAAAGTTATAACTGAACTACCCGAAATAATTCATGAAATCACTAGAGTTTCCGAAGGCACCGAAACAAAATATATTACCAAGAAACGTGTTTTGAAAAAACACGAAGCAGGTGTTGAGGAAACTACTTACATTGTCACTTTAGAAGAAGAAGGCAAGAAGCCGCAATCTACAGTAACCGTTGAGGAAAAACCAATATTTGATGAAACTCAACCCATTTATATGGTACAAGAATGGCCCGTTAAATTCTCAGAATCAACAGTGATCGATCAAGGAGTTCCTAGAAGGAAATCTGTGATCATACGCACTATACAAACCACCCAAGGAGACAAAAGAGAAGTTACACAAATTGTTACAGAAAAAATTGAAGATAAGCCAGCTACAGTCAAAGTACAAGAAATGCCTATTGCCAAAGAACAAGAATTACCCGAAGCTGAATTTGTAGTCCATGAATTGCCAGTGGAAGTTTTTGAAAGTGTTGTTACTGAAGCAGGAAAACCCACATGTAAGCAAATTGTTAAAAAGCGCACCATCCAGAAGCATACTGATGGTAAAATTGAAACTACTCAGATTATAAGTGAGGTCAGACCTGGAGAAGCTCCGAAGTATTCAGTGGTCGTTGAAGAACAACCAACTGATGAGCAACCAATATTTTCTGTTGAAGAGTTACCAATTAAAATGTTCGAAACTACGGGAGTTGAGGAAGGAGTACCTGTGAAAAAGAAAACTCAGAAGAGGACTATTGAAAAGAAAACTACTGATAAGAAACAAATTACTGAAATAACTACAGTAAAACAAGACGGCAAACCTACTGAAACAACTGTTGAAGTGAAGGAAGAAGAACTTCCTAAGAAAACAAAATACATCGAGAAAAAAGAAGAAAACGTTATTCCATGGACTGAGCAAGTGAAATTAAAACCCTCAAAGCCTAAAAAGCCGACACAAACGAGAGAAGAATTGGAAGAAGTTCATTTAAAACCTATTAAAAAATCCATCATAGAAGAATTACCAGAAAAAATTGAAGTTTCTACAATTGTAGATAAACATGGAAAAGCTGAAAAAACAGTTACTAAAACGAGAGTCATCAAAAAACGCAAAGGAAGTAGAGAAGAAACAACACAAATTGTTACAGTTGAAAAACCAGGACAAGCACCAGAATCTACAATTAGTACGGCAGAAAAAATTGTTCCTGAACAGCAACCGATATATGTAGTCGAAGAACTGCCAGAAGAAGTTTTTGAAAGTACTGTCATAGTTGAAGGAACTCCTAGAAAAAGAGTTGAAAGGAAACGCGTCATAAAAACAACTAAGGATAATAAAAAAGAAGTTACCAAAATTATTACACAAGAAGTGGAAGGTAAGAAGCCTGAAACATTCGTTACAACTACAGAAGTCAAGGATACTGAGGAAATTACTCCTGAATTTATTGTACAAGAACTTCCAGTGGAAGTTCACGAGACAACAATTATCGAAAAAGGACTTCCGAAGAAACTTACAGAAAAGAAACGTACAATAAAGCAACGTAGAGACTCAAGAATTCTTACAACTGAAATAATTACCAGAGAAGAAACTGGTAAAGCGCCACAAACTACTGTAATTAGTTCCGAAGAAGCTGTGGATGAAATTGTCAAAGAGCAACCAGTATTTATTGAAGAAGCCCCCGAAGATGTTCAGGAAGTAACTACTGTAGATGAGGGAGTTATCAGGAAACAGATCGTTAGAAAACGAGTAATTAAGAAGACTAAAGGCGATAAAGACGAAACAACTGAAATTTTAGTTATTGAAGAAGAAGGTAAGAAGCCTGAAACTAGTATAACAGTTACTGAAGAAACTAAAAAACCAATTGAACAACCGATAAAGCAAATTCCTTGGACTGAACAAGTGCAACTGAAAAGAGCTCCAAAGCAACTTAAGACTGAGCCTGAAAAACCTGAACAAATTCAACTTAAACCTATCAAAAAAGATAAACAACCAGTAGTAGGAAAATCTTTGGAAATAGAAGAGCTTCCTGAAGAAATTCGTCGTTCAAGTATTATTGAAGATGGTAAAACCAAGACACAGGTAACTAGAAAGAGGGTGATCAAAAAAAGAAAAGGCGACAAGGAAGAAACCACAGAAATCTTTACTGTAGAAGAAGAAGGGAAGTTGCCCCAAACTTCTGTCGTTATTGAGGAAGAGAAAATACCCGATAAAATAGAAGAAATGCCATTCTATACCGTAAAAGAACTTCCAGAAAAGCACTTCGAATCTTCAATTACAGATGAAGGAGGTAAAAAGAAGGTAACTCAAACAAAGAGAGTTATTAAAGCTAAAAAGGCAGGAAATAAAGAAGAAGTAACTGAAATTGTAACCACTGAAGTTGAAGGTAAAATGCCTGAAACGTCAATAACTGTCCGAGAAATGCCAAGAAGCACAGATAGTGATGTAGAAGAACCATCGTTCATTGTAGAAGAACTTCCAGTGGAGATACAAGAAACTACTATAATTGACAGAGGAGTGGCAAAGAAAAGGGTCGAAAAGAAAAGGACTATTCGTAGAGAAAAAGTTGGAAAACAAGAAGTCACTCAAATTGTTACTGTAAAAGAAGACGGTAAACCTAGTGAAACAACTGTATTAGTTCATGAAGAAGCCCTACCCGTAGAAGAAAAACCCATAACAGAAGAATATCCAGAAGAAGTCCAAGATGTTGAAGTATTTGACAAAGGAGTCGTTAAAAAACAGACTTTAAGAAAACGCACTATAAGAAAACGTAAGGGCAGCAAAGACGAAACAACTGAAATAGTTACTTTAGAAGAAGTGGGTAAAAAACCTGAAATTTCGGTTACAGTAACTGAACAAGACCATCCTTCGACTGAACAAGTGCAACTCAAGCGCACTCCAAAACAAGTTAAAAAAGTTACTGAAGAAGCTCTAGAAACTATTGAACTTAAGCCTGTTAAAAAGGATAAACCCAATATTGAAGAATTACCTGAACAAGTTCGAGAAGTTATTATTACTGATAAAGGAAAAACTAAAAAGCAAATTACTAAAAAACGAACTCTTAAGAAACAGGTAGGAGATAAAGAAGAAACTACATATATAGTCACAGTTGAAGAAGAAGGTAAAGCTCCACAAATAACTGTAGAAGTAGAGCAGAAAGAAGTTCCTGAGGCAGTACTTGAACAACCTATTTATGTCGTAGAAGAGTTACCAGAGCAAATATTCGAATCTGAGATTATAGACGCAGGAAAACGCAAAAAGAAAATACAGAAAAAACGCGTTATAAAATCAACAAAAGGTGACAAACAGGAAATAACAACATTAACAACCACAGAAATTGAAGGTGAAGAACCTACTACAACGGCCACAAGTGTAGAAAAATTAGTTCAAGAGACTACCATTCAACCGGAATATATTGTTGAAGAATTGCCCTTTGAAACCCAAGAAGTAACTGTCATTGATCAAGGTGTTCCGAAAAAGAGAATTCTAAAGAAACGAACTTTGAAAAAGACAAAAGATGGCAAAGAAAAAATCACAGAGATTGTTAGTATTGAAGAGGAAGGTAGAAAACCAGAAGTCACTGTCAATGTTCTAGAACAAGTTGTTGAAGAGATTCCTGAGGAAGCATCTCTGGAAGAATTACCTGAAGAAGTTCATGAGGCTACAATTGTTGAAAAAGGAATAAGAACTAAGCAAGTAACTAAGAAACGTACTATCAAAAAGCATAAAGATGGTAAAAATGAAATTATTGAAATTGTTACTGTTGAAGAAGAAGGAAAGAAGCCTGACACTGCTGTAATAGTAACTGAAGAAGAAATAAAGCCCAAGAAAAAGGTTATTACTGAAAAAGTGGTCGAAATTCCTTGGACTGAGCAAGTTCAGTTAAAGAGAACTCCTAAAAAGAAGTTACCTGACAAGAAGGAAGTTGAAAAGGTTGTACTTAAACCAGTGAAGAAAGAAGAAACTATTCAGGAATTGCCTGAACAAATCCAAGAGACTGTGGTTATTAAAAACGGAATAGCTCAAAAGCAAATAACGAAAAAGAGAGTTATTAAAAAGAGACGGGGCAGTAAAGAAGAAACAACAAAAATTTTGACAGTTCAAGAAGAAGGCAAAGTTCCTGAGACTACCATTGAGGTAGAAGAAAGAGAAGTTGCTGAAGACCAGCCAATATTCATCGTTGACGAACTGCCTGAGCAGGTATACGAAACTACTGTTGTAGAGCGTGGTCAGAAGAAAAAGAAACTTCAAAAGAAACGAGTCATTCAAACCAGAAAAGGAGATAAACTTGAAATTACTGAGATTGTAACTACCGAACAAGAAGGTAAACAACCAGAAACCACAGTGACAACCGAAGAAGTTGAAGCACCAAAAGGAAGTATTCCAGAAACTACTTACGAGTTGGAAGAGCTACCAGTTCAAATTCTAGAAACTGTAGTAGTGAAAGATGGGATTCTTAGGAAAAAAGTCCAAAAGAAGAGAACATTAAAGAAAAAGAAAGACGGAAAAGAACAAATTACTGAAATTTTAGTTACTGAAGAGGAAGGTAAAAAACCTGAAACTTCAGTTATTGTTAAGGAAAGAGAAATCCCATTTGAAGAGGAAGATATCCAACCTACAGTCATCATTGGAGCTTCTGAGGTGCAAGACA
Organism: Ceutorhynchus assimilis; assembly: GCA_917834065.1. NCBI lineage: Eukaryota > Metazoa > Arthropoda > Insecta > Coleoptera > Curculionidae > Ceutorhynchus > Ceutorhynchus assimilis. The sequence continues at coordinate 35,161,933 of OU892280.1, forward strand.
CTACAGTAGTGGATGAAGGTGTCACTAAAAAGAAAAAAGTAACTAAACGGGTCATAAGGAAACGCAAAGGTAGTAAAGATGAAACCACTGAAATTCTAACAGTCGAAGAAGAAGGCAAAAAACCTGAAACTTCGGTAGTTGTAACAGAAGCAACTGCTCCAGAAGAAAAGCCCAAGAAAAAGAAGATTATACCCGAGAAAAAAGAGGAAATTTCTTGGACTGAACAGGTACAATTGAAGAAAATTCCCAAGAAACCAAAACTGGAGAAGGAAGATGTTGAAAAAGTTGACCTTAAGCATGTTATTCAAGAGTTACCTGAAGAGATTCAAGAAACTACTGTTGTTGACAAAGGAGTGTCTCGAAAGAAAATTATTAAAAAGAGAGTTATTAAAAAGAGACGTGGCAGTAAAGAAGAAACTACCCAAATTATGACGGTTGAAGAAGAGGGCAAAGCTCCTCAAACTACTGTAGTTGTGGATGAAAAAGAAATAACAGAAGAACAACCAATATATACTGTAGAAGAAATTCCTGAGCAAGTTTTTGCTACTACTGTTGTAGAAAAAGGGGAAAAGAAGAAAAAAGTACAAAAGAAACGCGTTATTAAAACAACCAGAGGAGATAAACAAGAAATAACTGAAATTATCACTACTGAAACAGAAGGAGAACAACCGCAGACAACTGTAACAGTTGAAGAGCTTGAAGCGCCAAGGAAAGATAAGCCTGAAGAAATGTTTTATGAAGTTGAAGAAATGCCAGTTCAAATAAAAGAGACAGTTGTAGTTAAAGATGGAATTGCTAGAAAGAAGGTTCAAACAAAACGGACAATTAAGAAAAAGAAAGACGGAAAAGAACAAATTACTGAAATCGTAGTCGTTGATGAAGAAGGAAAGAAACCAGAGACCTCAGTTGTTGTACATGAGGAAGAAATTCCTCTTGAAGATGAAGAAATAGCTCCCACTGTTGTGAGTGAGCTTCCAGAAGATGTTACAGAAACTACAATAATCGACAAGGGAGTAACCAAAAAGAAAGTAATTAAAAAACGAGTAATTAAGAAACGAAAAGGCAGTAAAGATGAAACAACTGAAATTGTTACTGTTGAGGAAGAAGGCAAAAAACCTGAAACTTCGGTGGTTGTTACTGAGGCAATCGTACCAGAGGATAAGCCTGGCAGAAAGAAAACTATCCACGAAAAGAAAGAGGAAATACCTTGGACTGAACAAGTTCAGCTCAAAAGAACTCTCAAAAAACAGAAACCAGAAATATTGGAACGTGAAAAGGTAGAACTTAAGCCAGTAGTTAAGGAACAAATAATTCAGGAACTACCAGAAGAAATTCAAGAAACTGTTACTGTTGACAAAGGGGTGACCCATAAGAAAGTTACCAAAAAGAGAGTTATTAAAAAAAGACGTGGTAGTAAGGAAGAAACTACAAACATTTTCACAGTTGAAGAAGAAGGAAAGGCCCCTCAAACAACTGTAGTTGTTGAAGAACAAGACATATCACAGGAACAACCTATATTCACCGTAGAAGAACTTCCTGAACAAGTTTTTGAATCTACTTTTATAGAAAAAGGTCAAAAGAAGAAGCAAGTACAGAAAAAACGCGTCATTAAAACAAGAAAAGGAGATAAACAAGAAATTACTGAAATTGTCACTATTGAACAGGAGGGTAAAAAACCAGAAACCACAGTAACTATTGAAGAAATTGATACACCGAAAGATTATATCCCAGAGGAAGTTACTTATGAAATAGAAGAAATGCCGATTCAAGTGCAGGAAACTGTAGTCATAGAAGATGGCAAAGCCAAGAGGCGTGTTCAGAAAAAGAGAACAATCAAAAAGAAAAAGGACGGGAAGGAACAAATAACTGAAATTTTAGTTACTGAAGAAGAAGGTCAAAAGCCAGAAACTTCAGTTGTTATTCATGAAGAAGTAATGCCTTTGGGAGAAGAAGAAATAACTCCCACAGTTGTAAGTGAACTACCTGAAGAAGTGCAGGAAACTACAGTTGTAGATAAGGGTTTAGTTAAAAAGAAAGTGGTTAAGAAGCGTGTCATCAAAAAGAGAAAAGGAAGCAAAGATGAAACTACTGAAATTGTAACTGTTGAAGAGGAAGGCAAAAAACCTGAAACTTCTGTAGTTGTAACTGAAAAAATTGTGGAAGAAGAAAAGACTATCCAGAAAAAGAAACCGGAGGTAGAGGAAATAATTCAGGAGCTACCGGAAGAAATTCAAGAGACTGTGACAGTTGATAAAGGTGTAACCAAGAAAAAAGTGATTAAAAAACGGGTAATTAAAAAAAGACGTGGTAGTAAAGAAGAAACTACTCAAATTTTCACAGTTCAAGAAGAAGGAAAAGCTCCCGAAACAACCGTGGTCGTAGACGAAAAAGAAGTGCTTGAAATACAACCAATTTACACGGTAGAAGAACTTCCTGAGCAAGTTTTCGAAACTACTGTTGTAGAACAGGGACAAAAGAAAAAGAGAGTACAGAAAAGACGAGTTATTAAGACACGGAAAGGTGATAAACAAGAAATAACTGAAATTGTGACTACTGAAGAAGAGGGTAAAGCACCGGAAACTACTGTTTTTACCGAAGAAATTGAAGCTCCAAAAGAAGACATTCCAGAACAAATTGGGTATGAAGTTGAAGAACTTCCTCTTCAAATTCAACAGAGTGTTGTAATTGAAGGTGGAATATCTAGGAAAAAAATTCAGAAGATGAGAACTATCAAGAAAAAGAAAGATGGAAAAGAAAAAATAACTCAAATTTTGGTTACTGAAGAAGAAGGTAAACAGCCCCAAACATCAGTGATTGTTCATGAAGAAGAAGCTCCAATTGAAGAAGAAGAGACTGCTCCTGTAGTGATGAGTGAGCTTCCAGAGGATATAAAAGAAACAACAGTTGTGGATAAGGGAGTTATTAAGAAAAAAGTTGTTAAAAGGCGTGTCATTAAAAAGAGAAAAGGAAGCAAAGATGAAACAACGGAAATTCTAACAGTTGAAGAGGAAGGCAAGGCACCCGAAACTTCTGTAGTTGTAACTGAGAAACTCGTGCCAGAAGAAAAACCAACCAAAAGAAAGAAGGTTATTCCTGAAAAGAAAGTGGAAATACCTTGGACGGAGCAGGTTCAGTTGAAGAGGACTCCTAAAAAACAGAAACCAGAAATCGAAGAAGTAGAACCAGTAGCCCTTAAACCAATTTCCAAAGATGAAATTATTCAGGAACTACCTGAGGAAATTCAGGAAACTGTAGTGTTTGACAAGGGTGGAGCGCACAAGAAAGTAACTAAAAAGAGGGTTATTAAAAAAAGGCGTGGCAGTAAGGAGCAAACTACAGAGATTTTAACGGTACAGGAAGAAGGCAAAGCTCCGCAAACTACTGTTGTCGTGGAAGAAGAAGAAATTCCAGAGGAACACCCAATATTTACCGTGGAGGAACTTCCTGAGCAAGTATTTGAAACGACTGTTTTAGAAAAAGGACAAAAGAAAAAGAAGGTGCAGAGAAAACGTGTGATTAAAACAACAAAAGGCGACAAACAAGAGATAACGGAAATTATCACTACCGAAAAAGAGGGAGAAATGCCAAAAACAACTGTAACTGTTGAGGAAATTCAGGCGCCAAAGGAAGACATGTTAAAAGAAGTAACCTTCAAAGTCGAAGAATTGCCTGTTCATATACAAGAGAGCATCGTAGTGGAGCATGGAGTAGCTAAAAAGCGCGTGCAAAAGAAGAGAACAATCAAACAGAAGAAGGACGGCAAAGAGCAAATAACTGAAATTTTTGTCACAGAAGAAGAGGGCAAGAGCCCGGAATCTTCAGTTGTAGTTTATGAGAAAGAAACTCCCCGTGAAGAAGAAGAATCCACTCTTCCTGTGTTGACAGAACTTCCAGAAGATATTCAAGAAACAACAGTAGTGGATAAGGGCGTTACCAAAAAGAAAATAATTAAAAAGCGGGTGATTAAAAAGAGAAAAGGAAGCAAAGATGAAATAACCGAAATAGTAACTGTGGAAGAAGAAGGCAAGAAGCCTGAAACATCAATCACGGTTACCGAAGAAGAACAAAAACCAGAAAAAGTTCTTCCTTGGACTGAGCAAGTGAAGCTAAAATCAACCAAAAAAGTCAAGAAACAAATTACCAAAGATAAAACTGAAGAAGTTCAACTACAGCCAGTTAAACCTAGTACAGAGCAACCTGAAGAAAGCGTAGTTCAAATTGAAGAACTACCATTAGAAATTCACGAAGCTACTATGATTGAAGATGGAATAATCAAGAAAACCAAGACTAAGAAACGGGTAATTAAAAAACGTAGAGGAAGTAGGGAAGAAACCACAGAAATCGTTACTGTAGAAAAAGAGGGCATGGCTCCTCAAACAACTGTTGTTGTAGAAGAGCAAAATGTTCCAATGATTACTCCTATTTACACTGTAGAAGAATTACCAGAACAAGTATATGAAACAACAATAATAGAAAAAGGAAAACCTAAGAAAAAACTAGTTAAAAAACGTACAATTAAAACTAGAACAGGTGATAAACAAGAAGTTTCAGAAATTGTAACAACACAAAAAGGTACAGACGAACCTCAAACTGAAATAATGACATATGAAGAACCAGCTTCTCTCGAACAACCAGAATTTGTTGTTGAAGAGTTGCCATTGCAAATACAGGAAACTATAGTGGTAGAAGGAGGGGTTTCGAAGAGAAAGATTACAAAGAAACGAACCATTAAAAAGAAAAAAGACGATGGAAGGGAATTGATAACAGAAATAGTAACTGTAGATGAAGAAGGTAGAAAACCGGAAACAACAGTTGTTGTTCATGAAGAGGACACCAGAGAAGAAGATACTGAAAAACCTATAATTGAGGAGTTACCAGAGGAAATAGTTGAATCCACTGTAGAAGAACAAGGAATTATCAAAAAGAAAACACGAACGAAGAGGATTATCAAGAAAAGGCAAGGCAGTAAAGATGAAACTACAGAAATTATTGTAGTTGAAGAAGAAGGCAAAAAACCTCAAACAAGCGTTGTAGTTACTGAGGAAGTCGTAACCAAAAAGAAGAAACCCAAAAAGACTAAGAAACCAGAAGAAACTTTAATAACTCCAGAAGGGTATCTTTTCGTTCCTCTTATAGAAGAACAAAAGAAAGTCGTACCAAAAGATGTTATGGATCTACTTGAAATGGAACTAATAAAAATGCGCTTGAAGAAAGAACTTCCTGAACACGTTGTACCAGACGACGTTCCTAAATTTGTAATGAAAGAGTTACCTGAGGAAATTCATGAAACAACTACTATTGAAGATGGTATACCCAAAAGTGTGGTATCAAAGAAAAGGGTAATCAAAAAGCGTAGGGGTAGTAAAGAGGAAACTACTAATATAGTCACAATTAAAGAACAAGGCAAGGCCCCACAAACAACTGTCACTGTTCAAGAAGAAAATTTTGTTGAAAAACAACCTATTTATACAGTGGAAGAGCTTCCAGAGCAAGTATTTGAGACTACTGTTTTAGAAGACGGCATAAGGAAAAAGAGAGTACAAAAGAAACGCGTAATTAAGACCAGGAAAGGAGATAAACAGGAAATCACTCAGATTGTTACGACAGAAGAAGAAGGAAAAGCACCTGTTACTGCTATAGAAGTGCATGAAATAGAAGCTCCCAAAGATGAAAAAATTCAGCCTGAATATACTGTAGAAGAACTACCAGTTGAAATTCAGGAAACTGTCATTGTAGAAGATGGAGTTCCTAGGAAAAAAGTACAAAAAAAACGTACCATCAAAAAGAAAAAGGGCGATAAAGAAGAAACCACCCAAATTATTACAGTAGATGAAGAAGGTAAATTACCTGAAGTATTTATTACTGTAGAAGATACACCACTTGTTGCGGATGAAGTGGAAACGGTAGATGAATTGCCATTGGACGTACAAGAAGTTATTGTTATGGAAGATCAAAAACCAAAGAAAAAGATAGTTAAAAAACGGGTAATTCAAAAGAGGCGTGGCAGTAAATCAGAACAAACTGAAATTGTAACTGTTGAAGAAGAAGGTAAAAAACCTCAAACAAGCGTTGTAGTTACTGAAGAAGTCATGACCAAGAAGAAGAAAATCAAAAAGCCAAAGATACCAGAAGAAACATTGATAACTCCAGAAGGATATCTTTTCGTTCCTCTGATAGAAGAACAAAAGGAGGTCGAACCAGAAGAAATCATGGATCTACTTGAAATGGAACTGATAAAAATGCGCTTGAAGAAAGAGCTCCCTGAACACGTTGTACCAGAAGAAGTTCCTAAATTTGTAATGAAAGAGTTACCTGAGGAAATTTATGAAACCACTACTATTGAAGATGGTATACCCAAAACTGTAGTGTCAAAGAAAAGGGTAATCAAAAAGCGTAGGGGTAGTAAAGAGGAAACTACCCATATAGTCACAATTGAAGAAGAAGGCAAGGCCCCACAAACAACTGTCACAGTTCAAGAAGAAGATTTTGTTGAAAAACAACCTATTTATACTGTGGAGGAGCTTCCAGAGCAAGTTTTTGAGACTACTGTTTTAGTTGACGGCATAAGGAAGAAGAAAGTACAAAAGAAACGCGTAATTAAAACTAGGAAAGGAGATAAACAGGAAATCACTCAGATAGTCACTACAGAAGAAGAAGGCAAAGTACCTGTCACTTCTATAGAACTGCAAGAAATTGAAGCACCTGAAGACGAAAAAATTCAGCCTGAATATACAGTGGAAGAGTTACCTGTTGAAATTCAAGAAACTGTTATCGTAGAAGATGGAGTTCAAAGGAAAAAAGTACAAAAGAAACGTACCATCAAAAAGAAAAAGGGCGATAGAGAAGAAACCACCCAAATTATTACAGTAGATGAAGAAGGTAAATTGCCTGAAGTATTTATTACTGTGGAAGATACACCACTTGTTGCGGATGAAGTGGAAACGGTAGATGAATTGCCATTGGACGTACAAGAAGTTATTGTTATGGAAGACAAAAAACCAAAGAAAAAGATCATTAAAAAGCGAATTATCCAAAAGAGACGTGGTAGTAAATCAGAGCAAACTGAAATTGTAACAGTTGAAGAAGAAGGTAAAAAACCTGAAACTACTGTAACTGTTGAGGATATAACTGAAACGTCTAAAAAGAGAAAGGTCAAACCTAAGAAGGTTGAAGAACTTCCATGGACAGAACAAGTAAAGTTAAAACCTACGAAAAAACCACTAAAAGATATCGAGAAATCCAAATTAGAAGAAGTTGAACTCAAACCATTCGAAGTTCCAAAACAAGAAGAGCCCATCTATAAAGTAGAGGAACTTCCTATAGAAATTAAAGAAACTACAGTTATTGATGAAAAGGGTGTCGCAAAGACAAAGGTAGTTAAGAAGAGAGTTATTAAAAAACAAAAGGGCGATAAACAAGAAAGAACTGAAATTGTTACTGTTGAGGAAGAAGGGAAATCTCCTGAAAGCGCAGTTATTACTGAATTATTAGAGGCTCCTGAAACAATTTATACTGTAGAAGAACTTCCAGAACAAGTTGAAGAAACTAGTGTTATAGAGCACGGTGTTCCAAAGAAAAAGATTACTAAAACGCGTAGAATTGTTAAGAAGGATGGCGACAAACGGGAAACTACTCAGATAGTTACAACAGAAAAAGAAGGAGAACAACCTGAAACACACGTTATCGTAGAAGAGAGTCAAGATTTCCCCGAACAAATGCCAGAGCAGCCGCAATACATTGTAGAGGAATTACCAGTAGAAATACAAGAAACAATTGTCATGGAACAAGGAAAGCCAAAGAAAACCGTTGTTAAAAAGAGGAAGATTAGAAAACAAAAGGGAGACCAACAAGAAACTACTCAAATTGTTACTGTAGAAGAAGAAGGTAAGCAACCTGAAACTACGGTGACTATTATTGAAGAGGATATACCGACGGAAACAGTCATTGAAGAGTTGCCAGAGGAAGTTGTACAAACTACAGTTATTGAAGAAGGCAAACCTAAAAAGAAAATAGTCAAAAAGAGAAAAATTAAAAAGAAGGAAGGCGATCAAGAAGAAACTACCGAAATAGTAACTATAGAAGAAGAGGGCAAACAACCAGAAGTAACAGTCTCCGTGATTGTTGAAACTATAACTGAAGTAGAAGATACAATAGTCCTTAAAGTAGATGATGATAAGAAACCTAAAAAAATGAAAGCCAGAAAGGTAATTTTCCAATCTCAGCCCTCAATTCCTGAGCAAGTCAAGCTCAAGCCATTCCAAAGAGTAGATAAACCTGAAATACCTGAGGATGAAAAGTTTGCTTTACCGGAATTAGTAAAACTAAAACCCGTAGTTAAAACTGAAAAACCAGAAGAAGTTGAAGAAATAGAAACTGTCAAACTAAGGCCAGTGGATCAGCCTGAATTAATGGAAGCCACCATTATAGAAAAGAAGAAAAAACCCAAAAAAATAAAAAGACAAGAGATCGACTTACCTGAAATTCCTGATGCTGAAAAATATATTCCTGAGGTAGCTGAAAAAATTGAAGTTGAAGAAAAACCTAAGGAAAAAGAAGAAGCTCCTGCAGCTCCTTGGAGGCGACAACCTAAACCTAAAGTTGAACAACCTGCAGAAGAAATTCCCGCATTAAAAATAGGCAAAGGTAAGATTCCCAAAGAAGAAGATATAAAAGAGCAAGTTAAACTAAAACCAGTTAAAAGAGACAAGGAAGAGAAAGTTGACATTCCTGAAAAATCCAAACCAATCAAAATACCGGAAAGCGATTCAAAACCGAGAGAATATGAACATGAAGATTTTACTCCTACTCTAAAGAAACTAAAAGAAAAAACAAAACCAGAAGAAGTTACTGTAATTGAACTCCACCCTACTGAAGTTACTGAGGAAGAGCATGCACCTGATACAACCACCCCTTGGAGAAGAACTCCTAAGAAAAAAATTGAAGAACAACCCGAAGTTAAAGATTGGCCCCGTGGTAAAAGAAAGCCTCTGCCAGAGGAAGAAAAAGAAGATATCAAACTCAAACCAATCAGCAAGGAAGCACCTGAAGAACCTGAATATAAAGTCATTATTGAGGATGTTAAAAAAGAAAAAGCTTATCAAATTCCTGATGATGTTTATGATGATAAATTAAGTATTAAACCTCAGGAAAAAGAAGATGAAGAGCAACCAGATAAAATTAAAAAGAAGAAGAAAATAAGGCGTCCTAAAGAAGAAGAGAGGCCAGAATTAGTTACAACTAAATTGGAAGATGTTGAAGAAATCCCTTCAGTTCCTGAAATATCTGAAAGTGAAATTGTTTTCAAACCAATAAAGGAACACCAAAAACCTGAGATCTTGGAAGAAGAAAAGCCAGAAATAGAAGAAAGCGAGGAATTCAAAAAAGATATAGATATGCAAGTTATTTCGAAAAAAGTTAAAGTTCAAAAGAAACGTACTGTTAAGTTTGACGACAGTCAACCGTTACCGGAATTGGAAATTATTTCTCAGAAACGTACTACAGAAGTCACTGATAAAGTTCCAGAAGAAACCCTTACGGAACAAACAGGTTTGCATGAAGAAACTACGATACAAACGTCTTTAGTTCAAAAGACTATTGGTAGACGCATTAAGACTAAAACCGTAGCGCCCAGATTTATTAAACGCGTTGAGCCTGTAGCCGCCGAAGAGGGTAAACCTACACAATTAGTGTGCAAAGTGGAGGGTACTCCATTCCCTGAAATTACTTGGTACAAAAACGAGGCTGTATTACATGCCAATGAAAGAGTTTTCATTAATATTGTTGAGAATGTGGTAACGTTGGAGTTTTCGACAGTGGAACCTCAGGATGTCGCTGTTTATTCCTGTAAAGCTACAAATCCTGGTGGCGTGGCTACATCGACGGCTAATTTGGTTATTTTAGGTATGAGTGTGTGGATTTTTTGCAAAGGCAAACATTTAATAGCTACGCCTTTGTGTTTTGCTTCACTTATGTTTACTGTTTGGCTAACCGACATTTGCTCAAGTTGATGAATTTTTAGGTTTTAGCTGCTTATTATTGCTGAACTGATAACATTTTACTTTTAGAAAAAGAAGAATCTGGTATTGCACCTCGATTCACCCAACCACTCAAACCTAAGATCGTCGAGGAAACTTCAAAAGCCACTTTACAGGCCACTGTTATTGGTCAACCGACTCCACTAGTCAAATGGTTTAAAGAAGATGAAGAACTCAAACCCCAGCCAGGCAGACTTATTTCTTATGACATCAAAACGGGCGAAACTGTTTTAGAAATTTTAGAGCCTACTCCTGACGATGAAAAAATTTACAAAGTCGTGGCTGAAAATAAGTTTGGTACTGCTGTTTGCCGTGCAAATTTGATTGTTTTCAAACCTGTAGACGTTCAACAACCTGTAGTAATGCAGGCTCCAAAAATAATCAGACCTATTAAAGCCGTAGTAGCTAAATCCGATGAAGAAGTAGTCCTCGATGCTATTATCGAAGGGGTACCTAAACCTGAAATTAAATGGTTCAGGAATGGAAAAGAAATTAGGCCCGATGATAAATATGAAATTATTGAAGAGGAAACGGTTACTAAGCTAAAAATTAAAAAGAAGGTTGCCAAAAAGCAAAAGGCTGGTAAATATGAAGTACGTGCTACTAATCCTAGAGGCACTGCTAAGTCAGCAAGTACTGTAGCTATCCAAGACGTAACAAGTGAGGCACAACCTCCAAGATGGATAAAACCTATCAAGCCACAAATAGTAGAAGAAGGTGAAGTTGTAATTATGGAGGCTATTGTGGAAGCATACCCTACAGCTACATTCCAATGGTTCATTGAAGACCTTCCAGTAATTTCCAGCCCCGATGTTCGTATAGTAACAGACGACAATAAATCTACCCTTCTGATTCAGGATGTAACTCCAGAATTTGCTGGTTTCATAACTTGCAGAGCTGAAAACGTAGCTGGCTCCGTTACCCACACAGCCAACATAATTGTTGTAAAAGAAATGCCTCTGGAAGAAACTGAAGAACTAATTTATCCTAGGTTTGTAAAGCCTATTACTCCAGTGAGCGTAATGGATGGAGAAAAAGTAACATTTAGTTGTGTTGTGGTTGGTAAGCCTACACCAAAAGTGCAGTGGTTCCTTAATGAGCAACCAGTAAAGGAAGCTCAGGACGTTGTTATAGCTCAGGATACAGAAGGAGTTTGTAGCTTGGCTATATTTGAAGCCTTCCCTGAAAATGCTGGCGAGTATACTTGTAGGTGAGTAGGTCTATCAATTTAAGATAAAGCCTTCTACTCTTTGTTTGTTGATAGTGTCATGTCTTATTATGCATTTCCTTTCCATTAAAATTAATTTGATAATTAGAAATTTGGATACAAATTTTTGCATCCAGAATTTATGTATCTAAAAAATTCCATGAAATTATTGTTTTCCTTTTCGTGATCAAGGGCTGTGAACAAGATTGGTGAAGCTGTCTGCAAAACCTCATTGGTGGTTGAAGCCTACGAATACATTCCAGATTCTGAATTAGGTCATTTGACCGGATCTGAAGAAGATTTATTGGAAGACAGGACGATCAGTGAAGGACCAATAACTTCAGACGAAGAAGATTATGCCCCTAGAATTGTTAAAAAATTGCCAGAGGTGGTCCAGACGAAAGATGGTCAAGTTACCAGGTAAATAGGATTTTTGTAAAAGTATTATTTATCTACTAAAATTTATCACTAAATTCTAGACTGGAAGTTAAAGTGAAAGGTAAACCCAAGCCAGAAGGGAAATGGCATAAACAGGGCCAGGAAATCATCCCTTCAAGCGAATTTATTATAGAAACATTTGAAGATGGTACGTCGGTTCTTACTCTACCGGAAACTTATCCCGATGACGTAGGTGAAATCGTCTACGAGGCACACAATCCGCTGGGCGTTGCAACGACAGTTACACATTTACTTGTGGAAACCGTAGAAGGTGATTTTTCACTTAAAGTTGGTGCCAGATTTTTTTATCAACAGCTAAACTGTTCTATTGAACTATCAAATATCTATATAGTTCTTCAGAAATAGGACTTGAACCGTTGATAAAGATACTGGTCAAATAATTAATAGTAAATTTTTTTTCAGCTGCCAACTATCAAGCCTCTGCAGCCCTATTTTTTCCCCGTTATTTTTGAAACATACATTCACACAACAATTGTCAATACACTAATGTTTGTATTGTCTTTTTTTTGTGCTTCAATTGAAGCACCTATATCAATCCTCTGAGAGTTACCTAACAACATTTTTTTTTTCTAGGAGTGATAGGAACAAAACTCTATCGTAAACCCGAATGGGTGACACACATGGAAGAACTTTCAGCCGCTCTAAAAGGTAAATATGAACCAAGCGTATCTTCACATGCATGCTCTATCGACGTGTCAACTGATAGCTTAGAAACTATACCGACTAAAAAGAAAACAAATCAGCAAGGTAAAGTATCCGTTGAATCATTGAAGTCGTTGTTGAGTAGCTTATCCGATGATGCTCCATTTTATTTGGCTGGCTCTAGGAAAAACTCTCAAACCTCCGTACAAAGTGAACCTCTATACGAAAAATCTAAATACAAAAATGATTTTATTGCTTCTACAATGACAGATTACTTGAATTCGCATAGGCATTCTGTTGGATCAGTTATGGAGATTCTTTCTTCTGATAAACCCCAGAAAGAGTCTTGCTATGAGAGTTTTGACATCGTTAATAGTGATTATGAAGAATTAGAGCAGCCAGAGCCTCAAGAAATTTACGATGAAGATCCTTTTTTTATTTTGTCTCCTATTGAAGAAAAAAGTGAACCATCTACAAGATCGAGTAGTTTTAAAGGAAGCAGTGGTTCAGAGCAACGCAAATACTACTCCTCTTCTTGCAATGCTTTACCTAGAAATCGTGAGGCTGCCGAATTTTATCACGAAGAAAAATACCATACTTTACCAAGAATGAAAAATGATTCGAGTAAAGTTTACAGTAACACAATGTATCCATTAGAACCTCGGGAAATTGATCCGAGTGCTTTTTTCCAATTACACACAGCCGATTCGCAAGAAGAACTCCAAGAGTTTCTTCTCCTAGAAAGCGAATGCATGAGCGACAGAGGTAGAGGGCTGGCTTCAGCTTTTTGCTCCGATCACGAAGAAGATTCATCGCTCCAAACAGTCAAGTATCCAGGTAACCTAACCCTGAGTTTTTTGTGTGTAGCTTAACTAATTTTTCGATGTTTGATTCTCGCTTGTTTAGATCAATAAGTTCCTTCCAGCATGGCCAGGCAATAAATCCAGAATTTGATCCACCCAGGTAATAATATTGATTTTCCATTTCTAAACGGTTGGTTCCTTTTGAAACCCATCAGAATCCTTAAAATTAAAAATTTACACGAAAATTCTGATTTACTGTGCCCTTATTTTATGGATCCTGACTTATTTTCAATAATCTAAACAAAAACAAATATAGGTATAATACCTACTTAGGAATTATTATTTTAAAGATTGAGATAATTTTTTCTCCTATGACTATTGGCATGATTGCCCCCATTGAAGGCATGTTGTATTGTGCATTTATTTCGTAAGTATGGCATTTTGGGCACGCATTTTAGCAAGAAATAATTACCTGTAAAATTGGTCTTCATTTACCATTTTTATTTTTACTGAAGTAAACGTCATACCATTTGTCGTAACATATTCCACAAAAGCGAAACATTTCAAAAGCTTTAAAAAAAATACCTTACATTTTTCAGCTGTCCAATCAGCACCAACCTTTGCCAAAGAAATCACAGATGTCAGAACTACTGAAGCTGAAACTATTGTATTTGACTGCATCTTTACTGGAACGCCAACCCCAGGTAAAAATAAATGAAAATAACCCAGAAAAATGAAATAAAAAAATCAATAATCATTTCAGATATTATCTGGTATCACAATGACAAAATAATACGCAACACCGAAAACGTCAAGATCCGCATCGAAGGCAACAAAACTTCATGTACCATTACCGAAGTATCCAAAGACCATGTTGGTACTTATGTTTGTAAAGCGATAAGTGAAGTTGGTGAAGTTGTAACCAAAGGTCGCTTATTCGTACAAGAAATTTCCGAAGAGGCTAAAAAAGTTATTCTTATCAAGAGAGCTAAAGAACAAGAAGAGAAGATCAAGAAAGAACGAGTCACTATTGAAAAGAAACGTGAAGTGAGGAAGAAGCAGCGAGCTTCAATAACCACTGAAGAAGAAATCAAACCTCTAGGAGTCACTGAAATTCAGCCTAGTGAAGCCACTGAAGAAATTCCCGAAAAAGCTATTCCTGAAAAGGGAAAAGCTAAGCCTATTCTGGATATTCAAGAACCTGTGAAAACCGAAGCTGTGGCTTCATGTAAAAAGATTGATGAAAAAGAAACTGAAAGTCCTATGCAGAGAGTAACTGAGAAGTTATCTCCAGTGGAACCTTTGCGTATCGATGAAGTACTTGCAGAAGAGATTATCAAAGACATTGAAAAAATGTTGCCACAAACTGACAGGGCTAAGCCTAGCATTCAGGAAGGCCCTCAAGAAACCGTTAGCGTTACAGAGGTAAAGCTCGAACAAATCATTGAAAGATGTGAGAAAATCATTAGAAAGAGTGAAGTCAAAATGGCAAAAGAAGTAACAGAAATGTTGAAGCTCATCAAGGCCGAACAATTTGAAACAGGACAAGCACCATTAAGAGAAATAGCTGAAATTGCCTACCTTCTCAAAAATGGTATAACAGTAAAAGAAGTTACAATCCTCTATGACGACAATAAATTCCCATCGTTAAAATCTCCAGAAGCTCAGTCAGCTATGGTAAATGTAGTTGAACGGAAAGGACTCGGAGCCCTAATTTCTGAAGTTTTAACTGAAGAAACTACGATTGACGAAAGCCAATTGGTAGCTACAGTCGGATTCAGAGCTTTGATGAAGATGGTCGAATCGAATTATGTAACTATTGAAGAAATTCTTACTAACTTCATGCCGGAGGACTTTATGCAGAGAGTTTGGGAAGCTACCGAAGTTACAGAGGTACAATCATTTTTGCTTTTTCTATCCTCCATATCTAAACAAAAATGAGTTTTGAAACTGTTAATAATAAATATTTTCTTTATTCCAGATATCAACTAAAGAAATAATTACCGAAAAGGTGACAATCGAACAGCAAGTTGAAGTTCACGAGGGTGAGTTTTGAGCATTCCAGAGCTTTTGTGCGCGTTTTTAAGCTTTTAGAGACTTTTGTGTTTTATTTAATATTGCCTGCCAATGTTTGTTAATGTATGTTTTGTTTTATTTTATTTTTATTAATGTTCCTTATTTTTAATTTTAGCTTTGGTATATGTATATTTTCGTGTTACAGTTTACAATGAAATAAATTAGTTTATAAATAATGTTTTTAATTTGTATAGATACCACCAAAATCGTCAAGAAAAAATCTAAAAAGAAGGGAGAAAAAGATGGTGAGTAATTGTTTGAGTGAAATAATTGATTTTGATAAAAATTATAAGGCATATTTTAACATGTAATCGTCGTAAAAAGTCGTCGACTGGGCCGCCGCCGCGTTTATTTATTGTGAAATCGTCCAATCACCAACTTATTTTTGAAGTTACTTTCTGAGCAATGCTTTTTGCTGCCGCTTATAGTGTTAACGAGCAATATTATTTAAGCTAATCAGTGAGTTAAGTGCAACTAGAGCAACGTTTATTTTGCAAAAAAAAAATATAGCAGCACAGCAGTCAGTGTCATTTAACCCTTTAGCCGGCATGGCTTTTTTAGCGCTTCAAGGTATGTAATGGCTAATTTTGATTTCTTTTTTATATTATTTACAAAACCTCTATTTCATCTACTCATTCATTTTATATTCACCTATACTCACACAAAAAAAAACACTAAAAAAATTCCCCCTTTTTTACTCTATAACAAAAAAACTAATGCTTATTACACTTTTTTTATACACCCTTGGCTTTTTAGCACTTTTGCAATAAAGCGCGATCTTATACGGAACGGAACTACCTCAACGTAGTAATTAGTGGCCATGATTCATTTTGTTGTAATTTTTGTAGAGTTTAAGCATGTTCGCTAAAGGCCAATAATAGCGGGTAAATGCAAAAATTGAAAATGCAATGAACAAAGATTTCATCATTTCCAAGAAAAGAAATAATCAAAAATAATTAAAGGTTATAGCCCTGGTGTACAAAAGTACAACGCTTTCGGGCAGTTTCTTTATATTTTTATTCGATTGTACCCACATTGTGCAGATATATTTGGGGTGTCAGCTGGCTAAGTGGCGGTGGGGGTATTTGCTATGGGCTTGTAAACACATCAAAAAAATCGTGACGGGAATCACTCCCGGGCAGCACGAAACTTTGATGAACGGTAAATTATGTTCCATAATGAACAAAGAACAATGTCCGCTAGCCAAGGGGTGGTGGGGTACTTGGTCAGCTCGGGGTGTGGATGAGTCCGAAAATGCGAATTTTCAAAACGATGTCGGACAACTTGGAATTTGGATGGATACTAATATTTTATATATGATTCACGGAAAAAAGTATCAGCTGCTTGTATGTCGGTGGAAAAGTTGTCAGCTCCGGTCACAAAAGGTTCCGTGCGTAGACGCGCTGTTAGCTGCTGCTCACAACCTTTAATGCATCAGCTTACAATCTTTCCACCAACATACGAGCAGCTGATACTTTCGGGAATCACATATAAAAAATATTGGTATCCAATTAAATTACAAATTTCACGAAATCATTTTCGATGATTTATCATGAAAAGGATGCATGGGGCAATCTCGACTTGAATCTGTTGTTACCAAAAATATCGAACAGTTATTCCACAGCCCGACTCCATTTAACAAGCCGTGAACAACCACTTGGCAACGCCACAACCGGCAAGAGATTCAGATCGGTTTCTAGCGAGCGCGACGGGCCGTAATCCGGATATCGAGGCGCGTATTTTCAAATTCATTCAAGGCTCGATTTAAAGATCTCGTAAATAGTATTGATATTTTCATTAAAATAATTAAATCAATAATAACTGGTATAATTAATAATTGAAAGGGCATAAGAACATGATGCTGCTGTGAAAAGAAACAAGTGCAATTTAAGATTTAGTTAGTAATTGTACTTAGTTCTAGTTTTGTTTAATTATTTATGGAATGTGTCGTTTCCTTTTTTTTTTTTTTTTTTGGACTCAGCCTTTTCCGATTTTTCTGTGGCATTTTTTATTATTTAATTTATTTAAGAGAATGTTTGAAAATATAGAGCACATCATAATGAACATATTTTTGTTCTCGTTTTTGTCATTCTGTAGGAACTTTTAAACCGCCATGTTGTAGACAATCAACGTATTCGTCGTCAATTAGGTTTCCCTTACTTTCAACAAGAAAAGAAACACAGATGTTACAATTATTATATTTTTTTACGATTTTCTGGGCAGCATAACCGGCTATATAAATTTGTACTGATTTGTCAATTTCATTTTCATTAAGGTATTCACTTTCAAGTAAAAACAAAAATTTTTCAATAGTAATATAACTAGTGCAATGGAAATTATTGATAATTTTTGGGAAATTTGCCCGAATGCATTTTTAGTTGAAAAAGAGCACGAGTGCACGTAGTGCACGAGTGCCTTTTTCAGTTAAAAACGCATGAGTGCAAATTTGTCGAAAATTATAAATATATTTCCATTGCACGAGTTGTATTTAATGAGAGAATTTGATAAATCAAAAATTTAAATTTTTTGTCAAAAAATGTCAAAACACCAGTTTTCGCACCAGTTAGTATGCAATTATCTGATAATTTGCACTAGTGCAAATTATCGCGTAATTACAATCTGATTGGTTCAAATCAACAATCAAAACATGTCAATTTATTGTTGGAATACCAGTTTTGACAGATGTATGAAATTCTCAGTATAATTATTTTGAGGCATTGTCCAATCAAGATCATTTTCCTGGATGCAGGATGATGTTTGAGTCTAATTTTTTTCTCTGCATTTAAAATATCATCAAAGCTAACATTGTAATTACAAGCTCCGAGAAGTCTGTATTTACCAAATTTTTTTTTCTAATTTTTCAGTTGTAAAGTTACCTGGTAAAATATACAAAAATTAAATTTTGAAAATGAATACTCAATTATTTCTAGTAAAACAGCTGTACTATGGCAAAGTGCAGATATGTATCGTTTGTAAGACGACCATTATTGTTTTCAAGTTTATGCCAAGCTTCAACCCAGGTAACAAATTTTCTTAGAAAATTGACAGAGAAATGATCAATGTTAGAGATGGGATCGCAAATACTCGTTTCTTTTTATTTTACCCCTTAAAATACTAGTATTACTGACAATATCCCACCAATGTCTGATAGCTTCAAGAAAAGATGCTAGGTCTTTAAAACCAAACTCATTTAAAGCAGCGATTGTTGAAAAATTACATACAGGGTGTTTGGTAGGTCGATGCATATATTTTGGAAGGTGATTATTATTATTATTATTATTATTATATAGCATTTATTGTTCAATTTTTCATGTAATACAAGAAATTTTGCACATGCACAATAAATACAGTAAGCCCACAAGAGTAAACTCGCGCGTGGGCGTTAAGGAACCTAAAGTACATAAGCTATAAATTCTTGAGAAAAATGATTAATACCATAAAACTATACTAAAATAAAAATATGACTAAATTTTTGTTATACACACATATAGTCCGTTGCATGGTTCTTGAGCTACGACTACTGAATAGACAGAAAGGACAATGGGCTATTGCTGCGATGTCATATCACTAATAATATTTATTATTACATGAAAATGAAGGAAATTTTATTGCAATTTTCATTTATATTAACAAATATTTTCGATATGACAACTGACAACGCAGCAATAGCCCATTGTCCCCTCTGTCTAATCAGTAGCCGTAGGTCAAGAACCATGCAACGGACTATACCTAATGTATTATTATACTACCATAATTATATTATATCATACATTGCTATGATTATAATCAAATCAGTTTTTCGAAAATAAATTTTCGAAAAATCGAAAAATACTTGGCAGTGCATCGAATCCAAGTTATTAGAGGTTTTTTTGGAAAACACAAGTGTTTCGCCAAAGCTCCAACACACTGTAATTACTCATACTATGAGTTGTATTGCTCTGACTCGGTCAGATTTACGCAATACTAGCTTATATTGCACTGACGAGGACATAACAAGTCCGAAACCGGTCTGCAATTAGCGATAGTACCCAATGAAAGAGAATTCAGATTTCTCCATTGTCTTACAAAGCAAAACCACCAAGTAAGTATTGCGTAAATCTGACCGTGTCAGAGCAATACAACTCATAGTATGAGTAATTAGCAGTGTGTTGGAGCTTTGGCGAAACACTTGTGTTTTCCTAAAAAACCTCTAATAACTATGATTATAATCGTTTTTTTCGTCAAGTAACTGGTAAATTTCATTTCTATTTGTTATTGAGTATAGCATTTGTTTTGTTACCTTTTTAAATATTATGAATGATTGTGAGGTCCTGATAACAGAAACAATTTTTGTATATACATTGGCACTGAGGTAGATGAAACAGCGCTGTCCAATGGTTTTCTTCATTTGTGGTTTAGCTATAGAATTCTGTCTGTGACGAGTATTGTAGTCATGCTCTATGTTTTGTACGATTGTTTTCTTTTTATATAGCCTATTTGCCATTACTTGAAAAAACAATAACCGTGGGTCAAGAATGTTGGTATCAGAAAAAAGGAGATCGGTAGGGTAAAGTCTATCTTTCCGGTAAATAAGCTTAATAAGCCATTTCTGTACTACATTAACACTCTTTCGTGTCGTAACGCCACCCCATGCTATTAGCCCGTATGTTAAATCAGATTGAACTAAAGCGTAATATAGAAATTTGAGCTGATTCAAAGAAAATATTTCCCTGTAAAATCTGCATAAAGGCAATAAAGATCTCAGTTTTTTAGTGACATATTCCGTTTGATAATCCCATCTCAGGTGGGAATCACTAAAATTAAAATCCAAAGAATTGTAGGGAGGAAGGCCTGTTGTGTAACTACTAAATGGCATAAAAAACGTCTCTCAAAATTCATGCTGAGTAAGTTGTTGTTAAACCAAGTTAATAATTTTGGAAAATCATCAATTATGAGACTGTAAAGCTCTTCCCAGGTACTAGCTGTATACTGAACCCCGGCGTCATCAGCGAAATTGATCACTTCAGCCTTACTGTCGACTTCGTGAAGGAATTGCCGATAACGCCGTTGATTTCGACAGATTGTTCTCTCCCATTTAGGTAGCTCTGAAAAAGTTTAACAGCTGTCTCATCATCGAAGCCAATATTTTCCAGTTTCTCAATCATTAGACCATGAAATATGGTATCAAAAGCCATGGCGAGGTCAACGAAGATACATATAGACGGAGTACTTTTATCCACTGATTGGTATACTTTTGAAATAAAATCCGCCAATGCATCCTCTGTAGACCTGCCTTTTCTGAATCCATATTGTTTAGTAGATAATATATTATTACTTTCTAGGTGGCAGTCTATCCGTTCTTTTAATATCTTCTCATAGACCTTAGAGAGTGAAAGTGGACGATAGTTTTTCACATCTTTAGGATCACCTGTTTTAAGAAGAGGTTTAACAATGGCCTGCTTAAAAATATCAGGAAAATCCCGTCCCTCATTGATTTATTTATTAAAAATGTCAATGGTTGCACTATAAGGTGACAAGATTCTTTTAAAATTTCTGTTGTTAGGCCATCCATACCTGGTGCTTTTTTTGGTTTTAATGTTTGTGTTACTTCTAAAACTTCTTCATTGTTCGTTGGGTTTAGTTTTAGTTTTATGGTGTAGATACTTTTTGTTTGTTTATATTTCGAGAAGAGAAATGATCAATGTTAGAGATGGGATCGCAAATACTCGTTTCTTTTTATTTTACCCCTTAAAATACTAGTATTACAAACTTTGGTATTACTGACAATATCCCACCAATGTCTGATAGCTTCAAGAAAAGATGCTGTGTTGTTAAAAGCAAAGTCATTTAAAGCAGCGATTGTTGAAAAATTACATACAGGGTGTTTGGTAGGTCGATGCATATATTTTGGATGGTGATAGAGTAAGTCATTTAGAACCTATTTAGTCAAACTTACCTTAGTACCAAGTCTTACGGTTTTCAAAATATGGCCGTTTTTTTTTTTTTTTTTTTTAACAAATTTAACAAATCCTTTGTTGGGCGCTTTAATGCGATATTCGGAAATAACATCACAAATTAACACAGAAATTAGCCATACATCAACAAACTATTTACTTATTTCAGTATAAAAGTGAACATTTCGTTTGTGGAAAGAAAAAGAAAAAAAGGCTAGTCCAGTTTTTTCCCTAAATACTGATTTTTGACAATCTGTAGTCTAGAAGGAGGTTTGTGCTGCAACCAAAAAAAATAATTGTAATTTTTTCGTGCTATGTGCAATTGGAAAAGGTATGTGACAAATTTTTTTAAAATAATTTGAAAACCTTGGTTGCTTTTATTTTATCATTTTTGTCTTATTCTTTTCCGAAAAAACTTAACTTGCAATGGAGTTAATACTTTGTGTGACTTCAAAATGGCTCTTAATTTTTTTGTTAAAGCATTAAACACAAGAAATACATATTCTGTTAAGATACAAAATAGAAATAATTGAGATAGTATTTGTGAATATCGCATTAAAGCGCCCAATAGAGGATTTGTGAGATTTTCTTAAGAAAAATTAAATCGGCCATATTTTGTACACCATAAGACTTGGCACTAAGGTAAGTTTTATTAAATAGGTTCTAAATGACTTACTCTATCACCTCCTGAAATATATGCATCGACCTACCAAACACCCTGTATATTATCCGCAATAAAACCTTTTTGACGTTCAAAATTGTTGGGATAAACTGTTTTATGGTTAAGTTTAAAAGCTTTTTTTTCGAGGTCCTTCTTCTGCTCATACATACACTCAAGTCATTATATTTTTATGCCTTATCACATCAACATTGTCAAAATCTGGATAAACAATGGTTTTGTTTTTCAAGTTTCGCCAGTTATTGATTATGTTTTCAAATAAATGCACAAAATCACAGCTGGTAAATATTTTGCTTTCTGGTAAATCAGGGTTGAGGAAATAAGTTAAATTTTTGCTTGTTAGATTAGAAAACATGGATCGGTTAATTCTGTGGTTGTCAGGTATGATATCTAGTACTTGAACCCTATTTTTTTGGATTACTGAAATTAATTTTCAGTAATAGGTACAATTTCGTTACCTTTTATATTGTGAACTGGTAGTAGTTTCCAAAAGCAGAAACTATCATAAAAGCTAGATAGGTAGTGGTCAAAGAACTGTCATTCAAAGCTACACCTACAAGATTTTTTTCGCCTATAATCCAACCTTTTGGATATATAAATTTCATCAATTAATAGATTTACAATTTTTTCATTTGGTTTTAAAGAGGATGATACAATATTTAAGTAATTTGTGGTACTTTTGTCACAATCTATATTGTTATTAGGATGTGTATTGGGCGATACATCCATATATTAGATGACAGATATTGCAGATAACGTTGAGTTGGTAAGTTTATATAACCTCTCATCAAATCATAGGCGCAAGGAGAAATAGTATATAACATAAATGACATTATTATTGTTTTACTTGAGTACCTAGTGTTTCTTTTTTAAAACCAGCAAGTTTAACTGACCAAAAGTGCCAATATGCTATAAATATCATCATATTCATTTGACTCATCCAGACTCGTGTTCAGATGAAATAAAATTTAATGCTTTTTTTAGTTCGTCAATCCCTTTGTTAGGTAACTTTGAGGATTAGTCATCGATTCTGAACCTTTATTTTTATTACAAAAACGAGAAAGTAAATTTTCTAATTGAGACCATCTGGTTAATTTCATGTCTATTGGTAAAACCCATTTTAGGTCATTAAAAGAGAGCTCATTATTATTTAAAAAAACACTTATTTGCATATCTGAACCTACTGAAATCTGATTACCAATATTTACGCAGTTCATTTGTGAAACCGGAAGTAAATCTAATTCCAAGATTCATTTAAAATAATCTTATTTTTAAATTGAAGTTAAATCATCAAAGTTTATAATTAGGTAAGAATTTTCAAAATCTTTACTTAATTGTTCACTTCGATCCTGGATTACCTTGGTTCTTTCAGCAGGACTTTTTCGGGGAACCGGGAGTGTTTTTGACAAGTAATGTGGTAAATTTGAAAAAATACTAGGCACAGCATTTAACTCTAGTCTAGTTTTAGTAGGTACCTTTTGCATTGATCCATCTGGCAAGCGATAATCATCCTCTCCAATAATGTCACTTTCTACAAAATGCTTAGCGCAAACCACAGAATATTTTGAGGGTGACCATGCCTCTCTAGGAATATTTCTAAGCCATCGGGCTTCAAGGTTTTTGTCCTTTGGAAAGGTAAAAACATATACCCCTGGTTCTCCTGCATCAAGGCAAGTTTTATAATTGGATTTGCACCCAGGTACACAACAAGGACTTGGCATGGTAAATTAATTAAATTGAGGAGATTACCAGGAAAATGATAATAATAATAATAAAAGTAACTAAATATCTAATAAGCAGGCAGCTAGGTAACTATGCAATGCAACAACAAAAACCCTCGCAAAAACCAAAACGAACGAGAAAATTCCAAAATGTTGGGTACACTTACGTTAATTTCCAATGCTAATATTTGTTATTGTTTTCGAAAATAAACTAAAAAAATACCTACAAAATCAAAGCGAAACACGAACCATCAAAACACACTTTCAATTTTGATTATTTTTTGAAAAGCACCACCACAAAATTTCAAGTTCATTCGCCGCCATTCACTTTGAAGAAAGCACTTTATAACACCGGCACTTTTCACTCGCGGATATTCCTGTTTTTACGCAATGTCTGCGGAAAAAAAACTGTCCCGGTCACTTATAAATGTCACACAGTAAGACTTTTTACAGGTTTAGTCTTTCACTTAACAATATTTTCTTTTGAAAAAGATGATTTATTTACAAAAACACAACAGAGTAACAGGTCCTTGAAGGTAAATCATAAGACATGTGTCGATTGATCTGAAACCAGAGTTGCCAGATTTCCTTGTTCACGGCTTGTTAAGTGGAGTCGGGCTGTGATTATTCATATCGTGTGTGTACAAAGGTTCAAAATTTGTCATAGCAGGTTTATATATTCCTCCTAGTATGCCTGACCTATATTATCGCTCTCATTGTGAAGTAGTGGAAAATGTATCACATAGGTATCCATCTCAGTATATTTATATTTTTGGTGATTACAACCTACCTGAAGCTGTATGGTCGAATGACAATTTTGGTGTTCACGTTGAACGCCCTGGCACTTCATTTGCCGTACGTCTGGCAAATCGTTTGGTTACCTTCACTTATTTCAAAAGTTGGATATACCCAATAACAGTAGACATGCGTTTTTGGACCTAATGTTCACAAGTGACAGTAGTGTAACTGTAAGTTTAGCTAGAGATCCTATTTTTGATAGTAGTTTTCATCATTCTAGTTATGAATATATTTTAAGTAATATGCACTGGAAATATGTAAGTGACGGTCTCTGCTACCAGGATTTTTACTATGATTTTAAAAATGCTAATTACCTGGCATTAAATAATTTTTTGGCTAGTATTAACTGGGAGAAGAGTCTGGCACATCAGGATGTAAATAAGGCACTAGAATATTTTTATGAGGTTTTAGCATGTAGCATATCATTATTTGTGCCTTTAACAAGATACAGGACCAGTACGTTTCCGAAATGGTTTTCTCCAGGGCTACGAAAACTTACTGTTCAAAAAAAGAACACACATAAAATTTGCATTCAATATTCAATCAGGATCCCAGGGTGATTATATAGAATTCTCTAGATTACGCTCGGATTGCAAGAGAATACGTGAGCTATGTTGGTCTAAATATTTGGCTAGGGTCGACAATGAATTCAAATCTAATCCCAAGTATTTTTGGAAATATGTCAGAGATCTTAAAGTAAATCATTCACTTCCTCAGTCCATGATTTATGGTTAGCAATTGGCTGATAATGGCCAGGACATTGTAGATTTGTTTAAAGCGTGCTTCGAAACTGTCTATACGCCAGGCAATACTGTAGATTCATTGGAACTAGCCACCCCATCTAATATATCAGAAAACTTTAATTTCAACCCTATATTTCTAAAGAAGAAATATACAATAAGATAGTTAAACTTCCCAGTAAAAACATCTTGGGTTCTGATGGAATTCCAAATTGTTTTTTGAAACATTGTTTATGCACTCTTGTGGTTCCTTTGCATATGATATTTAACAAGTCATTGTGTTTGTCAACCTTTCCAGACCTTTGGAAGGATAGTTTCATTGTTTCTATTTTCAAGAGTGGTGACAGGCACAATGTAACTAATTATAGGAGTGTATGCATAAAATCATTGATTCCCAAGCTTTTTGACAGTCTCCTTAGTGATCAGTTGAAATGGATGTGTTCCAGGTTAATTAATTAAAA
The DNA here is from genome assembly GCA_917834065.1 of Ceutorhynchus assimilis. Classification (NCBI taxonomy): domain Eukaryota; kingdom Metazoa; phylum Arthropoda; class Insecta; order Coleoptera; family Curculionidae; genus Ceutorhynchus; species Ceutorhynchus assimilis. Next base: position 35,187,486 of record OU892280.1, read on the forward strand.
TCCGCATGGGTTCTGTGCTGGTCGTTCGACGGTAACCAATCTAGTCACATATCATTACAAAATAACTAAAGCCTTGGAAGAGTTTAGGCAAGTTGATTCAATATTTACTGATTTTTCGAAGGCGTTTGATAGTGTGGATCACTATACTTTCCTTAATAGATTACATGCTATGGGCTTCAGTCCGGCGGCTATTGGTTGGACAAGGAGTTTTTTGTCTGATCATAGGCAGAAGGTGAAAATAGGGTCTTTTCAGTCTGATAGTCTGATGCAATTTTGGTTACATCAGGCGTTCCTCAAGGTGGGCATTGCTATTCATTATTTTTTTATTTGTTTGTTGATTCAACTTTTGATTGCTTTCAGAACAGTGAGGGTCTCGCTTTAGCTGACGATTTCAAGGCTTTTAGAATAATTGACGACTTGTCCGACCAACAGCTCCTGCAGGAGGACCTGAACACGTTGAACGATTGGTGCAGTACAAACAAACTGTTTCTGAATATTTCAAAATGTTATCAAATTAGTTTTCGTAAGGGGAAAATAAAATATCATACTTCTTATTCAACAATGGAGAAAATTTGAAATATGTAAAAAAAATCAAAGACTTGGGGGTTATTTTTGATGAAGGCCTAACTTCCGTTGATTACATAAACACAGCTACGGTACAGGCTTCTAAGATGTTGGGTTTTATTTTAAGAAACTGCAATAGTTTCTCTATTGATACTGTTAGAAATGTTTATTGTGCATTAGTGAGGTGAGGTCGAATCTAGAGTACGGTGAAGTTGTTTGGTCTCCGTACCATGCAGTTCACAGTCACACAGTTGAGAAGGTTCAGCATAGGCTTCTTCATTCCTGTGCATTTGAACTAGGAATAGTGATCGATAATCACAATTATGTAAGGCTAGAAAATCATCTTAACCTGCGGACTCTATCAGATCGAAGAGATTTTGCAAGGCTTACTTTTCTGTATATAGTATTGTTAACAGTACAGTTGATTGATGAGTGGGTTTTCGGGCTGTTCGGCCGTCGTCTTTGGAGATCGGTTCTCGACTTTTCGCCATCACGAGTGGATGGCATCTTCAGGAGAGACTCAAATCAGTCGCTCAGCAAGCAACATCTCCTGAAGATGCCATCCACTCGTGATGGCGAAACGTCGAGAACCGATCTCCAACGACGACGGCCGAACAGCCCGAAAACCCACTCATCATTGGACGATGGCCGCGAAAGCCTTTCACAATTTGTAGTACAGTTGATTTGATTTTTCTGATTTGTTAGGTCAAAACAATATTGAGATAGTTACTAGAAATAGAAGACAAAATGTCAGATCCTTTTATATTTCTTTTCACCGTACAAATTATGGTTTTAATACGCCTATGGATAGATACTCTAGACTTGTTAATGACCATCACATTGAAATATTCGGTATATCTTTGAGAGCATTTGAAAAGCAATTTAATGGTGTCACTCAAAAATGATTCCGGGAAACCTGTAATTTAATTGGAAACTGATATTTTATATGATTCACGGAAAAAAGTATCAGCTGCTCGTATGTTGGTGGAAAGATTGTAAGCTGATGCATTAAAGGTTGTGCGCAGCAGCTAACAGCGCGTCTACGCACGGAACCTTTTGTGACCCCAGCTGATAACTTTTCCACCGACATACGAGCAGCTGACACTTTTTCCGTGAATCATGTATAAAATATTAGTATCCACCCAAATTTCAAGTTGCCCGACATCGTTTTGAAAATTCGCATTTTCGGACTCGTTCGCACCCCTAGCTGACATTGTTCGATGTTCATTGGGAAACATAATGTACCGTTCATAAACGTTTCGTGCTGCCCTGGGAGTGATTCCCGTCACGATTTTTTTGATGTGTTTACAACCCCTTAGCAAATACCCCCACCGCCACCTAGCCAGCTGACACCCCAAACGTATCTGCATAATGTAGGTACAATCGAATAAAAATATAAAGAACCGACCTGCTAGTCGTTGCACTTTTGTACACGAGCTCCAGGACTATTAGGACCTACTCCAAAATGATATTTCGCCGCTTTTTATAATATGTATAATTATTTTAAATATAAATATTACACCACATCTTCTATCATACAAACACTTTCACAGAATCTCTCGAAATCGAAGAAATCGTTGAACGTACTACTAGAGGTGACAAAGCAACACATCCCAAAAGACACTCCGTTGAAATAACCGAGATCACTGACTTACCTGAAGACCGTACAAAGACTGACACAGAAACCGTAGAAGAAATTACCAAACGAAAAATAATTAAGAAAATATCAAAAACAAAAAAACCAAATATTGAAGAATATTCGATAGACGAAGAAAATCTAGATGTTTTGGGTCCTTTTGATTCACAACCTCAATCTGAAATACCACTTAATACGTCCAATGTTGTTTCGGAAGCAATTTCTACAGGGGAGGTAGCTAGTATTGACCAAGACGTCAATAGAGCTAAAGCTACAATTAACCTTCTTCCTTTGACACCCATATCTCAAGAGCAACCTTTAACGCAAGAGTCAGAAGACTACAAAAAAGACTTAGCTCCTTTAAAAGCCACCGCTTCTACAACAATTGATCAATTAGAGGCCTTAGAAATTTCTGAAGCTGATTCACATAGTTTGCCCGGTGAATTCGATTCTACTTTCCAACCAACAACTTATACTGCTAAGAAAGATATTGTGCCTACTGAAAGCTTAGTCATAGAAGAAATCAATTTAGGTGACACTCCAACATCATTAGATATAGAAGAACATCTAGAAACTAAAGCAGCGATTGAGCTAATTCCACAAAAAGCATTCAATACTGAACAAATTGAAACTCAGCAAAAAGAAGAAGAATTGAAGCCTTTACGGTATGAATCAAAAATACCTTTGGAAACACATATTCCACGTGAAAATGCTGAAATATTTTCAACTAGTCAAACAGTAACTATGGATAGCTCAATTCAAGAAGCTACAGCTGAATTAAGCATATTACCACATAACGCATTGATTCAAGAAGAATCTAAGCTAGTAGAAAAAGAATCAGAATATAAAGAAACTTCTACAATATTCTCAAAAGCTTCTACAACAATTGATGCTGTAGAAGCTTTTCAAACTACAGAACAAAATATTGAAAATCAAATTGGTGATTACGATTCTACATTTAAACCATCAACATTTACCGCTGAGCAAAGTCTAACAACCACAGAAAGTATTACTGTACAAGAAATTAATCTCGGAGACTTATCAACTGATTTTGTTGCTGAACAGAATCTACAAGGTCAAGCAATTATAACATTATCCCCACAAGAAGCTAAAAGCATAACAGAAGTTGAAGCTATAGACAGAGAAATCAATTTAGATGAATTCACTACCCCAAAACAAGCCGAAGCTACAAAATCTTATGTACCTCATGAAGGAGTTTTAGTTGAAGAAGTTCAACAAGCAATGTCTGAAGATAAAATGGATATTATTAAGCCCGTAGGTGTTAAACCTAAAATAAACATTGACGCCCAAGAAGGCGTTATCATTGAGGAAGTCCAAACTGGTGATAAACCCGGTAAATATCTGCCTCAAGCCTTTGTAGCTACTGAAGTAGCCACTAAAAATGTAGTGACACAAAAATCTGTTGTACAATCTGAAGTTCAAGCTCCAGAAATTGAAGGTGCCTTTGTCGCTGGTAAATTACCTGCATCGCAATTAGCCAATCTAGCCGTAAACACCGAAGAAGGACTTGTTGTTTCTGAAATCCAAACTGAAGATAAAGAAAATGTTTTTGCGAAAGCGTTAAGTCCTGAACGTGGCACAGCCAAAGAAGACTTTTCAGTTTTTGAAGGTGTTGTGGTCAGCACTATAGACAGTCAAGCTCCTCAGCACGATATGAAACCTGAGGATATTCAAAAATATGAAGCTACATTGGAAATATTACCTAAGGAGTCCATTCAAGCTGAAACTACTTTAGTAACTGAATCAGAGAACATTTATGAGCAAGTTGAAGCTGATACAAAAACAGCAACTAAACATTTTAATTTAATTGAAGTTAGTGGACAATCATTTGTAACTGCACAAGAATCTGAAGTTGATTTAGCTCTAGATGAAAAACAAACTAAGGTTCTTGCAACATCTACTGTTTTACCTCAAGAACCTCTAGTAGTTGAGGAAGTTAATACTGGAGACACCCCCAATAAATTCACTGATGAACTAAAGTACAAAACCGACATTGCGACATCCCAAATTGAATTGTTAGAAGCTAAAACTATTAGTGAAGCTACAATTAGAGAATCTGAAGTAAATTTACAAACTACTAAACCAGAAGAATGTAATATTGATGCTACTTTAACAAAAACTCAAGAACATATAACTGCTAGTGAAGATCAACTTATGGAAAGTGAAAAAGCTTTGAAAGAATTTGAAATTCCTGAATCATACAAGAGCAAAATTACTTCCGCACATATGCTGCCTACAAGTGTAAGTGAAATAGTTACAACTGAAGATAGCTCAGATCAATTTAAGGAAGAAAAAACTGAAAAAGGTACAGCTAGCTTGAGTCAGCAAGCATTTACTGAAACCGTTATATCCGAAGCTATTGCAAATGAAGGATTGGTTGATGTGGAAACTCAAAAACCTGAAGAAAAACTAGCAGCTATAGAATTACTAGTTCAAGAAGCTTTAAAAGTCCACGAAGTATTTAGCGATGATAAAGAGAACCAACTTAAGCCAACAGAAACTAAAAGTGAACAAGCGGGTATAGGTTTTGACACAACTCATGTAGCTACCCAATTAGAAGTACAACCAAATATTGCTACAGATAATTTAACTACAATCAAACCCATTGGGCAACAAGCCACGGAAGATCAAGAAGCAATTCATCCTGTTTATGTTTTAGAACACGAAACTGCTGAAAAGGAACTGGAACATATCGAAGAAAGAGCCGAAACCAAAATGGCAGCTGTAGATTTGACTGAAGGACTTACCGGACCAAATGTTTCTCAAGTTACAATAAACGAGAAAGAAAATGAATATTCGCCTGATGTTATGCCTTTAGAAGGTTTTGCCCAGCCAACTTTAACTACTCAAGAAGTAGTTGTTAAGAGCGAAGTGGAAACTGTAGTGCATGCTGACGAAATTATCACTGAAGAACAAATGACCGGCAAAGCAAAAAAATATACCAAACCTTATACAGAATTAATTGTAACTGAAACGAATGTAGTTGACGTGGAGAAAAATTTATCGAAAGATATTCATCCAGATTCTAAGCGGGCAAATGTAGACATTTTGCCTGATGAGGCAGTGTCGATAACTGAAGTTGTATCTAGCCAAAATGAAACAAAATTGAGGGTTCCAGAATTAGACACATCTAAAGCAAATATTGAAATTGACGAGCAATATGTAGCAATTAAACAAGAAATATTAGCTGATAATCGCACAGGAGAGTACCAAAGAATATCTCCAGAAAAACAACTGGCTAGTTCAAAACAAGATATGTCCCATTCGATAGTACAAACTGAAATAGCTCCGGGTGAAATTGAAGGTCAAAAACCTGAAGATATTAAACCAGACTACAAACAGGCTGATGTAACTGTCACTGAAGCTACTATGGTAAATGTTCAGCAAGTTTTACCTAACGAAAAAGAGGGTGATTTTGATACATTAGCTTCACCTGAAAGTGTTCGAGGAGAACCAACAATATCCTCTCATACAATAGCTTCAAAAGAACAGGTACATGTAAGTGATTCAGTGAAGAAAATTGAAGAAGAAGAACGTAGAACTGAAGTAGCCAAACCTCAAATATCTCCTTTAGATAGCGTAATTACTACTGAAGCTGTTATAACTGAACAGGAGTCAAATATTGTAGAAGATTCAAAAGAAACTAGAACAGCTACTTCAGATTTTGAAGAAGCTACTGCAATATCAGTAACTAGTGTAACCGCGGCGATAAAAGAAAAAGATTTTCTTAAAGAAGACTTCGATGTTAGTCAAGCAGAAAGAACAATACTACCTCAAGAATCTATTCAGGTGGAAAAAGTATCACCTCAAGAAACATCTAGTGACCTTGACAAAGTCACTCCTGTAAGCTATACAGCTTCAGCAACAGCTTCTGAATTACAATCATTAACAAGCACTGAATTAATATTAGGAGAGAAAGAAGCTGATTTAGCTAAAGTAACAAAACCTATGCAGCAAAATGCTGGAGTGGATTATGAAGGAATTACTGCAGCTGAAACTAGTGAAACTATATCCTCTGAAAAGGAAGGTAAATATGAAACTAGTGACGTTGAAACTAAATTGGCTATATCCACGTTTGATGTACAACCTGTAGCTGAAATAAGCGAAGTTACCACACAAGATACAGTAAAATCTGTTGAGGATATAAAGCCGATAACTGGAAATGCCAACGTAGAACAGCTTATGCTTGAAAGCATTGTACAAAGTGAAACCATTCCTCATGATAATGAAAAATATTTCGAAAAAGCTCCACTGGATACAGTAGTAGCTGAAATAGAATATACTTCTCAACAAGGCATATCAGTTACTGAAATAAGCATTGCCGAGGCTGAAAAGGATTTACACGCCAAAGAAAAACCCTTAGAAATAATGGCTAAAGTTGATTTGCATGCACATGAAATTCCTATAAGAACTCAAGTAGATTTAAATGAAAATCTTGGAAATCTTGCAGTCACTGAAACGATTTCTTCTCAAGCCGTTCCCGAAATTTCAGCAATGTATACGGCACTTCAAACTGAAATGCTTATAGCTGAAAATGAAGATAAGAGGCCTGACATTGTTAAACCTGACGAACAACAAGTTACTGTAACGATGGATGTAGATCAGAGTATTACCGTAGAGTCAGTGACAGTTGAAGATAGAGAAACAGAGTTAAGTACTCTGCAACCAATCACTAAAGAAGCTACTCCCAGTCTTACACAAAGTAATGCTATCGCTTCGCAAAGTGAAGTTAGCACCAGTGAAGCTACTGGAAATTTAGATGAACATAAACCGGTTGAAATTTCTGCTGTAAGCACAGTGTCGCCTGTCAACGTTGTTACACAAGAAAAACAAACCATTATTGAAACTGAAACTGAACTAAGTGAAACTCAAATCCCTACCTCTTCAACAGCACACATTGCTGTGGAGCCAACGGAAGGATTTTCTAGCGAAGAAACTGTTCTAGGGTACAAAGAAGAAGCCCTGGAAAAATTCTCTCTGCCAGAAAGTAAACAAGCTATTCAAGCAATTGATGTATTCGGAAAAGTTGCGGAAAGTGAAATGATTGACATATGTGAAAACCAAGGCTTCATTAAAAAGAGCGAAACCGAAGCGTTTGTTGCTCAACCAACAGAAGAAGTTCTCACCAGCCTGATTATCACTGAAAATATGTCTGAAGAAAGAGAACAAGATTTTGTGGGGAAATTCAAGCCCGAAACATCAAAAGTTGACGTAAGTTTAGAAAAGAACAAAAAACTTGTTAGTATAACAGAAGTTTATGTGGACGACAAAGAAGGTAAACTAAATTTACTGGATACCCCCAAAGAACAAACAGCCATTGTAGAATTGGACACAAAAACACTTCCAGAAGTTACTGAAACAATTACTAGTGACACTATAGATGTTTCTGGTGAATTTAAGCCACAATTTTCTAGTGCAAATGTCAAACATACTGAGCTGGCGCAAATTGTGCAAGAAATTACAGATGTTAATGAAAAAGAAGGCGAATTTGTTAAAAAGATAACTTTAGATGAGAAAACGGCTTCTGTAGCATTGGAAAAAGAAGGCCAAACTGCTATGACAAGTGAAATCATTAGTGCAGAAAAAGAAGACAAGTTTGAGGAAGCAGTATCTCCAGAATCTGGCGTAGCTGAAGCAAGTGTTTTAGAGAAAAATACTGCTCAAGTAACAGAAGTAAATGCTTCAGATCAATTATCCGAGCATATAGATTCTAAGCCGAAAGAGGCTAATGCAACTACAGATCAAACTTCTTTGAATTATGTTACCGAGTCGGAAAACATCATTTTAGAAAGTTCCTTGCAGCAAGAAGAGATAAAACCTGAATTTAAAAAGGCTGGAGCAACAATTGACAATATAATTTCTCTTAATGTATCCGAGGTTGTAGTTCAAGAGGCTTCAGATGATTTTAAAAAGGACAGTATCAAATTTGAAAAGGCAGTGCCACAAATTGATGAAAATAAGGCATTGGTAGAATCTCATATTATACCTAGTGATGCTTTAGCAGATTTTAAAGAAGACCAAAAGGATTCTCAAATTGCAACTACCATACAAGACACTCTAGAAAGTATTTTACTTTCAAATTTATTAGTGCATGATTCTGAACAGCCTTTAGAGGAAAGATTAAAACTTGACACAAAGACTGCTAATGTAGATATTAGTGAAATATCCTCAGTACAAATTTCTGAAATAACTGCACAGGAAAGTGAAAAGCAATTCACGTCTTTTAAAGAACAAGGTGAAAAACCATTATCTTCAATCACTCCACTAATTGCTCTATCAAGCGCCCAAGTGCAACCTCTTGATAACTTTGGCATGCTCGAAACTGACCAGCCCAAAGAAGTTGCAGCTCAGTTGACCCAAGATCAGTTGACTTCTATTACAGTGGCTTCTCAAGTAATTGAAGAAAAAGAAGTACCATTTAGCGAACAACCTACTGAAAAAATGAGAGCCGAGACGTCAATTTTGCCTATAGAGTCAGTTAAAATAATTGAAACCTTAGCTGGAGAATCTGAACAGGAATTTTCTGATTCAGTGGCATTCAAAGCTGAAGCCAATAAGGTTATTTTACCTCAAGAAGCAACTGAAATATCAGAGATACGCAGCGAACAAGATATAGATTCTTTGACAATTGAAAAACCTTTGCAGTACAAGGCAACTGAGGAAAATGTACTCCACATGATAGCTGCTAAATCTGAAGATACTGCTGTGGAAAAAGAAGGCAAGCACGAAGAAAGAACGCTACCTGAATCTGGCAAAGCCGATGTCAATTTAGAGAAATTAGGAAGTATAGCTAATGTAACAGAAGTGATAACCACTCAACATGGAACTGAACTACAAACACAGCAACCTAAAGAAGATTCAGCTACTTCTGTCATACCTGAACGTGAAACTATTCAAAAAGAAGATGTTGAAGTTTATGAAACTTTGGGCGACTATTCTACAGCTCCAGTTTCAACCTTAAATATTAAAATTGGTCTGGAAGATGCCAAAACTATAGCAAACATAACAGAAATACTAACCAATCAAACTGAAACAGAACTTAAAGTTGACGCAGCTAAAACAGATCAAGGTAAACAAGTGATATCTGAACATACAGCTATTGAAGAGTCGGAAACGAAAACTTTGGAAGCATTAGGACAACAGGTTGATGACACGTCATATAAATCATTTGTGGCTGATGCAGGTTTACAAGATTTAAATGTAGCTGCTAGCGTAACTGAGGTTTTAACTCAACAAAGTGAAGCTGAACTTAAAATAGAAGCTCAAAAAGGAGAAGTGGCAACGCCACAAGTTACTGAGCAAAAAGTAGTTCAAAAACAAGATGTTGGAATTTATGAAACCTTAGGTGACTTAATGAAAGACAAGGTTCCTTCAAGCACAATGGCAGATATTAATATAGAAGAAGTCAACAAAGCACTTATTGTTAAGGAAGTTATCACAAGTGAGGGTGAATCGGACTTAAGGCCTGACTTATCTAAGCTTGATCAAGCTACACAATCGGTAATAGAACAAATAGTAAGTCAACAAGAAGATGTTAAGGTCTATGAAGCTTTAGGACAGTTAATGAAAGATAAGGCTCCTACAGATGCGTCAGCGAATATTGATATTACTGAAACAAATAAAGCAGCGAATATTACAGAAGTTTTAACATGCGTTAATGAGGAATTATTGAAAGAGCAAAAGCCTCTAGAGGATACTGCTCAGGTGGCTCTAACTGAATTAAGGCCTGTGGAGGAAGAACAAGTCAAAGTTTATGAAACTTTAGGTAAAGATATTAAAAAGCATGAGCCTACTGAAGATAAAGTGGATCTGAATATTGAAAAGGCCAGTAAAATTGCTTCAGTAACCGAAGTGATTTTGTCACAAATGGAGCAAAATTTAAAACCGGATATTCCTGAAGAAGGCAGAGCTGTTGCGTCGTTACTAGAAAATCAAACTCTAGAAAGTCAAGACATAAAAGCTTATGAAAACATCAAGGAAATGGATAAATTTACATTACCATCATCTACGGAAGTTGACGTTAAGCTTGAGGAAGCTAGCAAAATTGCCACTGTAGCAGAAATTATACCTCAACAACAAGAATCTGATTTTAAATCTATAAAACCAAAATCAGATGCAGCTTTTACTTCAATAACTGAATTTAAAGCCTTTGAAACTAGTGATATTGAGGCTTTAGAAAATATTGCTTCTATGCCACAAGACAAACAAGCTCCAATACAAACAGCTACCTCCCATAAAGATACTTTTGAAAGCCTAATCGAGTCTACTGTAACAATTCAAGGCTCCACACAATTATTAGAACTTGAAAAGCCTTCCGAAAAATCAGCGAATCTAGATATTGTTACAAAAGAAAGTTTAACAATCACAGAAACTATCGTTCAAGGAAATCTTGGAGATCAAGTTTCCACATTCAGTGCTACAGAAACTACAGCTGATAAGCAAATAGAGCATAAGCCTGTCGGAATTAGCTTAGATATCCAGACTCTAGAAACCTTTGGCGAAATTAAACCAGACATCACAAAAACTTCTAAAGCTCAAAGTGACTACGTAGACACAAAACAAAGCCTAATAGTTACTGAACAAACGGTCTCAGGTAATGTTACACAATTAGATCTCGAAACTCCCAATAAGAAGACTGTTCACATTGCTCTGGAAGACATAAGAAATCCTAGTTTGCTGATAAACGAAGTCCTGTTACACGAACACTCTGGTAAGTTTATCCCCTTCACCTTGAAAGTGGTAGCTAGGCTGGAAATAACATTTGGAAAGTATAGGATGAAAAATTCCAAGAAAATTTTTTTGCATTCAATATAATTTTTTAAATCTAGAGCAGAAAAAAAACTCTTTGGTATGCTTCCTACATTTTCCAAAATTTCCCTGAAATAGTTTACCATAGCTTGAAATAAGATATGTAGCCTCAAATCTCTCAAATAACAAACCGACACTGAACAGGTTTACACATCATTCGCGTTTCCATGTTTATTCACCTACAAATTATATGGTGTAAAGGTCCATTAACCGCCTTAAATTACAGGACCACTGGAAGACACCACCTCTACACCATCACAAAAAACACACGCAATCGTCATTCAAACCTCTCCAACCACCACTGAACTAGCAGACGAACACAAACCCATTATAAGGCGGCATTCGGATGCCTCTGAAGAAACGCAGGAGTTTGTTACTAGATTTAGGTCGACGCCAGATGGTGAGGAGTCTGCCCAAGTAGTGACCAAGAGAACAATTATTAGGAAGAAGCATAGGAAGCCTGGTGATGGTGATACTGTTATTGAAGAAGTTATATCTGAAACAGCACCTCAAGTAGTTGAAAAAGAAGGTCCGATTATTGAGGAGCTAAGCGATGGAGAACCTACTTTACAAAGTTCGGAATATACAGTTGAAGAAATGCCTGAAGATATACCTGCGCGAGTTACAAGTCCTGAAGATATCACTACAGAAACCATTGAAATAAAAACGCGTAAACTTAAGGGTGGTAAAAAAAGTGATGTTGTAACAGAAAAGCCAGGAGAATTAACATTGGTTGTTGAAGAATTACCGGAAGAAATTCAGGAGACTTTGGTCATGGAGGATGGTGTTCCCAGGAAGAAAATTGTTAAAAAACGGGTTATTAAAAAGAAGAAAGGCGACAAGCAAGAAAAAACGGAAATTGTTACTGTAGAACTGGAAGGCAAAGGTTCGGAGACTACCGTCACAGTTGAAGAGGCGGAAGAGCCTACATATGTAGTGGAAGAATTACCAGAGCAACTTCACGAAACCACTGTCATTGAAGACGGAATAACGAAGACTATCAAAAAGCGAGTAATTAAAAAGAAAAAAGACGGCAAGCAAGAGAAGACCGAAATTGTCACCGTTGAACAGGAAGGCAAAGCACCTGAAACTACAGTTACTGTACAGGAAGAGGAAATTCCCGAAGAGCATGAATATATTGTAGAAGAACTACCAGAGCAAGTACAAGAAACAGCTGTAATTGAAGATGGAATTTCTAAAAAGAAAACTATCAAAAAGAGAGTTATTAAAAAGAAAAAAGACGGAAAGCAAGAAAAGACCGAAATCCTTACTGTTGAACCAGAAGGCAAAGCACCTGAGACTACAGTTACCGTAGAGGAAGAAGAAATTCGCGAAGAACCTGAACACATTGTAGAAGAGTTACCAGAACAAGTTCAAGAAACTACCGTAATTGAAGATGGAATTTCTAGAAAGAGAATTATCAAAAAGCGTGTAATCAAAAAGAAGAAAGATGGCAAGCAAGAAAAGACTGAAATCGTCACCGTTGAAGAAGAAGGCAAAGCACCTGAAACTACAGTTACTGTAGAGGAAGAGGAAATTCCCGAAGAGCCTGAATACATTGTAGAGGAACTACCAGAACAAGTTCAAGAAACCACTATAATTGAAGATGGAATTCCCAGAAAGAGAACTATTAAAAGGAAAGTTATCAAAAAGAAAATAGGCGGGAAGCAAGAAAAGACCGAAATCGTTACCGTCGAACAAGAAGGCAAAGCACCCAAAACTACAGTTACGGTTGAGGCAGAGGATATTCCCGAAGAACCTGAATACATTGTAGAAGAACTACCAGTGCAAGTACAAGAAACAACTGTACTCGAAGATGGAATTTCTAAAAAGAAAACTATTAAAAAACGAGTAATTAAAAAGAAGAAAGATGGCAAGCAACAAAAGACCGAAATCGTTACCGTTGAACAAGAAGGCAAAGCACCTGAAACTACAGTTACCGTAGAGGAAGAGGAAATTCCCGAAGAGCCTGAATACATCGTAGAAGAACTACCAGAACAAGTTCAAGAAACAACTGTCATTGAAGATGGAATTTCTAAAAAGAAAACTATCAAAAAACGAGTAATTAAAAAGAAGAAAGATGGCAAGCAACAAAAGACCGAAATCGTTACCGTTGAACAAGAAGGCAAAGCACCTGAAACTATCGTTACCGTAGAGGAAGAGGAAATTCCCGAAGAGCCTGAATACATCGTAGAAGAACTACCAGAACATGTTCAAGAAGCAACTGTCATTAAAGATGGAATTTCTAAAAAGAAAACTATCAAAAAGCGTGTAATCAAAAAGAAGAAAGATGGCAAGCAAGAAAAGACCGAAATTGTTACTGTTGACCAAGAAGGCAAAGCACCTGAAACTACAGTTACTGTAGAGGAAGAGGAAATTCCCGAAGAGCCTGAATACATTGTAGAGGAACTACCAGAACAAGTTCAAGAAACCACTATAATTGAAGATGGAATTCCCAGAAAAAGAACTATCAAAAGGAAAGTTATCAAAAAGAAAATAGGCGGGAAGCAAGAAAAGACCGAAATCGTTACCGTCGAACAAGAAGGTAAAGCACCCAAAACTACAGTTACGGTTGAGGAAGAGGATATTTCCGAAGAACCTGAATACATCGTAGAAGAACTACCAGAACAAGTTCAAGAAACAACTGTCATTGAAGATGGAATCTCTAAAAAGAAAACTATCAAAAAGCGAATTATTAAGAAGAAAAAAGACAGGAAACAAGAAAAAACCGAAATCGTTACTGTTGAAGAAGAAGGCAAAGCACCTGAAACTACAGTTACCGTAGAGGAAGAAGAAATTCTCGAAGAACCTGAACACATTGTAGAAGAGTTACCAGAACAAGTTCAAGAAACTACTGTAATTGAAGATGGAATTTCTAAAAAGAGAACTATCAAAAAGCGAGTAATCAAAAAGAAGAAAGATGGTAAGCAAGAAAAGACCGAAATCATCACCGTTGAACAAGAAGGCAAAGCACCTGAAACTACAGTTACTGTAGAGGAAGAGGAAGTTCCCGAAGAGCTTGAATACATTGTAGAGGAACTACCAGAACAAGTTCAAGAATCCACTATAATTGAAGATGGAATTCCCAGCAAGAGAACTATCAAAAGGAAAATTATCAAAAAGAAAATAGGCGGGAAGCAAGAAAAGACCGAAATCGTTACCGTCGAACAAGAAGGCAAAGCACCCAAAACTACAGTCACGGTTGAGGAAGAGGATATTCCCGAAGAACCTGAATACATCGTAGAAGAACTACCAGAACAAGTTCAAGAAACAACTGTCATTGAAGATGGAATCTCTAAAAAGAAAACTATCAAAAAGCGAGTTATTAAGAAGAAAAAAGACGGAAAACAAGAAAAAACCGAAATCGTTACTGTTGAAGAAGAAGGCAAAGCACCTGAAACTACAGTAACCGTAGAGGAAGGGGAAATTCTCGAAGAGCCTGAATACATCGTAGAAGAACTACCAGAGCGAGTTCAAGAAATTACTGTAATTGAAGACGGAATTCCCAAAAAGAGAACTATCAAAAAAAGAGTTATTAAAAAGAAAAAAGACGGTAAGCAACAAAAGACCGAAATTGTCACCGTTGAACAGGAAGGCAAAGCACCTGAAACTACAGTTACCGCAGAGGAAGAGGAAATTCCCGACGAGCCTGAATACATCGTAGAAGAACTACCAGAACAAGTTCAAGAAACAACTGTCATTGAAGATGGAATTTCTAAAAAGAAAACTATCAAAAAGCGTGTAATCAAAAAGAAGAAAGATGGCAAGCAAGAAAAGACTGAAATCGTTACCGTCGAACAAGAAGGCAAAGCACCTAAAACTACAGTGACGGTTGAGGAAGAGGAAATTCCCGAAGAGCCTGAATACATTTTAGAGGAACTACCAGAACAAGTTCAGGAGACCACTATAATTGAAGATGGAATTCCCAGAAAGAGAACTATCAAAAGGAAAGTTATCAAAAAGAAAAAAGGCAGGAAACAAGAGAAGACCGAAATCGTTACTGTTGAACAAGAAGGTAAAGCACCCAAAACTACAGTTACGGTTGAGGAAGAGGATATTCCCGAAGAACCTGAATATATTGTAGAAGAGCTACCAGAGCAAGTACAAGAAACAACAGTACTCGAAGATGGAATTTCTAAAAAGAAAACTATCAAAAAGCGAGTAATTAAAAAGAAGAAAGATGGCAAGCAACAAAAGACCGAAATCGTTACCGTTGAACAAGAAGGTAAGGCACCTGAAACTACAGTTACTGTAGAGGAAGAGGACATTTACGAGGAGCCTGAATACATCGTAGAAGAAATACCAGAACGAGTTCAAGAAATTACTGTAATTGAAAACGGAATTCCCAAAAAGAGAACTATCAAAAAAAGAGTTATTAAAAAGAAAAAAGACGGTAAGCAACAGAAGACCGAAATTGTCACCGTTGAACAGGAAGGCAAAGAACCTGAAACTACAGTTACTGTAGAGGAAGAGGAAATTCCCGAAGAGCCTGAATACATCGTAGAAGAACTACCAGAACAAGTTCAAGAAACCACTATAATTGAAGATGGAATTCCCAGAAAGAGAACTACCACAAGGAAAGTTATCAAAAAGAAAAAAGGCGGCAAACAAGAAAAGACCGAAACCGTTACCGTCGAACAAGAAGGCAAAGCACCTAAAACTACAGTTACGGTTGAGGAAGAGGATATTCCCGAAGAACGTGGAAGTATTGTAAAAGAACTACCAGAGCAAGTACAAGAAACAACTGTACTCGAAGATGGAATTACCAAAAAGAAAACTATCAAAAAGCGAGTTTTTATGAAGAAAATAGACGGGAAACAAGAAAAAACCGAAATCGTTACTGTTGAAGAAGAGGGCAAAGCACCTGAAACTACAGTAACCGTAGACGAAGAGGAAATTCCCGATAGGCTTGAATACATTGTAGAGGAAATACCAGAACAAGTTCAAGAAACCACTATAATTGAAGATGGAATTCCCAGAAAGAGAACTACCAAAAAAAGAGTTATCAAAAAGAAAAAAGACGGTAAGCAACAAAAGACCGAAATTGTCACCGTTGAACAGGAAGGCAAAGCACCTGAAACTACAGTTACTGTAGAGGAAGAGGAAATTCCCGAAGAGCCTGAATACATCGTAGAAGAACTACCAGAACAAGTTCAAGAAACAACTGTCATTGTAGATGGAATTTCTAAAAAGAAAACTATCAAAAAGCGTGTAATCAAAAAGAAGAAAGATGGCAAGCAAGAAAAAACCGAAATCGTCACCGTTGAAGAGGAAGACAAAGCACCTGAAACTACAGTTACTGTAGAGGAAGAGGAAATTCCCGAAGAGCCTGAATACATTGTGGAGGAACTACCAGATCAAGTTCAAGAAACTACTGTAATTGAAGATGGAATTCCCAAAAAGAGAACTATCAAAAGGAAAGTTATTAAAAAGGAAAAAGACGGAAAGCAGGAAAAGACCGAAATCGTTACTTTTGAACAAGAAGGCAAAGCACCTGAAACTACAGTTACCGTACAGGAGGAGGAAATTCTCGAAGGACCTGAATACATTGTAGAAGAATTGCCAGAACAAGTTCAAGAAACTACTGTAATTGAAGATGGAATTCCCAAAAAGAGAACTATCAAAAGGAAAGTTATTAAAAAGGAAAAAGACGGAAAGCAGGAAAAGACCGAAGTCGTTACTGTTGAACAAGAAGGCAAAGCACCTGAAACTACAGTTACCGTACAGGAAGAGGAAATTCTCGAAGAACCTGAATACATTGTAGAAGAATTGCCAGAACAAGTTCAAGAAACCACTATAATTGAAGATGGAATTTCTAAAAAGAGAACCATCAAAAAGCGTGTAATCAAAAAGAAGAAAGATGGCAAGCAAGAAAAGACCGAAATCGTCACCGTTGAACAAGAAGGCAAAGCACCTGAAACTACAGTTACTGTAGAAGAAGAGGAAATTTCCGAAGAACCTGAATACATTGTTGAGGAGCTACCAGAACAAGTTCAAGAATCCACTATAATTGAAGATGGAATTCCCAGAAAGAGAACTATCAAAAGGAAAGTTATCAAAAAGAAGAGAGGCGGGAAACAAGAGAAGACCGAAATCGTTACCGTCGAACAAGAAGGCAAAGCACCTAAAACTACAGTTACGGTTGAGGAAGAGGATATTCTCGAAGAACCTGAATATATTTTAGAAGAACTACCAGAGCAAGTACAAGAAACAATTGTATTCGAAGATGGAATTTCTAAAAAGAAAACTATCAAAAAGCGAGTTATTAAAAAGAAAAAAGACGGGAAAGAAGAAAAGACCGAAATCGTCACTGTTGAAGAAGAAGGCAAAGAACCTGAAACCACAGTTACCGTAGAGGAAGAGAAAATTCCCGAAGAGCCTGAATACATCGTAGAAGAACTACCAGAACAAGTTCAAGAAACTACTGTAATCGAAGACGGAATTCCCAAAAAGAGAACTATCAAAAAGAGAGTTATTAAAAAGAAAAAAGACGGAAAGCAAGAAAAGACCGAAATCCTTACTGTTGAACAAGAAGGCAAAGCACCTGAAACTACAGTTACTGTAGAGGAAGAGGAAGTTCCCGAAGAGCCTGAGTACATTGTAGAAGAATTACCAGAAGAGGTTCAAGAAACTATTGTTATTGAAGATGGAATTCCCAAAAAGAGAACCATCAAAAAGAGAGTTATTAAAAAGAAGAAAGATGGCAAGCAACAAAAGACCGAAATCGTCACCGTTGAACAGGAAGGGAAAGCACCTGAAACTACAGTTACCGTAGAGGAAGGGGAAATTTCCGAAGAACCTGAATACATTGTAGAAGAACTACCAGAGCAAGTACAAGAAACAATTGTTATAGAAGATGGAATTTCTAAAAAGAAGACTATCAAAAAGCGAGTAATTAAAAAGAAAAAAGATGGCAAGCAACAAAGGACTGAAGTCGTCACCGTTGAACAAGATGGCAAAGCATCTGAAACTACAGTCACTGTAGAGGAACAGGAAGTTCCCGAAGAGCCTGAATACATTGCAGAAGAACTACCAGAACAAGTTCAAGAAACTACTGTTATTGAAGATGGAATTCCCAAAAAGAGAACTATCAAAAAGAGAGTTATTAAAAAGAAGAAAGATGGTAAGCAACAAAAAACCGAAATCGTCACCGTTGAACAAGAAGGCAAAGCACCTGAAACTACAGTTACCGTAGAGGAAGAGATAATTCCTGAAGAGCCTGAATACATCGTAGAAGAACTACCAGAACAAGTTCAAGAAAGTACTGTAATCGAAGACGGAATTTCCAAAAAGAAAACTATCAAAAAGCGAGTAATTACCAAAAAGCATGATGGTAAGAAACAAACTACTGAAATTGTAACTGTAGAAGAGGAAGGCAAAAAACCCGAAACCACAGTGACTATCGAAGAACACGATTTTGTTCAAAAACCTGACGAAAAGAAACCTAAAAAGAAAATTGTCAAACGTACAAAGAAATCTGAAAAAACAGAAGTTGAAGAAGAAAAATACCTTTTTGTACCCCTTCTTCAACAACAACAGGAACTTCCCACTACTCCAGAGGTAATGGAAATGGTAAAGATGGAATTAATTAGAATAGTGCTTAATCATCCTCTACCAGAGCTACCTCAGTTGATTGACTTGCCAGTTGGACAACGGGTCTTGATAGAATATCCCGAGGAAATCTCTGAAAAGGAACTAGACGATGGGAGAAAAGAAACCACTAGAAAAAGGAAGATTAAAAAAAGAGTTGGAGACAAAGTAGAAGTTATAAATATAACAATTAGAGAAACTACCAATGAAGAACCTGTAGTGACAACCCAAATTACTGAAGAGGATGTAGTGCCCAATGAAGACATGAGCAATATGATCCCTGTTATTGAACTTCCAGAAGATACGGAAGTTTTTGAAATAAGCACGAGCGATAAGGTTCCAAAAAAGAAAATCACGAAAAAAAGAAAACTTCTGAAGAAAATGGGACCGAAAATTGAAGAAACTGACATAACAAGCATTTTTGAAGATGATAAACATCCTGAAAGTACAGCTGAAATTAAATTATACGATATTGAAGCTCTTCCAGTAGAAATAGCGAAATTGAAGCATAATTTAGAACTTATTGAAGTTAAACCTACTAAAGTTAGAGTAGTTGAAGCTAAGGATGTCCCTGAAGCTATTCAATTAAAACTGAAAAAACCCAAAGTGACCAAAAAAGCTGCGAAAGAAGAAACTAAGTTTCCCAAATTTCGTCTTAAAAGTAGAATTCGTTTCATTACGTTCCCAGCCGAAAACGAAGTCGAGAAGTATCCTGTTATAACTGATCTGCCAAAATACACTAGAGATCATGGAGAACTATCTAGAAATGTTAAAGAAGCGCAGGAATTGCTCAAAACTAGAAAACATAAGAAGTTCAAGGATATTGATCATAAAACTCCTCAGCTTGAAGATGTTGAGATTATTGAAATGCCTGAAAAAATTAAAAAAGATGATGAAGCAGTTCCGGAAAAATATAAAAAATTGCCTAAAAAATCAAGGGACATCGACGATAAAGATAAAAAGCTTAAAATTGGTAAAGGAAAATTGCCTGAGGATGATCAAGAACCAGAAATAGTTCATCTGAAGAAGGTGCCAGAGAAACCCAAAGAGGTTGCTGAGGAGTTAGTTAAGACTTCCAAGAAAAAGAAACCTGAAGAAAAACTTGAGAAATTAAAGGTTCTTGAGGAACAAGATAAACCGTTGGAATTCAAGCCCTATGATATAGACCAAGAGGAAGTTGAATTGGAGAAACCTTGGAAAGACGACGAAGAAACAGCAGAAAAATTGGACAAAAAACCGGCGGGCAAATATAAGAGAAAGCCCAAAGCTAAACCAACTCTTGAAAAAGAAGATAAAACAATTGTTTTGGGAAAAGGTGAAGAAAAGCCCAAAGAAGTCGAAAAAGATATAAGATTGAAGGCAAAGCAAAAGCCCAAGCCAGAATTGGAACTTGAGGATATTAAGCTAAAACCAATTCCAAAGGACACAAAAGAAGACATCTTGAAAAACTTCACTTTTGAAGGTCCAGAGTATCAAACGGCAACTGTGATATTCGAATTACCAGAAGAAATAGAAGAAATTGAAGAAGGTCCTGTGAAAAAAATCAAAAAACGCAGAACTATCAAAAAAAGAATGGGACCGGTTGAAGAAACCACCATAATTGAAACCGAAGAACCTAAAGAAGGACCTACAGAAACCACTGTTACAATTTCCGTGGATTACGTTGCAGAAGAAAATGAAGAAATTCCGTACGAGGCTGCTGAACTCGTAGAATTGCCTAAGGAAGAGATAATTGTGGAAACTAAAGAGAATGTTATTAAAAAACTAACGAAACGGAAATTCAAAAAACCCAAGACCAAAGAAGTAACTGAAATTTTAACTGTAGAGGAAGACCATAAGGAACCTCTTGTATTAGTAGTAAATTACTCCATCGAAAATCAAGAAGATGACGCAGAATCTGAACCATTAGTATTGCCCAGGATTAAATCCAAAAAAGCTAAAGAAATAGTCGTTGAATTACCTGAAGAAATTATTGTAGCAGATACGGACAACAAAAAGAGCATTAAAATTAAAAAAGTTTACAAAAAACTTTACAAACCAAAAGAAGAAATTGTTACAATAACTACAGAAGAGTCTCCGAACGAAGAACCAAAAGTAACTGTAGAAATTCAGGAAATGGTGCCTAAAAATATTGCAGATATTTTGGAGGCGACTGTAGTACAAGAGCTTCCTCTAATTACGGAAGTAGTCGAAGAAATAGTCGGTGAGAGGCCAATTAAAAAGAAAGTGACCAAACGAATTATACACAAGCCAGCTGAGGCCAATAGAACGGAAGTAACTGAAATTAAAGTAACTGAGGATGATCAAGAAGCAATTGTGGATGTTAACATATTCTTGTGTGATGAAAAATCTACACTGAAACCCTCTACACAAACATTTACGGTGGAATTGCCTGAAGAAATTACGGTTGACGAAATTCAAACTCCTCAAGGTCCAAAGCAAGTGAAAACCACCAAGAAGATAATAAAGAAATTGAAAAGTCCCAAACAAGAAACAATGACAGTTGAAACGATTTATGAAGAAGATAAAGCGCCTGAAACTACAGTAACAATTGATAATGTCAAGGACTTGTCACTCTTACCGGATAGTATTGAAGTTTTTGAAGATGCTGAGCAAATCCTTGAAGATAAAACTAAAAAAGTTACACAGAAAACTATTCATAAAAAGAAGGGAAGGAAAATCGCAACAACGAAAATACATACTGTAGAAGAAACCGATAAAAAACCATTAATAACTGTTACAACATTCACACATGACATTTCAGAGGTACCATCCGATGATATTTTAAACCTATTTGATACTGTAACACCTAAAAAACTGAAGAAACAACCTTTATCAATTCCACTCAATGAATTAGAAACCACAGATGTACACTCTTTAGAACATACTCAGGAATTAGGTGAGCACACAACACTTTTTATTATTAGCTTTCAGTTGAGGATCGTGACTTTCTTTATCTTTTTTTCGATTTCTCGTTGGCCAATTTCAACTGATTTAATGTAAAAATTGTCACAATCCTTAGCTGATAATTTGTTTTAAACGAAAATTAATTACGTTTAATTTTTTAGGCGAATTTATTGAAGAAATTCCTCAAGCCAAGGGCAAACTAGTCCACGAAGTCCGAGAATCAGTTACAATCGAGACTGTTATGTCTCAAAAGCCCGTCGAAGATGTTCCATTAATTGAAGAACTGCCAGAAGAAATTGAGACTGAAGAAGCTATAACTGAAGCTGGCGAGAAAAAGAAACGCACAATCAAAAAGAGGACTATTAGAAAACATCTCAAAGGTACTTGTGAAGATACTCACATAGTAACTATCGAGGAGGAAGGGAAAATACCTCAATCTTCTGTCACAATTGAAGAAGTTGATGAAGAAGAAATTTCACCAATCGCACCATCAGAAGAAACACCATATTATATTGAAGAACTTCCAGAAGAAATTATTGAAACTGAGATTGAATCTCTAGAAGGCCCTAAAAAGAAAATCTATAAAAAAAGAATACTGAAGAAGCGCAAAGGAAGCAAAGTAGAAACTACAGAAATATTCACGGTACAAGAAGAAGGCAAGGAACCAGAAACATCCGTAACTATTCAAGATATTACTGAAGAAGATATTGCACCAAAAATTGTAGAAGAAGAAAAACCTACATACATCGAAGAGTTACCTGAAGAAATTGAAGTGGAAGAAGTCAAAAGTAGATGGGGTCCGAAAAGGAAAACAACAAAGAAACGTGTCATCAAAAAACGTATTGGCGATAAACAAGAAGTAACTCATATAGTAACTGTGGAAGAGGAGGGTAAAGAGCCTTTAACGACTATTACTGTAGATGAAACAATTATTCCTCGGGAAGAAGTAGAGGCTTTACCGGAAGTTTTGCCAGAGTCTGCTATTGAAGAACAACCGGAACAAATAATTGTTACTGTACTTAATACCGAAGAAGGTCCTAGAAAGAAAACTATTAAAAAGAAGGTGTTTAAAAAACAGAAGGGAGATAAACAGGAGGAAACTTCTATTGTTACTGTAGAAATAGAAGGGAAGGCTCCTGAAGTTTCGATTGTAACAAAAGAAGTGGAAGAAGAAGAGGAAAAACCAGTTGAAGAAATTAAACCAAAAAAGAAAACGAAAAAACCTAAAAAACC
Source organism: Ceutorhynchus assimilis (assembly GCA_917834065.1). Lineage (NCBI taxonomy): Eukaryota > Metazoa > Arthropoda > Insecta > Coleoptera > Curculionidae > Ceutorhynchus > Ceutorhynchus assimilis. The sequence continues at coordinate 35,210,245 of OU892280.1, forward strand.
TCAAGAATCATTAATAACTGAAGAAGGCTACTTATTTGTTCCAAGTTTGGCAGAAACTCAAATCAAACCTGAAGGCGTTGAAGATATGATCCAAATGGAACTTCTAAAGAAAGCATTGGCTCTCCAAGTTCCTGAACACATCCCAGGTGAAGAACAAGAAGAGATTATCCAAGAAAAGAAAGTAATCAAAAGAGTTATCAAGCGCAAAAAGCAAAAAATTGAAGAAATTGAAATCGAAGCTCCACTTATTGCCGAAGAACTGCCTGAAGAAATTAAAGTGGTTAAAACGACAAATGAGTTGGGTCAACCTGAGATGAAAATAATCAAAAAGAGAGTTATTAAGAAACGTAAAGGCAATAAAGAGGAAATAACTACAATCCAAACTGTAGAAGAAGAAGACAAACAACCACAAACAACTGTAGTTATTGAGGAAGTGGATCTACCAGAAGACGCACCAGAAATTGACACCGATAATGTAGTGATTGTAGAAGAAATTCCAGAAAGAACTGAAAAGAAAAAAATTATTAAGAAGAAGATAATTAAGAGACGCCGGGGAAGTAAACAAGAAAACACTGAGGTGGTTATAATTGAGGAAGTTGGGAAAACTCCTCAAACTACAGTTACAATCGAAGAAGTTGATTTTCCTGAAGAGGCTGTAAATAAACTTCCTGAAGTTGAAGAACAAACAATTATTATTGAAGAAATTCCCGAACAAGTTCAGGTATTTGAAGATGACACACGAAAAAAGATAATAAAGAAAAAATCAACAAAAACACGCAAAGGAAGCATACAAGAGACTAAAAAAGTGTATACAGTGGAGGAGGAAGGTAAAAAACCAGTATCGTCAACAATTGTAGAGCAAGTAGACCTACCCGACGAAATCTTAGAAGAATTATCATTACCTACATTTGAAAAAGCTAAGCCTGTGTTTATTGAAGATTTACATGAAACAGTTAAAGTGATCGATGTGCAGACTAAAGTAGGTCCTAAGAAGAAGATTATCAAACAAAAAGTTGTTAAAAAAGAGCCAGAAGAAGAAGCCGAAGCTGAGGAACAACAACCAATTATAGCTGAAGAACTTCCGGAAGAAATTCACATTATTGAAGATAAAGTTGTTAAGAAACGCGCTGTAAGAACTAGAAAAGGTAGCAAACACGAACTAACACAAATCTACACTGTAGAGGAAGAAGGCAAAGAGCCATTGACATCCGTTGTAATTGAGGAAATCGATTATCCTGAAGAAATCGTCAGAGAACTTCCAGCAATAACACCAGAACAAACGGTTATAATTGAAGAAATTAAAGATCAAAAGAAGAAAATAATTAAAAAACGCAAAGGAAGCAAACAAGAAACTACTGAAATCGTTATTCTTGAAGAAGTAGGAAAACCGTTTCAAACTTCAGTTGTTATTGAAGAAATTGAAATCCCTGAAGATATTATTGAGGCCCTACCAGAAACTGTAGAAGAACCAGTTATTATTGAAGAATTACCTGAAGAATCTGAAATCATAGACGATAAAAAAACAATTAAAAGGAAAGTTATTAGGAAACGCAAAGGAAGCAAACAAGAAATTACTGAACAAGTCACTTTGATTGAAGTAGGTAAAAAACCACAAACGACAGTTGTAATTGAAGAAATTGATATCCCTGCAGATATTTTAGAAGAACTAGAACTTCCCAAACCAAAAAGTAAAAAGCCAGTGTTTGTAGAGGAAATCAGAGGCAAAGTAAAAGTAGTCGAAACTGAAGTTTTCGAAGGCCCAAAAAAGAAAATTATCAAAAAGAAAATTGTAAAAGAGGAAATTGATATGCCAGAGGAAATAGTAGAAGAAATGGCGGAGCCAGAGGAAATAATAAAGGAACTTCCTGAAGAAATTAGTATCGTAGAGGACGAATCAGGCGTGAGAAAGATAACAAAAAAACGAACAATTAAAAAACAAAAAGGTGTCAAACAAGAAGTTACCCATATTGTCACTGAAGAAGAAACTGGAAAGAAGCCACAAACTACAGTTACTGTAGAAGAAATTGAAGCCCCAGAAGAGAAGGAAATTGCTGAACTACCAGTATACATTGAAGAACTTCCTGAGGAAGTGGAAGTCGAAGAAATTAAAAGCCGTTGGGGACCTAAAAAGAAGACAACCAAGAAACGTACTATTAGAAAACAACAAGGTGACAAACAAGAAGATACACATATTGTTATTGTAGAAGAAGAAGGTAAAGAACCGTTAATTTCAATGATCGTTGAAGAGACTATCATTCCCCTGGAAGATACAATTCTTAAACCGCAAGATACTGAAATATTTGAACTACCAGAAGAAGTGAAGACAATTGAAACAGTTACACCAGAAGGAGTTAAGAAAGAAAAAATCAAAACAAGAATTATTAAGAAAAAGAAAGGCAAGAAACAAGAACAAACTGAGATAGTTACTGTAGAAGAAGTAGGTAAAAAACCCAAAACCACAATCACAATCATAGAAGAAGATCTTCCAGAAGAAATTGTTAGAGAAGCTCCTGTACCAGAGATGTTACAAGCTAGTTTAACATATATTCAAGAATTACCCGAAGAAATTCAGGAACAAGAAATTATCGATGAGAAAGGTAGGCCAAAGAAGAGAATAATTAAGAAACGCATTATCAAAAAACCTAAGGGCGATAAAGAGGAAGTAACTGAAATTATTGTAACCGAAGAAGAAGGTAAAGCTCCCGAAACTACTGTTACAGTGGAGGAAGTTGATAAGGCACCAATCAAAAAGAAAAAGACCAAGTCAAAAGAACCAAAACACTTAAGAAGAGAAGTTTCAGTATTATTGCCACTAGAAATTAAAGAAGTGAAATTCCAAAAAGTGAAAATTGTCGACGCCAAAGATGTGCCATTATTTGGTGAAGTTCAATTACGTAAACCCAAAAAGCCTGTACAGCGCGAAGAGGTTTCTACCAAAGTCCAAATACCAAGGCTCAAGAGTCGTATCCAACATATACCTTTCCCACCTCTTTCTGAAACTGAAAAACTGCCAAGAATTTCAGTATTGGAACCTATTTATAGAGACAATGGAATTTTGTCTAGAAATGTTCAAGAGGCTGAAAAGGTACCTAAAACAAAGAAAAGACGTTTGAGGGATAAAGACTTAGGTCACAAACATTTGGAGAAACTGGATCTTGAATTGGAGGAATTGAAAAAGAAAGAACTGGAAAAGGTTGATGAAGATTATAAATCGGAAAAAATGCCTCGTAGGAAATCCGAAGCTCAGGAAGAACCTAAAAAGATTAAAATTGGCAAGGGCAAAGTTCCTCAAAAAGAAGACGTCGAAGAAAGCGTAACATTGAAAAAAATCCCCGAAAAGCAGGAAGAAAGTGAAGAAAAGCCTGAATTGAAACCTGTAAAGAAATCTACTGAATCAATTAAGAAACTAGAAAAACCTGAAGATGAGGAAAGAGATAAAATTAAATTTGAACCGTATGATATTGATCATGTTGCTCCAGAGCTGGAAAAATATGAACCTGGAAAGCCCGAGGAAGAAGAGCCTGAAGAAAAAATACCTGCAAAGGTAAAGTTAATCAAGAAGAAAAAAGTTAAGCCATCGCCAGAAACTGAAGAAGCTCAACTGGAGCTTGGCATACCAAAACCAACCAAACCTGAAGAAGAACAAGATATTTCACTAAAATACGCTCAAAAACCAAAGCCTGAAGATGAACCTGAGGAAATTAAATTAAAACCACACAAAAAAGCTGAAGAAGATGAAGAATTTAAGGTTAAAGTAGACAGGGTAATGAAATATGATGCTATTGTCACTGATGAAGGGCCCGATATTGAAATGGAGCTCAAACCTGATGAAGATAAGGAAAAACCAAAACCAAAGAAAACTAAGAAGATTATTAAACGTAAAGGCTCAAAAGTAGATGAAATACGTATCGAGGATTTGGACGTCCAAGAGGCAACTGTAGAGGAACTGTTAGATACAGTTGAGGAGGAAGAGCTCGTACCAAAAATAGTGGAAGGTGTGCTAGTTGAAGAACATAAGCCAGAAGAAATCACTGCTATTGATGAAAAAGAAAAGCCAATAGAAGAAGTAACTGAAGATCAAAAGAAAAAGATATTGAAGAAAAAGAAAACTATAAAAAAGGTTCCTAAGGAGAAATCTCCTGAAGAACAAGAAGAGGAAATTGTCGAACATGAACAAGAAGAAGTTCCTGAGCAAATGGAAAAGCCAATTATGGAAGTACCTCAACCTGAAGAATATGATGAAAAAACAATTGAAAAAGAAATTAAACCTGAGGAATCCATCGAAGAAACCAAACCAGAAGAAAAACCAAAGAAACCTAGAAGAGTTATACCAAAACCAGAACCAAAGAAAGACAAAATTCCCAGGCTTAAGAGTAGAATGACTCATATTCCTTTCCCGCCCCAAAATGAGTCACAAAAAATTCCTCAAATATCTGAACTTCCTCCAGTTTACAAAGATTCTGGGATTCTTTCGCGTAACATAGAAGAAGCCGGTAAAATACCCAAGAAGAAGAAAATCAAAGTTAAAGATTATGAAACCGATCTAAAGGATCTAGAAAAGTTGGACCTCGAAGTTGAAGAATTGAAGAAAAAAGAAAAAGAGACTCTTGATAAGGATCTATTCACTAGGCCTGAGAAGAAAAAGCCAAAAGATAAAGTTGAAGAAGATACTAAATTGAAACTTGGTAAAGGTACGTTACCTGTAGAAGCACCCGAAGATGAAGATATAAAATTAAAGAAAATACCTGTGAAGAAACCTGATCTTAAAGAAGCAGAAACTCCGAAAATTAAGGATAAGCAACAAAAAGAAAAACCTGTGAAACCCAAAGGTGAAGAACAAGAAATTAAAGCGGAACCTTTTGAGCCTTATGATATCGATAGAGAATCTCCTGAAAAAGAAACTCTTGATCTTTCAAAACCCGAGGAAGAAGAAGAACCATTAGATGAAAAAGAAAAACCCAAAAAAGTCAAAAAGAAGAAGGAAAAGTTAGCACCAGAAACAATTGTAGCAGAACTGCAACCAGGAATACCCAAGCCAAAAGAAACCGAGGAGATTCCTGAAATAAAACTCAAAAAGAAACAGAAACCAAAGCCTGAAGTGGAAGACGAAGAAATAAGTCTAAAACCACACAAAAAAGAAGAGGGCGATGAAGTTTACAAAGTAGAAATTGATACTATAATGAAATTAGATACTATTATTTCCTTTGAAGGGCCTGAAATTGAAATGGAACTCAAGCCAGAAGAAAAAATTGATACTGTTAAAACTAAAAAGAAGGTTATTAAAAAAATTAAGAAACCAAAGGAAATATTAGATATTGAAGATAAGGAGGTTAAGCCAGAAGAGTCGGAGGTTATCGAGGAAGAGGAAATTGAAAAAGAAGATAAGAAGCCTCAAATAGAAGAAACATTGGCTGAACTAGAAAAAGAAGTGCCTTCTGAAGAGACTCTGTTAGTGGAAGAGGAAAAGATAAAGAAGAAAGTTAAGAAAATTAGAAAGCCCGAAATTTCTGAGGTAGAGAAACTAAAACCCATCAAGTTAATAATTAAACGAATTCCCGCAGAAACTCCCAAAAAACCGGTAATAACTGAACAAGTTAAACCAGAGTTTGCTGAGATTAAATTGAAGAAAGTAAAGCCTGTGGAGAAAAAACCGGCAGAAGAAGCTCTTGTACCCACGATACGACTTAGAAGTAAATTGGAGTTGGTAGAATTCCCACCTTTCGGTCAAAAAGAACAAAACGCAATTATTACAACTATCGAGCCTGTTTACAGGGACAATGGGGTAATCTCCAGGAATGTCGAAGAAGCTAAAACTGTTAAGCCAAAAAAGAAAAAATTGGTAACTAGGCTAAAAGAATTGGAGAAAGTTGATAAGGAATTTGAAGAAAGCAAAAAACCATTGGAGCAAGTTGATGAAGAATTCAAAAAGAGACATGATAAGCCCAAAAAGGAAAAACTAATACCAATAAAAATTGTAAGAATAGAGCATAAGCCACAAAAGGCCAAACTGATTGATTTAACTCCTGAAGTTGTCAATTTTGCTGAAATAAAACTAAAAAAATCTAAACCAGTTGGTACCAAAGAACCTGTTCAAATGGTGGCACCCAAAATGAGACTCAAAAGCAGAATTAATTGGGTTGATTTTCCTCCTATTAACGAAATTTTACAATCTTTAGAAATTACTCATATAGGAGCTGTAAAAGATAATGGAATAATTTCCAGAAACGTTGAAGAAGCTGAGAAAATTAAAAAGACTAAACGTAGAAAGCTCAAAGACATTGATAAAGAAATTCAATCTTTGGAAAAATTAGATTTGGAATTCGAGGAACTCAAGAAAGTTGAGCCTGAAAAGGTGGATGAAGCCTATAAATTTGAAAGAAAACCAAAGAAGGTCCCAGAACAAGAAGAAGTTGAACCAGTGGAAATTAGGATTGGTAAAGGCAAGATGCCACCAGCTGAGGAAGAACCGGAAGAAGTAAGGTTAAAGAAAAGACCAGAAAAAGTCAAAGAGGAACAAGTTGAAGAGATAGTTAAATTAAAGAAAACTAAACCTGAAATATTAGGAACTGAAGAAAAATTGCCAGAAAAATATGTAGATAAGCCCGAATTTGAACCATTTGACATTCCTCATGATGACGTAGAAAAGTTGGAATATGAAAAACCAGACTATCCTGAAGACGATAAAGAAAAACCCGTTAAAACCAAAACAAAACTCAAAAAACCGAAAAAGGAAAAACCAGCTCCTGAAACTGAAGAAACCATACTTCAAAAAGGCATACCCACCAAGCCTTTAACAGAGGAAGATGAAAACGTTATTATGAAAGCTCCTAGAAAACCTCTTCCTGATGAAGAAGTTGAAGAAATTAAATTGAAACCACACAAAAAACAAGAGGAAGATGAAGAATTTAAAGTTCAAATTGATAGTGTAATGAAACATGATACCATAGTGACTATGGAAGGGCCTGATATCGATATGGAAATAACTCCAGAAGATGATGTTGATAAGCAAAAACCCAAAAAGAAAAAAATCATAAAGAAGGTTAAACGTAAAGATTCTACAGTAGAAGTTCAACAGGAAGTTGAGGTTGTTAAACATGAAGCTGAAGTTATTGAGCTTCCAGAGGAAAAAATTTCAGAAGTAGGACAAAAAGATGTCGAAGAGAAGCCTGAAGAAGTCGAATCGATAAAGCCTCAAGAATTGGTTACAAATGAGGTTGAAGAAGAAGCGACTGTGGAAACAGTGGTTAAGGTGAAGAAACCAAAGAAAAAGATTCCAAAAGTGGAAGAAGTGCCAGCTGAAGCTGAAGAAATCATAGAAGACACTGAGGTTACTGAAAAGGTTATTAAAAAGAAGAAGATTCCGAAATCTAAACCAGAAACTGAAGAAAAACCAGAAGAATCTCAAGAAATGAAAGAAGAAATTGAACAACCAGAAATAATATCTGAAGAAAAACCACAGAAAGATAGAAAGGAAAGTTTGCCTGAAGCTCTAGAAGCTAAACCTAAAAAACCAAAACGACCTTTACCAAAACCAGAAGAGAAAAAAGACAAAATTCCGAGACTAAAAAGTCGAATCACCTATGTACCTTTCCCGCCACAAAGCGAAGCAGAAATATTACCAAATATCACAGAGCTAGAACCAGTTTTTCGTGATAATGGCATTTTGTCAAGGAATATTGAAGAAGCTGCTAAAGTGAAAAAACCAAAACGCAGAAAACTTAAAGAAGTTCCTCACGAAATGACGGATTTAGAAAAACTTGACCTGGAATATGAAGAACAGAAGAAAAAGGAGCTCGAAAAGGTCGATGATGCTTTCAAATATGAAAAGAAGCCTAAAGAAAAGCCTGAGAAACCTGAAGAAGATCAGAAATTGAAAATTGGAAAAGGCCAGCTACCTAAAGAACCGGAAGATGACGAATTGCCAAAACTAAAGAAAGCACCCAAAATCCCTGAAGTACCTGAAGAATTTGTTGTTGACATCGAGAAAACGAAAGAACCTGAAGTTGCTAAACCAATTAAGCAAAAAGATACGGAAGACACAGAAGTCCCACCATTCGAACCTATAGAAATTGTAGATGATGAAGTTGAAAAGGTCGAACTCGAAAAGCCCGAATATCCAGAAGAAGATACTGAGCCTACCGAGAAAATCAAGGTGCCACTTAAGAAGAAAAAGATAATAAAGCCTGAAGAAAAATCTGAGGAGATTACTCTGAAAAAGGGCGAACCTAAACAACCACAACAGGAAGAACCTGAAGAAATAAGTTTGAAATATAAACAAAAACCAAAGCCTGAAGAGAAGGATGAGGATATTAAACTAAAACCTTTCGAAAAGGCAACTGATGAGACAGAACCTCTCGAACCAAAACCAACAGAGGAGAAGCCCAAAGAGATTGTACCACCTTCCAAGAAAAAGTCACTACCCAAAAAGCCAGAAGACAAAAAGGCGGAATTAGGATTCAGATTAAAGAGTAGAATAAATTATGTGGACTTCCCACCTTCAGCAGAATCCAAACAAACTCCTTTGGTAAAAGATTTAGAGCCTGTAACTAAAGACAATGCAATCTTATCAAGGAACATCAAAGAAGCTGATGAAATCAAGCCAAAGAAAAAGAAAAAGAAGACTGAGCCGAAACTGGATCACCTCGAAAAACTAGATCAAGAGCTTGAAGAATTGAAAAAGTCACGTGAAACTGTTGATGATGAATTTAGAAAACGACCAACAAGACCTAAAAAAGAAACGCTTGTACCTATAACTATTGTAGTTGTAGAAGTCAAACCTCAGAAGGCGAAAATAGTAGATCTAACACCTGAAGTAGTCAATTTAGCGGAAATTAAATTGAAGAAACCCGCGAGAAAACCTGAGGTTAAGGAACCACAACAATTAACAATACCAAAACTTAAATTAAAGAGCCGAATCAATTGGGTAGATTTTCCACCACTCAACGAATTACTTCAAGAACTTAAAATAATCGTAATAGGAGCTGTGAGAGATAATGGAGTAATTTCCAGAAACATTGAAGAAGCATTAAAAATAAAAAAGAAAAAGCCCAAGAAATTCAAGGAAGTAGACAAAGAATTAACGGATCTTGAAAAACTTGACCTGGAATTTGAAGAATTGAAGAAAAAAGAACCTGAAAAAGTGGATGAGGCCTACAAATATGAACGTAAGCCAAAAGAAAAACCTGAAGAGCATGAAGAAGAACCACAAAAAATTAAAATAGAAAAATCCAAGAAAACTCCTGGAGTGCCCGAAGAACCAGACACGGTTACTCTAAAGAAACGCCCTGAGAAGAAGGAAGAAATTCTCCCAGAAGAAACCGTTAAAGTCAAACTTGTTGCAAAACATGATACCGACGTCACAGATAAAGAACCACAAAAGGAAGTTGAAGCACCTTCATTTGAACCGTTCGAATTCAAATCTGAAGAAACTGAACTTGATAAATTTGAACCTCCAGAGCATGAGAAGCCAGAAAAACGGAAGGTAATTAAGAAAAAACCTGGTAAAAAACCTGAAGAAGAAGAAAAACTACTTATTGAACCTGAAGAAACTATTTCAGAAAAACCAGCCAAAAAACCCAAAGAACCTGAAGAGGAAGAACAAATAACAATAAAATCTCCTAGGAAACCTAAACCAGAAGAAGAACCTGAAGAATTCAAACTTAAACCAATTAAAAAGCCAGATGAAGTTGACCAGGGTGAAGTGGTGTCCATTACTATACCTCCTGCTCCAAAGGAAGCCAAGGAAATTGAACCAAGGCCTGACGATGAAATTGATTTTACACCTATCGAATATGACGATATTCCAAAGAAAAAGAAAAAAGCAAAACCAAAAACGAAAGATTTGGAAGAGAAACCGTCTGAAGAAATTCCTGAAGAAATACCTAAGGCTGAGGATGACGCTGTGGCCGAAGTTACTTTCAAACCAAAATTCAAACCGACACCTACTACAGAAGAAGAAGTTCCAGAAGAAAGTGTTAAAGTTGTCATCAAGAAACAAGAACCTAAGCCTAAAGTGGAAGATGAAGTTGAAGCAGAAATAATTATATTAAAGAAAAAACCCAAGCCAGAAGAAGTAGGTGAGGCTGAGGTTGAAATAATAATAAAGCCTGAGGAAAAAGTAGAAGAAATTATTGAAGAGAAAGTTGTAATTAAAAAGAAGAGAGTTAAAAAACCTGTACCAGACGAAGCCTCTGCTGAACTCAAAGTCGAAAAAGAAGAACCAATTCCTGTGGAAGAAGTTAAAGTTGTTATAGTTGAAGAAAAACCAGAAAAAGAAGGTGTTTCAATTCAAGAATTAGAACCGGAAGAAATTCCAGAAGAATCAGCTATTCCACAAACTCCATCCGAGTTGCCTATTGTCGAAGAACCAACAGAAGAAGAACCTGAGGTTCAAAAACCACAAGCAATACAAGTAATTGTGGAGCTCACAGAAGAAGAGCCAGAAAAAGAAAAACCAGTTCTTGAAGAAGAAATTGTTGAAGTAGTTAAAATTAAAAAGAAAACTAAAAAACCTAAAGAAAAACCCTCAGAGGAAGTAGTTCCGGAAGAAATCATTCTGAAAAAGAAACCTAGCGAAGAACCTACTAAAGAAACAATAGTTGAAATTCAATTACCAATAATAGAAGAAAAACCAGTTGAGCCACTTCAAGAAGAAGTTGAGGAAACAATTAAAATACTTCCAAAGAAATTAACTCCTGAGGATGAAGGAGAAGCAGAAATAATAATCAAGAAGCACGTACCTGAAGAAGAAGTTGAAGAGACGCCTAAAGTTGAAGAAGAAGTTACTGTTTCTATAAGAAAACCTAAAAAATCTCCAAAGAAAATTGAAGAAGATGAAGCGGAGGTTGTTATAAAAAAAATAAAACCTGTAGACAAACAACCGGAAGCTGATAGTGCAGTTAGTGCCAGTTTTACGATTCCTGCAAGTGATGAAGGCGATTTGGCACTTAAGGTACCTCACGATGTGACCGAAATCAGTGCTGAAGCTGAGTTAGTAATAAAAGTACCAGAAGAAGAAGAAAAAGAAGTACCTACAGTAGTTGAAGAAGAAACGATCACTATAAAGAAGAGGAGGAAGAAGCCAGTTGCAAAAACTGATGCTGCACCTGAAGAGGTAGAAGTTATTATCAAACCTACACCAGAAACTGAAGAAGTTGAAGCTGAAGTTAAAGTTAAATCAAAGCCCGAAAAAGTGCCAGAAGAAGGAGAAGATGAAGTTAGTATTAAAAAACACGTGCCTATGCCTGACGAAGAAGAGACTATTGTTAAGCCCATTCCAGAAACTGAAGACGTTGAAGCTGAAATTAAAGTTAAACCTAAACCTGAAAAAGTGCCTGAAGTAGGTGAAGATGAAATCAGCATCAAAAAACATATTCCTGTACCCGACGATGATGTTAAACCGCAGCCGGAAGAAGAGGTTAAAGAGGAAGTAATAATAAAGAAAAAGAAAAAGAAGCGCGCGCCTCAACCTGAAGAAGAAATTACTGAGCAAGTTACTATTAAGCCCAAGCCTAAAGAGGAAGACGTGGAAGCTGAAGTAAAAGTACCTGTTAGGCCTGAAAAGGTACCGGAAGACGGCGAAGCCGAAGTAAGCATTAAAAAACACATTCCGGTGATCGAAGATGAAGAAGAAGTTGCAGTAAAACTTAAACCAGACGATGAAGTGGAAACTGAAACTGTTATTAAAAAACCAAAGAAACGTCCCACAAAATCTGATGAGGGTGAAGACGAAATAACTGTCAAAAGACACGTCCCAGTTAAACAAGATTCTACAGAAGAAGAAATAGACATTAAAAAGCCAACTGAACAAGACACTGAGGAAACTTTCAAACAAAAGAAATTAATAAAACCTACAACTGATGAAGGTGAAGATGAAGTATCTATTAAGAAATACGTTCCAGTTGAACCAGAGCCGGAAGAAGAAGCTGAAGCCGTTTTTATTAAAAAACCATTCAAGCCTGATGAAATACCTGAAGAAGTTGAAGCTGAAGTTACTATCAAAAAGAAGACATCTCCTGAACCAGAAGCAGCAGAAATTAAAATAAAGAAAAAAGTTCCACCAAAGAAACCACCAGTTGAAGAAGCTGCTGAAGAACTTACTGTTAAAAAACTGAAACCCATTCGCAAAGCTTCAGTACCTGAAGATGAAGATGACATTATTAAAGAAGAGGAAATTCCTTCTGTTACATTTAAGCCAAGAACTTCTACAACCAAAGAAGATGTTGAGCAAGAGTTCAGGATATCGCTCGACTCCTATGCAGAGGAAGAAATTAATTTATCTTCAAAAATAAAACTGAGAAAGCCCAAAAAGAAAACTTTCGGTGAACAAGCAGCAGAAGAATCTGTTAGAATTATCGAGGAAGTTGAAAGTGAAGGTCCGGCAATAGAAGAAATCATTGACGAAGGCAGTGACGCCGAGGACCTTCCATTGGACGAAGATGAAGTTTCCGAAAACTTCCATGTAGCCTTTAAAAGGAAACCTTCGAGAAAATATTCAGTTGTACACGAAGATGAAGAAGATATCAGCCTTAGTATTAAGAAACCATATACGAAGGATGATTATGGAGAGTCTGCCATTGATGTCACGATCAAACCGAAGAGAAAAGACTCAGTTTCATTATCAGGTAATAATGGTTTTGGTATTTAGTTTTTTTCGGTAATATGAATTATTGGTTCTTGTAGAAGCGGACGTATCTTTGAGTATCACTAAGGAAAAGGAAATAGAAAAGGTAACGATTATTCATGAAGAAGAGGTGCAACAAGGAGATGTGTACTATTCGGTTACTTTTTACGATGCTGAAGCTGAGCAAGCTTGCGACCTAGTTGAAGGTGAAAAGGTTTACGTAGTAGAAACACAAGGTGAGGATCTTTAATAGCGGTATTTCCAATTCAGATTTTTCTGAAGTTAATATCATTTGACGTAACAGGAGCAGTGTCTTAACTTTTAGCCAATTACTTGTTGTTTCATGTTTTATTGCTTTTCTAGACGAATGGTGGTTCGTGAAGAAACATCTCACGGAAGACAGTGGATGGGTACCATCAAACATTCTCATGGACGAAGAACAATATATCCAATTTGTTCAAAAGAAACTCAATGAGAAGATCGATAAATTGCCTGTTCTTGAAAGTAAGTTTTTCAGTCTTTCAGTTGTATTAACTTTAATTTATAATTTTTTTCACAGAGCCAAAAGCTCCAGAAAAACCACGAGCTCCCAAATTCCTTGAAAAGCTTAAACCTATAACCACACACGACGGTTTTACAGTAACATTCCAATGTAAAGTGGAAGGATATCCACGACCACAAGTAACTTGGTTCCGTCAAACTCACATCATAAAAGAATCCATAGATTTTGAAATGTACTACACCGAAGAAAACGTTGCTTTACTTGTTATTAAGGAAGTTTTTCCTGAAGATGCTGGTACTTTCACCTGCGTAGCCAAAAATTCAGCTGGATTTGCTTCTAGCACAGCCGAGTTGACTGTTGAAGGTCCTTTATCTTCCCATGGAACTGACAGGACACATTCAATTTCCAGAAAGAGTCTTTCCAGGACTTCTTCATTGGCTGACATACTTGATGGCATGCCACCAGTGTTTGCTAAAAAACCAAAAACACAAAGTGTACCTGAAAATGAAGATATTACAGTTGAAGCTGTGTTAGCTGCCATTCCAGAACCTGATATTAAATGGTATAGGAATGGAAAGAGGATAAGTACAAAGGAAAATATTACTATTACAACTACTAGTGAAAATTACACTTATACCACGACAATGAAAATAAGTAGAATCACTAAAAAACACCATGAAGGTCGCTACAAAATTGTAGCTAAAAACAGGGAAGGTCATGCTACAGCAGAATTTACTTTAAGAGTACGTTCTGCAGAAAAGGAACCTCCAGAAGTAGTGGAACCTCTTCAATCTACCACAATTAGGAAAGGAGAAAGCATTACACTAACCACAACTATTGTGGGTAATCCCGAACCTGCCTTACAGTGGTTTAAAAATCATAAACCATTAGAATTATCACCTAGAAGAAATGGTGATACTTATACAGTATTAATTGAAAATGCTCAACCTAGTGATCAGGGAGAGTATACCGTTAAGGCCAGAAATCCCATGGGAACTGCTGAGACAAGTGCATTCCTGACTGTACAAGGTAATAATTAAAGTTGCTTATTATATAAATTATAGAAAATTTATTTAATTCGCTTCGTTTTTTTTTTTAGACTTGCTGCCGCTTTATATGCTTTCAATCAGCTTCCTCTTTGAAGCCTTCACTGCTGCTACTTTGCTTATTTTTTTATTAAATTTATTTTTGAATATTTTTTTATTTATTTTTCCACCCATACCAACTAACATAATGTACCAATGTTTGCCTAATATTAAAAAAATAATTCGAATTTGAGCTTTGTGATATTCGCTGCTTCTTCCTGTGTAAATATTGTTAATTTTTTTAAAGTATTTTTCTGCGTTTTTTTAGAATTCCCCGACAACACCGAACCACCTCTCTTCGTCAAACGTTTCGAAGAACAAAACATTCCCGAAAAAACTCCCCTTATATTGAGAGCCAAAGTAACTGGCAATCCACAACCAGAAGTCACTTGGTTGCTCAATAACCAACCCCTCGAATCATCCGACAGGGTCAGAATCCTTTATGATGGAGAAAATATTGAACTTACCATCAAAGAAACCAATTCCGAATTAGATTCAGGAGTTTATAAATGTGTAGCCACAAACTCAATGGGAAGAGCTTCTCATGGCGCTTCAGTTAATGTTGAAGTTGATACTGTTAAGTTCACTAAGAAGCTTCAAAAATCTTACAAAACATTCGAAAGAGAAACTATTGAACTTGAATGTGAGACTTCACATTCTGTTAGAACTAAATGGTGGTTCAATGAAACTGAAATTAGTGGAATGGATCATAGGGCAGTTGTACATGATGGAAGAACTCATAAATTGATTATTAAAAATATTTCTAAGAATGATGAAGGCAACTATAAATGTACTGTTAAGAATCAAAAGACAGAGACTATAGTCAATGTTGAACAAAGAAAGCTTGAATTCGTCAAAAAACTAGAAGATTTGGAAATTACCGAGAAGGACAGTGCTATTTTGGAAGTTGAAATTACTTCAGATACTGCAGAAGTTATTTGGCTTAAAGATGGTCTTCCAATTAACACTGACGATAAATTTGGAACTGAAAAAGATAAAGGAGTTCGGAAACTGCTTATTAGGTCAACTTCTATTCATGACGAAGGTGAATACACTTGCAGACTTTTGGAACAAGAATGCAAAGCTGATGTAACTGTAATAGAACTGCCTCCAGAAATTATTACCCCTCTCCAAGATAAGACTGTCACAAAAGGTGAAAAGGCTGTATTTGAAATTGAACTATCCAAAGGAGATGCTATGGTTAAATGGTACAAAGACAACAAAGAAATTTCATTTTCAGAACATATTCAATTATCTATTGATGGAAAAACTCAAAAACTCAAAATTTATAAATGTGAACTTGAAGATCAAGGCACTTACACATGTAAAGTTGGTAAACAATCATCGAGTGCCTCACTCACGGTGAACGTGGCTTCGTGCTTATGGATTAAGCCTCTACCAGAAGAAACCATCGTTCCAATAAATACTGACGCTGAATTTGAAGTTGAACTGTCTAGAGAAGATGCTGAAGTCACTTGGTGGCGAAAAGAAACCAAAATTGAAGCAAGTTCTAGATACAGTATCACCAAAACTAAGACATTTAGAAAATTGGTGGTCAAAACAGTTACATTAGAAGACCAATACGACTACACTTGCACTGTGGAAAAATACAATTTGAAAACATCGTCAAAATTGAAGGTTGGTGATAAACCGAGCCCGCCGAGAGGCCCATTGGAAGTATCAGGAATGACTGCACAATCCTTCACCATTCAATGGAAGCCGTCTGAATATGATGGAAACTCAGAAATTTTGGAATATATTGTTGAAATGAAAGATGTTAAATCCAAAAGGGACTTTAAGAAAATTGGCAGTACCAAAGGTAACATCACAGATTTGGGTGTATGTGAACTCAAAAAAGATCATGGGTATAAATTCAAAATATATGCCAGAAATGCTCTTGGAACTAGTGAACCATATTGCCCAGAAGATGCCATTGTTGCTGGTTCTAGAATAAGTAAGTTAATTAAAAAAAAAATAATAATATGCGTTGGGTGCAACGTTTCAATGTAAATCGATCCTGGACAAATTTAAATTGAATTTTTAATCGAGAGAGTTTTCTTGCTATTTTGATGCGACTTGTTTGTTCATTGAATAAGGCGTTGATATGAAGCTTAGTCTTCCTGATTTAGGGACGAGAACGCGATCATATGAGATAGTTTTATTTGTCCTATGATATTGACGTTGAAATGTTGCACTCTGTATTAGCTCAAATCCGCTTCCTAATGCTTTATTGCTTATCTTCACAGGAATTGAATATCATTTTGCTAAAACTGATCAAACCATGTATTGCTTGCTTGGCATTTTCCCACCTGCTAATGCTATCCATAAGAGTAAGTAGAACCAATCAGCTTCATTCACCTAATGCTTCTTTGCAAAAAGCGTTTCCTAACAATGTATGTTCTTCACTAGAAGTGCTGGAACATACTTAAATTAAAAAACAAATAGTTCATTACCTAATTAGCTACTTACTGTGTTATTTCCCATCCAAATCTAGCTCCTCCTTCACCACCAATCAACCTCAAAGTCAAAGACCTAACAAGTCGCAGTGCTACCATCACCTGGGAACCTCCACTAAACGATGGAGGTAGCGAGGTAACCGGCTACGTTCTGGAAAGAAAACTCGAATATATGCCACATTGGGAAAAAGTTTGTACTTTAGAGGCATTTAGTTTGGAATACACATTCGAAAACCTCAAGGAAAAGAGCGATTATGTGTTTAGGGTATATGCGGAAAATGTTATCGGGTTGAGCGCTCCGGCTCAAACCGGTATAATTCAGATGAGAACTTTGGCAAGTAAGTGTCCTGTTTTTTTTTTAGTTTCAAAACATCTGATATGTTCGAATTATTTTTTTCAACAGCGGTACCGTCACCACCAACAGCTCCATTGGAAATTCGTACCATTGGGCCGAACGCAATAGTTGTAGAATGGGGAATACCTGAGTCTGATGGTGGAGCTCCATTACTTGGATATAATATTGCTATTAAAGTAAGTAACGACCAATACCCTTCGTATTTTTCATAACATTGTTTGTGATTTCAGGACACCAAAAAGACCATGTGGATGGAAATTGGCAAAACACCAAAAGGTTTACAAAAGTTTACTATTCGTGATCTACAAGAAGACCACGAATACATGATAAGAATATTTGCCAGGAACGAAATTGGGTTGAGTGGTCCTTTAGAATCCGATGAACCTTTCAAAGTGTTACCATCAGGAGAGACGGACCAAGACGACTTCAGGGAAGTCACCTCAGAACGAGAGCCAACTTCGAGAAGCTCAGAAACAACGACTTCCTGGCTCAGAGAAAACAGTATGGACGCTGATATATCGTCCTACCAGAAGGGCAAACTATTACGTAAAGATGAATACTTCTTCAGGATTTGGTGCTACGCCACCAAACTGTTCAAGTAAAACTGTAGGTCACTATTATTATTATTATTTTTTTTCTTTATTTTTGTTTGTACGGATGTAAATAATTTTTATTTTTAAGCTGTATGTTTTATATACTATTTATTATATATTTCAATAATGATATTTCCTGAGATTGACTTTAAAAAAAATATGTCCTTATTTAATGCCTTATGTTAAAATTATGTTAATTGAAAATGCGAGTTGTGAGCGAACACAGAAGTAATTTAATAAAATATAATATTAACATAAGGTCTATTAAAGATACACTGTGATACCAATATAAAGGAGATTTACAATGGCGAATTATGTGCCTTATGATGATGCTAAATTTTGACTTTATTATACGAATTTTACGACTACATATTACTGCTATATAAAAATGTAGACATTGTACAATTATTTTTATTCGATGCCATATTTTAATATTTGTCGATATACTCGTTATTTATTTATTTTACTTTGAATATCATTTTTTTGAGCAAATTAATAATGTGAAACGTTTGAGAGACTAAATATAGGTGCATGATAAAAAAAAAAACTGTTATTGATGATGCTCAAAACAATGATATAATTTTTATGTTAATTTGAGTTCCAAGAATATATATTTGTCGATTATTAAAAAAATTGTTTCATTTTTACCTTTACTAACTCGTTCATTGAATTTTCAAATATAATATAAAGATGTGCGTAGGTATGTTCAAATTTTCAACAAACTTTCAATGTAAGATTTGTAATTCCACCTACTAAAAGAGCATAAAAATAAATGTCCATAAAAATCCTACATCTACAAACGAACTACTGTGGTACATACAGCGCAAATATATACGCAGATTATCAGAAAATACTATTGTGGTTAGCAAAAAACACTGCTCAAATAAACTGGGAACAAGCAATATACTACCGATCATCACCAAAGATTACCTACCTATACAAAGTCCATGGATTGGTACCATACAAGCAAGCCAACCTTACCTAAACTCCAACCTGAAGCACAAGAAACTCTTCTAAGTATATATATATTTTTTTTACCTACCTAATAATATTTCAAATACCTATGTGCATCGTTCTCTACATGTATATTAATTTCATTTTTCTCTGTCAAGGTCCTACAAGTGATAACAAAATTCCTGGAGAAGTTACTACCAAGGATAATCCAGAAGCAAATGATGCTTTACAAGAAAAATCCGCCGTAGACGAAAAAAATTATGCTCCATCAACTTTTATCAATCAACAAGTGGGAATGTCAAAAACTACACGAGATAAAGAAAGTGAACATGATACAAAAGTACCAAAACCAGGAAAGCAAATCAATAAGCTAACAAAGGAGAAGAGGCGCGTCCGATTTCAAGAAGAAATTCAAAAAGATAATGCGGAAGAAAAGCAAAATTTTATAGAGGAACAACTGAACAAAACAGAAATTAAAGCTGAGAAATCTGAAAAAGCAAAAAGTAAGTAGGTAATTAAACGTGCAAAAATGTTCTTGGACTAAGTTTATTTATCTAATTGATAATTTGTCTTTGTGACGTAATTGGCACTTATTTGTGCAGGCAAACAAAAATTAATTAGTTTAAAGTAACGCTTTTTTTTTCAATTAAATCTCGTACGATTACGAGTACTAAAAATAAAACTGCTGGGCTTTTTGGAATGGATTCGCCTTGCATACTTGTATTCTTTACTTAGATAGTGAGCTATTATTATTAAGTATACTAGGAAAGTGGGTGTGAATATGTGCCGCTGCAATTTGT
This sequence comes from Ceutorhynchus assimilis, assembly GCA_917834065.1. Taxonomy (NCBI): domain Eukaryota; kingdom Metazoa; phylum Arthropoda; class Insecta; order Coleoptera; family Curculionidae; genus Ceutorhynchus; species Ceutorhynchus assimilis. The sequence continues at coordinate 35,229,612 of OU892280.1, forward strand.
TCAAAAATATCAGGTCAGTTTTTACGTTATTTAGACAAATTTTTGAAATATTCATTTATTTATTTAGGTATTTATTTATTTATGTATTCATATTGCGCTTTGCCGAAGCAATTTAAAACCCTAAGCCAAATGAGCTCTTCAGAGAATTAATTGTCTGAAAAGTATTGTGGCGCTTTCGCCAGGCTGTACAGAAACTAACCTGAATCTAGAAAATATTGCATTATTCAGGCAAACAGACTATCGGGAATAATAACACGAGAGCTTCAAAATTACCGATAATTTTTATCTGGTTCATTTTAAAGCTCAAGTGGTATTTAGAGGATTATTTCACGTATGAGAATGCAAAAAATATAGAAATAAATATGTATTAAACGATTTGAACATCTTAACAATCAATACAAATAAATGGTTGCTATCAGGAACCGTTTGTTTGTATCAAAAATTAGCATGACATCCATGTATAAAATAACATGGGAGAATTATCGCTTTAATTCTCTCTAGTTAAACAAATGGAAAAGAGAATTTTCGCTGTAATTCTGAAAATCGTCACTTATCTTATGGGATTTCTAACACATGAGTGGAATAATCGCGTTTATTCTGGATTTGACAAGAATGGAATACGGATATGTAAAGGCCGGTATTAGCTAGTAAATTTTTGAGTTTTAAGTTGACTGTGATACGATTTAGGTGCTGATCATTGTTTGAGTTAATTAGTGAAGTAATTAGTGTCAAATTTAAGTTACCTGGAATAAATTATTGTTGTATTAATTAGACTTTGATTTTGGAATAAACAAACCAAAAATTCCAGTCACGCGCGCAGCCCAGAGTCGTGACATTGGTGTCAGAAGTGGAATGTACTTCGAGGACTGCAAAGTGAAATCCGATTGCAGAGTAGTGTGGACACTATTTCGGACACTAAGTTAACACTGGGACAAGTAGTCAGTGTAAGCAGTGACAATCACAAAAAGAGACTTAAGGCCGAAACCCACTAGCAACACGCCACGCCACCCCACGCCATATGACACAGGTGCACGTGGGACAGTTTGTGTGCAAATGGACGGATGGCGAGGCGTGCCATGACGTGGTATCGCGTGTGGCAATCGTGTACGCGGCACATATAAATAAATGGAAGAATATACGCATACATTTTCGTCACATGGCGTGGCGTGGCGAAGTATGACGTGGCGTGTTGCTAGTGAGTTTCGGCCTTTATCCGATTGTGTAAATTACCCCGGAAGTGACTGTATACCCGATTTTTACTGTGATAGTGAATCTTCAAGTGAGTTCTAGAAAATTCTATTTGGAAACCAAGGGAGATATCGAATTTGTGACTTCACCGCCGTATTTGATACATCAATCGTCAGTCAGAAAAAGAATTTCGAGGAATTTCGGAAAAATTCTGAAACATTCTATTTGGAAACCAAGGAAGATATTGAGTTTGTGACTTCACTGAAGTGTTTGCTATATTAATCGACATTCAGAAAAGATAAGAAAATTTTAGAATATTCTATTCGAGAATAAAGCAATAAGCTATCCAATTTGTGACTTCACCGACTTGTTTGGAACTTCAAGAGAGAGAAGCTAAACAACAACAAAAAAAAAACAAGACGAAGAGGCCAGGCAACAAAAAGAGAAACAAGAAGAAGCTAAACGACAAAAAGAAAAACAAGAAGAAGAAGATAGGCGACAACAAGAAGAGGCTAGGCGATAACAAGATAACAAGAACCTCAAGAAGAACTTGGAAAATTGCAGAAAATATTTCAAACCATACAAGGAACAGTCGCTAACCTAGAACAATAGATTGAGGAAGTAAAAGCCGAAGTTAAAGATAATGTTCAAGAAGTTAAAGACGATGTGCAAGAAGTTGGAAACGACGTCCAGGAAGTGAAAGCAGGGGTCAAAGCCGATGTCCAGCAGTTAAGACAAGAAGTTGAGAAGCAAGTTCAAGCACTCGAAGATAAGAAGAATAAATTAGAAATACAGTCCATCAATCGAGTTAGTGTTGGGGCATTCTCTAGTATGAAGATAAAACCACCAACTTTTGACGGCTCTACGTCCTGGAGCATGTAGGTATATCCGACAATTTGAAGCTGCTGCGAAAACCAACGAATGGAACGATCAAGAAAAAGCAACAGCACTGATAGTGGCGCTACGAGGACCTGCCTTAGATTTTCTTCAGTCCGTTCCTTTAATCTACCCACAGAATTACCAGCATCTAAGTCAGACATTAGAATTGCGCCTCGGAAACCATCACAGATAAGAAGTATTTGGAACTCAAGTTAAATCAGGAATTCAAAAACCCGGCGAGAGTTTACAAGAATTCGAATCGAAAGTTGAAAGGCTAGTGAGATTGACGTTTGCTGCAGCTGGAGAAGACATGCAGGAATGGATGGCAGTATCTGCGTTTATTGATGGTCTCAGAGATTCCAAGATCCAGGAAAACCTGTGAATGTCTAAGTTGAGACAAAGTAGCGAAGTCCTTGTCCAAGCATTGGAACTGGAAGCAATCTTTGGTGCCTCACGACCCAGAATACGAGCAGTGTCCATTGAAGAACCAAAGGATAAACAGCTATCAAAAAAGGGATGGTAGTTTCGAGAATGTTATGACTAATTTCATAGAGGAAATAAATAAACCATTACTAGAAGATTAATGATTAAAAACTCCAATTTAATTTAATCTCCGGTTGAATTCAAAGTTGGCGTCAAATGATAGTTTATGGAAATCTAAGATAGGACTGTAAAATCGGTTTTCCTCTAAAATTAACCGTTCAGGTTTTACAGCCTGTCAAAGTTGCAAAAAGTCAATTTTCAACTGTCAATATTTCCAAAACAGTTGAACTTAGGTATAGGGTATATCACATGAAATCTGCTCAGAATTTTACGTAGAATCCAAATATGCAATCACATACAGGGTATTCTATTTGAAATAGCGATGTTGCCACTGGTTTAGAGTAGAAGCGGCAACACCGCATGGTCAAAAGTGTTTTTAGAGTGTAGATCATGGCCGTTTATCCCGGTCGCCAAATTTTCAAAATAATCCGCTTTTTAGTTCTCCATAAACGTCTAATACGCCATCCACTGTGGGACACCCTGTACCTATATTTTTTCCACAAACGTCAAAAAATGACGAATTTTTTAACCTCAATTTTTAATGTTGAAGTTTGACTTCACAGACGTCATTTTTTTGGTTACTTTTTTGTCCGCGCGTTCCGTGAGCGTACTACAAAAAAGTACTTTTTTCTCCGAATGACAGTAAAAACTGCCCTTTAATGACACTTGACAGGATCAAAAGTTGTATTTTTACTGCCTAGGTAGTAAAAGTGGACTTTTACTGCCTATTGTTTGCCCAGCGGATCTGAGTCTACGGAAGGAATTCGGACGTAAATGTGCCATGTTGTCACGTTTAATTATAAAAAAGCGAAAATACTAGGCATGAAGTATAGTTCATTTGAAAATCCATTTTTTAATAACAAAATATAGTTACCAATAAAACGCTAAAAGTTTCAATGTGGTTGTTAGATCTATTCTTATTCTAATAACTGATTTCTTCAATTTTGTCCATTGTAAAAAATAAACATTTTCTAAAGATACCATTAGTTTTTGACAATTTGGCAAGCATCCGGCCTGGATGAACCTGATTGGTGGATTTTTTGGCAGGATGGCCGTTGCCACGAGGAACCATGTCCTTGTCAATGGACTAAACGTCACCTTACGTCTCGCTATTGGTCAGGGCTTCTGTCATTGTATCCTCCCATCTTGGAATATCGATTTATATTGAAATATCCAGTGGCGGGGGTTTGGTCATTTTTGATTTTCGTGTAGGAGTTGCAATACGATAACACTTCCAAAAAATTCCGCACGCAGCTGGGTATTTTATGAATGGAATCAGCCATTTTTTTTTACAACTGCATTCCCCTTACCGTTGCCCCGTAGACACAGAGTCGCTGGGCAGACATTAGGTATTAAAAGTGTCACAACGTTCCACGTAATAATTTCACTCAATTTGGTATTTGAAATTGATGGTGACAATGACAATTGTTAAAATAATTTAATTATTTGAATAATAAAAATGAAAGAAATAAATATAAAAAAGATGTCCATATGTGAATTTGAACATTCGGAGAAGAAATTATATGTTTTACATGGCAGAAAAGTAGATTTAATGCCTCGGCTGGTTTCCTAGCCTCGGCTATGAAACACCAGCCGCGGCATTAAATCTTCTACTTTTCTGCCTAGTAAAACAAATAACTATTTTTGTACGCTGAAGGCCGAACAAAAAAGTGACGTCACAGAAATTTCCTAGATTCCATCGCTTTGAACACCGTTTGCGGAAAAAATCGTATGTTTTATTCGGAGAAAAGCACTTTTTAGGGCTCGTCTAAATTTCCCATTTAGTCTCGCCACAAAAAGTATCACTTTTACTCCTAATAAAACAATATACTATTTTTCAGATTTGAATAGCTTTTTAGTAAACTTTTATTGATATGTTCAGTGAATCGTAGGTCCTGATCTTAGTTTATATATCTATAATAATGTAGTACCACAACCCTCTTTACGTATCCAGCCATGAACAAACATGTGGCAACACTGCATCATCAATGACTTGGTGGTATGACCGTCGCGTGTTGCGTCGCGTCCTTGCAGTTTAATTTGGTAGTTTAACAAGGGTTATGGAAAAAAAATATAATTTTTTTTTAATGTAAATGTTTTATTTATAGTAAAAAAGTACTTTTTATTGAGGCCCAGTTCGAGGGCAAGTTCTAGCAACATTTTTACAAAACAGAACAAATCTAAATCATCAAGTAATCATCTAACTAATTATTCAAAGAAGCAGGAACATACACCTAGATAGGTCCTACATGAATTTAAATTTAAACAGATGTGGTTGGATACCAAATTATACCTATTTTAGTGATAGATAATCATCTTTGCAAATAATAGCTGTTTCCGAAAAGTCTAAAGCACAAACAACAGAATATTTATGATGTCCAGTTATCCCTAGGGATTAATTTCACCCATTTTTCTCTTAGATCACCATCATTTGGAAATTTAAAGGTAGAAACAGCTGTCTTACCTTGTTTTAGGCTACTCTCATAATTGGATTTGCATCAATTGCATCCCGGGACACAGCACGTTTTCGGCATAGTAAATTATTTTATATCCTACTGAACTATTAAAACCATATAATACCTTGGTTACGATAATCATAAACAGGGTCTTAACTCCCAAGGGAGTTAAGGATTTTCATAACTCCCAAGGGAGTTAAGGAAGGGAGTTAAGGATATCATAACTCCCAAGGGAGATAAGGATTTCCATAACTCCCGCTTTTACCTTGAATAGGTAACACTTTGACAAAAAATAGAAATTTTGATTTATGGCTTATTCCTTTATAAAAATAGACAGAATACAGTAAATTCAGTAGGATATAAAATTATCTATGTACCACGGGAATTATCAGGAGTTAATACCCACGGGCAATTGGTGTCCCTCGGGCCGGAGGCCCTCGGGACACAAACGTTTCCCTGGGGTATTAACACCTGCATAATTCCCTTGATACATAAATAACTAAAATTCAATTTGAGGGTACGTAGGTACCAGTAAAACATAACTGTTCACTTTAAGCTTTGAAACACAACGAATTAAAGTGCAGAAACTATTATTTTTTACAAACACACAAACCGACACTGGCACTTATTTAGAGCAGAGAAATACTTGACTTGTGTGACTGCTTATTAACAAAAACACTCTGGAAATGGTTCCAACTAGTTAGTTATTCACTAACAACAATACCTATCTATAATTTAACTATATTTTCAGCTTATTTTAATTTAAAAAAAAACTATAAACAACAGTTTTAAAGGTTATAATACTCATCAGCTGTTACACGATTATGGAGACTGCATACCACCAAGCAGTGTTGCCGCATCTACTTTCTTCATGGCTGGATACGTAAAGAGGGTTGTGGTAGTACTGATTCATAATGAGGCATAATTTCCTTATTGATTTGAAAAAGGGAATAGGCATTGAATCTATTAGCGTTTTCTGTTGGTAAGACTCGTGCTGTCCGAGTTCTGCACTCAACACTGAGTCAGTTCACGTTTAGTGCAATCCCAAAAGAACATGAATTTGGCGCGTTTTGTCATTCTTTTCAAATTCATTATTTAACGATCCCTGATCCCCAACCTTACCCAAAGATATTTTCAATGGAATAAAAATTAAAAACGTTTGTGTATATGAAAAAGATGAAAACGGAAGTTTTTCCTGTATGTAATGTACATAATTATGCTGTCTCCCGAGATGTGCAGAAATAATTCCAATGATACCTGCGTTGAAATTAATTTTTATGTCAATTTCAATAATAAAATTTTGAATTTTTGGTAGGTATCTCATTATCCCTGGAAAACATTCAGGCCTATGATGTATCCTGTCTTGTTATTTCAACGTCTGTGTTAAGGCTCAACATCTATTTCTGTCTCTATTTTGACGTTGCTGTTAAAATAACAGAAAATGATACATCATAGGCCTGCGATTGTAGATAACGCAGCTTGTCGATGAACCTACCCGTATCTCAGAAAGGGGCGAATTTGCAGCGCTTTTAGACTTGTTCCTAACCACCAATCCTGACTCGTACACAATTCAAGTAGATGCTCCACTTGGTTCGTCCGATCATAAACTTATAATAACAAAGTGCGAAATGCTCATCCCACCAAGCCTACAACCACTTCCTCGTAAAATGTGGCACTATAAATCGGCAAAATGGAATGACCTAAAACAGTATTACCTTGATTTTCCATGGCAAGAGGTTTGCTTTAAAACAGCTGATCCCACTATTTGCTGTAATGAAATAACACAAGTAATCTTATCTGGAATGGACGCATATATCCCACATACAACTAAACGTAGAGCTAATGCAAAACCTTGGTTCAACAGCCAGTGTCAAACGGCTGTACAGAAAAAACACAGAGCATATAACCTTTGGAAACGACAACAAACCGCTCAAAACCACACAGAATTTATAGAAGCCAGAAATAGTTGCAAAATTACTATTGACTCCGCTAAAGAAACATACAATCAAAGAATAAAAAACAGGTTGCTGAATTGTCCAAGTAGTTCTAGGTCCTTTTGGTCTCTTGCAAAAGCTGTTGGATCTAACTTCACCAAGTCATCCATACCACCACTTACAGATAAAAATAATCACTTAGCCACAACATCAGAGGAAAAAGCCAATATGCTTGCCCAAATGTTTTCCTCCAACTCCAACCTAACAGTGCCAAACGGAAAAACTCCACCGTTCATTGAAAGGGTTTCCCATAGTATGCCAGAGGTACCCTTTTGTCACAGAGAAATACGAAAATCCCTAAAAAAGCTGGATACAAACAAAGCAATGCGTCCGGATGGCATTCCCGCAATAGTACTCAAAAATTGCGCCAACGAACTCACCCCAACTTTCGCAAAATTATTCAATTTGTCTTACAGGCAAGGAGTATATCCATCATCATGGAAGTCTGCCGCAGTACAACCCATTCCAAAGAAAGGAAAAAAGACAGATCCGTTAAACTATAGACCAATTGCTCTACTTCCGGTGATATCAAAAGTAATGGAAAGAGTTGTGAACAATCACCTAACCAAGTACTTGGAAAAGTACAAAATTATCAACGATAAGCAATACGGATTTCGAAAATATAGGTCAACTGGCGATTTACTTACATACGTCACTCACTTATGGCAAAAAGCGATTGAGTTGCGGGGTGAAACAAGAACAATTGCCTTAGATATATCTAAAGCATTCGACAAAGTTTGGCATGAAAATCTGCTCAACAAGCTCAAAGCAATGGGATTATCGCCGAAACTTTGCACTTGGTTTGAAAGTTACCTAAAGGACAGATCCATTTATGTTGCACTGGATGGCCAGAACTCCAACTCTTACCAAATAAATGCTGGTGTGCCACAGGGAGCAATCCTTTCGCCAACTCTTTTCCTGATTTACATAAATGACCTCATAGATAAAACAGTAAATCCACTTTATTGCTTTGCAGACGATGGCAATGTAGTCTCCTCACTCATACCACCCACAGGTCTTTCCGCACGTGAATTCCACCATCTTAGACTAACTCAAATATCGCAGATAAATAACGACCTGGAGATAATAGAGGACTGGGGTAACAAAAACCTTGTACAGTTCAACGCGCAGAAAACCCAAGCAGCTCTGTTTTCAAAAAAGACCAGCACCGGTGAGCCAAACATCATGCTATCTGGAAGTGCTGTCACATTACAGAGTCAGTTGAACATCTTGGGGGTTACTGCAGAGACCAACATGTCTTGGCACAGTCACGTGGCAGATATTGCTAAAAGGGCCTCCCAAAAGCTGGGAGTGCTATTTCGTACAAGACATCTGTACACACCAAGCCAATTGCTGACACTCTACAAAGCCCAGATTCGACCAACTATGGAGTACTGCTCACATATATGGAGTGCCGCACCCAAACATACCTTAATGCTTTTGAATACCGTGCAAAAACGAGCTATCAAGCTGATCAATGACCCCGCACTTACTCGTAACTTGGATGGTCTCGAACATCGCAGATCTGTGGGCAATTTATCTCTCTTCTACAGGTACTATCACGGAAAATGCTCTGAAGAGTTGGCACGTATGATTCCACCGAGAGTAGCACCTACCAGGCGAACCCGTCAAACAGACGGTAACCATGAATTTACTGTCAAACTAGAGGCACCAAGAACCTCATTATATCAGAATTCATATCTCTGGAGAACAGCATCGCTGTGGAATAAACTCCCTGCGACGGTTTTCCCTGCAGGTTACAACCTGAACCGTTTCAAGACCAACATACACCGACATTTCCGCGCACTTGCCGCTTCTCGAGCGTGATAGGACATTTCCTTGCGAGTGCGCATATCCGTAAAAAAAAAAAAAAAAAAAATAATAATAGGTCTGTTTCTGCAGAAATCACAAACCATTCAGAGTAAATTTCATTGGTTGAAAACAGTCAGAAACAGTCAGAAAACTAGTTACAACCAATGAAATTCACTCTGACTGGTTTGTGATTTCTGCAGAAACAGACCTAATAATTCTTCCTCTTCATCGCTGTCGCTCGACGAAGATAAAAAATATAGAATTTTATCAATATCGATATCCATAATTTTTTGGTTTTGTTTATACACAGACTTTTCGGCACTTTACGCCAGCACGAGCTCTCTGACCTCGTGCTGGAAAAGTTGCACGAGGGCAATAATTGATTGCCCTGGTTTTCCAATAGAACATAAAAACCCTCGGAAACTGCCAACAGAACATAATTTTTGCATGAGTGCAGCACGAGCTTTACCAACAGAAAACGCTATATGATAATGCTGTCTTTAAAATTACTTTCAAATTCATTTTAGACCGATGCATAACGACCATTTTTTTAAAACGATTTTCTCCCGTCTGCCATTAAGGATGGTTCTTCTTTATGCAATAAGAAGTGGAATGGCTGAAATTTCAAAGAGCCCCGCGTGTGACAGTACAATGATATGCTAATTTGAAAATGTAATGAAAAGTGGAGATTTGGATCAATATTATCCCGTCTGCCACACATTGTGAAAGTAATTTAGACAAAAATGAGTACAAGAAAGCTAAACGGCGGAAACCCTAGGTTAGTATAAAGTGTCATATTACTAATTTCAAAATGTCGCCAAAATCGGGCATGTGGATCAACAACCTCCCGTCTGCCAAATTAAATTTATGTTGCATTTACGATGGCAGAAAATCTCGGTTTTTATAATAATATTTAACAATTTTTTAAGTTGTATCAAAATGCTGAGATGTTGAAACAATTTTCTCCCATCTGCCATTTGGAAGATGAGTTTGACATGCAAAGTAAAATCCAAGAAATGTATTGGCAGATGTATCCAAGATATATTAACAATTGGCAGAAACAATAAAAATGTCAACATTTTTCAAAGTTGAGATCAATTTTTTCCCGTCTGCCAGTAATTTATATTAAATTAGCTACTACTAAAAGCTTAAATTTCGACTGGCAGAAATTGCAGGCTGATACAAGTTCTTATAATTGATTAACAAAATTGGAACAAAAATTGTTCATATCGTGAACGTTTTCAACCCGTCTGCCGTTTGTTTCAGTGAAATGTAGTTATGAAAATATCGAGGAAAATATGCATATTCTCAATATGGCAGAAACCGCAATAAGCTCCATACGTTGCACAATTATTGTTAAATTGCGAAAAATGTTTATGTGGCCAAACATTTTTCTCCCGTCTGACAACCGGTTAATTAAAATTAAAGTTGCTTTCAACGAAGCCATGGGGGGGGGGGGGGGGGGTTGGGCAAAGTTCCTCAAATATATCGAAAGTTGGAAAAACTTGGATAAAAAATTTAAAGTTGGGAAAAATTGGTAGACAAAAATTTGCGCACCTTAACATTAGGATCGTGTCACGTGGCATAATGAATTGCAAAATCACCGGACAACAGGATGACGAAATCCCAATGGTCGCAGCGATCTCTTGCCTTGCACTTTGCACTGCACTGGTGCGACTAGCGTGTGGCAGTGGCATGTGACACTCGTGGCAGTAGTGGCCTAGCGCCACTAGAACTATTTACTATTCAAGAGTCAGGACCGACGACCGATTTAGTTATATCTAAATCTATAGAAAATTCTGATATTTAGACGAAAATATGGAGAGTGATTTGGAAGACGCATCACATTACGTCATGTTTTGGCAAATTTCGTTACACGAGAGACGAGTGAGGAGGAAGATATACAGGGTGGGGCATGAAAAACTTCCCACCCCGGTTTTCTAAGATGTTAGGTAATTAATCAAAGGGGCTCGGATACGTCAATTTTTTGTTTTTTGGGAGACACATTCCATTGGTATTTTCACCCTCTACCTGTCAACCCCTAAGATAGATACTTTCAAAAATTTTATTTGATAGCTATTTATATAAGGATTATATCCCCAAAGTTTCGAGTTGCCTATATTTACCCTTTACCCTCTCGGAATGGCGGCTTGTCGAAGTTAGGAGAAATGCTTTTTTCTACAACTGTCAAAAAATGATGATGTTCGCACACTCATGACATTTTGCGAAGTGGCACTTTTTTTCCCAGGTATTGATTTTCTAAAGTTTCCATGACGCCGTGCGCGAAATAGCTAGTTCGCACACTGGGTGTCATAGTGACACATACCTGTCAGGAAATCAAAAATAATTAAAATTCACCTACCTTTGATTGAAAATGCAATTTTGGCTTCGAATGATTGATATTTAAATGGAGTTGTAGAAAAAATATTGTTTGCAACTCGGGCGCGAAATACTTTGGTGATCTCGACTATTTTTTTAGGCATTTCGTGCCCTTGATACAAAAATAACTATTTTCGAGTATCTGAACCTGAACTGTTTAGTTTTTATCAAATAATAACAAAACAACAGATTTTAAGGGTACCTACCTATCCATAGTAATTGAATAATATTGGTATTTAATTTGAATATTGTCATTTAACAGTTCAGTTTAAAATTATTCATGTTGTTTTGTTATTATGAGATAGAAGCCACACAACTTTGACAAGCCTCCATTTCGACAGGGTAAACTTGAAACTTTGGGAATATTATCTTGATAAAAATAGCTATCAAATGACGTATTACTCGACCCTGCTTTCTATTTGAAATGTGTCCCCAAAAAATAAAAAGCAACGTGTCCGAGCGATTTTCGATGAGAAAACCTGAGTGGGAAGTTTTTCGTTCCCCACCCTGTATAACGTAGACTGTAGACTGTAGCGAGACGAAGAAAGCGAGCCAGTGACAATGACTTTTGAACATTTTGCACACAGAACCTTCCGCGATTTTCGAAATAATTAGTTGCTTTATTACTTTATTAGATCAAGGATACCCTACAGACCAAAAATACACGAAACAAACATCTTTATAAACATTTTAAAAAAAATTACAGAAGTTAGAAGATCCTTTTGAAAATTCTTGAGAATAATATATAATATAATAGCAATGACAAGTGTATTGATAAAATATCTTCGAAATGAGCCTATCTATATTTTTTTTTTATGTTTTAATAAAGTTGGGAAAATTGGGAGTGTCGCCCCCCCCCCCAACCAGAGGCCTTCGCTACGTCCCTGCTCAAGACACCTAAATATGATAAGGCAGAATAATAAAAAATTGTATCTTTAGGAAAAAAAATGTTTTATTCATCAACATTATGAAAAACAGCATCTTCATAATTATCATCAGCATCATCATTATCGTTTTCATTGTCATCTATCCCTTCGGAGTCACTTCCATCACAACTGATGTCACTTTTTCCATTATCATCATCATTATTGCCGTCATCCAAATCTGATAAATCGCCAAAATCTTCGTTTTCATTAATTTCTTCTTCACTTTCATCCTCATCAGGAAAACCTTTATGTGTGATAGGCATTAAAAAAAAATTATAACGGCTCCTACAACTTAAACAAAAGAAAATACAAAAAAAAAGTTAAATACAAAAGTTGTAAGGTTTTATCTCTATTATGTTTTGCACATGTCAGAATGGGCAAATGACAGGTGCCAACTGTCATAATGACAGCACTTGCATTTTTTTAAATAGAACACCCTGTATATTTTCAGCTAGAATGATAGATTTTTTTCTTCTGATTTCAAATGTACCATATATGTTGATATTTGGTTCAGCTGTTTTTGCGCTATTTCATTTTAAAATTACATTGAGCAAGCCTCATCATTGATATTAGGAACCGGGAGCAGACCTAATTTAGGGTAATGTAAATGCATGTTTAAACTTGAATAGCGTAAAAACAGCTGGACCAAATATCAATATATATGGTATATTTGAAATCAAAAGAAAAAAATCTATTATCGTAGCTAAAAATATACAGGGTGTTCCATTAAAAAAAAATGCAAGTGCTGTCATTATGACAGTTGGCACCTGTCATTTGCCTATTTTGACATATAGGAAAGATAATAGAGATAAAATCCTACAACTTTTGTATTTAACTTTTTTCTGTATTTTCTTTTAAGTTGTAGGAGCCGCACTAATTATAAGGAACAGACCCTGTATGTACATAAGCAGTCATTTTGCTTTTTGATAGGTATTCAGTTGTTTTGATAGTAACTCTACTCAATCAAGTTGGCAGACGGGAGAAAATTGCAATTTAATAACCATATGTGCAACTTATGTACCTAACTTATTGCGGTTTCTGCCATATTGAAAATATGCATATTCTCATAACTACATTTCACTTAACCAAATGGCAGACGGGTTAAAAACGTTCATCATATGAACAATTTTTGTCGTAATTTTGTTCATTGTTTATTAGGACTTGTACCAGTCTGCAATATCTGCCAGTCAAAACTTAAGCTTTTGGTAGCAACCTATTTAATATAAATTAATGGCAGACGGGAAATAATTGATCTCAAATTTGAAATTTTTTGACATTTTGAAAAATTAAAAATAAATATCTGTACCACTTCAATTTTTCTGCCGATGCAAAGGTACATTATTTATCTAAAATCCATTGTAACAAAACATGTTTTAGGCGGGAGAAAATTGTTTCAACATCTCAGCATTTTGATACAATTTCAAACATTGTTAAAAATTATTATAGCAACCAAGATTTTCTGCCATTTACTTATTGATGTATTACATCGTGAATGAAACATAAATTTAATTTGGCAGACGGGAGGTCGTTGATCCACATGTCCGATTTTGGCGACATTTTGAAATTAGTAATATGACACTTTATACTAACCTAGGGTTTCCGCCGTTTAGCTTCCTTGTACTCATTTTTGTTTAAATTACCTTCACAATGTGTGGCAGACGGGATAATATTGATCCAAATCTCCACTTTTCATTACATTTTCAAATAAGCATATCATTGTATTGTTTGCATTGCATTAAATTTATATTGCATCAAATTAGACAATAGCTGCTTACGATCAAGCACTTTTCTTACCTAACTTAAAGAATCTAACTTAGTTGCGCGTACGATCTATCACAACTAAGTTAGAATCTGCCTTCCCCCCTTTCCCCTGCTAAGACACCCGGATTTTTATCCGAGATAACTTAGCTGACCTAAGTTGGCGCGAGGTCGTTGGAAAGGGAACTTTGAAAAGGTGTTTAGTTTAATGAAATTTATTATTCATTATTGCCATTGCACGCGTCATGACACTTCTAGGTAGATAATTGTTCATTTTTAATGTGAAATAAACTGTGCTGTAGTACAAAAACAATTCAGTTTCAATTTCAATTGAAAATAAATTAATAAAAATAACAAACTGAACCTGAAACTCTCGTCGTAACTAGAACCCGAACTAGAAATACGTGACGTGAGTCATAACTTGATAGGCAGCTGCAGCCTATGGGCCTATTCGGGTTTGGAAAAAGTACGGTCCTAGAATGGTCCAAAAGTTGTCGCAGTCGCACAGTTTATTATTGAAGTTTGTGATAGCCCAGTCGTTGTCATTTTGTTGATTTATGAACTGTGCGATTGTTTTGAACCGTTCTAGAACCGTCCTTTTTCCAAACCCGAATAGGCCTTTATATGAATTTCGCGTACGATCAAACAACTTAGCTCAGCTAAGAAACTAACTTTTACTTAGGTAAGAAAAGTGCTTGATCGTAAGCAGCTATTAACTGCAGTTTAATCAACTTTACAAAGCAAAAAACAAAACAAAGCAAAAACAGAAACATAACCTTAAAGGCCTGCCAACTGTCAAAAATTGTATACTTTACGCGTTGTCTACATATTTTACACGTTGCCTACATAGATTACATAGTTTACATTATCTACGCGTTGTTTACACCAGACGTAGACAGTCTTTGTTTACGCGTAGATGCCAATCTCTGGTTTTTTGGGACCGAAAACAATTGCGCCTGATTTTTTTGAGTTTAACTGTAGGCAATGGTTTTTCGACGCATCAAAAATATTGTTTAACTGAAGTTTAAGGCAGTGATGGCCTGACTACCCTCATCTACATCGAAAATTATATAGCCCTGGGTGTCATCTGCGTAATAGTGATCCAAGTAAAATAAAAAAATGTACGGAAAGTTAGCAACATATAAAGAATATAACAATGGAGCTAAAATTGAACCCTGCGGAACTCCGGTGTCTATATTTAAAAAGTTGGATATTTGTTATAAAAAACAAATTGATTTCTAAAATTCCGAAAATTTGACATAAGTTGGCGAGCGTGATGGGAGAAGTATAAGTAGTTAAGGATAGCGAGCAGTAACGGATGATTTAGAGTATCGAACGCTTTGATACTATAGTCCAGTAGAACAAGAACGCAATCTTTTCTTTCGATAAGAACTCTCAAAAAAAATTACGCTGTTATCCCTAAGGTAATTTTATCTTATTGTAGCTTATTTTATTTTTGTCAGTGGGTTCCAAAATGTCATCCACGATTTTGGTTAGTGCTGTGGAGCAGCTATGTTGTTTCCTAAAACCTGATTGATGGTTGGGTATTATTTTGAAATTTTCCAGGTGGCTTTGAATTTGGTTTTCAATATTTTTTTCTAAAATCTTGGACAGTGTAGGTAAAATGCTAATTGGTATTAGTTGATTAAATGTTTCTGGATTACTGACTTTTGCGAGCGGTGTTATTTTTGCTGTTTTCCAGACAGTTGGTAATACTGCATTTTTTAAACACAAGTTTATTAGATGTGTGATAAACGGCAACAGTACCATTCCAGTCTATCGGGTAATTACTTTTTTATATTTAGAAAGTATTTTTTCCTATCCGCAATCATAACTTTCAGTCTGTTCGTTAGCCAAGGTGCGTAGGGTTTAGTTCTTATAGTTTTGAAGGTCTAAAAGCTTTATAATATTTTGATTTAAAAATTAAACTTTTTCATCAATTTCCTTAAAATGATAGATGTTTTGCCATGGAATAGATTCAAGATTTGAATAAAATTGATTAATATTTAAGTTTTCAACTCTTTAAAGAAGTCTCTGTAACTGTTATGATATCGTAGTTATTTTTTAACACAGTATTTTTAAAATCGCTAAAGTGTGCAGTTAAAGAAGTAACGGTAATATGTGCTATTGAAACTTGGTTTTGTGTTTCATATCGTTGTAAAATATAAGTTTTGTGCTACCTTCCCATTTTAATAAATTTTCAATGACTATACAAAAGTCACAAAAGTGAGTTTCTAAATAAATTAAGGATATTATATGCCGTATGGTTGTTTAAAAATAAAAAAAAATTAAATAAAAAGTTTTCTCAACCCTGTGCCTGTGCCTCTAGCGTAGTGATATATGTAGCAATAGTGAGTTATAGCGGATTTAAAGAAAAAATAGAGGAAATATTAGGAAATTAAAGATCCGTCTATGATTAGAAAAATGACAGAAAGCAATATAACATAATATAGCACAGCACAACTGTAATTTAGTTTACTTTTTGTTCAAGCATTAGGTACTTATTGTAGAATCATGGAAACACTAAACACTTTGATCCAGTTAGACTTCAACAAGCCACAGCTTTCATCTCCAAAGAAGCAGACGTATTTGTGATGGAAAATCGAATCGAACGGACCAGTTTAACACAAAATTGATACTGGATTGTCACACCCAATTAGATAACCACCTCGACGTATGCTAGGAGCTAAACAACAGGAAGTGGAAAACCAAATTGATAAAATGCTTCAAGAGGGAATTATTGAAGAGTCGAATAGTCCATGGTCTCCGCCAGTAGTATTGGTTACAAAGAAAGATGGAAGACTTAGATTTTGTGTGGACTACCATAAGCTCAATGACGTCACCAAGAAGGACAGCCTTCCTCTCCCGAGGATAGATGATACATTAACAACTCTATGAATAGGAAGTGTTGTGGGTTTAGGGCAAAAAAATTCAAAGTCCCTTTTAAATTTAAAAAATGCCGACGTTTCGACTTTATTTAAAGTCTTTTTCAATGCTGAAAATAACAAGAAAAAAAAATAGTTATTTTCTCTATGGAGAGACTAGACAATTATTAATTAATTCAATCTTGCTTATTGACTTAAAGTTGCTTAAAACATAAAAATGCATTGACAATACTCCAATAACAGTTAAAAAAAAAATAATAGTGATAAAAAATATAAATTAGGTACCTATCAAAAACACAAAAATATCTAAACATTATAAAAAATTCAATATTGAATTATACCTATACACAAGCAAAATAAAAAACCAAACACCAATGAAACAAAGTATTACTTAAACATACAAATAAATAAATATGAGGCAACATACCTATTTTTAATTATTTTTTGAAAAAGGGACTCTGGTCGAAGTGCGTGAAAGCACCAAGCACATAATGAAAACTTTTTGATTTGAACATGAAAACTTGTTTTTGGGGTAATCAACATTACATATGTATACCCAACACGACACACAAGTGGCAACTAAAAACCAATAATTTTGCCTGCTGACCCGAGACGTTCACCCATCTATGGAATTTATTGTTCTTAAAAAAAATTGAATAATATAAAAACGAAGAATTTTTAACTAATTTTGTTGTTGTTTCTTGGTCCTGTAATGGTTTAATTTATGCATATACTGGGCACTAAGATTTTGAGTGTCAGTCCTAAAGTTTACTGTATCATTAATTGATATATAAATCATTTCATTAAGATTTCGTTTAAAATAATTGGATTCTGAACATAAAATTTTGACAATATCAAAATCAAAAACATGCCCCTGGTCAAAATGATGTGTTGCCAGAGCCGTTTTCTCCGCCTTTTGTCTATTACACTCCCTGCAGTCATATTTATGCTGATATATACGATCCTTCAGATATTGCTTAGTAGTTCCTACATAGCAATTTGCGCAATTTGTGCAAGGGATTTTATAGACTAAAATTAGAGCATAATCCAGGAGAGTTCTTATCTTTTAATTTCGTGTATAGGCTTTTAAAAGTAAGTTTGTTATAGAATGCCAGTTTGCTATTCAGATTTTTATCACACAAGGTTTTTTGAATTTTTTCCGTGAAATTTTTAATATATGGGAACCTGAAATACGATACCTCTTCCCTCACGGTGTTCGCGCGAGGTGGTTTATGCTTGAACTCATTAATGGCCCTGTTCACGAAAGTGTGGGGATAATTATTGTCCCTTAAAATATTCCTTATTTTCAACTCGTTAGCTCTCATAAACTCTCATAAACTAAGATTACAAGCACGAAATAATAGATTTTTAATTGTGTTGATTTTTTGAGTGGTTGTATGACAAGATAAGTAATTCAAAATCCTACCAGATGCGGTAGGCTTAACATACCAATTGGTTTTCAAACACCCATCAGGACACCTGATGACCATCGTATCAAGGAATGGCAAATTACTTTCACTCTTTAACTTTAAAAGTTGCCGTTTCAGCTCGCATTCATTAAGTTATATGTGGATGACACGATCCTTGCATGTCCAGGTGATAAAATAGACGATCTTATTTCTGAGTTTAATGGTTTCCACCCTAAACTACAGTTCACTATGGAGGTGGAGAGTGAAGGTAATTTAAAGTTGCCGTTTCAGCTCGCATTCATTAAGTTATATGTGGATGACACGATCCTTGCATGTCCAGGTGATAAAATAGACGATCTTATTTCTGAGTTTAATGGTTTCCACCCTAAACTACAGTTCACTATGGAAGTGGAGAGTGAAGGTAATTTGCCATTCCTTGATACGATGGTCATCAGGTGTCCTGATGGGTGTTTGAAAACCAATTGGTATGTTAAGCCTACCGCATCTGGTAGGATTTTGAATTACTTATCTTGTAATACAACCACTCAAAAAATCAACACAATTAAAAATCTATTATTTCGTGCTTGTAATCTTAGTAGCCCTGAGTTTATGAGAGCTAACGAGTTGAAAATAAGGAATATTTTAAGGGACAATAATTATCCCCACACTTTCGTGAACAGGGCCATTAATGAGTTCAAGCATAAACCACCTCGCGCGAACACCGTGAGGGAAGAGGTATCGTATTTCAGGTTCCCATATATTAAAAATTTCACGGAAAAAATTCAAAAAACCTTGTGTGATAAAAATGCGAATAGCAAACTGGCATTCTATAACAAACTTACTTTTAAAAGCCTATACACGAAATTAAAAGATAAGAACCCTCCTGGATTATGCTCTAATTTAGTCTATAAAATCCCTTGCACAAATTGCGCAAATTGCTATGTAGGAACTACTAAGCAATATCTGAAGGATCGCATATATCAGCATAAATATGACTGCAGGGAGTGTAATAGACAAAAGGCGGAGAAAACGGCTCTGGCAACACATCATTTTGACCAGGGGCATGTTTTTGATTTTGATATTGTCAAAATTTTATGTTCAGAATCCAATTATTTTAAACGAAATCTTAATGAAATGATTTATATATCAATTAATGATACAGTAAACTTTAGGACTGACACTCAAAATCTTAGTGCCCAGTATATGCATAAATTAAACCATTACAGGACCAAGAAACAACAACAAAATTAGTTAAAAATTCTTCGTTTTTATATTATTCAATTTTTTTTAAGAACAATAAATTTCACAGATGGGTGAACGTCTCGGGTCAGCAGGCAAAATTATTGGTTTTTAGTTGCCACTTGTGTGTCGTGTTGGGTATACATATGTAATGTTGATTACCCCAAAAACAAGTTTTCATGTTCAAATCAAAAAGTTTTTATTATGTGCTTGGTGCTTTCACTCACTTCGACCAGAGTCCCTTTTTCAAAAAATAATTAAAAATAGGTATGTTGCCTCATATTTATTTATTTGTATGTTTAAGTAATACTTTGTTTCATTGGTGTTTGGTTTTTTATTTTGCTTGTGTGTAGTGTATAATTCAATATTGAATTTTTATAATGTTTAGATATTTTTGTGTTTTTGATACCTAATTTATATTTTTTATCACTATTATTTTTTTTTTAACTGTTATTGGAGTATTGTCAATGCATTTTTATGTTTTAAGCAACTTTAAGTCAATAAGCAAGATTGAATTAATTAATAATTGTCTAGTCTCTCCATAGAGAAAATAACTATTTTTTTTCTTGTTATTTTCAGCCTTGAAAAAGACTTTAAATAAAGTCGAAACGTCGGCATTTTTTAAAATTTAAAAGGGACTTTGAATTTTTTTGCCCTAAACCCACAACACTTCCTATTCATACAACTGTTAAGGGCGCAAACCTTCTTCAACTCTATCAGGCTCCAAATAGTTTTCCAGCTTGGATCTCAAGAGTGGATACTGGCAAGTAGCAATACACAAAGATGACAAAGAGAAAACTGCCTTCAGTACCGGAAGCGGGTTATACCAGTTTAACGTTTTGCCTTTCGGATTGTGTAATGCTCCAGCTACGTTTGAGCGACTGATGCATCTTGTTTTGCGAGGCCGTACATGGAGAATGTGCCTGGTATATTTAGTCTATTTAGATGATGTCATGATCATGGGAAATTCGTGCCAAGAACATCCCAATAACCTGAAACAAGTTTTTGACCGCTTCCTGAATGCCAACTTAAAACTGAATCCAAATAAGTGCTTTCTATTTCTAAAGAAAGTGGAATTCTTAGGACACGTAGTATCTGAAGATGGCATACAAGTTAAAGAAGGAAAGATAGATGCTGTCAGGGATTTAACAAAACCACGCGACAAACATGAACTGAGTTTTCTAGGATTATGTTCTTATTATCGAAAATTTGTAGAAGGATTCGCTAATATAGCTGCTCCGCATCATCGATCAACGGAGGGAAGATCAACATTTGGTTGGACCCAGGAATGCGATTCCGCATTTAGAAAATTGAAAGGAGCATTATATACAAGGCCAGTGTTGTCCTATCCCGATCAGAAAGGCATGTTGATCTTGGACACAGATGCAAGCAACACAACTATTGAAGCTGCCATTTCACAAATCCAAAATTCACAAGAGCATGTTGTAGAGCACTACAGTAGAACCTTATCAATGCCGGAACGAAATGATTGTGTCACCAGAATAGAGTTGCTTGCCATAGTAAAAGCAGTCGACCATTTCCATAAGTATCTCTATGGACGTAAGTTTCTAATTCGAACAGATAACGCGACTTTGAAATGGCTTTTAAAAATGAAAACTCCCAAAATTGCATCAATACGATTTCCAAATTAAACATCGACCTGGAAACCTGTATAAAAAAGCTGATGCTCTGTCTAGACAGCAATGCAAAGAAGACTGCAAGTATTGTTAAAGTATCGAGATGCATGAGAAAAACACTGATCCGGCTGTGAGAAGAACGGGTCTGATCGTTAATGGTAAATGGACTACCAAACAAATGAGAGCAGATGAAGAAACAGACCATGACATCGGAAAATTTCTACATCTTAAAGAAAATGGTGAATATAGGCTAGGATTCAGGGCTGTGTCGAACAAGAGTTTGATTTACAAGGCGTTGTAGGCTCACTGGAAGTCTCTGGCCGTAGAAAATGGTTTGCTGAAAAAAATTTGGGAAAGCGCCGATGGAAAATCTACTGAGAGCCAACTGGTTTTTCCAAAAGATCGAGTAGAAGATGTATTAAAAGGAGACATGACGGAACTTCAGGGGCACATTTTACCGACCGGAAAGATTCGGGAACGTTTTTACTGGGTTCACTATCATGAAAATCTGGTGCCGAAAATGCGATATCTGTCCTACCAGTAAGGGCCCTAAACTAAGATCTCGGGGGTCCATGAAACAGTACATCGTCGGTCTCCCATTTGAAAGAATAGCGATAGATGTTGCCGGACCGTTCCCTGAGTCAGAGCGTGGTAATAAATACATCTTGGTAATCATGGATTACTTCAGTAAATGGCCAGAAGTTTTCGCTATTCCCAATCAAGAAGCCATCACGATTGCCCAGGTGCTAGTGGACGAAGTTTTCAGTCCTCATGGTGTGCCACTAGAAATGCATTCAGATCAGGGAAGAAACTTCGAATCTGCCAAGACAAGGCCAACACCTCTACATCCACAGTCTGATGGCATGGTAGAACGATTTAATGAGATCATAGAGGAACACCTGACAAAAGTAGTCGCAAGGAACCATCGAGATTGGGACAAACATTTGCCTCTATTTTTAATGGCTTACAGACCAGCTGTTCGAGAGTCAATAGGTGAAAATCCAGCTAGAATCGTTTTTGGATGGTTACCTTGCGATCTGGGCACGTCTTCTGGGGATACATGATTTTGCTCGGGAGCATATTCAGCTGGCCAGTGACCGAATGAGGACCAGATACGACTTGAAAGCGAATTCAGCCGGATTTCAAGAAGGTGATTTGGTGTGGCTGTATAATCCAACAAGAAAGAAAGGAGTGTCGCCTAAATTGTCTTCAGCATGGGAAAGGACCCTACAGAATAATTAAGAGGATTAATGATTCGGTTTATCGAGTTCAGCGCAACCCCAGAAGTAAGCTGAAAGTTATACATTTGGTCAGATTAACGAAATATCATGGGCGCGAAGTTGATCGGGACGGTAAACCTTAAAGGAGGGCAGAGTGGCGCTTTCGCCAGGCTGTACAGAAACTAACCCGAAATCCAGAAAATACTGCATTATTCATGCAAACAGATTATCGCATTTATTTTTTATTTGACAAGAATGGAATACGAATATATAAAGGCCGGTATTAGTTAGTAGTTTTTTCAGTGTAAGATTGACTGTGATATGATTTAGATAATGATTATTTTTAAGAGTTTATTTGTTTAAGTTAATTAGTGAAGTAATTAGTGTCAGACTAGTAACGTGGAATAAATTATTGTTGTGTTAATTGGACTTTGATTTTAGAATAAACGAACCCAAGATTTCTGTCATGTACCCCAGAGTCGTGACAGTATGTTGAATATTATTTCTGTCGAGGTTGCCAGACTTTTGCCATTTTTCTTGTTTTTGTTTATTTCACATAACCTATTGGTGGATGTAATTCGGAACCGACAGTTGAATTCAAAAAAATTATCACTTATAATTTTCTAGATGAACAATCGAGGTTTCACGAAAAAAAGCCATTAGTAGAACCAAGGCAGAAAAAAGCAATAAAAATGTTTCGAGAAGAATCCAGTGAAAAATCTGATTATCTTCATGAAAACGAACTAGGAGGAAGTGACAATGACGATATTGTAATCTTGAGAGATTCTGGTGTCGAATCCGAAACCTCTGACATTGTAAACTTGAGAGAAACTAGAATCGATGATGAATTTTGTGAATTTGAAGAGGACAGAGAAGAGAAGTCCGAAAGTTTTTGTGGACGTCACGAACCTAGAAAACACGAAATTATAAAAACGCAGAGTGAAAAAAAGATTGCACCATGTGCAAAGAAAATAGAAAAAGCACCTCAACCCACAGAAGCAAAGCCTTCAATGGATGAAAACAATTCTAGAAATATTGAGGACACTAATAAAACTATAGGCAGTAAACTGGAAAAGCTAAAAATATCAGAGCCAACGCGCAAAGATTCTAAAATTCCAGAACTGAAACTTAAAAAAGCCATAAAGTTAAATCAAGAACCAGAAACTAAATGTCCAAGTTTTCGTCTAAAAAGTCGCATCGCTACAATTGAGTTTCCGCCTGTCAAAGAAAAGTTACAAACCCCCAAAATTACTTTTATTGGAGCTATTAGAGAGAATGGTATTTTATCGAGAAATATTGAAGAAGCCAAAAAAGTTGCTAAGAAACAACTCAGGAAACTTGAAGATATTGGAAGTCATGCTATAGAGTTTGAAAAGTTTGATTCTGAAGTTGAAGATAATACAAATAAACGTAAAAGTGCTGATTCAAAAATTATGCATACCAACGAACCAAATATTGTGGAAGAAGGTATAAAGCAAGAAAGCGTTGAAATAAAGTTGGGAAAAGGTAGTGCAATTTTAAATCAGGAATTCAAGGAAACAAATAATTTGAAAACATTTATTAAAGAAAAAAACGAAGACGAGACCAATCGGCCAAAAGAAGTTTGTTCACGACCTTTCGAAAAATCTCAAATCAAAGATGAATCCGCAGAAACTGAAATACAAAATAAAATTGGTCCGTCTAAAGAGGTTACCAACGAACTGAGCATACAACGTCTAAAGCCTGTTCGCAAAAACTCACTGCCACAAGAAAACACTAAATTGAAAGAAGAAGAAATTCCTTGTGTCACATTTAAACCAAAAACTACTCAAAGTATCGAGGAAATAAACCAGGAATTTAAAATTACCTTATTTCCCTACGTTGAAGAAGAAATTAGTTTGTCATCAAAAATAAAATTGAAAAAACCTGGAAAGCAACCAACTTTTGAGGAAGAAAGCATTGAAGAATCAATAACTGTTGTTGAAGAAATTGGCGAAGGGTCAGAAATTGATGAATATCTTGCAATAATTGATAAAGAAAGGCATTTGGAAGCAATGACAGGTAGGTTGAAATATTCTTTTGAAATACTATAAAAAAATAATGTTTGTTGCAGAAGCAGCATGTTTGAGTATCTGTGGAGAAGAAGAAACTTTTATGAACGAGGCCTTCTACTCTGAAAAAGCGGACGATTTTTATGCAGAAGAAAAACAAGGTATTTTTTGTAATTTCATATAAGTATTACAGCAAATAAAACAAATTTAAACAACTCCTTACTTGAATAATTGATCACTCAATTGTTGAAGCCATTACCATAAATTACATTCTACAGATTCCTTCATAGATGACTACAATTGAACACTGTCAAGGCAGAGGTAAATATAATGTAAAACTTACAAAACTAACTACTTGTGATTAAACAGCACTTTATTTTAAATTGCACTTGTTTGACGCTAACAATCAAAACGCTATGCTATGATATACATCAATACCATATAATTTTCAGTTTCTTATTTTTAATTATTTTCCGTTAGATATATCAGAATCCCAACCAGTTTTCATCAGAAGGTTTGAGGATCAACACAATGTGGAAGGTACCTCATTAAAACTTAAAGCCAAAATTATTGGCAATCCTTCACCTGAAATAAAGTGGTTTCGTAATGATCAACTCTTAGTACCATCTGAACGAATTTTCATGCACCGTGAAAGAGATGTTATCGAATTAACTATTAAAGAAACGAACTCTGAGTTAGATACTGGAGTTTACCAATGTTTAGCTAAAAATTCGACAGGAGAAGTTTCTGTTGATGCTTTTGTATCAGTTGAAATTGATAACGTAGAGTTTACTAAAAATCTTCAAAAGTCTTATACAGCTTTTGAACGAGAAACTATAGAGCTTGATTGTGAAACTTCTCATTCTGTAAGGACCAAGTGGTGGTTTAATGATACAGAAATTAGTGGAATGGATCATCGAGCAGTTTTGCAAGACGGACGAATTCACAAATTAGTTATAAAAAATATTTCTATAAAAGATGAGGGTACCTACAAATGTACTGTCAAGAATAAAAATACTATGACTGTAGTCAATATTATGCAAGGTAAACTTGAATTTGTTAGAAGGTTACAGGATTTGGAAATTACTGAAAAAAATATGGCCCTCTTGGAAGTTGAAATCAATTCAGATTCAGCTGAAGTTTTCTGGTTCAAAAACGGTGCTCCAATCGAATTCGCTGATAATAAATTTAAAACGGAAAAATATAAAGGAGTTCGCAAGTTGTTTATAGGTCCAATTTCCATACACGATGAAGGTGAATACACTTGCAAGCTGTTGGAACAAGAGTGCAAAGCTGATATTAGTGTAATAGAGCTTCCTCCAGAAATTTTAGTTCCCCTACAAGATAAAACCGTCGCAATTGGCGAAAAGGCTGTATTTGAAATCGAACTATCCAAAGGAGATGCCATGGTGAAGTGGTACAAAGATGGAGAAGAAATTCAATTTTCAGAACGCATTCGGTTAATAATTGATGGAAAAATCCAGAAGCTCGAAATTTATAATTGTGAAATGGATGATCATGGAACGTATACTTGTGAAGTTAGCGAACAATCGTGCAGTGCCTTACTCAATGTACACGTACCTTCGTGTTTCTGGATTAAGCCGCTGCCAGAAGAAACTATAGTGCCAATAAGCTTAGACGCTGAATTTGAAGTTCGACTTTCTAAAAATGTTGAACTCACTTGGTGGCGTGGGGAGCTTGAAATTGGATCGAGCTCAAAATATATTTTTTCCGATAACAAATTACTTGTTAAAGCAGTTGAATATGAAGATCAAGACGTTTATACATGTAAAGTTGATGGATTTAATTTGAAAACGTCATCAAAGTTGAAAGTAACAGATAAGGCAACTTTGCCAACTGTAATAGCTGATAAGTCTCAATCAGGTAAGTTTTTCATTATTTACTCAAAGTCACTATTGATTGTTAATTTTATAAAGGAGATGAAACTTCTTTAGATAAGCATCAATCGAGGGATCAAGTATCTATGTCAGAAAGTACGTCATGGTTGAAAGAAAATAGCATGGATGCAGGCATTAATTCTTATCAGAAGAGCAAATTATTGCCTAAAGATGAGTATTTTTTCAAGATTTGGTGTTATGTAGCTAAACTATTTAAATAGGTAGTGTGTGAATATTTTGTTTCTTTCCCTTTTCCAACTTAATTCAATGTGTGAATATATTGTACGTTTGAAAAAATTGGCTTGAAGTTTTTTATTTAAAAAATCGAGTCATCCATATTTAGGTCATATTATTTTTCACATTCTTCGGCTTTAACTGTTTTATCTTTGTCTTAAAAGTTGACGCTAGTATTCTGCTTCAATCAAGCAAAACTAAATAAAGTATTATATCGTCGATCTCTTGACCAGTAAATTTGGATCCTTAGGAGCAAAACTGTGAAAATAAACCAATCTCGTTCAATCAAAAAACCATAACTTATTCTGTCATCGCCGCAAATTTTGTTTACGAAAATTCCTCAACCAATTAATCAACCGTTCATGCACACTATCATTAAGCCACTATCTATCTCAATTGGCTTAATGGTTTAATAGCAGTACCTGGTCGTACTTGAATTGATTTTTTCTTCGATTTCACCCCTGATATTTCACTTTTTATCGCCAACAAATTAATTGTTCTTTATGGGATATACGGTGTGATAATTTCTTGCCTTTTTGAAGTACGTTTTGTGGTGATACATTGAGATGGATCTGCGCATTTACAATTTTTTTTTCTGAAACCCCATTTTTATTGTATTGAGTTCGGATTTATCAATTATTGTCATCTCCATGAGTTTTTTGCTTCACTGAATATCTTTGGATCAATATGACCAACATGTTACGTGTCGAATGTTCAGTCAATCAAGTTACGACATATTTTTGCTGCCTTTGGTCTTTTACTACTCTGTCATTGCCTGATTTTGCCTAACACTGAAAAAAAAGGGAACTACTAGTATAAAATCTTTAATATATATTTCACAGAACAGTTACAATAATTATTCTCCATGAAGATATCCACAGCTTCTAGCGATCTCTGAAAATAAGATTGATTTGAGATAGGATATGATCCTATATAGAGCAAAATAATTACCATCTTTTTGAGTTTTCACTATTTTGTTCTCTGTTCTGTGTTCTGTTCTAGGAATCAGGTAAATCAGCATTTGTTTTCCATATTTTTGTAGAGGTTTCCATTGTGCAACTTTGAAAACATCAGGTTTCCAGCCTAAAATAAGATATGATTAGAATTGGTAATGGTGGGGGGGGGGGGTAAACAAATATTAGTAGGGTTAGGAAATTTTTTAAATCAGACAATACACCAAAGTCAAATGTGGCACGAAAATTTGAATATTGAGTATTGCATGCGCAATAGGCATTAATTCAAACTGTCCAAAAATAAACGAAAAATCCCCTAGAACTCGATTTGTGTAACCAGAAATTTTACTGTTGAAAGAATTTTTCTTTTTCTAGAATCACGCAGAAGAGAAGCACGTTTATAGCTTTTTTCTGGGGCATTTTGCCAATTTAAGTGAATATTTGGGAAGTAAATTGAGTCTTAAACGGTGGCTATTATTTTTAAATAGCACCACAGCAAGTATTTGCTAATTTAAGAAGATTTCAGTACCTACGTTAAAACCCAAATTCTAGAAAATAAGTTTGATTCGTGTCACGTGTTGAGTGTCGAAAAGGCCAATCCACATTGGCTTTTTTTTGTATTGGGTAACGTTACATCCCTTTCTGCTGTTGCTGTCGTTAGATGCACAAAGGCACCTGATTGCTGAATTGCTGATGCTCAATCCTGATCCTGATAGATTGCTTGTGGAGCTTTTGGGGCCTGTGAATCTCAATCGTCCCCCACGAGGTTCCTAGTAGTATCATTCCATCAACTAACTACATAATCAGGTTTGCGTATTGTTGTGCCGTTTTGGGAACCATCCACCCCGTCTGTATTAAGGGTTTCACCATCTCCTTGGGAGTTGGAACCTTTTACCTGCAACCACTTGTACCTACTCTTCAATATTATAGCCAGCTGAAGTACCTCTACCTGTCTTAAAAATTACCTTATAATCCTTTAGGTTTAAGTTAAATCAATTTTACGTTTACTTACCATATTATTTTGATTTCCTGGAACATTCCAAATAGTCCAAATTAGTGTAAACACATACGTCTATCGCTCACTATCCGCAATTAGTGGATCTGTACACCAGGTTAAAATGGATCCATTTACGACGGTATTTTTAGTATTCTGGTATTGATTCAAGGGGTGCGAACCGTACTTAATTATCACCCTTCATTTATTTCAACTTAATGAATGTATTTAGGAAATTAATTATAACTTTTGTTCACCATAATGAACCAGAATGTAAGGTAAGGTTTGGACACTTCAAATACCACCCTTTTGGTAGGAATATTATAGATTACACATTTAATTCACCTAACTACTGTAACTAAGTAGTAGGTACTTACTTATTTTAGTTTTTATATTGGTTATGCGTTCTAATTATGGCCAATTTTATCACCGTAATTTAAGTTTACTGATAGATTCTTTATGATTTTTAAAAACTATTAAATAAACAATTCAATTTTGGTGCTTATTAGCTGTTTGCTGCCATGTACAATAAACAATTATAAATAACTATTTTGGGCAAATAAAAATCATGCACCGGAGTGAATTTTTAAGCGCTTTCATTTCATTTTATTTTATGCATATTAAGGTTTTTGCAGTACTTCCAATTAGGATTGAGTGTTTCCTGTTTTTAGTTTATATTCGGTAGCTTCGTTTGACTGTAGGGAAGAAAAACAGGTGGCGCCTTTTGAGTTTACCCACACCATTCTCCGCTATTGAGAGTTAGTCGGACCCCCTAAAAACGAAGCTCCAGTTGCTCGATTTTGGTTATTGGAGTACCTCAGCCACCTTTTTGTGTATTAATTTATTGTTGGGTTGCCCCAGTTTTGAAACAATAACAAATTGGCGCCCCAACGTGGTTAAATAATGGTAATAAACAATATCGTCCCAGCTCTGGCATGCGTGACAGAAATCTTTAGGTTCGTTTCTTACCAAATCACAGTCCATTTAACACAACAATAATTTATTCCACGTTACTATACATTCTGACACTAATTACTTCAATAATTAAACCGACAACTAAACTCTTTACAACTCTCAACAATAATCACTATTTAAAACAGTCAATTTTAAACTTAAATCACAGTCAATTTTAAACTTTAAAAATTCTGTACACTGTGGCGGAAGCGCCACTTTCTGTGACACTGCCCTCCTATTGAGGTTGATCGTCCCGATCAACTTCACGCCCATGATATTTCGTCAATCTGTCCGAATGTACCTACAACTTTCATCTTACTCCTGGTGTTGCGCTGGGCTTGATAAACCAAATCATTAGTCCTCGTGATTATTCTGTTTTCGGCGACACTCCTTTCTTTCTTGTTGGATTATACAGCCACACTAAATCACCTTCTTGAAATTCGGCTGCATTCGCTTTCAAGTCGTATCACTGGTCACTGGCCAGCTGAATATGCTCCCGAGCAAAATCATGTATCCCCAAAAGGCATAATCTCAAATTTCTTTCCGTTCTTCTTCAGGTATTCCAAGCATCAGATCGCAAGGTAACTCAGGCTAGCTTCCAAAAACGATTCTAGATGGACTTTCATCTGTCGACTCGTGAACAACTGCTCTGTAAGCCATTAAAAATAGAGGCAAGTGTTTGTCCCAATCTCGCTGGTTCTTTGCGCCCACTTTTGTCAGGTGTTCCTCTATGGTCTTATTGAAATCGTTCTACCATGCCATCACATTGTGGATGTAGAGGTGTTGTCCTGTCTTATGTATGCCCATGATCTCACAAATCTTCTTAAAGACGGCAGATTCGAAGTTTCGTCCCTGATCTAAATGCAACTCTAGTAGAACACCATGATGACTGAAAACTTCGTCCACTAGCACCTGGGCAATAGTGATGGCTTCTTGATTGGGAATAGCGAAAACTTCTGGCCATTTACTGAAGTAATCCATGATAACCAAGATGTATTTGTTACCACGCTCTGACTCAGGGAATTGTCCGGCTACATCTATCGGTATTCTTTTAAATGGAAGACCGGCGTTGTACTGTTTTTAGTTTTGGGCTTTTACTAGTAGCACAAATTTCGCATATTCGGCACCAGTTTTTAACGTCTTCATGATAGTGGACCCAGTAAAAACGTTCCCGAATTTTGTCCAAAATCTTGTTAACTTCAAAGTTCCGTCATGTATTTATTTTAATACATCTTCTACTCGATATTTTGGAATAACCAGTTGGCTCTTATCAGATTTTCCACCGGCACCTTCCCAAATTCTTTTAGGTAAACCATTTTCTACGGCCAGAGAGTTCCACTGAGCCCACAACGCCCATTAAACTCTTTTTCGACACTTCCCTTCATTCTAGCCTACATTCATCATTTTCTTCGAAATTGCCCGATGTCCTGGTCTGCTTTTTGATCTGCTCTCATTTGTTTGGTAGACCATTTATCATCAACGATAGGACCCGTCCTTCTCACGGCTGGACCAGTGTTTTTCTCATGTATGTCCATTCTTTGACAATGCTTGCAGTCTTCTTTGCATGGCCGTCCGGATAGAGCGTCAGCATTTTTATGCAGGTTTCCAGGTCGATGTTTAATTTGGAAATCGTATTGCTGCAATTTCTCAATCCATCTAGCAAGCTGTCCTTTGGGAGTTTTCATTTCTAAAAAACATTTTAGTGCTGCGTGGTCCGTTCGAATTAGAAACGTACGTCCGTAGAGATACTTATGGGAATAGTCGACTGCTTTTACTATGGCAAGCAACTCTCTTCTGGTGACACAATAATTTCGTTCCGGCTTTGATAAGGTTCTGCTATAATACTCTACGACATGCTCTCGTGAATTTTGAGTTTGTGAAAGGAAAGCTCCAATATTGGTGTTGCTTGCATCTGTGTCCAAAATCAACATGCTTCTCTGATCAGGATATGACAACACTGGGCTTGTACATAATGCTCCTTTCAATTTTCTAAATGTGGAATGGCATTCTTGGTTCCAATTGAGTGTTGATTTTTATTCCGTTAATCGATGAAGCGGAGCAGCTATATTACTGAATCCCTCTACAAATCTTCGATAATAAGAACATAATCCTAGAAAACTCCTCAGTTCATGTTTGTTGCGTGGTTCTGGCCAATCCTTGACAGCATCTATCTTTCCTTCCATAACTTGTATGCCATCTTCAGATACCACGTGACCTGGAACTTTTTTTTGAAGTAGAAAATACTTATTTGGATTGAGTTTTAAGTTGGCATTCCGGAAGCGGTCAAAAACTTCTTTCACGTGATTGAGATGTTCTTGGAACGAATTTCCCATGATAATGACATCATCTAAATATACCAGGCAAGTTCTTCATGCGAGAAATCGCAAAACTATAGATGCATCAGTCGCCTCAACGTATAGCTGGAGCATTACACAATCCGAAAGGCATTACGTTAAACTGGTATAACCCGCTTCCGGTACTGAAGGTAGTTTTCTCTTTGTCATCTTTGTGTATTGCCACTTGCCAGTATCTACTTTTGAGGCCCAAGGTGGAAAACCATTTGTAGCCCGATAGAGTTGTTAATGTATCGTTTATCCTCATTGGCAATTCTTATCATAATGCCTCCATTTGTTCTTACTAGAGCCTTTCCAACGAGAAATCTTTCTGGTTTATCTCCAATAAAATTATGTGTTAGTCCAAGGCAGTACACAGGGTTTGTTCCCAATTTTCCGCAAATGATCTTCTCAGTACTTCCAGGAATCGTCACTGGGTTTGTGGCCAGGATCTTAACGGCTTATGTAGTGCAGAAACTTCTGCACCCGTATCAAAGGTGATGGTTTTAAATTCTCCATTAATTTGTCCTTGCAATTTTAATCCTCTATAATGACTGCTCTATAATTTTATGTAAACAGCCCTGGGGGCTTCGTCATTACTAACCAGCAT
The DNA here is from genome assembly GCA_917834065.1 of Ceutorhynchus assimilis. Lineage (NCBI taxonomy): Eukaryota > Metazoa > Arthropoda > Insecta > Coleoptera > Curculionidae > Ceutorhynchus > Ceutorhynchus assimilis. The sequence goes on from OU892280.1 coordinate 35,261,943, forward strand.
TCGCCCCTCCATACTGGTTAGTTCTCGTTTCGCTGTCTGTTATTAGGGCTGGCATCTCTCAATTTCGAAAAGCGTTGAAAACGATCCCGTGATGGAAAGGACATCCTTACTCTACAATCTCGTTAAATATGTCCAAGCTTATGACACCGGTAACTCTTTTCGGTTTCTCGGTGTTGGTGTTTGTCTGGAGTCGTTTCTCGTTTTTTGCCTTCTATTAATAGTTTTTCTATTTTCTCGAGGCTACCATCTTCTTTTGACGATTGTTTTTGCTTTGAGTCTTCAATGGATTCTGGGTAATGAGGCACCAAAGATAGCTTCCAGTTCTAGTGCCCGTACAAGGGCTTCGCTACTTTTTTTGAACTTCGACATTCTCAAGTTTTCCTGGATTTTGGAATCTCTGATACCATCAATAAACGCAGATACTGTCATCCATTCCTACATGTCTTTCTCAGCTGCAGGAAACACCAAACTGACTAGCCTATTATTTTCCGATTCTAATTCTTGTAAACTCTCGCCGAGTTTTTAAATTCTTGATTTAACTTGAGTTCTAAATACTTCTTGTCTGTAATCGTCTCCGAAGTGCAATTCTAATGTCTGACTCAGATGCTGGTAATGTTAGGAGACAGGCTTGAAAAACTACATCTAAAAAGATAACTTACTATGATATTTAGCGAAGTTAACCACATAAGTTAACGGCAACATCATAAAAACTAGCTCTATTATTCAGAACAACATACATATAGGTAATATATAAAACTATCAATAAATGCCTAAATGGACATCCTGTTCCACAAGACTGGAAAACGGCTTTTATATCATCCATTCACAAAAAAGGAAATAAACTGGATTGCAAAAACTATCGGGGCATATCAGTCACAAGCACACTAAGCAGACTTTACGGTAGAATCCTGCGTGATCTCATTGAAGAAGATTATAAACAGCAAGAAGAAGAAGAGCAGTGCGGCTTTAGAGCAGGAAGATCAGGTACGGACAACGTATTTTGCCTAAAACAAGTCATAGAAAAGAGATCTGCTAGATATTTGGAAACCCACCTTACATTTGTTGACCTACAAAAAGCATACGATACAGTCCAAGTATCCAGACTATGGAAGGTATTAGAACACACAAACATCAATCACACCTACATAACGGTACTTAAAGAACTATATAAAGTCAAAATCAAGAATTAAGATAGGTAAAAAACTTACAGACATATTTATAGTACATAAAGGACTACGTCAAGGATGTTGTATCTCTCCTACGCTTTTTAAAACATACGTAGCAGTAGCACTGAAAAATTGGAAGAGGAAGATCCATGGAATGGGTATAGAGATAAATGCTAGGTGCCTGTTTACTCTTCAGTTTGCAGATAATCAGGTCATAGTGGCCAGTGACAAAGAGGACATGCAATATATGATTAGAAAGCTGATAGAAGAGTATCAAGAATGGGGCCTGAGAATTAATATAAATAAAATAAAATATCTATGTGTAGGGAACCAGAACGGAAACTTGGAAGTGGACGATGGTCAGGAAATTCTGCAATGTCAAAAATATGAGTATCTAGGTATCACATTCGACAACACCGGAACAGACGTGAAAGAAATAGAAAAGCGAATAGTTAAAGCTAAAAAAGTAATAGGATGCCTAAATGGAATATTATGGAGCAAGGAAATTACAAAGAAGAGAAAATTTAATATATACGAGACAATGATAAAGAGCAGCCTTCTATATGGAGCCGAGACTTGGAGAATTACAGACAGACAAAAGAAAAAAGTGGAAGCAGTTGAAATGGATGCTATTAGAAGATCCATGCGAATCTCACGAAGAGACAGAACAAGGAACGACAATATAAAACAACAAATGGGTATAGAAGGTACGGTAGTCCAGGACATTGAAAAGAAACAACTTACCTGGTACGGACACGTAGAACGAATGCCAAATGACAGGTGGCTCAAAAAAATGCTGCACTGGCAACCAACAGGTAGAAGAAAACGAGGAAGACCACAACTGGAATGGCAGAAGACCATACAAAAGTCCATGAGTGAAAGAAATCTCTCATCAGAGGATTGCGACGATAGAAGAGGATGAAAATTAGGTGTCGGACAACGAAGAAAGACGTTCTAAAACGACATGTATATATATATAATATATAAAACTTTTTATAAATACAAATTTCACACTAAAATGTTAAATTATATCGAATGAGTTGAAATTAGAATAAGTTTACTCAAACATACAGTTTTCTTCTTCTTTTTCGTTGGCTTCATGTTTTATACATTTGTTGCCGCAACTGATACCAAAACATCGACCACACTTAGAAGAACAATTTATTTCAAGCTTTATACAAGGACAGCTTCTACCACAAGTTCCATCCTTACAATTACAAAAGACCATTTTTGATATATCTTGTGGGGCTATTTCTTTTGTACACCTTTTTGGAATAAGATTTTCATACTTATCCTTCTCTCAACCATACTCCAAACGATTAAACTTTTGACCAGTCCATTCTTAAATCTTAAACAAAAAAGGAGTTAATAATTTGCAAGATGCTTAGAAAATATACCTGACTTCCAAAGTATGTTGCTCAGCAGCATCTCTACTTGGGGGTAGCCGTTCCAAATTGAAAGTAATTGACAATCCCTGCCTTGCAGTAATCCTGTTATATGAAGTGAATCTCAAACCGTCAGGCTCTTGGGTATTTTAGACTGGTTGGTATAGTTTCGTGATAAACTTTAGACCAATATCAATAATTAACTTCTGTCTGTCAGGGTTTGGATCCAAAATACTTCAAGGTTGTTGCATAAATCATTATCTTCTTTTATCACTTGCATTCAATATTTCTCGTTTTGTTTATAACATGAAAGAAGTCGTATCACAACCCTACACAGCGTTTAAAAAATGTGGTTTCAAATGGCCTAGTTTTTTCTGAAGATTGTTGGGTATTGGTAACTTTGTCAGCTTTTGCAGCTTTTCCAGGACGAATTAAAAATATGGTATCCTATAGAGAATGATGAATTAGTAGAATAGGATATCAGTATCTTCTGCCACGGCGCCGGCGGTAACACTTTTTCCACTATTCGATAGTTGTAGGTACTGCAGCTATAAGAGATATCATATGTAAGAGATATCAGTAAAATAAGAGAGCACAAGAGGATTTTCTAAGAAACGGACGTAGAAAGGAAAACTAATTGAAGTTTTGAAACCATTCATTAAAGCAGAAGTCATGAAAGTGATAAAAGCTGAAAGGGTTGCAGATTATTAAATCGTTACAACTTTAGTACAACTATCGAATAGTGGAAAAAGTGTTACCGTCGTGTCGTGGCAGAATATGCTAATATCGGTATTCTTCTAATTCATCATTCTGTACAGGATAACATATTTTTTTACTTCATCCTGAAAAAGCTGCAAAAGCTGACCAATATAAAGAATCTTCAGAAAAAATTAGGTCATTTGAAACAATCCATTCTTTTTTTACACGCTGTGTCGGGTTGTGATACGACTTCTTTTATGTTTAAAAAAAGCAAGAAATATTGCATGCATCTGACAAACAAAAAAAGATAATGACTTATGCAACAACCTTGTAGTATTTTTTGATCCAAACCCTGACAGACGGAAGTTAATTGATATTGGTCTAAAGTTCATTACCAAACTATACCAACCAGTCTAAAATACCCAAGAGCTTGACGGTCAAAAGCTTAATCCTTTGGACTTTGGACTATGGTTGGGAAAAGGATAAGTATGGAATTCTTGTCCCAAAAAGGAGCACAAAAGAAATAGTCCCACAAGATATTTCAAAAATAGTCTTTTGTAAGGATGGAACTTGTGGTAAAAACTGTTCTTGTAAAGCTTGGATTTAAATGTTCTTCTAAAGTGTGGCCAATGTTTTAGTATCCGTTGCAGCAACAAATGTATAATACCTGAAGCCAACGAAAAAAAAGAAAATTGTATGTTTGAATGAACTGTTTCTAATTTTAACTCATTTGTTGATTGTTATTAATTGACATTTTTGTGTGAAATTTGTATTTATAAAAAAAATTATATAGGTATCTTGTTCTGGATGATAAAACTAGTTCTTATGATGATGTCGTTAACTCCGCTAAATATCAGGTCTGTTCTCACAGGAGTCTGTGACAGTTTGCAACCTGTCAGAAACAATCCCTCAGCTAAGTTACCGATTTATCTTGGAACGACGGCATTGAAAACATGTATGGGCGATGCTTACTGACAGTTTGAAAACTGTCTCTTGAGACTCTTGTGAGAACAGACCTATCAGGATAAGAAATCTTCTTAGATGTAGTTTTTCAAGCTCTTCAAGAAATGTTTCTTAAAATTTTTTCAAGAAATGCCTACTTTCCGAGTTATTCGCAAAAAACTAAAAAAAAAAACAAAACAAAATGGCAGCCATATTTTTCTAACTTGCCATGACCGAATCTCATGGGACTTCTAGGAGGTCATTTAGGGCATATTTCCCGGTAACTTTTCACTGGAAATAGCCTGTAAAAAGTTTTTTCCACCTTGGCTCTTTTTTCCGGCTACCTTTCTTACTCTATGAAGAAGATCTAAGCGTAGCGTTACTATCAGTGCTGTAGCTTTTTCTTGATCGTTCCATCCGTTGGTAATTATAGCAGTTCAAATTGTCGAATATGCATGGTCCAGGACGTAGAACCGTCAAAAGTTGGTGGTTTTATCTTCATACTAGAGAATGCCCCAACACTAACTGGATTGATGGACTGTATTTCTAATTTATTCTCCTTATCTTCAAGTGCTAGAACCTGGTCCTCAACTTCTTGTCTCAATTGCCTAATACCGGCTTTAACCTCAGCTTTTGATTCCTGAACGTCGTTTTTAACCTCTCGAACATCGTCTTTAACTTCGGCTCTTACTTCCGTAATCTTTTGCTCTATGTTAACGACAAATCCGTGTATGGTTTGAAATATTTTCTGTATTTGTCCAAAGTCTTCTTGCCGTTCTTTTTGTCGCCTGGCTTCTTCGTCTTGTTTTTGTTTTCGTTTAACTTCTTCTTCTTGTTTTTCTTTCTGTCGTTTAGCTTCTTCTTCTTGTTTTTCTTTTTGTCGTCTGACTTTTCCGTCTTGTTTTTCTTGTTGTCATTTAGCCTCTTCTTGTTGTCGTCTAGCTTCTTATTCTTGTTTTTCTTTTTGTAGTTTAGCTTCTTCTTCTTGTTTTTTTTTTGTCGCCTGGCTTCTTTGTCTTGTTTTTGTTGTTGTCGTTTAGCCTCTTCTTGTTGTCATCTAGTTTCATCTTCTTGTTCTTCTTTTTGTCGCCTAGCCTCTCCGTCTTCTTTTTCTTGTTGTCGTTTGGTCTCTTGAAGTTAAAACATTTTGCGCATAAGTTCTTCAACTTTTTGTTCTTCCAATTTTGCTTGTTGTCTTGTAATAGGCATATACAGAATGTTCTAAAATTTCCCTCAAACTTTCTTCAAATATCTTTCCTGGTCTTTGCTTGAAGTTCCGAACACGCCGGTGAATTCACAAATTGGAATTTTCTTGAAATGTCTTTCTTGAATGTCGATTGATATAGCAAACACGTCCGTGAAGTCGGAAATAGAATGTTCTAGAATTTTCCCGAAATTCCTCAAAATTCTTTTTCTGAATGACGATTGATGTATCGAATACGTCGGCGAAGTCGGAAATTCGATATCTCCCTTGGTTTTCAAATAGAATTTTCTAGAAAATTCACTATCACAGTCAAAATCAAGTGTACAGTCACTTCCAAGGTAATTTACATGATCGGCTAAGTCTCTTTTGGTGATTGTCATTGCTTACACTGACTTACTGTCCCAGTGTCCACTATAGTGCCCACACTAGTGTCCGCGCACTATTCTGCAATCGGATTTCACTTTGTAGTTCTCGAATTATATCTCACTTCTGATTATTGCCAATGCTTACGAACCGAAAACTATTAATTTTTGCAAATTATTGATACACTATAGTTGAATTCACGATAGAGTTTGAATTTTGACCGTTATTTCCACCAGTTGAAAGTAAATAAAATCCCCAGATCTGTCCCTTTTGCTGTCAACTATCAAATAATTGGTATATGACATTTCGAATTTTCAATTTTCAATTTTTGTATGAAATCGTTTCGGTTTTTTGATGGTTTTTTGCCGTTTTCTGCATTATTTTTTGATATTTTGTTATATTTGCAATCAGTTTTTTTGCTTTCTATTTAGTGTTCTGTGCGTTTGTGTTTCGGTGTTGCTTTTCAAACTTGGTATGTCACTTTTCTAAATACGACTCTGTCGTTTATCCTAGCTGGCAGAATCGAAGCGCTAACGCATGCTGGCAACCTAAAGAAAAAGTTACTAGAAAATGTCAACGCGAACTGTCAAATTCACTTTCTATCGTGATTTCAACTATACCATCTAGCTGCAGGTGTTATTCCATTACTTGCACGTTCGTTTTTCTGCTTTGAACGTCCAAAAAACCTACAACTTGAGTGGTCCAAAGCTGTCTTAACGAATTCGTTAGTTGTTGTTAATCTACTCAATATTTTGTAAAGATATCTGCTAGACCCTTTCATCGATTTCCATGCTTTCTCCCAACTGAAACTCAATTGTTGACAAAAAAGCACCTTCATTCTATAAAAGTTTTAATTTGGACACTTTTGTGTAGATCCCATCCCAAATCATGGTGGTGTAACTGTATTAGAAAACAAAATTAATTGTTTTGAAAAATAAAAACCGTAAAAATTTCTGTGAAAAACATTTATTTTGAAATACATTTTCTTAGTTTATTCAAGTACCTACATTAGTATTTTCATTCATTTTATTTTTTCTTTCCAAATATTTTTTATTGGAAATTATTTCGAACCAGAACACCAACATACTGAAACAAAGGCCGCAAATCAACAATAAAAATGCTCCATAAAGATGTTCCAAATTCAATGTGGTACTCGCAGCACCCTCATTTTTATATTGATACTTTTGTTTTGCGAATGGTAAAAACAAACCAAAATCGTTCATTAGAAATAAAAATGTATTAAAGTATTTCTTGAAAGGTGAATTTCTGGCTAACAGATAAGTGATTCTACCAGCACCTAATGCATCTTTTGTTAAATGGTAATATTTTGAATAATATTCCCCTTGTTTGGTTTTATTTAAAAGTAAATTTTCCCCCCACCAGTCAGTGACTACATAGCATGCTTGAGTTTCCTTTAAGGTCCAAATGAGAAATCCGATAACTTTAAAATTCAAATGAGTTATTTCCAATTTCTTAGCTACAAACTCTTGCCAATCATCCGGTACATATACTTTCAATCCGCTAGCAGCCAATTCGTCTACAGTGTTAACATCTTTGAAAAATTTAGGAGTGGTCAAAGCTGTAATAACAGCACCTTGAAAAGTATTTTGGAATATAATCGAGTAAACGTAGCTGCATAATAACAAGAGTTTAAGTGCTCGTTTCAATTTAATTATTGGAAAAATGTGGAAGAAGTATATAAAAAATATTTTAAAAATTATAATTAAAATCCAAACATAAATGTGAAAAATGTAAAATAAGGTTACTGATGGAGGTAAAACTGGCGCTTTAGGTACTAGGCCAACTATCAAAAATGGGTTAATTGAGTATGGTGCGTATATTGTGAATTCGATTCTAAAAAAAAATTCGGTGAAACTTATGTCCACTTTTTTGCTGGATATGTATTTTCTAATGTCAGTGTAGGTCATTTTTGCATTTCCTTGAGGAATTACTAACTCTATGTCGGCATTGAAAAATTTCAAAAATGGATTCATCAAGTTGCAAACTCTTCCTGCTATGCATTTTCCATTTTCATAAATAGCGTTCGCTTTTGAGGAACGATCCATTGGGGTTCGGATTTTGTATCCTTTCATGTCTATAATTTTGTTAGTATTTTGAGGAATTTTTGAGAGCTTTTTGTTGAAAACATTGTAATAGATTTTCTGTAAATTTTTAGATTCGTTTACAAATACTAAAACAAAGTTTAAAATCCTATGATTTTCCCATAAGAAGTCTAGTTCTTTAGCTGAGTTGTTCATATTCTTAGTTTTTAATAGCAAAACATGATATTTTGGATCGCTATACCAGACAGTGGATTGATTCAGAAATAAATTTGCTAAATTAAGAATTTCTTTTAAATTTCTCACCAATAAAATTGTGTGTTCATATATTGTATTATCTTTTGTAAAATAAATTATTGGTGCATTCAATACTTGTATTGCCATTTTTTCGGTTATTTGCCAATTGTTTATTATGTCTTTTGCTTGAGAGATGTTCGAATGTACCACGGCAATGCAATTTTTGACATTCACCGAAGTAAAATCTTGTTGCTTTAGATATTCTTCAAATTTAATATTTTCTTGTTCAACTATTGGTAAATATTGTATCTTCAGTTCTAGACATGGAAGAAAAACTAGAACCAGTAACACCGTATGCAACATTTTTTGGATGACCGAGAATATATGAAAATGTGTTATGACTTGAATATGCAGCTGTTATTGATGCGCTTATAATAGTATGAAAATGTCATATAATATATGATTTATCTGAAATTAAATAGATATTATGCACCTAAGTATATTATATTATTTAAAGTACCTATCTAATAATACTAATGCATATTGAGATTTTTAAAACATTGGATCGATAATCTATATTGGAAATACGTATTGTGACGGTATGATAACTTTTTTTTTCTTATAAAGGCATAATGGTTGCTTTTTATTGTATTATACTCTGAAGAACAGAAATAACATTTTCGAAGATTTAAAACATTATGTATAAGCTAGGCATTAGAAATTTTTCGGGAGTCTCAGATTGTGGTTGTTTTCTCTTATCTTTTTCCCATCTATATAAGAAAACAACTATATAATATGATCTCTTCCGTGCGATGAAAACAAAAAACAGCAACTTATATTTTGAAACGTTATTTTCTAGCCCAAACAACTTGCTTGTTCACTATGATTTCATCAATATTTCTTATTCCAAATTATTTCGCACCAGAACACCAACATACTGAAACAAAGGCCGCAAATCAACAATAAAAATGCTGCATAAAGATGATTCAAATTCAACGTGGTACCAGCAGCAGCCTCATTTTCATATCGATACTTTTGTTTTGCAAATGATAAAAACAAACCAAAATCGTTCATCAGAAATAAAAATGTATTAAAGTATTTCTTGAAAGGTGAATTTCTGGCCAACAGATTCTAAGTAATTCTACCAGCACCGAAACCATCTTTCGTTAAATGGTAATATTTTGATTTGCTTTATTTGGTTTTACTTAATGATAGTAAATTTTCTTCCTACCAGTCAGTGACTAAATAGCATACTTGAGTTTCCTTTAAGTTCGAAATGAGAAATGCGATAACTTCAAAATTAAATTGAGTTATTTCTAATTTCTTAGCTATAAACTCTTGGCAATCATCTGGTACACATACTTTCAATCCGCTAGCAGCCAATTGGCCTACTGTGTTAACATCTTTGAAAAATGTAGGTATAGTCAAAGCTGTAATAACAGCACCTTGAAAAGTATTTTGGAATCTATTCGAGTAAACGTAGCTGCTTAATAATAAGAGTTTGAGTGCTCGTTTCAATTCCATTATTGAAAAAATTTGAAAGAAGTATAAAAAAAATAATTTAAAAATTATAATTAAAATCCAAACATAAATGTGAAAAATGTAAAATAAGCTTATTGATGGAGGCAAAACTGGCGCTTTAGGTACTAGGCCAATTATCAAAAATGGGTTAATTGAGTATGGTGCGTATATTGTGAATTCGATTTTTAAAAAAAAAATCGTTAAAACCTATGTCCACTTTTTTACTGGATATGTATTTTCTAATGTCAGTGTAGGTCATTGCATTTCCTTGAGGAATTACTAACTTTATGTCGGCATTGAAAAGTTTCAAAAATTCAGATTTTCGTCCTCTCGATTCAACTCAGGATACCGGCACTTAACATTCCACATTCCACAACCTATCCTCATTTTCCCTCTATCCAGAAAACTTAAGAGGATTGGATTTGATCTTTCTCACCATACTCGACAACAGAAGAAGGTTTATCAATCACAACGAGGTCCAATTTAGGTACAACTCTAGAGAGCATATCGGGAACGATGTGCTCTTTGCCTTTCCGGTGAAATCGTATTGTTGGAGTTGGACTTGCCATCTTGGCAAATGACCTGTAGGCTGTTGCATATTCTGCAACGACACTAGTGAGTAGTGATCCGTGATCACTGAAAATTTGACAAGGTCGAAATAAGGACGAAACTTTTGAAGGGACCACACAACGGCGAGACATTCTCTCTCTTTCGCTGAGAAATTCTGTTCCTGTTCTGTCAGACTTCGACTTATGTAACTAATTACACGCTCCGTACCATCAGCATGAGGTTGAACCAAAACCTAATACCATATCCAGAACAATCACACTGAACAACAAAATCCAAGGAATAATCTGGCGCCGGCGCCGCCAACACAGGCACACTAATCAAACACTCTTTAATACGACTCCTAAAAGCAGAGTCACAGTCTGGAGTCCAGTCAAACTTACGATTCTTCCTTAATAAACCAGTAATGGGAGCTATAACAGTCGAGAAATCTTTTATGAATCTACGGTACCACGAAAAAGTGCCTACAATCCCCCTAACCTTAGTAACACTAGTGGGAACAGGAACGTCCAACATGGCCCTGACCTTATCGGGGTCAACATGTAATCCTTGACTATCGACTTCATAACCAAGGTACTTTAGACTTGGTTTACAAAACTGACACTTCGCTCGACCCACAGTGAGATTAGCCTGACGCAGCCTACGAAATACCTCTTCCAGGACCTTCAAGTGCGTCTCAAAATCGGGCGTAACCACCACTATATCATCTAGATACACGGAAACATATGGCTCAAGATCAACTCCAAGGACATTATTAATGAGTCTTCGCCAAGTATCAGGGGCATTATGTAACCCAAATGGAAGTCTCTTAAATTGAAACAGTCCACGATTCGGGATTGTAAAAGCGGTGTAGGGACGAGAAGACTCTGCGACTGGTACCTGCCAATACGCCGACTTTATGTCCATAGTGGAACGAAACTTGAGGAAGCGTATAACTGTCCCGTTCACACACAGCATTAATCTTTCTGTAGTCCACACAAAGGCGAAACGAACCATCCTTCTTTTTAACCATAACAACTGCTTATGCCCATGGGCTTTTCGACGGCTCCACAACCCCAAGCTTTATCATCTCATCCAATTCCCTATCGATGTGTTGCTGCATTATAGGAGAAACTCGATACCAACGTTGCTTAATAGGCCTGGCAGTAATCAATAACGTGTTCCACCTGATCCGTGCAACCCAATTTATCGCCCATAAGCCTAAAACGGTCGTCCAACAATGCATTGAATCTACCCTCCTGGTCGTCCGTTAGAATGGTTCAGCTACTTCTAAAGAAGCAATTTCAAGCAGGTTCGAAAAACACCACTCACCACACCGTAGATCTGGCACAACAACCATAGCCTTCCAGAAAACCCCTGTAGTGGTGGGGTCAATATATGGGGAAAGACCCTATATCTAAATGATAATGTACAGGGTGGGCCAATTTGGACACTTTTAATAGGAACCGTCAATTTCTGAGCGAGATACAAAAAAATGATTCCTCCACTCTGCGGCTCAAATTTCATGAAATTTTGATTGGTGCAAACCGCATTTTGATATCTTCAACCGTTTAGTCGCTAGAGGGCGATTCTCGATTTTGAGCAATAATGTGAAACCTGCATAACTTTTTTCTTTATGAAAATAATTGATTTCCGTAGAAACTTTCTAGAAGCACTTTTTAAACCAGAATTCAGTGACGTTCTCAATGTTTTTCTAGTTGGCCCCAACTTCGAAATATTGACCAGAGTCCGGTTTTTTTCAATGGGACACTCTATAAGTATATTATTAGCTCATTGGAAAGATCTGTTTTTACTGATTTCAATGATATAAATAGGTTTATCTCGAACAGTTTTCGAGAAAAAAAATTATATCGGTTTTTGTCAAAAGAAACAATGTGTTAGAAAGAGACCTTCTTCATTTTCCTTACAGATATAAAGTCCTTTTCTAACACATTGCTTCTTATGACAAAAAACGATTTTTTTTTTCTCGAAAACCTATCGAACTTCTTATCATTAAAATCAGCAAAATCATAGCTTTTCAATGAGCTATTAAAATAAAGGGTGTCCTATTAGGAAAAATCAGACATTGGTAAATATCTCAAAATCGGCGCCAAATAGGAAAAAACTGAGAACGTCACTGAATTTTTCTTAAAAAAGTGCTTCCAGAAAGTTTTCATGGAAATCAATTATTTTCATAAACAAGAAAGTTATGAAAGTTTCATAATATTGCTCAAAATCGAGAATCGCCCTCTAGCGACTAAACGGTTGAAGATATCAAAATGAAATTTGAGCCTCAGAATGGGGGGCTCATTTTTCTGTATCTTGCTCAGCAATTGACGTTTCCTATTAAAAGTATCCAAATTGGCCCACCCTGTACAATATACTGTTGGAAAGCGCGTTTTCTCTTGATTATTATTCACTTATGATATAAGTTATTATCAAAATACAAACTCAAGTTATATAGGGAAATGTAGAATGACGTTCCAGAAATTAGGCGGCAATAATGATTAAGTCATCAACGCCGCTAGAGGGGCAGAAAAATTTGTGTGCTTTTTAGACTCATCTACCCATGTACTATCCGAAAGAACGCATCGGTTGCCAGACGGAAATATTCTGGTATAATTTTCAGCTTCCTCATCCCACTACTCCCATATGTATTGAAAAAAAAAAAAACAGAAAAAAACATGCAAGTCACAATATATATTTTGAAATATTGACTTATATGAATAAAACAGAAGCAAATGATTTTACTTAAGTTTTTTGAGATAAACATATTCAGCTTTAATGCAGCAAAAAGAGTTGCAGGTAGAGTAAAAACATTTGCTATGCTTTATCTATATGACTGACTATTTGTTAACTAAAATAACTAATAATATATTTTGCTTCTTCACTAAGATTTCATCAATATTTCTTATTCCAAATTATTTCGCACCAGAACACCAACATACTGAAGCAAAGGCCGCAAATCAGCAATAAAAATGCTCCATACAAATGTTCCAAATTCAATGTAGTACCAGCAGCTGCCTCATTTTTATATCGATACTCTTGTTCTGCAAATGGTAAAAACATACCAAAATCATTCATTAGAAATAAAAAAGTATTAAAGTATTTCTTGAAGGGTGAATTTCTGGCCAACAGATAAGTAATTCTTCCTGGACCTAAAGCATCTTTCGTCAAATGGTAATATTGTGAATAATATTTTCCTTCCCTGGTTTTGTTTAATAGTAGATTTTTCCCCCAGTAGTCCGATGTTAAATAGCTTGCTTGAGTTTCCTTCAAGGTCCAAATATAATATCCAATGACTTTATAGTTCATATCAGTTATGTTTAATTTCTCAGGCAAATACTCCCGCCAAGCTATTTCTCCATATACTTTCAATCCACTACAAGCCAATTCGTCCACATTGTTAATATCTCTAAAAAATTTAGGAGTGGTCAAAGCTGTGATAACAGCTCCTTGAAAAGTATTTTGAAAGATAATTGTGTAAACGGAGCTGCCTAATAGTATGAATTTGAGAGCACGTTTTAATTGAATCATTTGAAAAACGTAATTGAAATACAAGAACACTATTTTCGATATTATAATTAAAATCCAAACATAAATGTCGAAAATGAAGAATAAGGTTACTAATGGAGGTAATACTGGTGCTTTGGGTACTACTCCAACTAACAAAAATGGTTTTATAGAATATGAAGCGTAAATTCTGTACTCTGTTGTATAAAACCATTCGGAGAAACTTATATCAATTTTTTTGCTTAACAAATCGAGTTTGGTGTTATAATACGACATTCTTTCGTTTCCTTCTGGAATAACTAGCTCTATTCCAGCTTTAAAAAGTTTCAAAAATGGATTCATCAAGTTGCAAACTCTTCCTGCAATGCATTTTCCATTTTCATAAATAGCGTTCACTTTTGAAGAACGATCCATTGGAGTTCGGATTTTGTATCCTTCCATATCTATAATTTTGTTAGTATTTTGAGGAATTTTTGATAGCTTTTTGTTGAAAACATTGTAATAGATTTTCTGTAAATTTTTAGATTTGTTCACAAATATTAGAATAAAGTTTAAAATCCTATGATTTTCCCAAAGTAAGTTTAATTCTCTAGTTAGGTTGATCATATTGTTGGCTTCTAATAGCAAAACATGATATTTGGGATCACTATACCATACAGTGGGTTGATTTAGAAATCTATTTGTTAAGTCATGAATTTCTTGTATATTTTTCACAAATAAAATTGCGTGTTCGTATAAGGTATTATTTTTTGAAAAATGCCTTATTGGTGCATTTAATACTTGTACAGCCAATTTTTCGGTTATTTGCCAATTGTTTATTATATCTTCTGCTTGAGAGATGTTCGAATGTACTATAGCAATGCAATTTTTGTCATTCTCCAAAGTAAAATTTAGTTGCTTCAAATATTCTTCAAATTTAATATTTTCTTGTTCAACGTTTGGCAGATATTGTATCTTCAGTTGTACACATGGTATCAAAACTGTAACTAGTAACACCGTATGTATCAACATTTCTTGGATGACTGAGAATACAAAAATGTCTTATGACTTTCATGCAACTATAATTGATGCGCTTATAATAATAGATATGAAGATGTCATGTAATATGATTTATCTGAAATTAAATAGATATACAACTAAGTAGGTAGGTATATGTATTTTATATTATTTTAAAGTAATAATAATAATGCCTATTGTGATTTTCAAAACATCGCATCGATAATCCATATTATTAGAATTTGGAAGTTTACCGTATTGTCACGTTATCATAAATTTTCTTTTGATGGAGGAAAAAGTGTGTGCTTTTGAATGTTCTGTACTGATTGGATTCTTTTGAATTTATGTCAAAATTCACTACTGAAGAACAGAAATATCATTTTGGAGAATTAAAAATATTATGTTTTACCTGGGCATTGTAAATTTTCCGTGAGTCTATTTTCTCTATCTTTTTTTCATATGTTTAAGTAAACAACGATATACCTATGCCCTCCCTCATGTGTTGAAAAAAGAAAAGCAGAAAAAAAACATGCAAATCACAACATATATTTTGAAACACTATTTCTTAACCAAAACAACTAATAGCATATTTTGCATCTTCACTGAGATTTCATCGATATTTCTTATTCCAAATTATTTCGCACCAGAACACCAACGTACCGAAGCAAAGGCCGCAAATCAACAATAAAAATGCTCCATACAAATGTTCCAAATTCAATGTAGTACCAGAAGCAGCCTCATTTTTATGTCGATAATTTTGTTCTGCAAATGGTAAAAACAAACCAAAATCATTCATTAGGAACAAAAAAGTATTGAAGTATTTTTTGAAAGGTGAATTTCTGGCCAACAGATAAGTAATTCTTCCTGGACCCAAAGCATCTTTTGTCAAATGGTAATATTGTGAATAATATTTTCCTTCCCTGGTTTTGTTCAATAGTAGATTTTTCCCCCAATAGTCCGATGTTAAATAGCTTGCTTGAGTTTCCTTCAAGGTCCAAACATAATATCCAATGACTTTATAATTCATATCAGTTATGTTTAATTCCTCAGGCAGAGACTCTCGCCAAACTATTTCTCCATATACTTTTAATCCACTACGAGCCAATT
This sequence comes from Ceutorhynchus assimilis, assembly GCA_917834065.1. NCBI lineage: Eukaryota > Metazoa > Arthropoda > Insecta > Coleoptera > Curculionidae > Ceutorhynchus > Ceutorhynchus assimilis. The sequence continues at coordinate 35,277,682 of OU892280.1, forward strand.
CATCCACATTGTTAATATCTTTTAAAAATTTAGGAGTGGTCAAGGCTGTTATAACAGCTCCTTGAAAAGTATTTTGAAAGATAATTGTGTAAACGGAGCTGCCTAATAGTATGAATTTGAGAGCACGTTTTAATTGAATCATTTGAAAAACGTAATTGAAATACAAGAATATTATTTTCGATATTATAATCAAAATCCAAACATAAATGTCGAAAATGTAGAATAAGGTTACTAATGGAGGTAAAACTGGCGCTTTAGGTACTACTCCAACTAACAAAAATGGTTTTATAGAATATGAAGCGTAAGTTGTGTACTCTGTTGTATAAAACCATTCGGAGAAACTTATATCAATTTTGTTGCTTAACAAGTCGAGTTTGGTGTAATAATACGACATTCTTTCGTCTCCCGCTGGAATAATTAGCTCTATTCCAGCATTAAAAAGTTTCAAAAATGGATTCATCAAGTTGCAAACTCTTCCTGCTATACATTTTCCATTTTCATAAATAGCGTTCAATTTTGAAGTCCGATCCATTGGAATTCTGATTTTGTATCCTTTCATGTCTATGATTTTGTTAGTATTTTGAGGAATTCTTGATAGCTTTTCGTTGAAAACATTGTAATAGATTTTCTGTAAATTTTTAAATTCGTTTAAAAATATTAAAACAAAGTTTAAAATCCTATTTTTTTCCCAAAAGATGTTCAATTCTCTAGTTAGGTTGTTCATATTGTTAGTTTCTAATAGCAAAATATGATATTTGGGATCACTATACCAAACAGTTGGTTCATTTAGAAATGTATTTGCTAAACCATGAATTTCTTCTATATTTTTCACAAATAAAATTGCGTGATCGTACATTGTATTATCTTTCATGAAATGCCTAATTGGTGCATTCAATACTTGTATTGCCAATTTTTCGGTTATTTGCCAATTGTTGATTATATCTTCTGCTTGAGAGATGTTCGAATGTACCACAGCGATGCAATTTTCGGTATTTTTCAAAGTAAACTTTTGTTGCTTTAAATATTCTTCAAATTTAATATTTTCTTGTTCAATTACTGGTAGATATTGCATTTTCAGTTCTACATATTTTGTTAGAATTAATACTAGTAGCACAGTATGCAACATTTTTTGGACAACTAAATATTTCGATAATGTTTCATGATCTTATCATGTATTGATAGATACGGTTATAATGGTATAAAAATGTCATTTATCAGGTGTATGATTTATCTGAAGTAAAATACGTTAATATTGTCGTTTGAAGCAATAATAATGCTTATCATAAATGTCAAATCATCACATCCATAATTTATGTTGGGAATACCCTTTTTTTGATTATATCATATTATATTTACAATATCAAATATGTGCAATAAAGAATGAAACTTTGAGTTTCTCTTTTTACCAAATATTAATATTATCACCGGGAAGTAATAAATATTGCAAATATTTTCCCATAAAGACCCCAGAGTCAGACATTATATATTTAAAAGTATTATTCTTGAAAATATGCACATAAAAAGCTCGTATAACCGTTCGTATCTAGGTACCAAATGAATTTGCCATAGACCACCGCTTAGAAGACACCCCACGGTTACGGTTTCAAACATTTAATCCGCAATTTAACTTTGCGAGAATGTCATCTATATTTTCTTATATGTCCAATAAAACCAGAAACTGCTTATGATATATAAAAAAGGTTTATTGTGGAAATAATTCAATAATTTACAAGCTATGAATAGAAGATACTTACCTACTCAGGAGATAGGTATGCAGTGAGGATGAGGGAAGTTAAATCCTAACAGTAAGAAAAACCTAATTAAGTTTGCAATACAAAATAGTATGGTAAATACCGTTTTTCAGTCACGTCACTTTCGTTGTGTTTTTTAAAAATTATTTATTTTACAATTATGGCTAATTACTTATATCCAATAAAATAAAATGCAGCATGCATGCAAATACGAACTAGAAGAAAAAGTTTAGGTAATCTTCATTTTAATGAAAATATTCTTCTTATCAATATAATTCCATAAACTTACGCACTATACAGCAAAAGCTTCACAAAACGAATAATGCAAGAGTTCAAAGCTAATATGATAATATTTACAATACAGTTTAAATGTATGCCTCATAATAAAATAATTGATCACAGTGATCACAAACTAAAATTTTGTTTGCTAAGTATCCAAAGTAATTGAATTAGAAATTAATCGAAAATAAACCAACATATCGATCACTTGAATGATCGATATGCATTTCATTGCCGTTTACAATATAAATCATTTGCATTCGTAACGTCTGAAATGCATTTTTGCTTCTCTCATTTCACAAACGACTTCTGGGTAATATCCAATTATGAATTCAATACATCATGCCAGGATGCAGACCGTTTCCTCTTTGGAAGTACACATTCGGGTTGCTGCTCAGGGTCGGCTCTAGGGTCGTGTACAAGTTGCCGTCATCTGGTCTCAGATACAATCCACCTGAAAAAAAAAAAAAAAAATACTTTTAGTTTTATATATAGCGCTAATGACAATAGCAAAATACAAAAAAAAAGAGCCTTGAGAGGTTCAAAGACAGATATTTGTTACTGGAAAATACTGAGATGAATTTTCGCTTTTTTCAATTAAAACGATTGCTCTCTAAAATGACGAATTCTAGAGACATCGATTACCAACTATATTTAGTAAGAATGAGAGTCCCAGAACCCAAAGTCAATCAGCTGATCGGCTAAAAGAAGAAGAACCAGCTAATGTCAGTTTTCCTCGTGGTGATGCAGAACCCAAATATCTTCCCAACAAACCAATAGCAATATTAGTGAAAAGAGGATTAGAACAAAATTTTCTGCTCAGGAAGTTTGGCGTGTACATGACTTACAAAATCCAAAGGTCAATATACTGGGGACTAATGGCCGTTTACACTGACCATTTTAAGGGAAATTAAACGATAATTCACGCTTAAAGTGACATTTTTACATGTAAAAATGTCACCTTAAGCGTGGATTATTGTTAAACTCTTAAACTTAAAATGGTCGGAGCAAACGGCCATAAACCGCCTATTATGGTAAATCAGTAAAAGATGAATTAAAAAAAGCAACATGCATCAAAAAATCCGTAGTCGAAATACATATTCACTGAAGATAATCACAAAGTTGTCTTGAGTGGTGGTCTAATAATCGCTATAGCACAGGAAATGTGACATGTAACTTTAGATTCGTTGGTTGGGATGCGGAGTGAACAGGCTGAGTTGGGTGGCCCCAACACTACAGCAGACTAGACTTTGCTGCAGCCGTCGGCTTATTTTATTCTCCTGTTCGTCTGTTTAGTTAGTCAAAAGTTTTGTGACCTTGATTAGATTTAGGAGACTGTTCACAGTGTGGGTTTTGGTGGGTTTAGAGATAGGATCTTCTGGCCCTATCTGTCTGTAACTCTGTTTTGGTTCGGTTCTGGGATTGCGCAGAACTGCTTGTGCACAAAAAATATTGGAGGACTATTCTATTACTAGTTCTCAACCGATTCTGAACCAAAACAAGCAAAACAAGCCGCAAATCACAAAATACCAAAACACTTCCTCCTTCAGAGCAAGAACTGAGAGAATCGTGCTAGATCAGTTCCAGAATTGTTCTTATATGGTTCTAAATAATCCAAAACGCTGTCAAAACAGTTCGATTACGATTCGGAAAAAACAAAAACGCGTTTTTTAACATGCGCATGTGCAGAATAATTCCGAACTAGTTCTGAGTGAAACCATAACAAAGCTCGTATCTCCACCAGCATACTGGCTCACATTCGAAGACTATATGGGTGGCGGTTTTATCCTCCTTCACAAAGTCTGCATATGGGTTCTTCTTGGAAAATGCCCATTGTGTGAAGATCTCTTCAGTATTTTAGGTGATGGTTGTTGTACCATTAGCTTACTGTGCCTGAGCTTCGGAAGAGTTTGCCAGTGAGTTTGGTGTAGTCTTCACACCCAACCGGTGTGAAGTTGGTGGCAAAAGATAGTAGCCAAATTTTCCGAAGATACCCGAACGCCCAGTGGCGTCGGGTCATATTTTAATCGACAGAAATTGTATTTTACCTCACTTAACTTAGTTATATAAAATTCTACTACAGTTACATATCAGCGAAAAACAACCCATATTCTTAGGGAAATTATATCAAGGGGTATAGGAGAGGGATTTTTTTTAATGTTATTTTGTTTTTTGAAATATCTCGAAATCTGCTCGTTTCTACAGATTTATATTTGAACCACAGTTAACTTAGGTACTAATTCAATTTTAAAAAAATATTTCATCCCCAGCAACCCGGGACAAGGGGTGCAACTGGAGGTTGGAAGCATATTTTTTGAATTATTTTGAAATATCTCGAAATCTGCTCGTTTCTACAGATTTATATTTGAACCACAATTAACTTAGGTACTAATTCAATTTTAAAAAAATATTTCATCCCCAGCAACCCGGGACAAGGGGTGCTACTGAGGGTTGGAAGCATATTTTTTGAAATATCTCAAAATCTGCTCGTTTCTACAGATTTATATTTGAACCACAGTTAACTTAGGTACTAATTCAATTTTAAAAAAATATTTCATCCCCAGCAACCCGGGACAAGGGGTGCAACTGGAGGTTGGAAGCATATTTTTTGAATTATTTTGAAATATCTCGAAATCTGCTCGTTTCTACAGATTTATATTTGAACCACAGTTAACTTAGGTACTAATTCAATTTTAAAAAAATATTTCATTCCCAGCAACCCGGGACAAGGGGTGCTACTGAGGGTTGGAAGCATATTTTTTGAAATATCTCAAAATCTGCTCGTTTCTACAGATTTATATTTGAACCACAGTTAACTTAGGTACTAATTCAATTTTAAAAAAATATTTCATCCCCAGCAACCCGGGACAAGGGGTGCTACTGAGGGTTGGAAGCATATTTTTTGAATTATTTTGAAATATCTCGAAATCTGCTCGTTTCTACAGATTTATATTTGAACCACAGTTAACTTAGGTACTAATTCAATTTTAAAAAAATATTTCATCCCCAGCAACCCGGGACAAGGGGTGCAACTGGAGGTTGGAAGCATATTTTTTGAATTATTTTGAAATATCTCGAAATCTGCTCGTTTCTACAGATTTATATTTGAACCACAGTTAACTTAGGTACTAATTCAATTTTAAAAAAATATTTCATCCCCAGCAACCCGGAACAAGGGGTGCAACTGGAGGTTGGAAGCATATTTTTTGAATTATTTTGAAATACTTCAAAATCTGCTGGTTTCTACAGATTTATATTTGAACCACGGTTAACTTAGGTACTAATTCAATTTTAAAAAAATATTTCATCCCCAGCAACCCGGGGCAAGGGGTGCAACTGGAGGTTGGAAGCATATTTTTTGAATTATTTTGAAATATCTCGAAATCTGCTCGTTTCTACAGATTTATATTTGAACCACAGTTAACTTAGGTACTAATTCAATTTTAAAAAAATATTTCATTCCCAGCAACCCGGGACAAGGGGTGCTACTGAGGGTTGGAAGCATATTTTTTGAAATATCTCAAAATCTGCTCGTTTCTACAGATTTATATTTGAACCACAGTTAACTTAGGTACTAATTCAATTTTAAAAAAATATTTCATCCCCAGCAACCCGGGACAAGGGGTGCAACTGGAGGTTGGAAGCATATTTTTTGAATTATTTTGAAATATCTCGAAATCTGCTCGTTTCTACAGATTTATATTTGAACCACAGTTAACTTAGGTACTAATTCAATTTTAAAAAAATATTTCATCCCCAGCAACCCGGGACAAGGGGTGCAACTGGAGGTTGGAAGCATATTTTTTGAATTATTTTGAAATATCTCGAAATCTGCTCGTTTCTACAGATTTATATTTGAACCACAGTTAACTTAGGTACTAATTCAATTTTAAAAAAATATTTCATTCCCAGCAACCCGGGACAAGGGGTGCTACTGAGGGTTGGAAGCATATTTTTTGAAATATCTCAAAATCTGCTCGTTTCTACAGATTTATATTTGAACCACAGTTAACTTAGGTACTAATTCAATTTTAAAAAAATATTTCATCCCCAGCAACCCGGGACAAGGGGTGCTACTGAGGGTTGGAAGCATATTTTTTGAATTATTTTGAAATATCTCGAAATCTGCTCGTTTCTACAGATTTATATTTGAACCACAGTTAACTTAGGTACTAATTCAATTTTAAAAAAATATTTCATCCCCAGCAACCCGGGACAAGGGGTGCAACTGGAGGTTGGAAGCATATTTTTTGAATTATTTTGAAATATCTCGAAATCTGCTCGTTTCTACAGATTTATATTTGAACCACAGTTAACTTAGGTACTAATTCAATTTTAAAAAAATATTTCATCCCCAGCAACCCGGAACAAGGGGTGCAACTGGAGGTTGGAAGCATATTTTTTGAATTATTTTGAAATACTTCAAAATCTGCTGGTTTCTACAGATTTATATTTGAACCACAGTTAACTTAGGTACTAATTCAATTTTAAAAAAATATTTCATCCCCAGCAACCCGGGGCAAGGGGTGCAACTGGAGGTTGGAAGCATATTTTTTGAATTATTTTGAAATATCTCGAAATCTGCTCGTTTCTACAGATTTATATTTGAACCACAGTTAACTTAGGTACTAATTCAATTTTAAAAAAATATTTCATTCCCAGCAACCCGGGACAAGGGGTGCTACTGAGGGTTGGAAGCATATTTTTTGAAATATCTCAAAATCTGCTCGTTTCTACAGATTTATATTTGAACCACAGTTAACTTAGGTACTAATTCAATTTTAAAAAAATATTTCATCCCCAGCAACCCGGGGCAAGGGGTGCAACTGGAGGTTGGAAGCATATTTTTTGAATTATTTTGAAATATCTCGAAATCTGCTCGTTTCTACAGATTTATATTTGAACCACAGTTAACTTAGGTACTAATTCAATTTTAAAAAAATATTTCATCCCCAGCAACCCGGGGCAAGGGGTGCAACTGGAGGTTGGAAGCATATTTTTTGAATTATTTTGAAATATCTCGAAATCTGCTCGTTTCTACAGATTTATATTTGAACCACAGTTAACTTAGGTACTTATTCAATTTTAAAAAAATATTTCATCCCCAGCAACCCGGGGCAAGGGGTGTAACTGGAAGTTGGAAGCATATTTTTTGAATTATTTTGAAATATCTCGAAATCTGCTCGTTTCTACAGATTTATATTTGAACCACGGTTAATTTAGGTGAAGTTATTATAAAGGAAAGAGCAGAAATAATATATTGCTTCAGAAAATATTGTTAACATTTTGTGTTTCTTTGAGTTAAAGAATGTCACTTCTTTAAATACGTTCAATTTAGAAGGTAAATGACGATTGACGAAATCGCGGTGAATTCAGCCTAGCACAGGACACAATTATTGGAAAATTAGAATAATTCAATTAGGTACCTACCTTCAAATTGGAAAAAATAAATCTAATGTAACAAGGAACTAACAGAAACACATAGGCACATCGCACCTCTGTACTAGCATGGCAAAAAGCAACCAGTCTAGACTAGTCCATCTAGACTAGAGGCATAGATACCAATAAAAAATATGTGAGACTTTCCGGTAATAATACGATGGCTTAATAATTTAGAGGGAAATTTAAAGAGGATTTTGATGGTTTTCAATTTAAAAGTTTTCCGATTCTGACTCTTTCAGCAATTCGATCTAAAATTTTAAGCTTAAAACTGTCAAATTCTTGAAAAATGTGAAGCAATCGAAAATCAAAACACGCTCCAATTATTATTTTGTTTTTTTTATATTTGTAAAAAAGCGATTTCATCCTCTAGTGAGTCTAGTGCACATCTTATCCCGGGTTGCTGAGGGTAAGACATTTTTCAAAAATTGAATTAGTACTTAAGTTAACCGTGGTTCAAATATAAATCTGTAGAAACGAGCAGATTTCGAGATATTTCAAAATAATTCAAAAAATATGCTTCCAACCTCGAGTTGCACCCCTTGTCCTGGGTTGCTGGGAATGAAATATTTTTTTAAAAATTGAATTAGTACCTAAGTTAACTGTGGTTCAAATATAAATCTGTAGAAACGAGCAGATTTTGAGATATTTCAAAAAATATGCTTCCAACCCTCAGTAGCACCCCTTGTCCCGGGTTGCTGGGGATGAAATATTTTTTTAAAATTGAATTAGAACCTAAGTTAACTGTGGTTCAAATATAAATCTGTAGAAACGAGCATATTTCGAGATATTTCATAATAATTCAAAAAATATGCTTCCAACCTCCAGTTGCACCCCTTGTCCCGGGTTGCTGGGGATGAAATATTTTTTTAAAATTGAATAAGTACCTAAGTTAACTGTGGTTCAAATATAAATCTGTAGAAACGAGCAGATTTTGAGATATTTCAAAAAATATGCTTCCAACCCTCAGTAGCACCCCTTGTCCCGGGTTGCTGGGGATGAAATATTTTTTTAAAATTGAATTAGTACCTAAGTTAACTGTGGTTCAAATATAAATCTATAGAAACGAGCAGATTTCGAGATATTTCAAAATAATTCAAAAAATATGCTTCCAACCTCCAGTTGCACCCCTTGTCCCGGGTTGCTGGGGATGAAATATTTTTTTAAAATTGAATTAGAACCTAAGTTAACTGTGGTTCAAATATAAATCTGTAGAAACGAGCATATTTCGAGATATTTCAAAATAATTCAAAAAATATGCTTCCAACCTCCAGTTGCACCCCTTGCCCCGGGTTGCTGGGGATGAAATATTTTTTTAAAATTGAATTAGTACCTAAGTTAACTGTGGTTCAAATATAAATCTGTAGAAACGAGCAGATTTCGAGATATTTCAAAATAATTCAAAAAATATGCTTCCAACCTCCAGTTGCACCCCTTGCCCCGGGTTGCTGGGGATGAAATATTTTTTTAAAATTGAATTAGTACCTAAGTTAACTGTGGTTCAAATATAAATCTGTAGAAACGAGCAGATTTTGAGATATTTCAAAAAATATGCTTCCAACCCTCAGTAGCACCCCTTGTCCCGGGTTGCTGGGGATGAAATATTTTTTTAAAATTGAATTAGTACCTAAGTTAACTGTGGTTCAAATATAAATCTGTAGAAACGAGCAGATTTCGAGATATTTCAAAATAATTCAAAAAATATGCTTCCAACCTCCAGTTGCACCCCTTGCCCCGGGTTGCTGGGGATGAAATATTTTTTTAAAATTGAATAAGTACCTAAGTTAACTGTGGTTCAAATATAAATCTGTAGAAACGAGCAGATTTTGAGATATTTCAAAAAATATGCTTCCAACCCTCAGTAGCACCCCTTGTCCCGGGTTGCTGGGGATGAAATATTTTTTTAAAATTGAATTAGAACCTAAGTTAACTGTGGTTCAAATATAAATCTGTAGAAACGAGCATATTTCGAGATATTTCAAAATAATTCAAAAAATATGCTTCCAACCTCCAGTTGCACCCCTTGTCCCGGGTTGCTAAGGATGAAATATTTTTTTAAAATTGAATAAGTACCTAAGTTAACTGTGGTTCAAATATAAATCTGTAGAAACGAGCAGATTTTGAGATATTTCAAAAAATATGCTTCCAACCCTCAGTAGCACCCCTTGTCCCGGGTTGCTGGGGATGAAATATTTTTTTAAAATTGAATTAGTACCTAAGTTAACTGTGGTTCAAATATAAATCTGTAGAAACGAGCAGATTTCGAGATATTTCAAAATAATTCAAAAAATAAGCTTCCAACCTCCAGTTGCACCCCTTGTCCCGGGTTGCTGGGGATGAAATATTTTTTTAAAATTGAATTAGTACCTAAGTTAACTGTGGTTCAAATATAAATCTGTAGAAACGAGCAGATTTTGAGATATTTCAAAATAATTCAAAAATTATGCTTCCAACTTCCAGTTGCACCCCTTGTCCCGGGTTGCTGGGGATGAAATATTTTTTTAAAATTGAATTAGTACCTAAGTTAACTGTGGTTCAAATATAAATCTGTAGAAACGAGCAGATTTCGAGATATTTCAAAATAATTCAAAAAATATGCTTCCAACCCTCAGTAGCACCCCTTGTCCCGGGTTGCTGGGGATGAAATATTTTTTTAAAATTGAATTAGTACCTAAGTTAACTGTGGTTCAAATATAAATCTGTAGAAACGAGCATATTTCGAGATATTTCATAATAATTCAAAAAATATGCTTCCAACCTCCAGTTGCACCCCTTGTCCCGGGTTGCTAAGGATGAAATATTTTTTTAAAATTGAATAAGTACCTAAGTTAACTGTGGTTCAAATATAAATCTGTAGAAACGAGCAGATTTTGAGATATTTCAAAAAATATGCTTCCAACCCTCAGTAGCACCCCTTGTCCCGGGTTGCTGGGGATGAAATATTTTTTTAAAATTGAATTAGTACCTAAGTTAACTGTGGTTCAAATATAAATCTGTAGAAACGAGCAGATTTCGAGATATTTCAAAATAATTCAAAAATTATGCTTCCAACTTCCAGTTGCACCCCTTGTCCCGGGTTGCTGGGGATGAAATATTTTTTTAAAATTGAATTAGTACCTAAGTTAACTGTGGTTCAAATATAAATCTGTAGAAACGAGCAGATTTCGAGATATTTCAAAATAATTCAAAAAATATGCTTCCAACCTCCAGTTGCACCCCTTGTCCCGGGTTGCTAAGGATGAAATATTTTTTTAAAATTGAATTAGTACCTAAGTTAACTGTGGTTCAAATATAAATCTGTAGAAACGAGCAGATTTTGAGATATTTCAAAAAATATGCTTCCAACCCTCAGTAGCACCCCTTGTCCCGGGTTGCTGGGGATGAAATATTTTTTTAAAATTGAATTAGTTCCTAAGTTAACTGTGGTTCAAATATAAATCTGTAGAAACGAGCAGATTTCGAGATATTTCAAAATAATTCAAAAAATATGCTTCCAACCTCCAGTTGCACCCCTTGCCCCGGGTTGCTGGGGATGAAATATTTTTTTAAAATTGAATTAGTACCTAAGTTAACTGTGGTTCAAATATAAATCTGTAGAAACGAGCAGATTTCGAGATATTTCAAAATAATTCAAAAAATATGCTTCCAACCTCCAGTTGCACCCCTTGCCCCGGGTTGCTGGGGATGAAATATTTTTTTAAAATTGAATTAGTACCTAAGTTAACTGTGGTTCAAATATAAATCTGTAGAAACGAGCAGATTTCGAGATATTTCAAAATAATTCAAAAAATATGCTTCCAACCCTCAGTAGCACCCCTTGTCCCGGGTTGCTGGGGATGAAATATTTTTTTAAAATTGAATTAGTACCTAAGTTAACTGTGGTTCAAATATAAATCTGTAGAAACGAGCAGATTTTGAGATATTTCAAAAAATATGCTTCCAACCCTCAGTAGCACCCCTTGTCCCGGGTTGCTGGGAATGAAATATTTTTTTAAAATTGAATTAGTACCTAAGTTAACTGTGGTTCAAATATAAATCTGTAGAAACGAGCAGATTTCGAGATATTTCAAAATAATTCAAAAAATATGCTTCCAACCTCCAGTTGCACCCCTTGTCCCGGGTTGCTGGGGATGAAATATTTTTTTAAAATTGAATTAGTACCTAAGTTAACTGTGGTTCAAATATAAATCTGTAGAAACGAGCAGATTTTGAGATATTTCAAAAAATATGCTTCCAACCCTCAGTAGCACCCCTTGTCCCGGGTTGCTGGGGATGAAATATTTTTTTAAAATTGAATTAGTACCTAAGTTAATTGTGGTTCAAATATAAATCTGTAGAAACGAGCAGATTTCGAGATATTTCAAAATAATTCAAAAAATATGCTTCCAACCTCCAGTTGCACCCCTTGTCCCGGGTTGCTGGGGATGAAATATTTTTTTAAAATTGAATTAGTACCTAAGTTAACTGTGGTTCAAATATAAATCTGTAGAAACGAGCAGATTTCGAGATATTTCAAAAAACAAAATAACATTAAAAAAAATCCCTCTCCTATACCCCTTGATATAATTTCCCTAAGAATATGGGTTGTTTTTCGCTGATATGTAACTGTAGTAGAATTTTATATAACTAAGTTAAGTGAGGTAAAATACAATTTCTGTCGATTAAAATATGACCCGACGCCACTGGGCGTTCGGGTATCTTCGGAAAATTTGGCTACTATCTTTTGCCACCAACTTCACACCGGTTCACACCCACTGGTTTATTTTTGATCTTATCAGAGATTTTGTGGTGCCAATTGCCGGTCCCGGACCAGTATAACTGGTTGCTGATCATTCTCGTACCTTCCAGAGCATCTGCTTTTTCATTTCTTTCAATTCCTTTACGCCCTGGCGCCCATTTAAGGGTTACCTTGTTGGCTATTCTTATGTTTTTGAGGTTTACCAAGCATTCCCAGACAAGTTTGTATTCTATTCCGCAACTGTTGAGTGTTTTAATCGACGCTTGACTGTCTGAGCAAATAAGGATGTTTTTACCTGTGTATAACCTCCTTAGGTTTTCTGTTAGACAGGAGTCGACGGCATAGGTATTCTCCCAGAGGTTGACTGATGTCGCATCTGGGAGTTTGTCTATATATTCCAGCGCTGGTTCTAGTTCCTGTTTTGAAGCCGTCAGTAAACCAGACAATTTCTTCTTTAGGTGTTATCCCGATGATTCCTACTGGATCAAGGGAGGAGGGATTTCTTCGGCATCGTATAGTCACTTTCCATGGTTAAAATTGGGTTTGTGATGATTATTTTGGTGATTGCCGCATGTTCATTTGGTTTTGAGCTGCTGTTTTCCTTCAGCTGCAGATGATATGCCCCGATTCTAGCCTCTGCTTTGACGATGTCAATTGGTGGGAGGTTTAGGATCGTTTCCACTTTAGGCCACCATGCAAATGCATCATCTGTTATTATTGGTCTTACAACCGTAGTGTATATTCAGTGTACAACTGACGGTTTTACTCCCCAGGTTTTCCCAATCGCTTTTTTTAGTGACATCAAAGTCATCTTGCTTTTGGTGGTTATCTTTTGAATGTGTTGGTTCTATGTCAGCTTTAAATTATCTAGGATGACGCCCACAGAAATTTAGCTTTCCTACCAAAGTTTTTGGAATAGACTGGGGGTAATAAGCCCTCCAGATTTCTTTTTCTAATAATAATAATAATAATAATAATAATAATAGTTTATTAATCTCAAAAAAATAGTAGCAATGTAACAGTAAAAAATAAACATTGAAGAGATTATAAACAAAAATCGCAGAAGCACAACAAGTTTGTGCTTGTAAGGGATATCACTATGCTTATACATGTACACAAAATATGCACGCATAAGTACCTACATATCTACATATTACACACACACTAAATATACATTCACATATTATACAATTCTATTTTTTTTTTGTTTTTTTTTTGTTTGTTTGAAATTGAAATATGATTAAATGATTTTTTTTTCATTTATTTATTTATTTATTCATTTGTCAATACCGGGAAAATAGGTCATATTTGGGTGATTAGTCTTTAGCCAGGTATAATGTGTCTTGTCCGTGAGTTTTTATTTTTTTTTTTAGAATCGAGTTGAGAAATCTAGTTTACATATCTATAATGCATAGTATTTTAACAAAGTTAATGCAGCAAATCATGAAAAACCTTTCTTTCTGTTTCCTGGATCCAGATTTTCGCATTCTTTTTGAATTTTTTTAGTTTAATTTGTTCTTTTAATCCAGCTGGTAGCAGATTATACGCTTTTGCAGCAATATAATGAAAATGCCTTTGTCCTATGGATTTTTGGTTTTACGTTCAGTTGGAAAGAATTTATTTTTATCATAAATTATTTTTAAAACCCACTTCTGAACGACTTCTAGACTTGAAATATGACACTCTCTGACACCTCCCCATTCAACAATCTCATAAGAAAGAAGTGACTGAGCCAACGAAAAGTAAAGGATTTTTAGATGTTTTCTATCTAAGAAGTCTTTAAGACATTTAAACCGCGGTATTAAGCTACGTATCTTTTTGTAGTTTCATTGACATGTAAGTTCCATTTTAGATGTTTATCGAGGGATATAGATAGTCGGGCTTACATTAAGAGGTCCTAGGTTTAGTTGGCCACTAGTGTAAGATGAGAATGCAAGGTATTTTGTTTTTTGTTACATTTAGAGACAGCTTGTTTCTACTAAAACAATTTGATATTTCTAGAAAATCTTGTTGTATTTCCTGCTTCAGGATATACCAGGATTCTCCAGAGTAAAATCGCGGTGTCATCAGCATAACTCACGATCCTGCCCCATGTGTCCATTCTCAGGAGCCCATTAACATACAAAAAGAACAATAGAGGTCCAAGAACTATTCCTTGAGGGACTCCACAAGTTATTGGGCGGTATGTGCTGGAAACTTCATTCAAACAGACACCCTGTTTCCTGTCTGTCAAATACCTCGCTATTAGGTTATGAACGATACCTCTGACACCACAGGCTTCCAACTTTTCTAACAGAATTTTATGTTCTACGATTACAAATGCTTTCGAGAGATCAACGAAGACGCACATGGATGGACTATTTTTATCAAGAGCTTCATATACGTTTGACGTTAACTCACGGATGGCATCCCCTGTTGATTTTTTTTCTCTAAAACCATATTGTCTCTCTGAAAGCACCCCAAATCTAGTTAAAAAACTAACCAGTCTAGCTTTTATTATTTTTTCCATGATCTTTGATAGGTTAGAGATGAGCGAAATTGGTCTATAATTGTTTAGATCCTCCGATGTTCCACCCTTGTGCAATGGCGTTACTAAACCAACCTTTAAAATATCTGGAAAAACCCCGCGGGCATAACAAAGATCAATAATATAAACTAAAGGCTCCAATATTTCATTTGAAATTTCCTGTAATGTTTCTGACACTATTTTATCAATTCCTGGTGTTTTTCCCTTTTTTAGCTTGAGTATTGTAGCCCTAACTTCCAAGAGGGTTGTTAAATGAAGGAACATGGAGTTTTGAAAGGAAACAAAAAACATGGAGTTGTTATTATATGTTATGTTTTCATGGTATGAACTGAGTGAGTTATCAATTTTTTCCGATAATTTTTTTCCAATTTCGCTAAAATATTTGTTAAATTGTTCTGCAATTCCTTTATTGTCGCATATCTCTGTCCCAGAATCCAATTTGATTTTTTTAATATCTTATTTTTCCGAGTTTTTTGTCCTTATTGCAGATTTTTTTAACACACTCCCACAGGATTTTACTGTTGTTATTAGTTTTACCTATTTGCATTTGCATATATTTCTTTTTTGCTTGTTTTGTTAATCAATTTACCGTTATATTGTAGCTTTTGTAGTTCAGTGCTCTTAATAGTTCTTTATTTACGAATGACATATAATGCAAGTATTATATTTGTGATTTTGGCAGCATAATGCCATGTATTATTCTCGCAGGGATTAATGGTCATTAATCCCGCTTGCACACCAATCACAAAATTTCTCAAATTAAATAAGTATCTAGTACTACCATGGAAACAATATACCTGAACAAACTCAAAAGTGTCAGTGTCAAACGCGTAGTGCTTGTGTATTTGCTCAGATTAACACATGAAATAGATAGGTTTATTATGATTAAAAGATGCCCCAAACATTGACTCCCATTCTAAGATCACTTGCGGACACTTACTGCAGATGTGCCATATTTATAAATTGTCCTAAGTTGCAGGGAAAATGGAATTGGAAATTGGGAAAAATCTATCGCAAATATAAAAATCCAGATAGATATATGTATATACACTTATAACATAAAATATCGCGGTGCTTTCCAAAATTGAATGGGAATAATTATTATATAAAATAATAATCTATTATCATAATAAAATTTGAATAAGATTTTGTGCTAGCTGAAAATGGCAACACTGCCTAAAACCTGGGAACCTGGTTGTATTCGTCTAGGAACGCCCACCTGAATCGTTTCATCTTTGTTAAGATAACCAGATAAAGAAGGATGCAAATATTGCCGGAGCAAGCCCGACCATTATCGCGAATGCGCTGTAGTATTCATAGTAAGAAATGTCAAATGGGTTTTGTTTGTGATTGGCCCGCATTGTCCGCAATCTTATCCCTACTTCATGTAGTTCATTCATTAATCCACTATTGTCGTTTAGGATTGTTGGCCGCAGAAACCAAACGATTTTATGAATGACTTGCCCTCTCTATTTATGTAGTATTACTCTGAGTGTATTTGTATTAAGACGGATGAACAACGAGCGTTTTTGGAAAGAAAATTTCAAATAAATTAATTTGTCGTAAATAAAGTAATACAGTACTACTCGCAATAATGGCTATTATTCCCTCGGAATGTTACTCCCTCGCCGCTAACGCGGCTCAGTTCGTAAATATTCCTCGGGAATAATAGCTATCATTATTGACTCGTGGTATAATCTACTATTATTTATCCATCCTTGTTTGCCACTTTTCCTATTACCTACTTTTCTTTACTGTGTCGGTGTTTTTATTATTGTAATTTGTTAATATATTTATAAAATTGTTTGTTGCGTAGTTTGGATCGTCTGTTCTATACACGGGGTCCCAGCTTTCTCTATTGAGTTCTTGTCTATTTTTGTTATTAAAAGTTATTAAAATTTGTGTATTTTTTTGTTCGTTGATTATTTGATATTACTCGTTTTTGTTGAGTTGTTATAGCTAATGCTATTATATAATGATCTGTTAGTTTATGTTTAATTAAGTAAGATTTGGGCTCTTTTGTTGTATTCTGTTGATTTAGTTTTACTAAAAAATGATCAAGGCAAGTTCGTGAATCCGGCCGGGTCACCTTGTTGATAAATGATGTAGGTATAATTAAAGTAGGTTAAGATTTTTTTATACTCTTCATCGTGAGTAGATATGGATAAAATATCCATATTCATAGAGTAAAAGTCAAACGAGAAGAAGCCATTGACGTCAGCGCTGACAAAGAAGGCATTTCCTTGTCTCGGGGTCCCCCCATTTAAAGTGAGACAAACGATAGCGCGTGTGGCTTCTTCTCGTTTGATTTTTACTCTATCACCTGTTATATGATTTTTTGCATGAGTTTTAGTTTGTAAGTAATTGAATAGGTTAGCATTAAATTCTTCTTTCGAAATACTTGGGGATTTATTTATGCCACTCACTAGACTGCTGTTTTTTAGCTGATTAAAAATTTCAACTTCTATAATTTTAATCTGGCCAATATATGAAAAACTATAATTGAATTGTAAAGATTTTTCTATAAAGGCAATTACACCATCGCACCTATTTAGCTGTGCTTATTCATTGTAAATGAATTCATAATCATCAAGTATAAAAAGTCTCTCATCGATAACAAAATGGGTCTCTGTCAAAAGAATCAGATCAAGATCAGCTTTCGCCTGTTCCAGAAAACATACAAATTTGTCATAATTGGTGGTTATGCCTCTAATGTTGAGTTGTAGAATATTTATATCAAAAAGAAATTATTACACTCCATTGAAATTGGCCTTATTCTTCCTTGCTCCTGCTTTCCTACTCTATAGAAGTTCCCTAAATCTGAAAATTGAAATTTTTTTCCTTTACTCTGTAAAATCTGTATAAAGTTTTGTAAATCTTCCAATATATCCTCTTTTCTTTGATATTATAAAAAACAAGATTGTATTTTTTCGTAGTTTTTTCCACCTTCTCTAACTGTTCCTTAAGCTGTTTTTTCTCTAATTTAAGATCTTGGTTTTCCTTTTTTAAAGAAGCAAGTTGATCCGAGATATCCTTTTTGATAGTTTGAAGTTCGTTTTTTAGATCTTTTTGATTTTGACAAATTTGCCCACTAAGTTCTTTGATGGACTGCAAAATTAGGTCGGAATTTGATACTCCACCGATTACTAGTAAATAGATCAGTTCGTTTATGGTAATCCTTATTCAGTGGGCACTCGAATTTAGGTTCCAACAGCAACAACAACAACAACAAAAAGCTACTGATAAGGATATTAATTCTCGCATTCCGACCCAGTTTGATTAGTTTAATTGAAACATCTAATATCTATTCTTCTATGTTCTAGTTAATTTTTATTTGAACGTACGTGTCCTTAGATGATCAATAGATCTCCCAAATTTAAAATTTTGTTTTCCACTTTTTCACTGTTTATATTTGAGAATTTGTGGCAGCGAAGTTTTAAATCGCCTACACCTTAAAGCGTACCGCACTCTCTAGTGAAAGGAATGAGTTTTGTTTTGGAGGGGTTTACGCGAAGTTGATTCCTTGAGCATCATTCCTCAATGATTTCTAAGGCGTCCTGCATGAGGTTTGATAGCATCCTGGTAAATCCTCTCCTAGTGATAATGACTATGTCATCCGCGTAGCCTAGGCTGAATAGCTTTGATCGTTGAGATTCCTCAGAAGCTCATCCAGGACCAGATTCCACAAGAGTGGTGAGAGTACTTCGCCCTGGGGGCATCCTTTTGTCGCGGTTACTTTAGAGGTTTCAGCATTAGTCGAGTTTATAGTCCTGAGTTTTAGCATGCGGATTTGATCCATCTGCATGTGAACTTTGGGTTACTTATTTGCCAAAGATCAAATGTTGCAAGGAAACATCCAGGATCTGCTACAATCATTGAAGATCTCAACAGCAAATCTCCAGCCTGAAAGGCCAACATTAGCAATGGGAACGGAGATAAGTTGATGGAGTACACAGGATCAAGAATAACGCTCCTGGGGAAGGTACTTCGGGACCATTGGGACACAAGAAGAAAGAACCCAAAATCTACTGACATCGAGGAAGAAGAAATTTGATGGTCGAGAGACGATTACGATCAATTAGTATGAAGTGTTCTGAAGTAATACAAAATGATTTATTTATATTTCAAATTATTAGATAGATAGGTATTTGGTATTCCCCAAATTGAATGATTATATTTCTGTTTTTTTTAAACTAGACTACTAACCTTTATAATTGATTAACTTTATCATTCACAATTGAATTGAGCATTCACTTAAAAAAGATTTATAATTTTTTGAAATTATTTCCTCCAAGACCCAACATGTGTTCAGGTTCCACTATGATTCTAAATTTAGTTGTTAAAGACATTATTATAGAAAACGGTGTTAAGAGGCGTGTGTTGGGTGTTAAACTGCTCACGATATATTTGTAGCCTTTTATGGAGCTACAGAAATTGTGCAATCGTGCCTTTTGATATACAGTTAAGGTTAAATTTTATGTAGTATGTCGGTTTAGGTCCGGCCATATGGGCGAAAACTGGATAGGAATTTTTTTGCTCGCGCTAATTAGTTGGCCATGTTCGAATCGTACTTCACACCCAACACAAAAACCTGTCTTACAATAAACTTTAACTACTTTTTACTCAATGTGGCTCGTAACTAACGCTATAAAAGTCTAGCACGATAATTTTCCAATAAAATAAATTTTGTTCTGGCCAAGAGTTTACTATCAAAGAAACCATGAAATGAAAGTCTAATTTTTAAAAGCCCGACTTTTTCTACTTCTAGTTTTGAAATTACTTGTAAGTGTGGCAATAGAACACACGAGAAGTTGATCGGCAAAGCATTTTTTTTTCCATTCAGGTAGGTACTTATGTGAAGAAAAAATTTTCTTATACGAGAAAGACTCGGATGAACACCGTTTAAGAACTCAGAACTAATAGGTACAATGGAGACCATATGCTGGCTGCAATTCAAGAGGCATTTCATCTCGATCCAGAATATTTTATTCCTTTAGCACATTGCAATAAAAAATGTTCAAATCCTCCAAGTCTAAGAACGAATTAATATTACTATCTATGTATCTATTCAGCCTTCTTCAGTCCATTTTTGGACGTAGGCCTCGCCCAGTCCTCTCCATTCCTCTCTGTCTGTTGCCATGTTCATCCACCTGGTTCCAGCGTGTTTCTTCAGGTCATCTGCCTACCTCATCTGGGGTCCTCCTCTACTTCTTTTATTTTCCCAAGGTCTACAGCTTAAGATACATTTATTCCATCGGTCGTATTTTTGTCTGATATTGTGACCTGCGAATTTCCATTTTAGTTTTGCTACCTCCTTTCTAACGTCTCTTAGTCTCGTTTTATTTCTTATCCACTCGTTCCTCTTTTTATCTATCAGTTTCACATGTAACATTTGTCTTTCCATTGATCTTTGTGCTTTTATTATTTTATCCATGTTTGACTTTGTAAGTGTCCATGTTTGGGATCCATAAGTGAGAACGGGAAGTATACATTGATTAAAAACTTTGGTTTTGAGGTATTGTGGATATTTCCTATTTTTCAAGTTGTAGATCAATTTGCCGAATGCTGCCCAAGCTAATCTAACTCGTTTCTTGATTTCTGGTGTTTGGTTTTCTTTGTTGAGTTTAATAATCTGTCCTAGATACATATATTCGTTGACTTGATCTATTTCTTCCTGTCCTATTCTGATTGTGATGTCATCGTCTGTGTTCGTTATTGTTCTAGTTTTAGCGTAGTTCATATTGAGACCTATGTTTTTAGCTGCTGTGTCAAGTTCTTCTAGCATTTCCGTCAGTTCTTCTTTCTTATCAGTTATTAGGGCGATATCATCCGCATATCTTAAGTTGCTCAAGTGTTGTCCGCATATTTTTATACCTTTTTCTTCCCAGTCTAGTTTTTTAAAAACATCTTCCAGGGCCTGGTTGAAAAGTGTGGGTGATATTGTGTCACCCTGTCTGACACCTCTTCTTATGGGTATTGGTTTTGTTCCCTCATGGATTTTAATAGTTGTTGTTGCTTCGCTATATATGTTGGTTATTAGGTCTGTGTATCTGTAGTCTATTCTGCTATTAATTAATGAGCTCTTCACTGCCCAGTGTTCAACACTATCAAAAGCCTTTTCGAAGTCGATAAATGCAATATATAGTGGGATGTGATATTCGTTGGCTCGTTCTATTAGGATTTTCATAGTTAATAGGTGGTCGCTTGTACTGAAACCCTTTCTGAAGCCGGCCTGCTCTTTCGATCGATAACCATCGAATTTTATTGTTAGCCTGGTGGTGAGAATTTTTGTGAAGAGCTTATAAATTACATTAAGGAGTGTTATAGGTCGATAGTTTTTCAAGTCTGTTCGATCACCTTTCTTCACAGTACTTCGAGCATTCATACTGAACGGTTGTGCTTTCGTTCGGCAGCTCCCGCGAGTATTGCAAATTTGATTTGTTTTGACTTAGTTTGTTTTGACTTGATTTGTTTTGTTTGCACACATCGTTGTGTTCGTTTTCGTTGTGCGTGTATTTTATAAACTTGACCTAGTTACCTTGTTATTGATCCAGTTCTTTAAAGTTATTTAAACTTAGTATAATGGCCGATTTCAAATGCGATTCCTGCCAAAAAGCCGTTTCTGAGAAAGACAAATACAAACTTCGCTGTAGTGGTGAGTGTCGCCGGTATTTCTGCATGAACTGCACTGGCTTGGACAAAACAACTACAAAAGTCCTCTACCAACAGAAGTACCACAACATTAGATTCTTCTGCAGTGTTTGTGATTCCCCTACATTGAAATACCTGCATGATAAAGTGACACATCTACATAATTCCCAGATTTCTATGGAAAATGTCGAAGCCCTTGGAGCCTGTTTAAAAAAAAACAATGACCTTCTTCCTGTCATTACAGAAATTTACGACATTTTGAGTAGTCACGACTCCGTATGGAAGCAACTGAACCAAAAAATAGACGACATTCACAGCCACCAAACCAAAATCTCGGACAATGGACAAGAATCTCTATTCAAATCTATAAGAGAAATGAAACAAGATATTTTTAATTTGTCATCTGTTTTCATGGACAATCATGATGAATCTATTAAAATCCAGGTACATGATACATCAAAAAATGAATTAATAAAGGAAATAGGTGATTTGCGTAAAAATATTGATCAGATGTCACTTATGATGGAAAAATTAGCTGCTAAAGATAAACCCAACATCAAGACCTCTCAGCTAGGGACAAATAAGTCAAATTCGACACAAACTGACACGCATCATAAGAAAGTGGCTACTCCAGTTGAAGTTAAAACACCCATAACTTATAAGACCATTAAAAAAGAAGATTGGCATTACTTGATTCTGTCTAAAATTCCCGTCTCTTACACTTCAAACCAAATTGCTCACTATGTTAAGGAAAAACTTGGAACAACAGACTTTATCCGTTGTTTTTCCATGCTGAAAAATGATGACAGTTTACTTTCCGAATTCAAAATTGGCGTGAAAAGCAAGAAACATTTTGAACAGTTGAAGGACATAAGTATGTGGCCGCCCGGTAGTTCAATAAACACTGCCTTGTCATCTTTAGCACCCTCAAATTTAACATCACCTGTACATACTATTTCTACAACAAGTCTTCAACAAATCGACCTAACCACTGCAGCGACCCGAAGCCTTCCTCCAGACTGCAATTCCAAGAAAAAGCCTACAGAGAATAAATCAATCAAGATTGGATCCGATAGAGAGGCCATTGCTGCATGTAAGTCTCATATTCACCAAAGTAACGCTGATATTATTGTAGAGTCAAATGTGAATAACGACACAATGCTCAATTTTGACCCGATGACCCCACCTATAGTGCGAATATCGCGAAACTCCGATATAGCAAATGGACGCTATCTACTGGCTAGATTGAGAGACCCTTCCATCTTAAAAACTCTTAGGCTTTACCTAGCCTATCTCCACGACCAGCCCCCCAATGTGTGTTTTGAAGGTTACACCAACACCAGCATTAAATTAGCGTTAGCATCAGAGGGCCTACCGAGTGACGTGGATTCCTTACGCAAGCTGTATTATCGTTTCCACAGCGCCTATGGCATCGATTCGGCTGAAGTTGAAGCGGATCTTTCTGCCTTCAGATCGTTTTTCTCTTCGGAAAAAATCCAACAGCTTCAAAAAATTAGGGAGAGTCATTCTAAGTACTTTTCTGGTGGTTCTCCAAATAACAAAAATTTTTAGATACCTTGACGCGAATAGAGGAACAAGCACCCTCTGAAACAATTAACGATAGCAAGCTTAGTGTATTTCTCATCAATATTCAGTCCATTAGACACAAAACCGATGAATTATATTTATTATTAGAACACCTACATTTTCCAGAAATTATTGCCATAACAGAGCATTGGCTCAATATTGACGAGCCTGTGTTTGTCAAAAACTACACTACAGTATCTAGGTATACTAGAAGTATACTATCTCATGGAGGTACTGTAATAATGTCCACTAATAACAACTTTTCGGCGATAACCAAGTTCGACAATTTATTATCTGAAAAATTATTCGAATTTTCTATAGTCTACAACAATATCTACGACCTCTACATTGTTTGTATTTACAGAACACCTGACGCTGACTTGGTTACATTTTTTCAAAACTTACTAAGCTTGCTTGAGTCTTTCCCTCTTAAGAGTAAATTAATTTTATGTGGCGACTTTAACATAGATTTTTCCAGTGTGTGTGCTGCTCAAGATTCTCTCCAGTCTATACTTGACTCTTTTGGTATGGTCATGCATGTTCAATCTCCAACCCGAATAACTAAAACCAGATCTAGCACTATCGACTACGTCGTGTCATCTTTTGATCCAAGCTTTGTTGACTGTACTGTCTTAAGTTCAGGGTTTTCAGATCATGAAGCAGTACTCACAAACTTTTCTCTAAAGAGCAATACCAGGATTGCCCCACGTAAGTTTCGCCGAATTTATTCGGAAAAAAATTTCCTCAATTTCAAGCGCTCATGTCAAACAATTGACTGGGGTTGCCTCTCTGATGACATCAATAATGCATTTTCAACATTTTCAAATAAATTATCTGGTTTGGCTTTCAAAGCATTTCCCCTCAGGCCTATCAAAAATAAGCAACATAAACCCTGGACTACTAAAGGCTTGAGGACATCGGCAAAGAACATGCGCTCATTGTCACACCTAAAAAAATTTTCAGACAGTCTCTTCTTTCAAAATTACGTTAAACTCTATAGAAAAATTTATCATAAAACTATAAAAGCCGCCAAAGACACCTATTATAACAACCGGTTCGCTAGAACTGAAAATATTGCCAAAGAAACGTGGTCTATTGTCAACGACTTGAGAAATAAGGCTATCTCTTCCAGTATAACCTCTACTTCCCCTGAGAACTTGAATAACTACTTTGTAAATGTGGCAAAAAATTTAATGACCACTATAGCTCCTTCTCGCGATCCGCTTTCATATCTTTCCAGTACCAATATGAATTTACACAGTTTCTTCCTAACACCCGTAGAAACACTAGAGCTTTTCAGCACAATTAAAGACATAAAAAACAAAGTGTCATCTGGGACTGATGGACTAACTTTAAAAATGTTCTTCAATTTACCGGAGTGTACATTAAATCTCCTCACTGCTTTAATAAATAAATCTTTTCAACAAGGAGTGTTCCCAGATTGCCTCAAGACGGCTATAATTATTCCTCTGCACAAGGGAGGTGATAAGGACCAAGAGTCGAACTATCGTCCAATTGCACTTCTTCCTACTTTATCCAAAATCATTGAAAGATTGGTTAAGAAAAGGCTTCTATCATTTCTGCATAAATATAATATACTAACTATCCACCAATTTGGATTTTTAACCAACAAATGCACTATTGATGCTATGTTCTCTGTCTTCAATAATGTCTTCTCTAGCTTGAACAATTTGCACTCCACAGCATCAATTTTCTGTGATTTTTCTAAAGCATTCGACTGTGTAAGTCATAATATCCTAATTAACAAATTGCAGCATTATGGAATTCGAGGCTCTCCTCTGGAATGGTTCAAGTCGTATCTTAACAACAGAAAACAGCTTGTGAGGGTTGATACGACGACATCTTCATGCAAGCCAATAGAATGTGGAGTTCCACAGGGTTCCGTGTTGGGTCCAATATTATTTTTGCTGTTTATCAACGATATTGCTAGTCTAGACATCAGCGGTAAAATCTGTCTTTTTGCTGATGATACTAGTTTCACTTGGAGCAACCCGGATATTGTAGCTCTTCATAGAACCATGTCCATCGACTTGTTGGCTATTAAAACATGGTGCGACTCTAACTTCCTCTGCTTCAACGCTGCGAAAACAAAAGTTCTATCATATAGAAGTACGATGCAACCTATTGTACTTAATAACACTACTACTATTGACGTCGTTGATTCCGTAAAGTTTTTGGGCCTTATTATAGACAAATCCCTAAAATGGAATTCGCACATCGATTCTTTATCAAAAAAATTAAGTTCCGCTTGCTTTGCGATAAGATCAGTTTCCAAGGAACTCAACTTGTCAACTTCTAGAACAGTCTACTTTGCCCTTTTCGAATCACATCTTCGATACGCCCTTCCATTCTGGGGTTCGTGCTGTGCGACTCAATTTGACCGTATTTTTAAATTACAAAAGAGAGCTATTAGATATTCCCTAAAATTAAAAAATAGAGCTCATTGCCAAGATTTTTTCAAAAAATATAAAATATTAACACTTCCTTCCCTTTTCATACTAGAATCAGTCTGCCTTATCCGCAAACACCTACCCAGTATTTCAGAAAGGCCATTGCATAACTATCCACTTAGAAACGCGGAGCATGATCTTTATCTGCCAACTCCATCCTCCGAGTTAATTAAGAGCTCCATTCTATACAACGCAAAAAAAATGCACAATCATCTGCCAGTAGTCATCAAGTCCATAGCATCTCTTCCTAAATTTCGCATAGCTCTAAAATCCTATTTATCAGAGAGAGCCTTATATAAAGTAAATGACTTTTTTCTGACTTAATTTTGAGCGTTCCACACACTGGATCATAGTTTATAGGTAATTTGTTCATTTTTGTATTTGTTCATGTTATATTTGTTTATGTTTATATCATTTTATTTTGACTTTGTATACATGTAGATGTATATAATATGTATTTTTAACTTTAAGGCTTAGTCTACAAATTATGTTATAATTTTTTTGACAATAAAGCATTATTATTATATTATTTATTATTATGAAGGATGATTGTTATGGATTCATTCCAGTTGTTTGGGATTTTCTTTTCTATCAGTATTTTATTTAGGAGGGTATGGAGAGTATTGATTACCGTTTTTCCACCGTATTTTAGCATTTCTGCCGTGACTCCGTCTTTTCCAGGTGCTTTGCTATATTTCATTTCTTTCAGACCCCTTTTTATTTCCGATTTGCTTATTTCGGGTTGTAGTTCTGAGTTTACATTCCTTATTTTAGTTTGTAGTTGTTTTACGGTTTCTTGCGGTGGTTCCTTTTTTGTTTGATATAGTTCTGTATAAAAGAGTTGTGTGATATTTATGATATCCTCCTTAACACTTTCACGACCGCTATTATGAAATTTGACGATGCTCGAAACCAACCGCGTTTTTTTGGGTAGCATAACTTTTGACAGAAATTATATATTTTTTACAAGTTATATGTGTTTTGTTATATATTTTTTGTAGTAACATTCAATGTCACATATATGTGACATCGGTTTCCGATAAGTTTTCCATTAAAATTTACCAACTGTCACGATCGCAAACCGTGCGACACACATGTGTGAAATAAACTGTTAGCTGTTCTAGACTCTCGGCTACGCTGTATAGGCGATAATTATTGTTCAATATCCAGTGAGTGTTACCTTGTAACGTCAAACTCCACTAGGAGAGTCTAGAAACAACAGAAATCCGCATTAGTTGGGAGACGAGATGAATCGAGATATGAACCACAGCTGCCACAAGCTTATGAATGAAACAGATTATCCAATCCTGAAACCATGCGACACAAATGTGTGCCAAACAGTCCTAGAAACTGATGCCAAAACACGTCTGTCGCCGTTGAACCGCTCGGGAGTTATTTGCAGTCAATCATTGTAGGGTCATTGTCACTCTTGTGTGACATCAGTTCCTGGCAAAAACTGCTTGTCACATATGTGTGATGCGTGGTCGTGAAAGTGTTAAATTAGTTTCTACGCCGTTCTTGTCTTTTATTTTATTTATTTCGTATCTTCCTAGTGTCGGTCTTAGGCATTTCATATTCCTGTTATTCTCTATGACTCTTTCTATTTCTATTTCTTGGTTCATCCTTTTGTTCTCTTTCATTATTTTCCTGATGGTCTTATTGATTTCTCTGTATTCTATCGATTTCCTTTTCCCTTCTTCGTTCAGTTTCCGCCTTCTTTCCATGAGTTTCTTTGTCTCTTCTGATATGCAATCTTCCTTCTTTTTATCTTTTTGTGCGATTTCTTTTCCTACCCTAACCATGGTTTCCGCTAATGTATCGTATATTTTATCTATATTTTCATTATCGCTGTTCAAGTTCTGGGTCAGTTGTTCCTTCAGTCTCCCTTTGTATATGGTTTTATTTTGTGCAAGTTTGGTCATGTCTATTTGTCCCTTGTTTCCATAAGTTTTTCTTTTCATTTCAAAGTTGTCATCGATACGTATTTTTGCTCTGACCATTCTGTGATCGCTGCCTGTGGTGAATCTGTTCAGGACACATCTTTAATAATATATTTTTAAGTGGTCAGTATGTAGTCAATTTCATTTCTCGTTGTTCCATTATGGCTGAGCCATGTCCACTTTCTTTGCGGTTTCTTCTTATAGAACGAGTTCATCGCATATAGATGTTTTTTTCTAGATAGTTCATCAAGGTAGTTCCCCTATCGTTCCTCTCACCATATCCAAAGTCCCCTATTTTAGTCTCTTCTTTATTCAGTTTCTTACCAAGTTTGGCATTGAAATCAATATTACTATTTCCATGAATTCCTCAAAGCTCGTCTACAGGTATCTAGACCTAGAAGAATCGAGTCTATTCTAATAGTAAATGGTTTCTGCTGCTGGAAAAGTTGTCCTGGAGTTAGAATACAAATTATACAAGTCATCGAGACATTGCACGTTTTTCGCGGAAACTTTCATCCCTTTACTAGACCAAGGTTTTCTTAGCTTTATGTTCATTTTTCTCAAGGAAACATGCCCAATACTGTGCACACTCAAGGCAGGGTTGTATTAGATTGTAGATTGCATTTTGGAGTCCTTACAGCTTGTTCCAGCTGCTCAAGCACTGCTACCTTCCTAGGTATGTTGTGCGTGACTCTGCTTCTAGTTGGTGTCCAAGATTTATGGGCTTCTTCCAAAGGAGGGCCAGCTTCCTGCGTGGTAAACTGCCCACCTCTGGGTATTAGCCATACCCCTTGAAGGTATTTCAGCCTTTTGCAGAAGTGAGCAATGCATTCACAGATCAAATGTTCTGTTGCTTGTTCGCAAGATCTACAGAGGTCATTGTCTAATTTGCCTATTGTTATTAGGTGATATTTTATCAGGCAATGCCCAATAAGCAGGCCAATGACTGTTCTAATGTCTCTTCTGTTCATGTCAAGTTGTTCACGTCTCTTTGCTGAGATTGATATGAACCTTTTCGCCTGTCTCAGACCCGGAATGGATCTCCAATGAGCTAGCAGTAGGTGCTTTTCCCATCTGTTCATTTCTTCGGAGACGTGGCTTTTCATTAGACTCTGGGCCTTGAAAAAAAGCGCCCTGCTTTGCAAGACGATCTGCCTCCTCGTTACCCTCTATGCCCTGGTGTCCTGGTACCTACATCAGGGTTACTTTGTTCCTCCCAGCCAGTTGCTCAAGGATATTTTTACCCTCCCAAACTAGCTGAGAATTGCACTTGAGGGATTTTCGAGCCTTTAGAGCCGCTTGACTATGGGACAATATGTGAATGTGCTCTCTTAAAAGGCACTCTCAGTACCTCATCTTGAAATATCGTGAGCGTTTCACACATTGCTAAGTTTGGTCCAGTTATTTCCAGACCGACTCCTTCCGTTAGCTTCGAACCATCTGTGCACCATAATGATGCGTTGTCCACTTGCGTTCTTCCATAATTGGCCTTCTTTTACAACCACTTCATATATAAAATGTTAAACTCCAGTGATGCTATCATATAATCTGTTGGCTGTTGGTTTACTTTGGCTTATATTAAGTTAGATTTAAAATTCAAGACATTAATCTTTTTTTTTCTAGGGTAGATCTGAATACTACTTAGAGCTCAGTAGGTAAAGATTTACTATATAATTTCACAGGAATTGCTCGTTTATTACATATTAATATAGTTTGTTATTAAAACGCTTCGCTTGGTAAACACTAATTACGACGTTTTATCTCACGTGCCAACAGTGTCTAATTAGCCACTGTTGGCACATTATAAGTAATTACCATCAATGTTACATTTCTGTCTAGACAATTCAAATATTTTTTGATAATAATCTTCGAGTGATTCTGGTCAAAAGCCCTTACGGATTTTTTTCAATAATTTTTTTTTATTCTCACCGCACAGTTTATTTATTAACTATAATAAATTCCAATTAAATCGTGCGTATGGGCAAGTACACCGGGCTTAAAAGCATGGAATTTCTTTAATAATTAACTTTATTATGGGAGGGGCCAGCGTATATGGGTTCGTGCAGAAACAGTGATGCGTGAAAAAATTATAGACTTTTATCATTTCCACATAAGTTCATATAATCTGTTCAAGCTCAAAATGCTTTAATCATTTTAAGGAAAGTGTCAGTTCTGGAAACAAATTTTCTCTACACTGTGGGCCAAATTTATTTGGAACCCATTTTGGCTCTGAATCATTTTTTTTTTAAATTGCGCGGATTTTTGTGAAATTTTGTGTGAATATCACAGGGGCCTTTCCCTAATTGTAGAAAAAATATCTAATCAAAATGTACAGGAAGAGACAAGTAAGAAGCAGTATTTTTAATCATTGCCTTTGGGGATGTTGCAAAATTAAATTTTTCACTCTAAAACTATACATAAATTATTTGAAAATATTAAAAAAATATTGGAGAAGAGGATATGAAAAAATGTTTCGAAAAACTTCAGGTTTTGTATTAAAAAAAGGTATTTTGTTCGAAATTTTTATTGAATATCTAATATTACCATAGAGCGTAACATGGTTTTTTTAAATAACAAAACAGAGGCACTGTTAACATCGAGTTACCTGGGAAAAAAAAAGAAGAGAGTGCACCCGGAAAAAGTTTATGAGAGTACTCAGATCAATGCGTTTGAGCAGCTCAAAGTGATAATAGTTTATTGTGGTCATCAATATAATCAAGACATTATAAATAAGTCAACTGGACAATGGCGCCGAAGACTGCAAGCTGTTGTAGATAATCAGGCAGGTCATATTCACAATAGGTTCTTGTAAGATAATAGATTTTTTTTTTTTTTTGAAAAAAATACGTTTTTAATACAAAAACCTGAAGTTTTTCTAAATATTTTTTCATATCCTCTTTTGCGATGGTTTCTTAATATTTTCAAATAATTTATGTACTTGTAGAGTAAAAAAAATAATTTTGCAACAGCCCCAAAGGCAATGATTAAAAATACTGCTTCTTACTTAGCTCCCCCTGTACATTTTGATTAAATATTTTCTCTACAATTAAGGAAAGGCCCCCCTAATATTCACATAAAATTTCACAAAAATCCGCCAAGTTAAAAAAAATATATATTTAGAGCCAAATTGGCTTCCAAATAAATTTGGCCCACAATGTATGCTCATTGTTTACATTTAATTCTTTTGTATTTTGAACGAAATTATACATTTCATATCACAGAACACTGATACCTAGTGATTCTAGTCGTGTAAGTGCAGGTGTCTGCAAGATCATCCTGATGCTCTAGATATTAATCCGTTGCAGCCTCGAGGCAAAAACCAAGATATCGGGTTTGTATCTCTGCTGGATAGATAGTTGTAAGGATCATATTTTACAAGTATAATTACCTCACGAGATAATGAAATAAATTGAAGAGAAAATAAGGGAATAAATATGATTGCCAAATGGAAAACAATTTGATAAAGAATCGTTTATACAAATAACAAGTTTGCCATGTAAACCGGTGAAACTTAATGAAAAATTTGAACCGACATTTTTTTTAATTCAGACATTTGAAGGTGATTTTGTTAAATTTTGCTGTAAATGAAAATAAAATAACGATGCCTGTAACTAAACCATACAAGAAATTGGGTGATTGGAAAAATGAATATTATCGGGGATAATACCACGAGAGCTTCAAAATTACCGATAATTTTTCACGATTGCGTGTTTTCTATAATTTCACGAGTCCGTAGGACGAGTGAAATTTGCAGAGTAATAGAGGATTATTTCACGTATGAGAATGCAAAAAATATGGAAATAAAAATGTATTAAACGATTTTAACATCTTAACAATCAATACAAATAAATGGTTGCTATCAGGAACCGTTTGTTTGTATGAAAAATTAGCATGACAACCATGTATACAATAACATGGGAGAATTATCGCTGTAATTCTCTCTAGTTAAACAAATGGAAAAGAGAATTTTCGCTGTAATTCTGAAAATCGTCACTTGTCTTATGGGATTTCTAACACATGAGTGCAATAATCGCGAAAATCTCGCGGAAGCACCAGTGTGTACAGAATTGGAAAGCTGATTCTAAATGTTGCGGTACTGTTCGGGAAGCAGGGTTTGTCGCGATAATTCTGGATTTTGCAGGAATAGATTATGGATATAAAAAGGCTGGTATAAGTTAGTAGTTTTTAAGTTTAAGATTAACTGTGATACGATTTAGTTGAGAGTTGTAAAGAGTTTACTTGTTTGAGTTAATTAGTGTCAGAGTGTGTAGTAACGTGGTAAATTATTGTTCTGTTAATTGGACTTTGATTTTGAAATAAACGAACCCAATATTTTTGTCACGCACCCCAAAGCCGTGAAGAAGAAGTGAGATATAATTCGAGGACTGGAAAGTGAAATCAGATTGCAGAATAGTGCGGACACTAGTGTATGGACACTAAGTGAATACTGGGACAGTGAGTCGGCGTAGGCAGTGACAATCACCAAAAGAGACTTAACCGATCGTGTAAATTACCCCGGAAGTGACTGTAAGCCCGATTTTGACTGTGATAGTGAATTTTCGGGGATAATACCACGAGAGCTTCAAAATTACCGATAATTTTTCACGATTGCGTGTTTTCTATAATTTCCCGAGTCCGTAGGACGAGTGAAATTTGCAGAGTAGATTTAACATAGTAGATTTAAACATCGTAACAATCAATACAAATAAATGGTTGCTATCAGGAACCGTTTGTTTGTATCAAAAATTAGCATGACAACCATGTATACAATAACATGGGAGAATTTTCGCTGTAATTCTCTCTAGTTAAACAAATGGAAAAGAGAATTTTCGCTGTAATTCTGAAAATCGTCACTTGTCTTATGGGATTTCTAACACATGAGTGGAATAATCAAGTAAATTATAGATAATTCTATTTGGAAACCAAGGGAGATATCGAATTTCTGACTTCGCCGACGTATTCGATACCTACATCAATCGTCATTCAGGCAAAAAATTTCGAGGAATTTCGAGAAAATTCTAGATTCTATTTGGAAACCAAAGGAGATATTGAATTTGTGACTTCACCGACGTGTTTGCTATACTTACCAATGGACATTCAGAAGACATTTCAAGAAAATTGTAGAACATTCTATTCGAGAATAAAGCAAGTTATCCGATTTGTGAGTTCATCGGCGTGATTGGAACTTCAAGCAAAGACCAGGAAAGGTATTTGAAGAAAGTTTGAGGGAAATTCTAGAACATTCTGTATATGCCTTTCACGAGGCAACAAGAAAAAATGGAAGAGCAAAAAGTTGAAGAACTTCTGCGCAAAATGTTGGAACTTCAAGAGACTCAGGCGACAAAACGCACGGCAAGAAGACCTTGGACAACTACAGAAAATATTTCAAACCAAACACGGATTTGTCGCTGAATTTAAGTATTTCATCCATATGGTTTGGAAGCTTATCCGATAAAATACTTGAAGGACTATGTGGTTGATTTTTAAAAAAAATATTGAAAGAGATATTAATGGGAAAAATATGGCAATATTTAAAATAGTCCGCCAGATTTTGCATCAATCAGAATGCGCTTAGTTGTCCGATTTACCGGCCGAAGCTTTTCCTTATCGAATTTTCTTCTCTCTAGTTGAATGAAGAGGATAGAAAAGGAAAAAAAATCGACCTAAATGGGGTTTATCGATCCCTATTCCAGCGATTATTTTTTAGCTTTATCTTTTACGCTTTATTAGACAAAGACATGACACATGACTTGTGTGCTTGTGCTTTGTAATTAATTCTAACCTACAACCTTGAACCTACACCTTTACCTTTCGCACAGCTGTTGTGTACCTGTGCAGATTTTACCTTTAATTTCCCAAAATCTGGTACAGAAAGAAAGGGCCTCGAAAAAAGGTACTTTTTGTAAATAAAACATTTTCCAGTAGCTAAACAACAGGAAGTGGAAAAGCAAATTGATAAAATGCTTGAAGACGGAATTATTGAAGAGTCGGATAGTCCATGGTCTGCGCAAGTATTATTGTTTACAAAGAAAGATGGAAGTCTTAGATTTTGTGTGGACTACCGTAAGTTTAATGACGTCACCAAGAAGGACAGCTTCCATCTCCCGAGGAAAGATGATAAATTAACAACTCTATCGGGCTTCAAATGGTATTCCACCTTGGATCTTAAGATACTGGAAAGTGGCACTATACAAGGATGACAAAGAGAAAACTGCCTCCAGTACCGGAAGCAGGTTATACCAGTTCAACGTGATGCCTTTCGAATTGTGTAATGCTCCAGCTACGTTTGAGCGACTGATGCATCTTGTTTTGCGAGGCCTTACATGGAGAACTTGCCTGATATATTTAGATGATGTCATGATCATGGGAAATTCGTTAAAAAAACATCTCAATCACCTGAAAGAAGTTTTTGACCGCTTCCGGAATGCCAACCTAAAACTCAATCCAAATAAGTGTTTTCTATTTCAAAAGAAAGTGGAATTCTTAGGTCACGTGGTATCTAAAGATGGCATACAAGTTATAGAAGGAAAGATAGATGCTATCAGGAATTGGCCAAAACCACGCGAAAAACATGAACTGAGGAGTTTCCTAGGATTATGTTCTTATTATCGAAAATTTGTAGAAGGAGTCGATGATATAGCTACTCTGCTTCATCGATTAACGGAAGAAAAATCAACATTCAATTGGACCCAAGAATGCGATTCCGCATTTGGAAAATTAAAAGGAGCATTATGTACAAGCCCAGGGTTGTTCTATCCCGATCAGAAAGGCATGTTGATTTTGGACACAGATGCATAATAGTAATAATTCATAAGAGCATGTCGTAGAGTACTACAGTAGAAACTTATCAAAGCCGGAACAAAATTATTTGAGTCACAAGAAGAGAGTTGCTTGCCATGGTAAAAGCAATCGACAATTTCCATAAGTATCTCTACGGAGGTAAGTTTCTAATTCGAACAGATCACGCGGCTGAAAAATGGCTTTCAGAAATGAAAACTCCCGAAGGACAGCTTGCTAGATGGATTGAGAAGTTGCAGCAATACGATTTTCAAATTAAACATCGACCTGGAAACCTGCATAAAAATGCTGACGCACTGTCTAGACGGCCATGCAAAGAAGACTGCAAGTATTGTCAAAAAATCGAAATGCATCAGACAAACACTGGTCCCGCTGTGAGAAGAAAGAGTCTGATCGTTGATGATAAATGGACAACCAAACAAATGAGAGCAGATCAAGAAGCAGACCAGGACATAGGGCAAATTCTACATCTTGAAGAAAATGATGAATGTAGGTCAGAATGGAGGAAAGCATCGAACAAGAGTTTGATTTATAAGGCGTTGTGGGCTCAGTGGAACTCTCTGGCCTTAGAAAATGGTTTACTGAAAAGAATTTGGGAAAGAGCCAATGGAAAATCTACTAAGAGCCAACTGGTTATTCCAAAAGATCGAGTAGAGGATGTATTAAAAGAAATACATGACGGAACTTCAGGGGCACATTTTGGAGTTAACAAGACTTTGGACAAAATTCGAGAACGTTTTTACTGGGTCCACTATCATGAAGACGTTAAAAACTGGTGCCGAAAATGCGACATCTGTGCTACCAGTGAAGGCCCTAAACTAAGATCTCGGGGGCTCATGAAACAGTTCAACGTCGGTCTCCCATTTGAAAGAATAGCGATAGATGTAGCCAGACCGTTTCCTGAGTCAGAGTGTGGTAACAAATACATCTTGGTTATCATGGATTACTTCAGTAAATGGCCAGAAGTTTTCGCTATTCACAATCAAGAAGCCATCACTATTGCCCAGGTGCCATTGCCCCTAGTGGACGAAGTTTTCAGTCGTCATGGTGTGCCACTAGATTTGCATTCAGATCAGGGACGAAACTTCGAATCTGCCATCTTTAAGAAGATTTGTGAGATCATGGAAATTCTTAAGACAAGGATAACACTTCTACATCCACAGTCTGATGGCATGGTAGATTAATTCAATAAGACCATAAAGGAACACCTCACAAAAGTGGTCGCAAAGAACCAGCGAGAATGGGACAAACATTTACCTGTATTTTCAATGGCTTACAGAGTAACAGGTGAAAGTCCAGCTAGAATCGTTTTTGGAAAGGAACTCGACGATCTGATGCTTGGAATACCTGAAGGAGAACGGAAAGAAATTTGAGATTTTTGCCGATGAAGTGTGGCTATATAATCTAGCAAGAGAGAAAGGAGTGTCGCCGAAATTGTTTTCAGCATGGGAAGGACCCTAAAGAATAATCAAGAGGATTAATGATTTGGTTCATCAAGTTCACCGCAACACCTGGAGTAAGATGAAAGTTGTAAATTTGGACAATTTGACGAATTATCATGGTCGCGAAGTTGACGGGACGATCAACCTTAAGAGGAGGGCAGTGTCTCGAAAATCTGGCAGAAGCGGCAGGGTGTGCAGAATTGGACAACTGAATCTAGATTTTGCGGTGATGTTCGGGAAGGAGGGTTATAGCGTTTATTCTGGATTTTGTAGGAATATTTTGCGGATATATGTATAGAGACCGGTATCAGTTGGTAGTTTTTCAGTTTAAGATTGACTGTGATACGATTTAGATAGTGACTATTGTTAAGAGTTGTAAAGAGTTTAGTTGTTTGAGTTAATTAATGAAGTTATTAGTGTCAGAGTGTGTAGTACCTAACGTGGAATAAATTATTGTTGTGTTAATTGGACTTTGATTTCGGAATAAACGAACCCAAGATTTCTGTCACGCACCCTAGAGCCGTGACAATATCCTTTAAGGGTAGATTTATTGAAAATATTCATCCACAAAAATACATCAGTGAAATTTTAGCCGAATAATCTATCATGTTTTATTAGCCATAGAGTTAGTTAAGCAGAAAATTAGAGCTAGTTATCATGAAATATAAATGTGAGCTTGTGGAAGATTTTTTTTTTTACTGAAGGATGTGTTTTCTCTCTTCTGGTATGTTTATTTGCTGTATACAAATGAAGATAATCTATTCCACTATGTAGATGAAAAATTAGAAAATTTGTAGGAATATTGAGGTTTGCTAGAGGATTTGAGTTCAAAAGTATCCAGGGCAAAAGTATGTTGCAGAATCCAGTGTCCATATTCTTGTACAAAAACGACAAAGATGGGATAGAAATGTGGAAAAGGCATATTTGTTGACTACGCTGAAAATAAAATACAAATGCGAATTTTTATCTTTACCTGATTTTCTTCTTCTATGTAGGTTATTTTGTTGAATCCAAACCAAAATTAGAATATCTAATAAATTTATAATAATTAGTAACTTCGCAGAATAAAAACCGTAGTAAACAGCGTTACTAATAATTTTAATTACAATTTTCTTTTTAATCTCATCAACAAGATACTACTTAGCGTACCCCACATAATTATTGATGTATAAAAAAACGCCTAAAACACTTAAAAGTAGATTTGCTCACTCACCCACACCAGAAATTATGTTCTACTTATTTCTTCGGTCACAACTAATAAATTTCTACCTATTTGAGTCCTCAAAATAGACTCAAACTGCAACAGAAAAATCTGTTCATTCTTTACTGACACATTAAAATTTATTCCAAACCGCGTGTATAGCAACATTTGTGTGTCCAGTAGCCGTCTGTAATGTATTATTTAAACCGATTCCTGATGTTTATAGGCCTACATTATTTTATTGCAGCATGTAGTTAAATGTAAATTTAACAACACGTTTAGAAGTAGGTATATAGTTGAGGAGGGTTTAATTTGCTTTGGTAGCATAAACTTTAGAGTGGGAATAATTATTTGAAATTCAATATGTTTGGTGAAACAAGATTTGATGGATAAAAACTAGATATAATGCCATAAGAAGTGTTGCAGGATCGTTGTTTTGTTTTAATTTTATTCTTGTATAAAATTAAGTTATTATTCTTTTATGGAATTGCTTTCTGCCTTGTTACAAAACCTTGAAAAATCAGACATAAATATTTCTGAAACGGCAGTAAGTATATAATTCAGTTTTAGTATTCAAGGTTCACTTGCTTATGCCAAAAAAATCAAAAAGCTGTTGAATAAAGATAAAACAAAATCTTTGACAAGACAGAAAGGATAGGAAGAAACCCTAAAAAAGTTTAAAGGGGGTATGACCCTAAAAAACGACTTAAGCTACTTAAATCAAGAAAAAAATTCTAAGATCTCTCCTGAAAACCGCAATCCTATATTTAAAATAGTTTCCGAGAAAATTCCTTGTAAAGTAAATTATGCAGGAACTTGTGATGTCACAACCGCCGAAATCGAAGTCTTCTGTTCGTTCAGTCGTCAGTGAACCCTACCCTATACTTGTTTTGGAAAATTCCTATACGTGTTAATACTGTTCCTGATAATCCAGTGTGACGTCACAAACACCTAGTTGTAACTTTAAACCGCCCTAACTCGAAAAGGGACCATCGTAGTAAGATGCGGTTTAAATATTTATTCTTAGATTTTTTTGCACTAAAACTTTCATCTTTGGGTCACACCCCCTTTAAATAAATCTATGCTTCTAAATATAGAGTAGGAAGTTAAATAAGGGAAGGAAAAATTTAAAAAATAATTTTTTTCCTCTATAGCAATACTGAAAAAGCTAAATAAAACATCAAAATAATTTCTCAGGCAGCAGAAAATTGATCAAATAAAACCAGCATGTTTTTTGACTTCATAGCATCTAATAGCATGAATTATTGTAGAAACCACAGAGTAGGTAATTACAGGTTCGGATGATGACAAAGAAAATTTCACTTTCCATGTCAAATTCTTGTGCCTTGAAGGCACTATTTTGCATTTTATATGGCAAAGAAACAAAAAATCTTCATCACGCAAACGTCCTTGACGCTAGATACGATTCGCCTTCGCTTACATGCCTCTTCACCTATGCATAACTTTATTAATTTTACTCTCCCGACTTATCGCAGGCATCCATCAGAGAATTGTTCTTTCGGCTTCATAGGAATGATGCCGTTTCTACCACAAAAGCGTCAAACAACTTATTAAAATGTTTCTTCGAGTCGTCTTTTTGCTAATTTTATCTTTTCCCCCCTGTTATTTCGTTTTTGTCTAAGCTTTCGCATCAGACACTCGTCTGCTGGCCGATGCTACGGCCAAGGCGCAACCAATACTAATTTTACACTTTTGCTTTTTATCTTTTGGGGCGTTTCTGATGTTTTATCTTCCCCAACAATATTGTGCTGGCTCGAGCTTTACGCCACAACTACACCAACTGAAGATGTGTTTGCAAAAAAAGACGAGTTTTGTAACTTATATTTTTCACGCCTTTAATGCCTTGCGAATGCTTATTTTATCGCAGGTTAATAAGGTAGGATTATACCCCCATAGAATGCAGACTAACGTATTGCTAAGAAAATATTGCTCCCTCTATCTTGCCAAAGGCTCATATGAAACAGTGTTATTAACATCTTCTTATTTTTATAGTCTTAGACTTTAAATATTCTATTTCCATTGTTTCTTCACCGCAGGACAGACCATGGCACTCAAAACTTGCCATTGCCAAAACAGCGAAAAGTATTTATCCATCTTTTCACCCACTTCCTTCATAGAAAATTGGACACCATTTTGCGTGAAGCCTCTGCTTTTTCAACAATTAATAGACGATCAGAAAATTCCTCAGCTATCAGTTGGATTTTTCGTGATACCAGGTGGTCAGTCTACCAGTTCCTTTTGTATGTAGTAGATATGCTGGATTATTCAAATATACTGTCACGGCTCTGGGGTGTGTGACAGAAATCTTGGGTTCGTTTATTCCAAAATCGAAGTCCAATTAATCCAACAATAATTTATTCCACGTTACTACACACTCTGCCACTAAATACTTCACTTATTAACCCAAACAACTTAATTCTTTACAACTCTTCCAAAATTCACTATCTAAATCGTATCACAGTCAACTTTAAACTTAAAACTACTAATACCGGCCTTTATTCATGTAGAATCCAGAATAAACGCGATAATCTTTTTGCCCGAATAAAGCAGTATTTCCTAGATTCCAAGTTAGAATCTGTACATGCTGGCGAACGCGCCACACTGCCCTCCTCTTAAGGTTGATAGTCCCGATCAACTTCGAGCGGATGATATTTCGTCAATCTGTCCAAATGTACAACTTTCATCTTACTCCTGGTGTTGCGCTGAACTTGATAAACCAAATAATTGATCCTCTTGATTGTTGTGTAGGGTCCTTCCCACGCTGAAGACGATTTCGGCGACACTCCTTTCTTTCTTGCTGGATTATACAGACACAATCTTCTTGAAATCCAGCTGAATTGGCTTTCAAGTCGTATCTGGTCTTCATTCGGTCACTGGCCACCTAAATATGCTCCCGAGCAAAATTATGTATCCCCAGTCGTGCCCTTACTTCGTCGGGATAATCTCGAATTTCTTTCCGTTCTTCTTCAGGTATTCCAAATATCAGATCGCAAGGTAACCTTAGTGAACAGCTGCTCTTTAAGCCATTGAAAATAGGGGCAAGTGTTTGTCCAATCTCACTGGTTCTTTGCGATCACGTTTATCAGTTGTTCCTCTATGGTCTTATTAAATCGTTCTACCATGCCATCAGACTGTGGATGTAAAGGAGTTGTCCTTGTCTTACGAATGCCCATGATCTCACAAATTTTCTTAAAGATGGCAGATTCGAAGTTTCGTCCCTGATCTGAATGCAACTCTAGTGGCACACCATGAACGACTAAAAACTTGGTCCACTAGCACCTGGGCAATCGTGATGGCTTCTTGATTAGGAATAGCGAAAACTTCTGGTCATTTACTGAAGTAATCCATGATTACCAAGATGTATTTGTTATAACACTTTAACTCAGGGAACGGTCCGGCAACAACTATCGCTATCGCCCGAAATCTTGGTTTAGGGCCTTTACTGATGAAACAGATGTCGCATTTTCGGAACCATTTTTTAACGTCTTCATGATAGTGAACCCATTCAACCTAGTAAAAACGTTCCCGAATTTTGTCCAAAGTGTTATTTACTCCAAAATGTGCCCCTGAAGTTCCGTCATGTATTTCTTTTAATACATCTTTTACTCGATCTTTTGGAATAACCAGTTGGCTCTTAGTAGATTTTCTATCGGCACGTTCCCAATAGTAATAATAGTTTCTCCATTTTTTCCATGAACTTACTCCTAACATTCTCGAAGCTACCATCCTCTTTTGACGATTGCTTATTGTTTGGGTCTTCAATGGATACTGCTCGTATTCTGGGTCGTGGGGCACCAAAGATTGCTTCCAGTTCCAATGCTCGGACACGGGCTTTGCTACTTTTTCTGATCTAAGACATTCTCAAGTT
The DNA here is from genome assembly GCA_917834065.1 of Ceutorhynchus assimilis. Classification (NCBI taxonomy): domain Eukaryota; kingdom Metazoa; phylum Arthropoda; class Insecta; order Coleoptera; family Curculionidae; genus Ceutorhynchus; species Ceutorhynchus assimilis. The sequence continues at coordinate 35,318,395 of OU892280.1, forward strand.
TTTCTGGATCTTGGAATCTCTGAGACCATCGATAAACGCATATACTGCCATCCATTTCTGCATGTCTTCCTCCGCTGCAGGAAACGCCAAACTCGCTAGCCTTTTAACTTCCGATTCAAATTTTTGTAAACTCTCGCCAGGTTTTTGAATTGTTGATTCACCTTGAGTTCTAAATACTTCTTGTCTGTAATGGTCCCCGAAGCGCAATTCTAATGTCTGGCTTAGATGCTGATAATTCCGTTGACAGATTGAAGGAATGGACTGAAGAAGATCTAAGGCAGGTCCTCGTACCGCCACTATCAGTGCTCTTGCTTTTTCTAGATCGTTCTATCCCTTGGTATTTGCAGCAGTTGGTAGTTTTATCTTCATATTAGAGAATGCTTCAACACTAACTAGATTGATGGACTGTATTTCTAATTTATTCACCTTATCTTCAAGTGCTTGAACTTGGTCTTCAACTTCTTGTAACTTCGGCTTTTACTTCCGCAGTCTTTTATTCTAGGCTAGCGACAAATTCGGGTATGGTTTGAAATATTTTCTGTAGTTCTCCAAGGATTTCTTGCCATTTTTTTTGTCACCTGGCCTCTTCGTCTTGCTTTTCTTGTCATTTAGCTTCTTCGTCTTGTTTCTCTTTTTGTCGTTTAGCTTCTTCTTCTTGTTTTTCTTTTTGCCGTTTGGCCTCTCCGTCTTGTTTTTCTTGTTGTCGTTTAGCTTCTTGGTCTTGTTTTTCTTGTTGTCGTTTGGTCTCTTGAAGTTCCAAAATTTTGCGCAGAAGTTCTTCAACTTTTTGTTCTTCCATTTCTACTATTGTCTCTTAATAGGCATGAATGTTCTGGCATTTCCCTCAAACTCCCTTCAAATATTTTTCCTGGTCTTTGATTGAAGTTCCAAACACGTCGGTGAAGTCACAAATTGGATAACTTGCTTTATTCTCGAATAGAATGTCCTAAAATTTTCTTGAAATGTCTTTTCTGGATGTCGATTGATATAGCAAACATCTCGGTGAAGTCACAAATTCGATATCTCCCTTGGTTTCCGAATAGAATGTTCTAGAAATTTCCCGAAATTCCTCGAAATTCTTTTTCTGAATGATGATTTATGTACTAAATACGTCGGTGAAGTCACAAATTCTTTATCTCCCTTGGTTTCTAAATAGAATTTTCTAGAACTTACTTGAAAATTCACTATCACAATCATAGTCAAAATCGGGTATACAGTCACTTCCAGGGTAATTTACACAATCGGTCAAGTCTCTTTTGGTGATTGTCACTGCTACACTGACTAACTGTTCCAGTGTTTACTATAGTGTCCGCACACTATTCTGCAATCGGATTTCACTTTGCAGTCCTCGAATTATATGCCACTTCTGACACCAATGTCACGGCTCTGGGGTACGTCACAGAAATCTTGGGTTCGTTTATTCCAAAATCAAAGTCCAATTAGCAAAGCAATAATTTATTCCACGTTACTACACACTCTGACACTAATTACTTCACTAATTAACGCAAGCAACTAAACTCTTTACAACTCTTAACCATAATCACTATCTAAAACTTACACAGAAAATCTCAAACTTAAAACTACTAACTTATAGCGGCCTTTATATATCCACAATCTATTCGTGTAGAATCCAGAATAAACGCGATGATCTTTTTTGCCCGAGTGAAGCAGTAATTTCTAGATTCCAAGTAAGATTCTGTACATGCTGGCGAACGCGCCACATCAATACGGCCACAATCGTCTGCTGTACTGCAATGAGAAATTTGTGAGAAGAATCCGAAAAACTCTTGGTGCTTGATGCGATTTAGAGTCCCTTAGGAATTAGTCAATGACTTTATCAGGTAAAACTCCCTGCACAAGTTGAATAACTTTGTTTACTTGTACCTCATAACTGATTTCCTCGTGAAACTGAATTTTATCTATTTGATTCTGTCTCAATTTGAGCTATTCCATCAAATATGTTTTTTTTTTTTTTTTTGATAACGAGTTTTCAGCAAAAATACTTTTTGATATCTTCCATTTTATTTTGTTATTATCTTTTAATTTTCATTTCCTTCGTTAAATATTTAAAATAATGTTATGCAATATGCAAGGTTCTCCAATAATTGAGATGAAGTGAAGGCCACATTGGTCATTGGTATATTTTCTCATTCTGGTTCAATTAAATTAAGTTCAAGAGATTATCTGGTTTAAATCGTATCACTTGAAGCAAACGGGCAACCTGGCTCAGCTTTCCTCTAGCTAGCGATTACTCGGAATGTTTCATACTTTTTACTTCAAGTTGTATTACACCCAAAACTCCATTTAATTTAAAACTATATTTACCCAGACAGCACACAAAGTCAAAGTCGCACCTAGGTAAAACAGTAACGGCTCGGGTTGCAAAGGGATGTACGCAAGGTGAAGTGTTATCACCCCTACTGTGGAATCTGGTGATGAACGAGCTGATAGAGCTACTGAAGAACAATAACCATCAAGTAGTGGGATATGCAGATGACATAATGTCCCAGGGAAAATTCAACCATACAATTAGAGATCGCATGCAGCACGTTCTAACGTTAGTCTCTAGGTGGACTGAGACTGAAGGGTTGAAAATTAGTGCCACCAAATCGTCAATTGTCCCCTTTACCAAAAGAAGGAAAATGGAGGGACTTGGACCTCTTTACCTTCAGGGAAACCCAGTTACGATGTCGAACGAAGTTAAATATCTTGGGGTAATCATAGACTTAAAATTAACTTGGAACAGTGGCGTAGCCAGCCTTGCGGGGCGGGAGGGGCAAACATATGAGGGGGCGCATAACTCTTTTGGGGAAGGGGGGGGGGTAACACATGAATGTTTGTATACTTTTGTACTATTTGCTTATTGGGGGGAAATATTGAAGCCGAAAAGCCCGCTGGAGGCGAAAAATTTCCCCGGGTGCCACGCCCAAAAAAGTTTAATTTAAGCCTTCAAAAACATTTTTTTTTTTGGGGTGCCACTCCGAAAAACATTTATAAAGGTAGGTATTAAAAGAGGTAATGTGTGGACATAATGTTAGCTTAAAAAAATCCTCCCGGGAGTCTGCGGACGCCTTGAAAATTAAAACAAATCCGTGGAGATCCGGAGGAATGACAGAATTATAGCTCCTAGTTTGATAAACAAATAAATACCTACATTGAAATTCATAATAATTGTTTTTCAATTTTGTTTTTCAGAAATTGTTAGTGAAGGGGCAGAAAATATCGGCGGTATACGGTACTTTTATTTTAATCACATCAATCAACAAAACAGAAACTCAACCATTTGCCGACAATGCCAACTTACGATAAAGAATAAAGGATGAAGCGGTCAATAAAATAAATAAGAAACAGCATAATTTTATAATTTCTTGTTTTTGTTTAAGAGCGGTAGGGGCGCCAAACGTGTGGGGGCGGGGGGGCCGTCGCCCCCCTGCCCCCCTACTGGCTACGCCACTGACTTGGAACAAACATCTGGACAAAGTAATGTAATCAAAAGGTCAAAACTGGTACTTATACTAGCCAGGAGAGTTTTCGGAAAAACCTGGGGCTGCGGCCGGACATGATGCACTGGCTATACACACAGGTTGTAAAGTCAGCAATAACCCATGCGTCTTTGATATGGTGGAAAAAGACACAACAAGACAGAGCCAGAATGAGACTTGGCAGGGCGCAAAGACTTAGCTGTCTGGGCATTAGAGAGTGCATAAAATATGGAAGTCCTACTAGACCTACCTCCGTTTCATATTAGGATTCAGGCGGAAGCCAGGATGGGCCTCCACAAACAACGAAACAACCTGAGCAAACTAACAGTCAGATCAGGCCACACACAAATAAGGGAAGTCATAAATCTGACAGTATTCGACATGATAGCTGACTATGCACTGACCCAAATACTCACTCGACATATTCTTCCAAGTCCTAATTAGTGAAAGGGGGAATGGGAAAACCAACATGCACTCTCCAATCTCAAAGGCCAGACCTGGTAATCGGACGGGCCAAAGACTGAGAATGGCACAGGCGCAGGTCGCAGGAATCTACAGTCAAGAAGAAAGATGCGAGACCTTCTTCTCTCTAGGGTCACATACATCTGTTTTCCAGGCAGAGGTATATGCAATATCAATACAAGAATCAACAATAGGAGGGCCTGCAAATACAGGAGACTCACTTTACTCACAGACAGTCAGGCAGTACTGTGGACATTGAAGAACCCTAAGGCAAACTCTGCACTGGTAATAGAATGCCGAGAAGAACTCAACAACTTGGCGGACCAAAATAACGTTACATTTATGTGGGTACGAGGACATAGAGGTATCCCGGGCAACGGAAAGGCTGACGAACTTGCACGCAGAGGGTCATTCACAGAATACTTTTGTCCCGAATCAGCTCTCGGAGTGCCCAAAAGCATAGTAAGAAAGGAGCTGAAGGAATGGATCAAAGCAAAACATGGTTAATACTGGAAGCAAATACCCAAGCATACACATGGGAAAATATTCATGCGTGAGACATGCAACAAAAGAGCAAAAAGACTGCTACAACAAAGCATGAATCAACTCAGAGTAGCAACTGGCTTTCTTACTAGGCATGCCCCAGTAAAGAAGCACCTGCAAATAATGAGCTTGTACAATGGAGACACGAGCTGCAGACTATGCGGAAAAGAGATTGAAACAGCCCAACATATTATATCATAATGCGATGCACCAACTCGCAGAAGCCAAAATATATTTGGAGAAGATGAACTAGATCCAGACACATACGGCACACATCCAACAGACCTACTTCGCCTACTGCAGGGAACCAGGGTTTTGGAATGGGTGCAGTAAACAGGAAGATTCAGTACAATAAGCCTCCGGCTGCAGCGCTACTCGGAGTTTAATCAGACGACTTCTCCGCCAAAAAAAAAGTCTTAAAGACGTATTTTTCAGGTCTGCATTACGTCTGAACGAAGACGTTGTTTTTTTACATTACTTTTACTTTACATGTAGGTTAAAGAAAGTATAGGGTGGTCCAATTTGAACACTTTTGATAGGAAACGTCAATTTTTGAGCGAGATACAAAAAAATGAATGCCTTACGCTTAGGCTCAAATATCATGAATTCTTGATTGGTACAAACACTGGCAAACCGCATTTTGATATCTTCAACCATTTTGCTGCTAGAGGATTTTTCTCGAAGCACTAAGGTGAAACCTTCAAACTTTTTTTATTTCTGAAAATAATTGATTTCTGTATAATCTTTCTATATCTCGATTCGTTTTTAAGCTACAATGGGGAAAGTTGACAAAATATCCATAGATAAAAAAAGTTATAGACCCCTTGCTGAAATGCAAACTTTTCAAAAACCCCTCGTAGCATAAAGACAACTCCTCGACATATGGAGCGGTTTTCACCAGCCAATTTCTCTTGAAAATTGAGGCTTGCAAGTGGGGGTCAGATCTTTTCCAACTCATTTAGAAGTACTCGAAACCCCCAAAACCATCGAATCTTGGACACCTTGTTCTCAATGTTTTTCTACTTGGTCCCGATTTTGAGATATTGACTAAAGTCTTTCAATAGGAGGCCCTATACACTGTGGACCAAATTTATTTGGAACCCAATTTGGCTCTGAATATATTTTTTTGAATTCGGCGGATTTCTGCTTTTACTTGGCTCCACCTGTATATTTTGATTAGATATTCTTTTTACAATTAAGGAAAGGTCCCCCCAATATTCACACAAAATTTCAGAAAAATCCGCCGAAATAAAAGGATATACTTATATTCAGAGCCATATCGGGTTCCAGATAAATTTGGCCCACAGTGTATATTAACGTTATTCGGTAAAAACAAAACGATAAATTGAACAATGGTGTTAGATTGGAAAATTTCTCTTTTCCTATTCCAGGCTCTTGATTTTTCCTTATTTCATTATGCAAAATTTTTGATTTTCTTTTGGCTCTTGAATTTTTTCATTCCAAGTTCTTGAATTCTCATCAGGTATTCTCGTATTTTGAAATTTCAAGATCTCCACTCCTTTCTACTGATTCCCCAAAATTGACTTTTTTCGAATTTCGAAGAAACAAAATACTCTATCTGATAGAGAAACCGAAAAGATCTCTTGGCAATTATACGTCAAACGCTTCCTTAAGAAATTTCGAAAGAAAATACTCCTTTTTACTATGAGGATACTGAAAAAAGATCCCCTCATTTTCACTGGGGATTCCCCACAATTGTAAGTTGACTTTTTTCTAATTTCGAAGGAAGAAAGTATTCTCTCCGGTAGAGAAGGCGAAAAGAATAACTGGAAAGGTTTCTTGGCAATTTTAAGTCAGTTTAAGAAGTTCCAGAAAAAAATACACTCCTTTTTACTGATTCCCCAAAATTGATTTTTTTCGAATTTCGAAGAAACAAAATAGTCTATCCGATAGAGAAGGCTAAAAGAAACCGAAAAGATCTCTTGGCAATTATACGTCAAACGCTTTCTTAAGAAGTTCCGAAAGAAAATACTCATTTTTACTATGAGGATACTGGAAAAAAGATACACTCATTTTCACTAGAGATTCCCCATAATTGGAAGTTGAATTTTTTCTAATTTCGAAGGAAGGAATTATTCTCTCCGGTAGAGAATGCGAAAAGAAAGACTGGAAAGGTTTCTTGGCAATTTTACGTCAAACGCCCCCTAAAGAAGTTCCAGAAAACAATGGACTTCTTTTACTGATTTCCTAAAATTGACTTATTTCGAATTTCGAAGAAATAAAATACAGGTAGAGAAGGCTAAAGAAAACCGAAAAGATCTCTTGGCAATTAAACGTCAAACGCTTGCTTAAGAAGTTCGAAAATAATCCTTTTTACTGAGGATACTGAAAAAAGATCCATTCATTTTCACTGGGGATTCCCCACAATTGGAAGTTGACTTTTTTTTAATTTCGAAGGAAGAAAGTAGTCTCTCCGATAGAGAAGGCGAAAAGAAAAACTGAGAAAGTTTTTTGGCAATTTTACGTCAAACGCCCCCCAAAGAAGTTCCAGAAGAAATAATCCACTCCTTTTTACTGATTCCCCAAAATCGACTTTTTTCGAATTTCGAAGAAACAAAATAGGTACTCTATCTGGTAGACAAGGCGAAAAGAAACCGAAAAGATCTCTTGGCAATTTTACGTCAAACATTTTCTTAAGAAGTTCCAGAAGAGAATCAACCCTTTTTTACTGAGAATACTGGATACTAATATTGACTATTATTTCATTAATTATTGTATTGCACGTAGGTAATAAAAAATCTTCAACAAAATATATTGCACTCTACTATTGGCTACAAGACGTATATCATGCATCAGTAAGCTGTCCAATTTGTAGTGCAAATTTACCTACTAATTGGAAACTGATTTATACTTTGCAATAAATGAAAAAATAATTAACAAGGCATATAGCTGAGTCAATCTGGGGGGTCAGGGTGCAACAAATTAGCAACAAGCTGATTCCAGCGGGAATGTTTAGTAAGTGACCTCTTATTTAACCTCCCAAAAGTCCCATTCAGTCCTAGGGGTGGAAGGTTGAAAAAAATGGCCACCATCTTGGATTTTGTTGTTTTTTTCAAATATCCCAGTTTCTATCAGTTTTTTTAGAAAACTTGAAAAACCTTTTTTGTGGAAAATTTAATTCTCTATAAAAAGTGTTCATACCGTTTTTTTGTAACTTAAAGGATAACGGAGATACAGAGCTTTTTATAGTAAATATTTCAAACATTTCTTTACTTTTATCCCTTTCGAAATGTTTAGAAAAGATTTCCCCTGTTCCACCTCCAGCAAAAAGCGCTGGGAATGCTAGAGGTGGAACCGAGGAAATCGTTTCCGTTCTCTATTCAACCTTAGACTTTCTTTAGACATTTTATTCTATCGCATTAAAATTGATATGCAAGATGTTTAGTTGCCAGGCGTAGGACTTGGACATGAATGCAACAAGTTTTTTATTAGAATCCAGAATGGCTTTGCAGGTGTCTTCCAGCCCATTGGATAGCACAACTCTTTTTTTGGTTTTGAGCTTTTCCATCTTTGCTTCGAATTCGTGAAGTCTTGAGCTAAACCCCGGTAGTGCTTGGAAACAGTCCATACAGCTTGGACAACAAAAATATCTTAGGCAGCGTTCTTTCATTATCAGAACTCGGATCTCAGAGATCCTTACTCCAGAGCAATTTCTGCATAGAATCTTGCGACAAATGTCACATGGTTAGCCAAAAAGCTAATTTTAGTCTTCCTTTTGGAAGCAGGCCTTATCACAGGTAGATCCATATCAGGATTGATTATGGTAGGAATAAAATTTAATACAGAATGTTTATTTGGCTTAGGCCCGGTTCATTCATCTTCAGATAAACTTGCTGGTAACTATCTGAAAGATAAATTTATTGTTCTATTATTCTATTGGTTGGCGGATAACTGGCCAACCAATGAGATTACAGATTGGGTTTTTATATCGTTCTATTATTCTATTCGTTGGCGAATAACTGGCCGACCAATGAGATTGCAAATTTTTGTGCTGCTGATAAGTAATACAAATTGTCTTTTTTTTCTATTCCTATTTGAGTCCCAATAATTAAACTGGATTTGTTGGCTTATCAAGAATGAAGTCCAGAACAAGTTTTACAAGGTTGAAAAAATCACAATTTCACAAACAAAATAACTCCACACACGATCAATATGACCAATAGAGACCCATAAAAACTTGCAATTTATACAGAGCGAATATACTACTTACTTTGGTGGATCACTTTTTTGGATCTTCAACAAAAGTGAAAAATTTATAAATCAAATTCTAAAAAAAACCATATCTCCGTTATCCGTCATGGTCCAAAAAAAATGTACAGACACTTTTTATAGATAATTAAATCCTCCACAAAAAAGGTTTGTTAAGTTTTCTTGAAAAAACTAATAGAAACTGAGATATTTGAAAAAAACAAAAAAATCCAAGATGGCGGCCATTTTTTTCAACCTTCCACCCCTAGGACTGAATGGGACTTTTGGGAGGTTAAATAGGAGGTCGGTTACTAAACATTTCCGCTGAAATCAGCTTGTTGCTAATTTGTTGCACCCCCATCAATGTTATGCAGCTACGTTTATCCTACTAATAATGAATCATGCAAAAAAAATGTTAAAATTCATGCATCAACATCTACGTCGAAGGAGTACTGTACACACCTGGCAAGTACCGTGTCGAATAGTACCCGGGCGGATACTGGAAAAGTCGGGTGTAACTAGGCGGTGCTGGACACAATGCCAAATCTGAAAAAAATTAATCGTGAATATGTACATGGTGCATGTGAAGTGCTGTTATGGCGCATATTAATACAATAAAAATGCAACGTGGTATTTTAACCTTTATACGTCAATACATTATAAACAATGGGAGGAAGATCACGGTCTATTTACTTTCCGAAGTTCTTATTCGCGATATCAGAAAACGGTACAAAATAAACATCCATGTAGTAAAAATTACGTGTACGTACAGTTAAATATTTTGCATTCTTCAATGTACCTATATCTAAGAGGAGATCGGAATTGAACGGGATTTTTCGTATAGCGCCATTCTATAAAGTACCTATATCTAATCGAAGATGATACCTAAATATTTTCTATTGATACGTCGGTAGCCAAATATCTTATAGCAAAACTTACACTATTGGTTTTAAGTACTAATTAACTTAAATTCCAGATGCGCTCACTTGATTTTACTAAAACCACTTCTGACAATGAAAATCTCTTCACTTTGTGTACCTAGAGATTACGCACAGCTGGTATTCAAAGCGATTACTATCAGCTATGATTAATTATTATTTTGTTAGATATGAATATGAATATTCAATTAAAAAAAAATTGGATTGAAAGGCAACAGAATCTTTGAAGAAATGTTTCAGAAACTTGTATAGTTTTAAAGGCGTTTATGAAATTGCAATTGCAATAAATTGTGATATTATGTAGGTATAGTAGATAGGTACCTAAATAATAACCGGTATATAAGGAGAAAATTTATAAATTATTATGCACTAAACTAAATTTCACCCAGTCATCGCTTTAAATCACACTTTCCATTAATGACAATTATTATTTATCAATATCTAGTTCAACTAGTGAATTTGCAAATACCCGTTTTTGAAGAAAGCGTACCAAAACCGACACAAGGAGAAAATGATTTTTTTCGCCATTGCCACCATTAAATCAAAACTTCAATTATATCAATCAAATTGAGACTAATGGGCATATTTTACGGTGCATTCATTAACATTTTAACCGTGAACCGCTCTTTGGCGAAATTGAAAATAGTTTTTGCTAATTAGAAAAATTAATTATTATTTAGGCTGCATGAAATTAGTGCTTGCAAATTCATTACAGTTTTTAAATGAGGATTCAAACAGATGGCAGAAATAATTACCAAAGTGAAGGCATGAGGTAGGTAAAGTAATATGGGATTTATTACAATTTGCGATCTTGAAAATAAATATAACATCAATTAATTTGTTTATCGGTCTGTTGATTTTTAGTGCCTACGTACCCTGATTTCCTCAAAATTCCTCGAAACTTTCCTTGAGTGAAGGTAATAGTTATTTATGTATCAAGGCAGTAAAGTGATACTTTATCGAACTAGACTGAGTTTATGAGTCGAGCGAGCGAAGCGAGCGAGGTGAGTAAAAGGGTGAGTGCATACAAAACTTTTTCGCCAACCGTGGAAATTGATAACTCTGAACAATGAAGATATTATAACTTAACACATTTTATTATAAGAGCAAACACAGAACAAATCTACTTATTATTTGTTATATTGAACGTGAATGTATACCCTGTCGATATCAAGTCGAAAGAGTTTCAATATGTTAACAATGCGTGAGTCCTTTTTTTTAGAATTATCATTGGTAACAACTATGGTGTCAATTTGATTCGACTGTTGCTCAAAACTGTCTTTGCGATTTTTGTTCCATTGAGATTCCTCGACATAGAACTCTGCAAAAATATTTGCGGCAGGTAAAATACTTGATCTGCCGCATATGCGGCAGTTGAAATACTTAATCTGCGGCATATGCGGCAAGTAAAATACAGTGAATAAAATACTGTGAATGAAATATCCGGAAATCGCTATGGTAATGTATAGCTCTACTATGACGGTTGGCGATAAAATCTATTTTGTTCATGTGAATAAAACAATACCTGTATTGAGGGTACCCTTTGTCTATTGGTAAATAAACAGAAATTTCTTTTGTAAATAAGAAATCTCATAATCAATATTTTCTGTAAATGGAATCTGCCTTAAATAACAATTAATCGCCACTAATAAACTAGATCAATTTCTTCATTAAAATGCCTCCAGCCGGTTTCCTGATTAGCAACCAACCTCTAATCAATGCCAAGTTCATTGTGTCTGAATCGAAAGTGGATTATTAAAAGCTTCGAGCGTAACTTTATTGATTTGTTTTGGTTTCAATTCACAAAATACACTTTCACTCAATCAGTAATTTTACTCTCGTTGAAGATCATTGGATTTGGAGCAGGTTTTATTGAATTGCAAATTGATTTTTATGTAACAATGTTCTTTCTAATGTAGATACATATGTGTACCATTACCGAAAAGTATAACAATATTATAAAAGTGAGAAAATGTGTGCTACTATTATTTAATTGACCTGAAAATAAAATATATACATCTACATGGATCAGTACAGTTGTACATATAAGGCAACCCGCTATAATAATAATAACACCTCAAATTACCATACAATGAAGTTTAAAATTTTATAATGGAAACCAAAATAAAAATAAAATTTAAATTTATTGTTCTGCCACTCCTATAAGTAATGACTTTATAGGCTGGAACTTGTGTACAGTGGAATATATCAGTTATTGTTTCTCTATATTATTATTTTTTGAAATAAATTAGTATTTTTCTACTTCTATTTCATAATACTGTTACGGTGACGTCTTCACCAAACTGTACAGAATCTAACTTGAAATCTAGAAAATACTGCTTTATTCGGGCAAAAAGAGTATCGCGTTTATTCTGGATTTTACAAGAATGGATTACAGATATAGAAAGGCCGGTATTAGTTAGTAGTTTTTGAGTTTAAGATTGACTGTGATATGATTTAGATAGTGATTATTGTTGAGAGTTGTAAAGAGTTTAATTATTTGAGTTAATTAATAAAGTAATTAGTGAGAGTGTATAGTAACGTGGAATAAATTATTGTTGTGTTAATTGGATTTTGATTTTGAATAAACGAACCCAAGATTTCTGTCACGCACCCCAGAGCCGTGACAATACGCTAATCAGAGATACTCTAATTAAACGAATAAAATCTGTTTCATAATGAACTTCATTATGATACAGTTTTTTACTGGTTTTGGATTATTTCTGTTAGTATTTACAGAAAGAAGCAATAAAAAATAGATGGATCCGCGGTGCGCGGGTGTAGAATTTATGCGCAAATGACGTCTAGATCTCAATTTCCAAAATTGTCAATAGATGACACCACCATTTGAGAAGTTTACTATTCTCAAAATAAATATATATTTCGTTTATTAATTTAAGTGGAAAAAATAGTGCATGCAACTCTCATGTAATGGCCATTGATACACTCGCATGTCTTATACGAAACTCACCTGCGGCTCGTTTCGTATCCTACAACATGCTCGTGTATTAATGGCTATCATCACATGATCATTGCATAATATACTATTTTAATTCACCATGATAATATTTTTTCCACTACAAAAAAAAAAAATGAAAATTGTAGAGACTAAACATCTGGTTAACGTAAATGATGTGATTTGTGTCATATTGATAGATAATTATTCCGTTTAAATTTTCACGAGATAATAAATATTCATATTATAGCTTTAACCTATAAATGATATCAGTCCGGTCCACAAACTTTTATGGTACTTGGACTATGTAAATCAAAAGCGGAACCAAAATAAGACACACTACTTGAGTGATATAATTTTCTCATGGGTAATTTTCTAAGGTCAATGCCTTAGCACACTTAGTAAGATACCATGCAGAGGCATCCTTGACATAAGTTGCAGTACAAATTATTCACGTCCATTATATTTTGTATTTTTGCAGAAAAGTATAGCCATCTGTAACCGGAAAATTGTAACTATTTCCTATAACAAATCATTAGGTAATTAAAATTATGCTTTTTCTGGATTGGGATGAAATGGTTACTTTTCCTCGAAATCAACCAAGTCAGTTGGCTTCTGTACGTAATCGCTGAAAAAATCAGAAAGCTTAAGACAGCTTAAGATCTGGCAAATTTCACGACCACACTATAAGAAATAATCTAGAAAGGAAAAAAATTAAAAAATAAATCAAGAAGGGAGAAGCACTCTACACAGACATCTACACAAATAATTAATCCACTGGCGCACCTAGGAAAAGCAAAGAATCTTATAATTCGAAACAGGTAGTAGAGAAGAGATCAGAGATCACATCATCGAATCAATTTCCAGCATGATGACGCTGGCTCTCATACTGCTTACATCTTAGAATCAGCTATTCATATCCGCCTCATTTTCTTGATTTTGCTCCATGAGATTTCTCACTTATGGAACAAACTTCGAAAACTACGATGATGAAAATTATTCAAATACCTAGTTCATGTAAATAAAAACATTTTGAATTCAATAAATTCCTATACATATCAACCTTCCGGTATTTTTATGAAAAACGCTACTTTTATATTTTGTATCAGTCCCATCTGTTGTCACTCTTTCACGATACCGTAACGAGTCCGCGTAACACTGACCAACTCGCATATACCCATAATCGCGGCAATAAAATTTTAATTTGGGACTTAAATACGGATAAACACATGAGAGCGGACAACATTGAAAACAATTAAACCGTAAGAGAATATCTCTCCGTGATGTCGTCTATTAAGTTAATTAATCTCGGGGAATTTCTTTTTCTAGTCGCTACTTTAGGAAGCTTGATTAATTGCTCAGCAATTTATTGGTGTAGATTATAGTTGACTTAGATGATAAAGAGATTGTAGGTACGTGTTAAAATTAGTTATTTATCTAGGAACTACTGGTCAAGGTGATTAAGTGATTATATTGTGCATGAGAATTACTGAAATAAACAGAATGAATTGCGTTTATTTCTCGAGAACTGATTTTTGGATGATTGCTTACTGCCTAGACTGAAAAGTGGAAGCAGAATATGAGGACAATTTCGAACATTACATACAAGTTACAGGATCACCAGGAGACTTCAATGCGAATGTCAGAAACACCAAAGATGGATTAGATTAGATTAGAATAATTGAACGGAGATGGCGCAGAAGCATCCTCTACCACTGCAATCTTGTCAGATTTATTGTGGTATTTCCTGTCTGACCTTAGGGTGCATTGTCCAGACCCGTTCATCTGATAAGACTCTAGAGCCGTGAAACTGGCCACTCCATATAGCTTGCCGGTTTGGGCTTTTCATCCTCACCAAGTTTTGTGAACCTGAGCCTGCATAAAGTTGCGCAATGGCACCACGCATGTACGGTACTTTCTTCGCCTCCTGGCAGAACCTGCATCTTCTGCCAGGCTCATTCTTTCCAAGTGCTTATTGAGTCTGTAATGCCCTGTTAATTGACCTACCATTATCCTTAGAACCTTACGGCTGTGGCTCAGTAGATCTGATGGGAACTTGAGCGAGCTGGATTTATTGAACTGCTCTGCCTGTCGTTGACCTGGAATTTGCAGCTACCAGCTCTGGAATTCTCTGTCCATCCAGTTCTTGATAGATGTTTTGAAGAGGCATGCTAAGATTCCGCGGAATGATTCGTGCGCAGCTACTTCAGCGCTTGCCGCCTGGGTCCTTATTCTTGAAACAGGGGAGCAGAGTTCCCGGGAGAACGTATGTTTCGTCTTTGTTACTCATCAGTTGTATATCATTGAGAAAGATGGAACACTCGTTCTCCTGGGAACGCTGCTCCCCTGTTTCAAGAATAAAGACCCTGAGGTGGCATAAGATTTCCATATCAATGATCAAGGCGGGTCAAAAGAGGAGGTTGCGTAATAAGTTTTATGACGTCACTGGTATGCAAGGTGGCATTAGAATGTATTCATAAATGTACTCGGTACTTTGAGTACTTGGGTATTGAATACTTGTAATTGTACTCTGTACTCGAGTACATTATGAGTAAAGTACTTGTACCCGATACCCGAGTGCATTTGGCCTGTACTCGGAACAGCTCTGCCTTTAGTGCATGGTATGCAGTCCCTGACCAGTTTAGCTGTTTGCCTTTAGGGCCGCTTGACTGTCCGAGTAAATGACAATGTTTTTACTCTTCACTTCTTTTTCTTTTATCAGTATGGCACAGTGCATTATCGCAGCGATTTCCGTCTGAAACGCCGTGACGTACTGTCCGAGGCTTATGGATATCTTCACCCTGGTCCTGTCCTGTCCCCGTAAATGCAGCTCTGACCCCCTTCCTTCCAGTCTTTCCTATCTGGTATGGCGACCCAAAAATACCAGCTGAAGATGGAGGAGTTGTTTTATCCGTAGGCATCTCGTACAAGGAGGCGACCTCTTGGTCCTCCTCTATCTTTCAACAGTTCCAACTCATAGTCCTCTGGTGTTTTATATTCGGACCTTGGCCTTGTTTGAGTCTATACTGTACTGCATTCACTTCACACCCGGTATGTAGATATGTAGCGGCGGCAGGTTCAGCAGCACCTATAGGGCTGCAATTGGTATCAACCAAAGATAGATACTGAAATAGAAAGAAATTCTGAGTAAATCCGGATACAGGCGACAAAACTATATCATCCTCCTTCTGTTCTGTTGACGAACATCTGTTACCATAATTTGCATACGGCATATGTGACTCTGATCACAAACTTGATTTGGAATTTAGGAAAACCAATTCTACTAAAACTAACCATAGACTATCAGTTGCATGCCAAGACTGATCAAGAAAAAACAAGGGATGATCGGAAGAACAACTGATTTAAGCTCGAGAGGAGAAGAAGCATGATGCTGAAGATGGTCACATGCAAAAATTCCATATTTGCTCAGGAAATACAAGAGGGGTGGAGATACCTAATCCGAGTGATTAAGACCATACTCTTGAGGCAAAAGGAAAGATGTCATTCTAAACCAGAAGGTCGGAAAAGTATCTGGATTGTAAGTAGGTACTTTCCGGATGGTCGTTGCACTATTTTATAAATCCCTCCTGAAACTAAACATAAAATAATTATTTTCAGCGTGAAAATTTCGACTGTAAATTAAAAAGAGTATCGCGTGTGTAAATTAAAATCTCTTCACCGCATATAAGGAAGTTTAAATTACTATTTACAGCTACTTAAATATACGATATGGGATC
The DNA here is from genome assembly GCA_917834065.1 of Ceutorhynchus assimilis. Taxonomy (NCBI): domain Eukaryota; kingdom Metazoa; phylum Arthropoda; class Insecta; order Coleoptera; family Curculionidae; genus Ceutorhynchus; species Ceutorhynchus assimilis. The sequence goes on from OU892280.1 coordinate 35,334,722, forward strand.
TGCTATATTAACTACAACGTAAAATGTACTGTGAAATTAAAAGTATGCGATAATTAGCAACATACTTTATTGAAAAAGTTTGCAGCTAACGATGGATCCAAGTTTTTATGTGCTCGGTAAATTTTCAATCTTACACGACAGAAGAAATAAATATGTGGAAGGTGTCCTTGTGAGACTTTTTAAGTTTCAATTTTCAACCTATCGATAATGATCACAGTTTTACTATTCCAATGTCCCACCTGAAACGAAAACTTTCATCAGAGCGTGACAGAATGCTGTTCTATGCGCCACCTGAACTTTATTTGATTTTAGCACATTAAAACTAGTGCTTGGGTAATTGCGACTAACACAACATAGTAAACTGATTTAGATATTTCGAGGGTGAAAAGCCACAGAACAATCATTATGTATATACAGCGTGGGCAAAAAGAATGGAATACGTATAGGGGTTTGAAAACTATCTTTTTTTTTGAAAAATTGCTCAGACCAGTCAATTTTATTTTTAGGCTGCGCATTTTTCGGAGAAAAAAAATTATACAAGGTGTCCCAAAAATGGTGTTACTGGCATTAACGTTGTTATATTAAATGGCAACCCTGGATTTTATTGCATTTTTTAATTCTAGGAAAAATCATGGAAATATTTTATGTATAATGTCCTATACCTATCTTCAACTAAAGGGTTACTTTTAGAGCAAAACCGATCATACAGAGTATAACCATTTAAAACGAAATAGGCTAAATATCTGATGTCACTCTTATTTTTTTTAAAAATCGCCCGTAAACGTACTTTCATTATGTGAGTGATTGAAACATTCTCAACACTAACGTAACCCTTTAGAGGGGTTGGGACCAACCCTTACCATTCCAAATAGAACAGGGGGTCGAGTGATGCCTGTTTTGAAAGAGCGTTCAATTTTCTTTTAAATTAAATTAAATCGACCTCATGTTCCATTTGAAATAGTAAGGGTTGGTTCCACTCCGCCTAGAGGGTTAAAGTTGAAGTGCTAAAAATGGTTGCAGAAAACTCTCCCCTTTGAAAATCAAATCACGTGTACAAGCGATTTTTTTTAAAATAAACCTGTCTTCAGATATTTAGCCTGTTTCGTTTTAAATGGTACACCCTCTATATTTTTATCTTAGTTTTCCATAAACTCATCATTTGACACCAACTTTGAATTTAATATATGGTTCAAAATTCCGGTTAAACTAATCTAAACGATTAAATTCAAAGTTGGTGTCAAATGATAGTTTATGGAAAACTAAGACAAGAATGTATGATCGGTTTGCAAAAAATTGCAAAAAAGTCAATTTTCAACTGTCAATATTTCTGAAACAGTAACAGTTGAAGATAGGTATAGGACATGTTACATAGAATATTGTCATAATTTTTCGTAGAATCCAAAAATGCAATAATATACAGGGTTGCCATTTGAAATAACAAAGTTGATGCAGGTAACACTATTTCAAGACAATGTAATTTTTTTTTTCTTTAAAAAATACCCTGCTCAAAAATAAAATTGACGGGTCGGAGCGATTTTTCAAAAAACAAATAGTTTTGAAACCCCTGTAGGTTTACCATTCTTTTTGTCCACGCTGTATATTTTCGATGATGTTTCCAATTGACCTTTTGTTTGGACGCCATATTGCGGTGCGCGAACATAGTTGCCAAAAGAAGAAAACAAAAATTACCAGCGGGCTGTCAACATTAAAAACACAAGTATTTCTATTATGCCCAAAACAAGCTAAAATTGATGGCTTTTCTTTTCAAAAACATTCGTAATAGGCGGCAAATTTAAATTTTAAATGTAATTTATTTAGTAACTTTAGTTTTTAATGTTGACAGTACGCTAGTCATTTATTTTTTTCTACTTTTGGCAATTATGTTCGCGCACCGCAATATGGCGTCCAAACAAAAGGTCAATTTTGATATGCTATGTGAACTGTCTAATGGCCAACTTGTCTTATCTTTATCTCCAAAATTGCCTTTAAAACAGCTAATATGGTAGATGAAAGTGACTTAAGAGGTGCTGTTTCTTAATCGATAGAATCAATCCAATCAATCTCCCAGTTCCTCATTAACGCTTCTCTGACAATCGACCCAGTTTTTCTGTCCGTCGTTCCGTTAATGTTCTCGACATGTCATAATAAATTCTGGTCGGTAATTTCTTTTAAAACCGATCCTTGAACGGTAAAGCAAGTATTTGCCCGCCATGAAGTAGGAAGAAGTTATGTCTTAGTTAGGAGTATTTTCGCTTTTTTTTTTCTTTGTACAAGCGTGACCTTATATGAGCCAACTTGATCTACAGCAATTTCCTGCTATACCTTTTTTATTATCGGAAAAAAATGCCACGAAATAAATCAGATTCTCACCAGACCTTAGTATCTAGCAGACAAAGAAAAATAATTTGGAAGGCATCAAAGTTTACTTACTCCACACTTTCATGGCATTTTCAATTGAATTTTTATTTTTTTTTCTACTGAGAGTCAAAAAAGAAATGCCTCCTCAGGTAAGATTGTCTTGCAATGTTATTCTCCGATGACGCCATCACTTTTTCCAAGTTATATGGAGAACAACTCCGATTATATTTCGAAGATCTGATGATCTATCAAGATTTACATTCGGAATCGGGATTACTTATGTTAGCGTTAGCCCCAATAACAACAGGAGAATGTGTGGTATATATATAAATCTCCTCCAATCTTTCACCTAACTCTGGCATTCACTGTATCGTGTGGGTTTTCCGTGTAACTTTTAATTCAATCCTTCATCAGACCAACTTTAGCACATTCCTCAAGAGGTTGTGATGTAGCGTCAGTCTAGGGCATTAGCCACTAAACTAGTAAGCCGCTTTGCCCCTCAGAGACCAACATCTATAAAAGGCACTAACTTTTTGAAAATGAAGAGAATGTCAAGAAAAATTGGAGGATTACAAATTTTGGTCTTGGATAGGATTCGAACCCGCGTCTTCAGCATGCCGGTGCTACGCTCTAACCAACTAAGCCATCACAGCCCTATAGATCTTTTTGATTTCGTTAAGGTGTTGCTAGAGGAAGTCGCGTGGTTTTCCGCTCATTACCAAATTCTGAATCCTACAATAGACCCACACATTTATGACATCGGTTCTAATTTGAATAAGTTACCCTATTACTATAAGTGGGTTTCGTCCATGTGTGTTAGAACTAGGTGTATGCGATGCCCGCATAAGCAATGTTGAAAGGAATGAAGTTTTGTCGGTTACAACAACCCAAAATCGTGGAAATTGAAAATGAAGAGATAGTTAAGGAAAATTTTCCTTAACTTGGGTGGGAATTGAGGGAAATTTTCCTCAACTTTCTCTTCATTTTCAATTTCCCCGCTTTTCGGTTGTTGTAACCGACAAAACTTCATTCCTCTCAACATGGCTTATACGGGCATCGCATACACCGAGTTTTAACACATGGATGAAACCTAGTAGTAGGGTAACTTATTCGAATTAGGACTGATGCCATACATGTGTGGGTCTATTGGAGAATTGAAAAGTTTAGTAATGAGCGGAGAACCACGCGACTTCCTCTAACAACACCTTAACAAAAATCAAAAAGATCTAAAGGGTCGTGGTGGCCTAGTTGGTTAGAGCGTATAGCACCGGCAATGCTGAAGACGCGGGTTCGAATCCCGCCCAAGACCAAAGTGTTTAATTCTCCAATTTTCCTTAACTTTCTCTTAATTTTCAATTTCTACGCTTTTCGGTTGTTGTAACCGACAAAACTTCATTCCTTACTAACTTTTTGGCTGGGCTGGCCTTTTCCCTGGGTACTCGTGTTAGCCAAGTTTAATGAGTGGCCGTTCAGTACTCACTTTCGGGAGTAGCTACCATATCTCAAGTAATACATGCTTGTGTTTTTCAACCATGAACTCTGGAATCAGTACATCGGCGAGAATTTTTACTGGTGCAGGAGTATGGTCAACCTAGTACCGTATTCCTGGTGTTAAATGGGCTCCCTAGGTGAGTCCGCTTTCTCTTGACAAGGTCTGGATTCGGGGGTTTTCCCCTACTAGTTTTCGGAACACCCTAGTCATCCGTTACTCAGATATACTAGAATAGGGTAGATATTAGGGGTCCTTCGCCCGCGCCAACTAGTGAGACTACGCGTATTACTCAGGTTACACCTTCAAACCCCCGGGTCATTGTTTGACCGGACGAGTTGACGGTTCGAAGTAAAGCCCAACAACCTGGAAACTGGGATCATCGAACTTTCAGCCAGATTAACTGAAATCGTTCGTAGAGTTCCCCGATACGATACCGCTATACCATCTTTCTAGAGAGAGGCCCAGGAACTTTGCCCAGAATTCTGGGATCGTTCGAGAGTTCCGCCCTCCTTTCCTTGTCGTGAGATGTTAGTCACGACAGTTCGGCGGTTAACAAAATTGCACCAGCGAACCAGCCTGCATCTTAATGTGGGTAGATAAAATGGAAATCTCGTTAATTCAATTTTAGCACAGTCCGATATATTGCACCCTGTATCGAGACTTGAGAGCAAAGACTGGATTCTGGAAATTTCATCCCAGTAAATAACAGAATTCCCTGTGAGCCAGGCTCACTGAATTTCTTCACCATTCCTGAGTTGAACTTGCCTTCACTTTCTAGAAATAGTGATTACGAGTTCATTGAACATAAAATGCAACTTGTTCAATTGTGAGAAACCTTCTAGAGATACCTAAAATGTTTCTAGATCGTATAGCGTTTACATTTTACTTCTGTCACAACTTCATTGAGCATAGAACTTAACTGGCCTCTCATGTAATTTTTTGCTTCAGATTTTATTAAGTCTAACCATACTTAATCCTTAACGTAAATATTCTCTAAATTATTTATTCCTAATCGTTGAAAATTATTACATAATTCAAAAGTATCAATCTTTACACGGTTCATGGGTAAATAGAAACGGGAAATTGAGTCGGGAAAAAAGGCTTTAACGGCGACTTGTCGCAATTGGTACGAGATAGGAGGGAAATACCTTCGAATAGTTCTAGACACGCGCCGAGTAAATTAATGTCTCTATTTGCTCGGTGGTACTGTGGCGTTGGTTCGATTTCAAACTGACTAGGTATATGGCGACCACAGGTACGTCCATTTGTGGCTTTTTATCACGAACATTGAGTTTATGGCTACAATGTTTTTCTCTTCTTAGGTCAATATATACAAGGCTAGTTGATTCTCAACGATTGTTACAAATAAATATTTGCAAGTCTTGTAAAAAAATTCGATTCCTGGTTACAAGTGTAAATGTAATCTAGATAAACTTGAAACTCGTAAAAAGCAAAACGCTGATGTATTTTAGAACCACGTTTATACATCAACCAAAGCCCTGAAGCTCGTAATTTACGTCGGGCGAATGTAAAAAGCTGCATTTAGTGACACTGTTATGTGTAACAGTACATAAATTGGAAATGTAACCGAGTAGTGCGTACCCAGGGAGATGCCAACGGTTGATAATAGAGTCGTTTTTGCTACAAATACATTATTTCAGGAAATAGGCATAAAAGGTTCAAAATCGCCGGTTATACTTATTTATTAATCAATAATTTTCCACTGAAATGAGTGATAATATTTAGAGTGCAACAATGAATTATTTTCATCGCAAATTAACATGCTTGTTTATTTTAGACTTTATAATTTCTTTTTTGCTAATAAAATTTAATATATTATTTTATTCACCTCGCGTGTATAACAAAGTTTCAAATTATCAATAACTTTACACCCATGTTTGATATAATTAGGCTATATAATTAAGACTGCATTAATTAGAAATTTTAATTAAACAACAGATATTCAATTTATATGGTAATTTAGGGAATCATCGAGATTTTCTGGCTTTCTGCAAAAAATAAGCGGTTTTATTATTCCATCGGTGAAAGTGAGTCAGAGGAGTCAACGAGGCAGTGCCTCCCAGTAGATAAAGCTTATTATATTGTCACAGAAAGCGACGCTTCCGCCACGGTGTACAGAATTGGACAACTGATTCTAGATTTTACGTTGTTCTCTGAGAAAAAGGTCTATCGCGTTCATTCTGGATTGTGCAAGAAAAGATTAGGGATATATAATGGCCAGTATTAGTTAGTATTTTTCAGGTTAAGATAGTGATTATTGTTGAGAGTTGTAAAGAGTTTTGTTGTTTGAGTTAATTAGGGAAGTAATTAGTGTCAGAGTGTATAGTAACGTGGAATAAATTATTGTTGTGTTAATTGGACTTTGATTTTGGAATAAACGAACCCAAGATTTCGGTCACGCAAGCTGGAGACGTGACATTTATTGGTGTCAGAAGTGAGATATAATTCGAGGACTGCAAAGTGAAATCCGATTGCAGAATAGTGCGCGGACACTAGTGTGGACACTATAGTGAACACTAGGACAGTTAGTCAGCAGTGACAATCACCAAAAGAGACTTAACCGATTGTGTAAATTACCCCGGTAGTGACTCTATACCCGATAATGAATTTTCAAGTAAGTTCTAGAAAATTCTATTAGGAAACCAAGGGAGATATCGAATTTCTGACTTCGCCAATATAACTGCTCCGCTTCATCGATTAACGGAAGAAAAATCAACATTCAATTAGACCCAACAATGCGATTCCGCTTTCAGAAAATTAAAAGGAGCATTATGTACGAGTCCAGTGTTGTCCTATCCCGATCAGAGAGGCATGTTGATTTTGGAAACAAATGCAAGCAACACCAGCATTGGAGCTGTCCTTTCACAAATCCAAAATTAACAAGAGCATGTCGTAGAGTAGTACAACAGAACCTTATCAAAGCTGGAACGAAATTATTGTGTGACTAGGCAAGAGTTGCTTGCCATAGTAAAAGCAGTCGACCATTTCCATAAGTATCTCTATCGCAAAGATAACGCGGTTCTAAAATGGCTTTTAGAAATGAGCTCCTGAAGGACAGCTTGCTAGATTGATTGAGAAATTGCAGCAATACAATTTCCAAATTAAACATCGATCTGGAAACCTGCATAAAAATGCTGACGCTCTGTCTAGACGGCCATGCAAAGAAAACTGCAAGCATTGTCAAAGAATCGATATGCATAAGAAAAACACTGGTCCGGCTGTGAGAAGAACAGGTCTTATCGTCGATGATAGATGGGCTACCAAACAAATGAGGACATCGGGCAAATTCTACATCTTAAGGAAAATTATGAATGTAGGCCAGCATGGACGGTAGTGTCGAACAAGAGCTTGATTTTCAAGGCGTTGTGGGCTCACTGGAACCCTCTGGCCATAGAAAATGGTTTACCTAAAAGAATTAGGGAAAGTGCCGATGGGAAATCCATTAAGAGCCAACTGGTTATTCCAAAAGATCGAGTAGAAGATGTATTAAGAAATACATGACGACAAAATTCGGGAACGCTTTTATTGGGTTCACTATTATGAAGATGTTAAAAACTGGTGCCGAAAATGCGACACCTGTGCTACCAGTAAAGGCCCTAAACTAAGATCTCGGAGGCCCATGGAACAATACAACGTTGGTCTCCCATTTGAACGAATAGCGATAGATGTTACCGGACCGTTCTCCGAGTCAGAGCGTAGTAACAAATACATCCTTGTTATTATGGATAACTTCAGTAAATGTCCAGAAGTTTTCGCTATTCCCAATCAAGAAGCCATCACTGTTGCCCAGGTGCTAGTAGTGGACGAAGTTTTTAGTCGTCATGGTGTGCCACTAGAGTTATATTCAGATCAGAGACGAAATTTCGAATCTGCCATCTTTAGGAAGATTTGTGAGATCATGGGCATACATAAGACAAGGACAACACCTTTACATCCACAGTCTGATGGCATGGTAGAACGATTTAATGAGACCATAGAGTGACAAAAGTGGTCGCAAAAAACCAGCGAGATTGGGACAAACAGTTGCCTCTATTTTTAATGGCTTACCGAGCAGCTGTTCACGAGTCAACAGGTGGAAGTCCAGCTAGAATCGTTTTCGGAAGGGAACTCAGTTTACCTTGCGATCTGATGTTTGGAATACCTGAAGAAGAACAAAAAGAAACTCGAGAATCTGACGAAGTAAGGGCACGACTTCTGGGGACACATGATTTTGCTCGGGAGCATATTCAGCTGGCTAGTAACTGAATGAAGACCAGATACCTACGACTTGAAAGCCAATTCAGCCGGATTTCAAAAAGGTGATTTGGTGTGGCTGTATAATCCAACAAGAAAGAAAGGAGTGTCGTCGAAATTGTCTTCAGCATGGGAAAGACTCTACAGAATAATCACGAGGATTAATGATTTGGTTTAAGGAGTCTAGCGCAACACCAGGAGTAGGATGAAAGTTGTACATTTGGACAGATTGACGAAATATCTTGGGCGCCAAGTTGATCGGGACGATCAACCCTAAGAGGTGGGCTGTGTCACAGAAAGTGGCGGTTCCGCCACGGTGTACAGAATTGGACAACTGATTGTAGATTTTATGTTGCTCTTCGGGAAAACGGTCTATCGTGTTTATTTTAGATTTTGCAAGAATATATGACGGATATATAAGGGCCGGTATTAATAAATAGTTTTTAAATTTAAGATTGACTGTGATATGATTTAGATAGTGATTATTGTTGAAAGTTGTAAAGAGTTTAGTTGTTTGAGTTAATTAATTTCAGAGTGTATAGTAACGTGGAATAAATTATTATTGTGTTAATTGGACTTTGATTTTGGAATAAACGAACCCAAGATTTCTGTTACGCACCCCAGAGCCGTGACAATATGTTACACAAGCTTTAAATTAAATTTTGAAATAAATGGCTCAGTAACAAATGACAAAGCTAAAACAGAAAAGAAACCAAATAAATATAAGTTTAAAAAACAAAAATCCAAGCAAAATCCCCTTGAAACTTAGAGCTTATCAACATTTTCAGCTCTATGTTCTCAAAAAATATATATATTTATATATTAGTTGAAAATTTCATATAGGTAGGTAGGTATTTATATTTATATATTAATATTGCGTTGTTGTGTCAAATAAATTGTTTTAATTTATTAGACAATCGATTTATTCCAGGCGTGTGTGAGTGTAAAGCTATTTGATTAAAATTTAATTCGTATATCAAGCGCATGCATAAGGCGAAAATCTGAAATGGTCGCTCGTTGCAGTTGAGTGGAGAAAACTTATGGGGTGGAACCGTTTCGTACCATTTACCCATTTTCAAATCGGAAATAAATCGGCTGTTAAGTGATTTTAAAAAGTGCACTTTTGCATGCGAGAATAAAATTATTAATAAATTAAGTGATTTGTCTTGAATGTTCTTTGATTCCACTATTCAATGTCTCCACTCGGTATGAAATATATTCCGTGAAATTACATTTCGCATTTCATGGCCAATGACTTTGGATATTACAATGAATTACTGATAATAACTAAAAGATGGATACAAGAGTTTATATGGTATGGATAAATTCACTAAGAATATGTAGATAATCCAGGCCACATAGAGACCATTATCAAATTAATGACATCAGAAAAATATTGCTCTTCTTCTGAAGGCCAATCTCAGAGATAATCAAGCAAAAAGATGACAATGAGACGGGATTTTTGAGAAGTTTAATGGATTGGACTCGACTCAGAAACAAATATTCCACAAGAAATCAAAGAACCAATTATTAGATCTTTTTCACTACTTAAAGCATTATCCAAAAGTTGCCTACTTACTAAACAATAAATTACTGTAACTTGTAGTTGAAGCATCTTAATTTTTTGCTTTTTCACTAACCCAATATTGTTGTGTATATCTTTGCCAAGTTTTGGATTTACATTTTTCAACCCTATTCTTCACACATTCAAGTTATTCATATTCTTTCAGTTTTTCCTTACAAATAATATGACTTTCCATAAGCTCCAGCATAATAATTTTATGTCAAATTGCAGTATTTTTCATAATATCGCAACATTCTGTCTACTGCACTGACTTTGTAGCACGTTGTTTGATACGTCTCGATCAATTTTCTTTGCAATATGTGTATTTTAATTTTCTTATTAAATTTAATGGCTCGTCATTAAAGTACGGTTTGAGTGCTCTGTAAATATACAATTAAGTACATGCTCCTACAAAGTCTTTTATATCACAAATACTTGTGATGGTTTTCAAGGTGAAAATCTGCTTATAAAATGTTTGTATGGTAGCTTTAAATTGAAAATGACAAAGTAAATCTGGACGAAAATGAAGATAGGCACCATAAAATTTCTTACATCACCACATTATGTGATGGTGCTTTCTCGTCGCGAGTTATACTGGTTTGGGACTTTTACTGTTACCTACACCCAACTGTGCCACTTTTGTTCAAAAAGAAATTAACCAGAGGCAATGGTGGGTAATTGATTTCAAGACGGTATCTGCAAAATTTTACTGCAGTTTTATTGCTGCACATCATTGCCTAAAGCTTAAACAATTAATCCTCTCACTTTGGATTTTTCATTGCTATAATGTCGATAAAAAAACCATTCCAAGATTGAAATTATCTCAGATAAACAAATCAAAAACCAAAACCAAATCAATTTATCACGAATAATATTCTTGTATTTTGACATCCATGCAAAACAAAAAAGATCGTATAAGGTACAAATTACCATATAAATCGGGGCGTGACAGAAAGCTAATTATTCTCGGACTAATTTCTGATTAGCAGCGTAATTTATTGTTTTGCATTTGATATTTGACAATAATTTTTATTTTTTTTCAAATAATACAAAATGGATATCTCTAATAAATAATGCATTAAACATGCAAATAATACCACTTTGATCTTTTGATTTATGTACCTACTTATTTAGCAATGTTTTTGTCCCAGACCTGAATTATTACTTCCTGAACTATTACTGAGATAATAGACAGTTACTATTTTTAGTTTTACCTTTAACAGAATTTGTCCTAATTTTACGGTAAGCTTCTGCGAAGAAACTAGTCGATGTACTTACTAAAAAAGGATTTATTTTCGCCAAAGAGATGCTCGATAAAGGATCTAGTTGGCTAATTATGTTTTCTTTGTTTGGACTTGGAACTTAGATTTATAGCAAAAGATGCGTAGTTAGAAATACTGAAATCTACGCAAAAAATACAAAATAGAGCATCAAATAATTGAAAAATGTTGATTATAAACGTTTACTGTTGAAAAAATAAATTCAAAATCATAAAAATACTGTTATGTAGTTTTCTTAAGGCAAAGGCAAAGTTTGCTTAGGTATTCAATATTTGAAAAACGAATGTATCAAAGCTAATGTTTTAGATTTATAACTATGTAGGTACGTCTTGAATATAAAGATTTTGTTCAAATGCTTTAGCAATTAAATATTATTGTCACGCCCTAGGATTGTAGAGATGAATAGGGGTTGTAAATAAGATGGAAGAAAATCTTTGGTATACTCTTCATCATACAACAATGGTGAAATAGAACTTTCAATATGAAGGGTATGTTTAGAAGTCTGAAAGAAACCATACCTACGTCTCAAAATAATTAGGTTGTCTGGCTGAAAACTTTCAATTAAATGTAATGTGGAATCACTCGGAAACAATCTAAGATTTATTTTTAAAATCCGTGAATAATATTTTTTTTATAGATTGGAAAACTAACAAGAAAAGAGAATGTTGTCAAAACTTATCAAAGCATATACGAGCGGCAATATATGATTTGAAAAATTAATAATACTTACAAATAAGCTTCAATTTAGCGATTCTAGAGCACATTTTTTCAATATATCAAGCAACAATCTCGTGAAGACCGATTCTTGTTAAGGTATTATCAAGAAAAATCAATTTATCAAAAAATATATATGGACAGAAAAGAAAAATCTAAAACTTTTTAAATTTGTTTCTAGTTAAAGGCAGCCGCTTGTCAATTAGATTTGAATTATCGACAACACCAACTTTTTATGCAAGGCGTGAAAAATCTACTTTTCTCTATTCGGATAAGGCTCGTTACTTCATAGCTTTTACCTTATACGAATGCCATCATTATAGCAATAAAAATTCTTGTGACGGTTAGTTTTGAGTTAGTAAAATTCCTTACCTCCAGCTCTCAGCGTAGCGATGGGCTGATGTTTGCTTCCATGATTCATTCCATATTTGATCGGCTTGAAATGAAAAAATGACGGTGAATATCCTGAGCCAGCTCGACTTAGAGAGCTGAACCTTTCTTCTCTATCTTCAATATAAACTCCCTCTTTTCCCATTGCGGCTAATTGTCTCCCTTTAGGCATAAACATAATTAAGAAAACCATTATAGACATAATAACGAGTCCGAAAGCTATACAAGCGTCTCGATGTCTCTCGTTCACAATTAAACCACTCACAGTCCATATTAACCACGTCGGTATGCTACAGCCTACGGACAGTCCAATGTAGGTAGCTTCGCGGTAATTGTCTCTAATTCCGCGAGATTTAACTGCTAAAACCGTTACGAATATTATAAGAAAAATTACGTAAATTAAAGATAAAAGCATGTCCGTGTAAGGGGTACGACACAGCGGTACCACTTGTGTGGTGGTTATGTCAGCAGCAGTAACTAATAATCTATTTCTATGTTGATGTACTATATGCTCTACAGTAACGGCGTCTACTAACGGAGGGTTAGTTAACAACCACTGCACTCCTATGGCCACTTGAATTAATATAGCAAAAAGCAACAAAAGTCCTTGATATGGGGCAGGTAAATAAACACCCCCGTTGAGGCTAATCAGAAAAACACATTTAACTAATAGAGAAGCAAAAACTATGGCGTAAGATACTCCAGTGCCAAAGCGCATCAAGGCACACGTAAACTGAGTAGGAGAAGCTGCAAAAACTGAAGCTAGGCCTGCCGAAGAAAAAAGTCCTAACAACAGCATTTGTCCAAGGAAAAGATGTCTTCTACTAGGAGTAGTCCTCCATGCTTTACATAATACAAAAATCTCAAAACCAGCTATAAGGATCATCGTTATAGCTGATAGAGCCAATACTGGAAGCACCCAAACTTCGTTTCTAAAAACACCTCCGATGATAGTTTCAGCTTCAACAGAATTCACTCTCTTTGTAACGTGGACTTGAGGAGCTGTTGAAGTTGGTGCATTAGTGCTTGATGGCACTAGGAAAAATTCGGTGCTCATTTCCAAACGTCTTCTTAACGCCATCGATTCTTCTGACGGTACTATGGATAAGTCATCTAAAGGCATTGGATTGGCATTGCCTTGAAAGGGAAGCTTAAACCTTAAATTTAATAATCGGTCCAAAATATTATTCGAGGAATTTTTATTGAGATCACTGTTTTTGTCACTTTTATCATCAATTACAACTTCATCCCTTTGATTGTCATCGAGTACTGTTTCACCCCCAAAAAAATCCACCCCCAAAGATTCACTATTTTTATAAGCATTATTAATTCTAAAAATGTCTGTGTAAAGATTCACCCCCGCGTTAGGGGGTGGTCCTCGATCAAGATCGCCCGAACGTGCTTGTCGATCCTCGGCAGTCAGAGAAAGTACCACGCATGTCGCGATCAACGCGACTCGGATGACGGCTCGAGCCATACTGCTTAGAAGCTGTGGGCCCGAAGAGATATCGCAGGGTACCCGGTTTGATGGTACCTACTCCTGAATATTTTTGGCGGGCCTTTTTTTGTCCGCGCGAAGACCGGCTTTTCGGCGAATTTTGTAGACTACAAGGTTTCTGTTTTCGTATTGACGAATCTAAAATTTAATTAAAAAAATTAATGGGGGGATTCAAGACGTTTCAATTCGATTATTATTTTGAACAATTCAGCGTTTTGATGAGAAATTTAATTTTATAAGGAACGTTGAGCAAAATTTCGAAGTCAAGCCTTTGGAGTCTTTGACGTCGGAGCTGGTATACTTACACAAAAAAAAATTGAAGTTTATTGCTATTGGATAAGTTGCGGGTTTGGTTATAGAAAAACACTTCTTATCCTGTAAAAATTTGCTTCATCTGAAAGTCACTCTCACTCCTGCTTCACACTACTTATTATTATTACAGCGAATTTTCAGCCTGGAATTAGTTACTAAACAATATTGGACATAGATGTTAATATGAAGTGTCACATAAGATTGAAATACTTGAGAAGGGTACTTCAGATCACAATCCATTAAAACTTAAGCTCCGAACAAAGAATACGAGAAAAAAAAAACAGCTAAAAGCTACTGAATAGTTGGAACAACTTTAGAAGTAAAGACAGTCATGCACAAAATTAGAACTTGCTGTCGTGGCGATACATTGCAAGATGATCAGTTATTAAACCAAGGGGGCGATCAGATGGCCAACTGGCATAACTACGTTTATTTCACGCGTTGTATCCGGATACCAAGTGGATTGGATTAATAATGGGGATTAATAATCCTGAAATAAACACCCAGGATTAGAGAGATTATCCGGATCGGAGTTCTTAGTCCAATCCTCCAAATTTGATGGATTGGACTTGAAATAAATTATCTCAAATGTGAAATAAACACCTCAAATCTTGGATTTAAGAAGTTTGTTCCTAACTTCAAGCAAAAATGACCTAAACCTAATAAAAACCTAAAAAGTGTATCAGCTGATTGCCTTGAATGAACTTAGACACAAACCAATTTGAGCTTGCGCTTTTAAAAAGTCTTTAGAAAGGATTAGCAGTAATCTTAATCCATTTATTGGTTTTGAAATAAACGAATATGGATTAATAATCCTTAATCCAGTATTCGGATACAACACGTGAAATAAACGTGTGTGACTACACAGATGATGATGCTGAAACCCTCACACTTAAATTACCAAGAGAATGCCAGCTCAATCACCATCCAGACGAAGACTACATCAATTATTATATCTAAGTAGAGCGAACAGCAAGAAGACTACGTTATTAGAACACAAAGGCATTAGAATCTTGAAAGACTGAATGTCTAGAAAGCTACTGGCTCTTTAATCCAATTAATGATTAAGCAATATCTATAACTTCTTCTCTAGATTGGATCATTTCCAAAGCAGGAGAGAATCGAAGGCTCCTATAGAACTATCATTTCATCAGCTTTCTGCTCTTTCTAGGCAAAGTATCAGAAAAAGCCAACAGCTAAAAATGATATCATAAAATTGGTTAAAATTGCTTGCACAAAACAAAATAATAATGAAAATTGTTAATTGGAATGAAATTTCATAAGACAGATGATTAGTATTTTGTCTAAGCCGCTGTGGTTCTCACACAATAAAAATTAGATTGCTAAACTTAAACAAAGGAATAGAGAAAATTGCAGAACAGAAATTATAATACGATAATTCTTGTTTTTCCTTAGCTTGTAGTTTTATAACAAGATTAAATAAGTATAATATTCAATTTCCTCTCCAATTATCCTAATTTGATTTTAATTTACTTGCAAAAGCTCATCTAGTTTTTCTTGCACTAGCATTGCAATTACAGTGCAAATAATATCTACCATAGATCCCGTTAGGATATCCTTATTGAGAGTCATGATATACATATTTATACACACCATACAAAACTTGTTAAACTATGCATTAAATTGAGAGTTTATTAACTGAAACAACTGTTTTAGTATTTATTGCTGCCGTATGGCTGATGCCAGATGTGCTGTGTCTTCTAGCTTATAAATCTTTTACAAATAATTTTTAATTTTTAATTTTTTTCTAACTTTATCCAGTTTTTTATTTGTTGTATGAGTAGGTTTACAGTGAAGTGTTTACAAGGTGTCAAAAAATGTGTTTTTGACTATGATTTTTATGAATGGTTAAACTTTTATTAAAGCATAAAGATTTTAGAACACATCCTATTCCAAGTTCTACTTATTTCCAGAAATGGTTTGCTTGAGATGTCGTTATCTATTCCTTCTATTCGACTTTGTTGATATTCCTTCTGAATAAATATAAATATCATCGAGTGGTTTACAACTGTTATCGTTTCTCGCTTCTCAGTTTCCATAGGTCTTGATTCCACCAGTCTCCTCTTTGAGGGCTTTTTTTTTTCATGGCCTCCATGACGTCATTTTTTCAGCTTCTTGGTGGTCTCCTCGCTTTTCGCTCTTTGATGGGATCTAAATCCGCCAGCTCGTGTCCATTCTTTCGGGATGGCCATACCATGTGAGTGGATTCAATCGTGTCTATAACAGTTCCATCTGCTTCCATTGGTCGCCTTATTCCTTCATTTCTAATATGATCTATTCTGGATATTCTTCTCTAGTAATCCATTATCACAGCCAAGAGTTTTTCCCTGTCTCTTTTTGTTAATTCCCAGGTTTCTGAGCCATACGTAGTTATAGATTCACTAATGGTATATAGTATTGTCACGGCTTTGGGGTGCGTGACAGAAATCTTGGGTTCGTTTATTCCAAAATCAAAGTCAATTATTAACACAACAATAATTTTTTCTACGAGAGTGCGCAAAGTAACTACTTTGCGCACACTTTTTTTTCTGGTACCCATAATAGAATCTGGAGGCCTCCTATTTGGGGGGCAAAGCTCCGCGGGAAACCTCTTTTTGGGGAGCCCAGCCGAACGGGGCCCCTTTCTTAGGGGCGAAGCCCCGCGAGAGCCCTATATTAGGGGGGCCCAGCCCCGTGGGGCCTCCTTTTTTAGGGGGCAAAGCTCCGCGGAGAAGGGGCCGAAAAATTTTTTTGCCCGATTTAGATATACCTAGTAAGGTAAGGCAAGTTATTTTTGATGCCTATAAAAATGCCAAATCCGACTGAATTGGCTTTCAAGTCGTATCTGGTCTTCATTCGGTCACTAGTCAGCTCGATATGATGTGCTTCCAAGCAAAATCATGTATCCCCAGAAGTCGTGTCCTTACTTCGTCGGCCTAATCTCGAATTTATTTTCGTTCTTCTTCAGGTATTCCAAACATAAGATCGCAAGGTTACCTGAGTTCCCTTCCAAATACAATTTTAGCTGGACTTTCACCTGTTGACTAGTGAACAGCTGCTCTGTAAGCCATTAAAAATAGAGGTAAATGTTTGTCCCAATCTCGCTGGTTCTTTGCGACCACTTCTGTCAGGTGTTCCTCTATGGGTCCTTACTCTAGAAACAGGGGAGCAGCGTTCCCAGGAGAACGAGTGTTCCGTCTTTCTCAATGATATGGAAATGATAATATAAGTAACAAAGACGGAACGATAGTTCGCCTGGGAACGCTGCTCGCCTGTTTCAGGGACTATTGTTTTATTAAATCGTTCTAACATGTCATCAGACTGTGGATGTAAAGGTGTTGTCCTTGACTTATGAATGCCCACGGTCTCACAAATTTTCTTAAAGATGGCAGTTTCGAAGTTTCGTCCCTGATCTGAATGTTAGTGGCACACTATGACGACTGAAAACTTCGTCCACTAGCACCTGGACAATAGTGATGGCTTCTTGATTGGGAATAGAGAAAACTTCTGGCCATTTACTGAAGTAATCCATGATAACCAAGATGTATTTGTTACCACCCTCTGACTCCGAGAATGGTCTGGCAACATCTATCGCTATTCGTGGGAGACCGACGTTGTACTGTTTCATGGGTCCCCGAGATCTTAGTTACGGGCCTTTAGTGGTAGCACAGAGATGTCGCATTTTCGGCACCAGTTCTTAACGTCTCCATGATAGTAAACCCAGTAAAAACGTTCCCGAATTTTGTCCAAGGTCTAATTAACTCCAAAATGTGCCCCTGAAGTTCCGTCATGTATTTCTTTTAATACATCTTCTACTCGATCTTTTAAAATAACCAGTCGGCTCTTAGTAGATTTTCCATCGGCACTTTCCCAAACTCCTTTCAGTAAACCATTTTCGACGGCCAGAGAGCTCCACTGAGCCCACAACGCGTTGAAAATCAAACTCTTGCTCGACACTTCCCTCCCTTCTGGCCTACATTCATCATTTTCTTTAAGATGCAGAATTTGCCCGATGTCCTGGTCTGCATCATGATCTGCTCTCATTTGTCTGGTATTCCATTTATCGTCGACGATAAGATCCGTTCTTCTCACAGCCGGACCAGTGTTTTTCTCATGCATGTTTCCAGGTCGATGTTTAGGGCTGGCGTCTCTAGATCTCCAAAAGCGTTGGGAGTGATCCCTAAATGGAGAGGACATCCTCAGTCTACAATCCCATTGCATATGTCCAAGATAATGGCACCGGTAACATTTTACTCGGTTTCTCGGTGTTGGTGTTTGTTTGGAGTCGTTTCCCATTTGTCTAATTTCTAGTACTGGTTTCTCCATTTTCGCCATGAACTTACTCATAAGATTCTCGAAGCGACCATCTTCTTTTGACGATTGTTTATCCTTCAAGTCTTCAATGGATACTGCTGGTATTCTGGTTCGTGAGGCACCAAAGATTGCTTTTAGCTCTAATGCTTGGACAAGGGCTTCGCTACTTTTTCTGAAATTAGACATTCTCAAGTTTTCCTGGATTTTGGAATCTCTGATAAGTACCTACCATCAATAAACGCAGATATTGCCATCCATTCCCGCATGTCTTCTTCTAAATACTTCTTGTCTGTAATGGTATCCGAAGCGCAATTCTAATGTCTGACTTAGATGCTGGTAATTCTGTTGGTAGATTGAAGGAATAGACTGAAGATCTAAGGCAGGTCCTCGTAGCGCCACTTTCAGTGCTGTTGCTTTTTCTTGATCGTTCCATCCGTTGGTATTTGCAGCAGCTTCAAATTGTCGGATATACATGGTCCAGGACGTAGAGCCGTCAAAACTTGGTGGTTTTATCTTCATACTAGAAAATGCCCCAATACTAATTGGATTGATGGACTGTATTTCTAATTTATTTACCTTATCTTGTTACGATAAATTTATCATTTACGTAACATGTTCCATCTCTTCTTATTTTCATTATAAAGTTGTGTTTTTGCCATTTCAGAATTCAAAATAATTTCTAATATTCTAAAAATATCCACAAAATTCAAATTTAAATTCAAATTATACAAGTGCTGCCATCTATCCATCATGTCTGTAAATTGCAAATATCATACCGGTACTGCCATCTAGTGCCCGATGGTTTATATTTCAAAGTATGATTTTTGGCTGCTTCGCATTTGACAGTCATTTCTATTTCCATTGAAAGAAATTATATTTATCTCACTTTTAGCAAATGGATATATTTCTGTCCTTTTCTAACTTCTGATTCTGAAATAATCATTTTTTGGCTTAATGATCTAATTAATTAACAGTTTTTTATTTTTGACATAACCTTAATTTAAATTATTATAATTTGTATACAATTAAAATGATTCTATGGTTTATTTTTTTCCAAGATAGATTTTGGCATTGTCAACTTTGAAACATAAACAATGCCGCTAATGCCGCTTATTGGTCGCTATTGTAAAACTGATGTCAACCTGCAGAAACACCTCATTTTGTGACCAATCAGGGTCAAGCGTTTTTGTGTATGTTTCAAAGTTTTCCATGTCAAAATCTATCTTGGGAAAAAATAAAGTGTAGTGGATTTTTATCCATTCTCTTTTATTCCATGCGGTCTTTCATTGTGTTTTCATTTTGAAGTGAATATGGTCTTTTGGGTGTACTCGTCTGATTGGTTGAAGCTGGTTGGAATGCAGTAAGTATAAAAAATACGGGATCGTTTTCCTGCTGGCTTTGGTTTCTAAAACGTTCTCTTTCCTTGAAAAACAGTCTGGCAGGCAAGTCCACTTTATTTAGAATAATTTTGTGCTTTGAATTTCTGGATCCTCCCTTATAGATTTTTCAATATTCAAATTATCATATCTTCTATCAAGTTTTTACCTGATAAATCATATCTTATCTGTTTTTGAAATATAAATATTATATTTTAAGTGTTTTTTATCTAATTGTTGGCTTCCATTTTGTGTGAATTGCTTATTAGTTAGTGCCACGTTCTTTTAAGAGGTAAGTCAACACAGATTTTTGGATTTTAGATAGGTACTGTAGCTCTGGTTTTCAGAATCAATTTTTAGTGTAGGAATATTGGACCATTTGCTCTAAATAGAGTCGGTGAAAACCAAATTTTGTGAGTCCATCCCCATTAACTCTTTATTGAATCCAGGCACAGGCCTGAACAACCATTAAGTATCTGTTTGATTCCCTAAATTATTATCTCAACTAAAGGGTGTAAATTTTTTAATAGAAGTCCAGACAGGTAAAAAATTCAGTTAAAAAGTTTTAATTAAAACATCTCAAGAATTTTGACACCTTCTGGATTTGATTAATTTCAACCCCAGGTTTATCTAGTATCTGTGGTAGCTACCTTAATTCGAGAGGAAATTTTGTCTATTTAGGGGAGAATCCAGAGATTTCATTTCCTATTTTTTTACCTACCTTATTTTTGCTCATATTTTTGCCTGCCAGAATTGCTATCAGGAAAGTAGCATTTTGCTCAATTATAACGAGCATTTTATAATCTTGTTATTATTCTAATCTTTTTATAATCTCACCATTAATCTTAATTATTTGATTGTTTTTTTATATTAAAATATATATTTTTTTCAACTTGCAATAACTGTTCATACCTGATTCTGTTGGAAGGGAGTGTCTGTACAACAATCATTTTATATTAAATTTCAATTTAAATTTTTTTTGCAAGACGCTCACTTTTTTGACAGAATTCAGGGATTTAATATTCCAAATATTGGTGAACCTGATACTGCCTTATTCTTTTCTGGGTACCTATTCTACCTAAAGATCACTGTTTGGAGTCTGGATCAGCTGGAGTGACGTCACCCCAGCAATCTATCCTTTTCCTGGATACAGAAAATGACACGAAGAGCTGCAGTTCACGAAAGTGAAACCCCTACACCCACTGAAGAGCTCCAGATTGAAAAGGTATATGGTGTCAGATTCACCAGAACAACCAAGCTGTCAACTGTAAAATTTTACATAGAACATTGTAAACAAAATAAAATTATTGTTTGTTGGAAAAAAAAAAGCATAAATATTCCCTTTCAGTGATGTTTCATTGTGTATTGAAGCAAATAAGGAACTTAAGTGTGTCTCAGATAAAATTATAGTACTGAAAATGTTAACAATTAACAATATAGAAACTGTTGGTCATTTGGTTTATTAATGAGAAAGGTTAATTCAAAGAAAAAAAAAATTAATATATCAGAGATAAAAAAAATGAAATGAAATGAAAGGAAAAGATAGTTTGGGCGCCAGTACATTTTCCAATGTACAAAAAATTGAACTGTATTAAAAAAAAAAAAACTAGAGATAAAGCCTACAGAGAAAATTCGGCAAAAAAAAATGTCTGTCATACCTATTTTAAAATTGATACAGTAATCTATATGCAGTAACTCGTACAACATTATAGTATTACCTACTTTAGAGATAAAGCTCTCTAGGGCTGATACAGTAATCTATGTGTAGAAACTTTGTACTACATCATAGTATTACCTACCGGAGGTATTAGAACCATCCAAAATTTTAATAAACACATAAAAAGAAAGTAAATAGATAAGAAGTTAAAAAAAATTTAGAGCAACAAGGTAGTCAGAATTTAAGTTAAGAAATAGTTATTCAATCGTTCAAACAAAAATAATAAGATAAAAACCCTTTGAAATTTCAAGAAGGAGGAATTTATAGGAAATTGAAAAAAATTCAAAATATATTTACGAAAAAATTGTATGAAGTTAAACTTCGGAAATTATATGGAGATAACATTTGAGTTTTAATCACTATTAAAATCAAAGCAATCTTTAAGTGCTTGAATTTGGCCCTCAACTTCTTGTCAACTACTTCCTCAATTTTTTGTTCTAGGTTAGCGACAGTTCCTTGTATGGTTTAAAATATATTCTGCAGTTTCCCAAGGTAACGGCATCTCAGCTTTTACTTCCTGAACGTCGTTTTTAACTTCTTGAACATCGTCTTTAACTTCTCGAATATCGTCTTCTACTTCCGTAATCTTTTGTTCTAGGTTAGCGCCAAATCCGTGTATGGTTCGAAATATTTTCTGTAGTTGTCCAAAGTCTTCTTGCCGTTCTTTTTGTCGCCTGGCCTCTCTCTTTTTTTTCTTGTTTTTCTTGTCGTTTAGCTTCTTCTTGTTGTTTTTCTCGTCGTCGTTTGGTCTCTTGAAGTTTCAACATTTTGCGCAGAAGTGTTCTTCCATTTTTGCTTGTCGTTTCGTAATAGGCATATACAGGATGTTCTAAAATTTTTCTCAAACTTCAAATATCTTTCCTGTTGAGAAGGTGTTTTCATTCGGGCTTAATGGCCGTCGTAAGTTGGAATCTCTTCCTGACGTTTCGCTAGCACGCGTGGCTAGCATCTTCAGAGGTGCTTCCATGTCCGATTCTTGTAGCAGACTGACGTGTTCCCGACCGTAAGTTGTATTTATATGTAAGTGGCTGTGGTGACGGAGGGGCGGGGCTTCGCGGCACGTGGCTAATCTCAAGTTTCTCCGTACTCAATGGGATCTTTCTTGCGTTTTTGAGGATCGGGTTCCAGATTTGGATGAGTTTTAGTGTTTCTTCTCTCCTGTTGAAGTTCTCCTTACGTGAAAACACCTTATCAGTAGACCTGAGCCGCGAGAGTCTCACAAACTTTCTTTCTCCCATTCTTTGCTTGAAGTTCCAAACACGCCGCTGAAGTCACAAATTGGATAACTTGCTTTATTCTCGAATAGAATGTTCTAGAATTTTTTTTGAAATGTCTTTTCTGAATGTCGATTGATATAGCAAACATGTCGGTGAAGTCACAAATTCAATATCTCCCTTGGTTTCCAAATAGAATGTTCTAGAACTTTCCCGAAATTTCTCGTAATTCTTTTTCTGAATGACGATTGATATATCGAATACGTCGTCGAAGTCAGAAATGTGATATCTCCCTTGGTTTCCCAATAGAATTTTTCAGACCTTACTTGAAAATTCACTATCACAGTCAAAATCGGGTAAACAGTCACATCTGGGGTAATTTACACGATCGGTTAAGTCGCTTTTTGTGATTTCACTGTTTGCAGTGACTAACTGTCCCAGTGTTTAGTTAGTGTCCATACACTAGTGTCCGCAGTAGTCCGGACTATTATGCAATCGGATTTCACTTTGCAGTCCTCGAATTATCCACTCACTTTTGACACCAATGTCATGGCTCTGGGGTGCGTGACAGAAATCTTGGGCTCCTTTATTCCAAAATCTAAGTCCAATTAACACAACAATAATTTATTTCACGTTACTATACACTCCGACACTAATTACTTCAGTAATTAACTCAAACAACTAAACTCTTTACAACTCTTACAAAATTCACTATATAAATCATATCACAGTCAAACTTAAACTCAAAAACTACTAACTAATACCGGCCTTTATATCGGGTCTTCAAAAAAAAAAACAATCAACGATTGCTATGATTTTTCAAACATATGTCTTAGCAATATTTTTTTTAAAAATTTTGTCAATGAACTTTAATGTCAAAATGCCATGTCAAAAATCCTGACCAATAAAGAAACAATAATGCGAGGTACGTTTTCATAATCAAAGCAATCTTCGATTGTTTTTTTTTTTTTTTTTGAAGACCCGATATGTCCGTAATCTATTCTTGTACAATCCAGAATAAACGCGATAGAATCTTTTCCTGAATGAATCAGTATTTTTTAGATTTTAAGTTTGATGCTCGACACCCTGGCGGATGCGCCGTCACAATATTATTTTCTTTTTGTTATTTTGTCGCTCCATAATAAGGAATTAAGTTGGGAAATAACTATTCGAGATGTCTAAGGCGCTTTGACTATTGAAAGAAAGGGTAACCAAGATATTTGAACGAAGGGCAGTTCTCCACCACACAAGGTCTAAAGCTATCGGCCAATGAAGGGCCGATATGCCGATACACCGATATACCTGAAAAAGGCCTATACGCCGATATGCCATATCGGTATCGGTCGATCCCCGCATGTAACTTTATTTCCATCTATAACTACCTGGTCGTCAGCAAAGAAGAGAGTGAAAAGTATGTCCGCTCCTATCACTAAGCGCATGCCGCTACATTTTCTCTTCCAAGATTTTAGGGCACTCTCAATATAAATTTCAAAAAGCAGTGGAGCAAGGGAGCAGCCTTGCTTTAGACCGTTTGTTGTTGGGAACTTTTCGGAAAGTTATCGATCTTCTTTGACTGAGCTGTATGTATTGGTATACAGAGCTTTGACAGCATTTACATATGACTCATATGAGTTGCTTATCTCATTTAGACGCATTGCTGGTCTGCTGGACACAACTTACTTAGTGGCACCATGTCGTAGCCTTTCTGTAAGTCATTCAATAAGATTTTTAAGAGTAAACATCCCATCTATTTCTAAGAACGTCTTGCCCTGAAGTTATTTGGTTCCACTGATTCTTGAAGCTTGATTTCTATTCTGTTTTTCAGAATAAGTCCATGACCATATAGTCTGGCCAAAGAATGTCTGGCTACTGAGCTTGTGACCGTGATCCCTCTATAGTTTTTACAGTCCAATCTGTTCTCTTTTTTGAAGATCGATGAGATAAACGCAGACTATTCTCGGTTGTTCTGCTCGAAGATATTTGGTAAAGAACTTCGGAAGGAACTTTACTAGTTTTACTGGGACGGCTTTTAACAGTTCGATATTTGGGTTGCCAGGCCCCAGGAGCCTTTCCGTTTTTCATATGAGGCAGGTGATGCATTTTGTACTTCCCGTGGTGATATTTCTGGAGTCCAGGCGTTTATCTCGTCTTCTAAATAAATACTCTTCCTTATCTATTAGTCCTGCGTTTCTCCTCTTTGTATATTGGTCCTGTATCGTTTTTTCCTTTTTAATGTTAATGTCAGTGTGTGTTAAACTTTTATCAACTTGTCACATTATTTTTTAATTTTCTAAACACTTTTACTCAATACAGGGTGAATCTGAAAGTGAGGGTTTTTTTTTAACAGGGTATATATCTCGCCAAAATAAGTTGTTTGGCAAAAAATTGTTTATATAAAAAATTTAAGATAACGGAGTTACAGGTATTTTTAGGTTTAAAGAAGACTCCAACTATAAAACATTTTGTTTACATTTTCTCAAAAAAAAGGTGCAAAAAAAACCCGTTGTCACAATAAACCGCGGCACAAAAAAATGTAAACAAATGGTATATCGGTGGCGCATTAGCTACATAAAATAACTTGTCCAAAAAGGAAATGTGTGTATGACTTCCAGCATTTATGATAAAAGTGGCATTCATCAGACATCAAAAATAGTTTTCCTTTTGTGATTGCCTCAATTTGTGTTGTTTCCTTGTAATGGCACATGTGTACGAGAACAATGAGTTGGTGGATATGATCCTAATTTACGGCGAATGCCATCAAAATGCTGCTGCAGCTTCGCGTGCTTATTCTGAACGTTTTCCATTACGTATCCACCCCAAACCAGCTGCATTTGTGCGTCTAATTCAGAGGGCTCGAGATTATGGAGAATTACGGGAAAATCGGGGAAGACATGCTGGAAGGGGTAGACCGCGTCAAATGCTTGCAGTTGAAGAGGAAATTATTAATTTGATTGACGATGATCCCACAACTAGTTCACGAGAAATTGCAAGACGGGTGGGTGTCAGTCAAATGAAAGTTTGGCACACGCTACGACAGGAGCAATTGTATCCCTATCATGTCCAACGTGTTCAAGCCCTAATGCCCCGTGATCATCCCCAGCGAGTGCAGTTTTGTCTATGGCTTTTACAACAACATGAACATGACGAACATTTTACGAGACATGTTTTAGTTACCGATGAAGCAACTTTTACGAGAAACGGTGTAAGCAATTTTCGGAATACTCATGTTTGGTCAATGGATAATCCGCATGCTGTTCGCAGAACTAACTTCCAGCAAAGGTTTTCTCTTAACGTTTGGGCTGGAATGATTGATGGCATGCTTATCGGCCCCTTTTTTCTACCAGATAGGATGACAGGTGCAAACTATCTTAGATTTTTGCGACGTAATTTACCGGTATTGCTAGAAGATTTGAATTTAAACATACGTCAAGTAATGTGGTTCTTACACGATGGTGCTCCACCCCATTTTAGTCGTCGAGTTCGACATTACCTAAATCGTCAGTTTCCTAATAGGTGGGTGGGACGAAATGGACCAATTTTTTGGCCTCCACGGTCGCCGGACCTTAACCCATGTGATTTTTATCTGTGGGGGTACATGAAAAGTTTGGTTTACGCCTCAGAAATAAATACTTTGGAAGAGCTACGTAATCGAATCCAAAATGCAAGTGAAACAATTCGAGGACGCGAAAATTTCATTCTACAAGCTTGCACTGAGTCTTGGATTCGCCGAGCAACACTATGCGCACATCAGACAAATGGGGATACTTTTGAACAATTATTGTGATAATTGTTATATTATTTTCTTTAATAAATCTTCGATTTTTGGAATTAGATTTTTATTGTACAAAAACCTAAAAATACCTGTAACTCCGTTATCTTAAATTTTTTATATAAACAATTTTTTGCCAAACAACTTATTTTGGCGAGATATATACCCTGTTAAAAAAAAACCCTCACTTTCAGATTCACCCTGTATATTTCTCAATTTGAATCCTGCACATCCGTTTTCTTGGCAATTCAGACTATCAGAAGATAGTTCAATAGAAGAAACACTATATAGAACGTAGAGGAACCCAATCCCCATTACATTGGCGCCCAACGTAGCGTTCTTTCAAGAATAGTGTGTTTTTCCGTATTAGACTGTCTTGAAGTGTTTTTCGCGTGAACTCTACACTATTTTATATTAATTGCTGAAGAGACATTATTTCACATACGCGCAAATGCACCGTATGGACTTAATTCAGATTAGTTGCTGAAACCGGATTAGGACTTCTTCTTTATGTGCAAATTTTCGAACTGAGCAAGATGAAACTCCCAAATACATAAATACGGTGCATACGGGTGTTAAACACTGGTAAAATCGGTGTATTTTGGTCATTTTATATCTATGGGGTCCAGGAAAAAACGAGGAAGAGTTATAATGCTTGGTAGTGATGATGCTGGCGGCATTATAGGAGCCCAAGTTCAACAAATTGTGATGAAACCTGAAATGCTGTGCTGAAATGTTTCAAACCTTGCTAGCTGGTACCTATACAAAGTATCAATGTTGGTAATCAGCAGGTAACAGCTCGACAAAACGTACAGCAATTTTTTCTGCTTGCAAGTCACGTTTTGATGGTCATACTGATGTTAAAGTGTTTATCGATGCTTTTACTGCACGCAATAGAAGGAATATCTATGCTTTTAATTGTTTCCGCTGCTACATGGTGCATTAAATCTTCAATTGATACATTTGATAAAGCTATTGATGCTTTGCATCATGCTTATGGATATTTTAAACCTCCGCATCATATTTATAGAGAACTTTTTTCATGTCCACAAGCTGATGAAAATAATGATACTTTTGTTAGTATAGAGGTCTTCTATCATATTTAAAAGGAGATTTGGCTATTTCTGAGCATGCGCAGCTAGATATGGTATATGGATTTTTAAATATACGCATTAAAGATAAAGTTCAACGAGATCAAATTAAAACTTTCAAGGATCTCATAGAAAACGCTAGAGTTGTCGAACAAACATTATTTGATAAGATCGCTAATGCAAAAACTAAGCAGAATATTCAATTCAACGATCCCATTACAGAATTACCGCATGATTCAAAAGTTCAGAGTGTAGAAGTTTTG
Source organism: Ceutorhynchus assimilis (assembly GCA_917834065.1). Taxonomy (NCBI): domain Eukaryota; kingdom Metazoa; phylum Arthropoda; class Insecta; order Coleoptera; family Curculionidae; genus Ceutorhynchus; species Ceutorhynchus assimilis. The sequence goes on from OU892280.1 coordinate 35,362,328, forward strand.
GTCATGCTAAAGAGAATTGTAGAAAGTTAGCTTACAAAAATGCTCAGTCTGAATCTGAAATTCCCATGAATCTTCTATCGGACTACCTGTCAATTCCAATGCAAACATCTTGAATAGGAATTCTAAGCAAAATCTTAGTGTCGCAAATACTTCTAGTTTGATGTGTTATGCTTGCAAGAAGCCTGGTTTTATAAAAACTAATTGTCCTAACTGTTCGAACACTACCGAGACATGTGCCTTTTCCTCAGAATTTTATACTAAAACAGCAGATAATTTGTTTTTACCCAATTTTTGCACTCGACCCTCAACTTATGTTACTATACAAGGTCATCATGGCTTAACTTATCTTGATTCTGGTGCACAATCAAGTATTGCTGGTGCTAAATTGAGTAAAATTCTTCTTGAAGATGATATACCTTATATAAAGAAAGAACTGAAAGTGACTCTTGCTGTTGGTGAAAGTACTCAAGTTGAAGCTTACTTCTTTGATGTTGAAATAATGCTTTAACATATAATTCATCATATTTGTCTCATTTCTATTCCAGGATATCATAACAGCAGAACACTTCTTGGCACTATAGTTTTGGATATGCCCAATGATTCCTGGTTTTATGGCGATTTTCCTGATATTAGATATTCCTTTATTTCTGACAATGTCGCTATTATACAGGATGGGCCACTGAAAACTTACAATGGCTATAATTTTTGAACCAAAAAAGATATTGAAAAAATAAAAAATACCGTTTTTATAAAATCAAGGCGGAATACACATGACGTATTTTTCAAACCACCCCGACCTACCCCTCAGGCGCCACCCCTACTCGCTTCAAAATCTTTAATGGCAACACCCCACTTGTGGCACCTTTTTGGAAAGCTCATGAAAAATGCTAAATGATGGTCATAAAATTTTTAGGGTGACATTGGAAAACTACCCGTCAAATGAAAAAAATTGGTAGAAATAAATTTTACAAAAAAAAAATAATTTTTAGCATGAAATTAGAGATAGGAAATTGAAGCGACCCAGCTAAATTCAAATTACGTATTTTTCAAACCACTGCGACCCACCCCTAGGAGCCACCCTCACTCATTTGAAATTCTAAGATTGCGGAACCCCACTTGTGGCACCTCTATGGAAAGCTATTTGAAAATGCTAAACGATGGTCATAAGGATTTTAACCTGAGAAAATTACGGCTAAGTAGAGATTAAGAAATGTAGGTGTGACATTTTGAAAAATAGGAACCAAATTAAAAATGATCTAGATAAATTATTTTAACAATTGCTCAAAATGACAGCCGTTTTGTTCCATACAAAAATACAAACGACTTTCAAATTCTTCTCTCACTTTCTGGAACATCTCTCTCGGAATGTTTCGACATGCCTCAATTATCCTCTGCCGCAATTCTTGCAACGAAGCTGGTTTTGTCTTGTAGACTATGGATTTAATGTAACCCCACAAAAAGAAGTCTAAAGGAGTGAGGTCAGGTGACCTTGGCGGCCACTCGATTGGACCCCTTCTGCCAATCCATTGCCTTGGATAAAATCTATCTAACCACCGCCTTGTGACAATAGCATAATGCGGAGGGGCTCCATCTTGCTGAAAGTGTATGATGTCTTCATCAAGATTCAAATTTCCTCCCAAATCTCTTTGATTTTCAACCTCATTTACAATTTCCGGCTCTATCGCATTGTCCAGCATTTCCACATAAACAGCACCCGTCAAATTTCCGTCGATAAAAAATGGAACTATTATTTTATCGCCCAGTATTCCGCACCAAACATTGAGCTTTTGGGGATTTTGGGTATGTCCTTCAACAACAATATGGGGATTCTCATCGCTCCAGTATCTGCAGTTCTGTTTATTCACATTTCCATTTAGCAAAAACGAGCACTTATCACTAAAACAAACATTTTTAGTGAGTGAAGGTTGCCTTCGAATTTCCTCCGTCATTAGTTCGCAGAACTGAATCCTTCTATCTGGATCATCGTCGCCAAGTTCCTGCAGAACTTTCATTTTGTAGGGGTGGAATTTGTGCATTGTTAATACTCTTCTGACAGATGTTCGGGGTATGCCTGTTATTGATGCCAACTGGCGCGTTGATGCTTCTGGATTGACCGACACCTGACCAATAACTTCGATTTGCATTTCTTCATTCAGTATCCTGGGCCCTACCCTTTTTTGATTTTTGACCGATCCCGTTCGTTGAAACTTTTGGATCAAATCCCTAACATAAACGTGACTAACGTTTCTGTCCGGATTTCTCTCAATGAAATCACGGGCTGTTCTCAAATAGCACCTACCTTCAGCACCATAAAGAAAAACTATTTCAATTCTTTCTTCCACACTATAAACCATTTTTCGAAGTTTTAACTAAGTAAATTAAATAAAGGTAGAAACTATCGTCACTAAATTTGCAAAATAATGATTTGAAAAATGATAGAAGACAGTAAGTAATGCATTTTGTTTTTTTTTTGTTGCTGTGGGTCGGGTTGCTATAGAAAAGTAAACAAATAGCTGATAAGGAAGAATTTGCGTTACCGTAACTTTTTATTTGTGGATTGGTGGAAAATGGTAAAATAAATTATCTAGATCATTTTTAATTTGGTTCCTATTTTTCAAAATGTCACACCTACATTTCTTAATCACTACTTAGCCGTAATTTAATTTAGGTTGAAATCCTTATGACCATCGTTTAGCATTTTCAATTAGCTTTCCATAGAGGTGCCACAAGTAGGGTACCGCAATCTTAGAATTTGAAATGAGTGGGGGTGGCGCCTAGGGGTGAGTCGCAGTGATTTGAAAAATACGTAATTTGAATTTAGCTGGGTCGCTTCAATTTCCTATCTCTAATTTCAATATTAAAAATTCTTTTTTTTTGTAAAATTTATTTCTACCAATTTTTTTCATTTGACGGGTAGTTTTCCAATGTCACCCTAAACATTTTATGACCATCGTTTAGCATTTTTCATGAGCTTTCCAAAAAGGTGCCACAAGTGGGGTGTTGCCATTAAAGATTTTGAAGCGAGTAGGGGTGGCGCCTAAGGGGTAGGTCGGGGTGGTTTGAAAAATATGTCATGTGTATTCCGCCTTGATTTTATAAAAACTGTATTTTTTATTTTTTTGATATCTTTTTTGGTTCAAAAATTATAGCCATTGTAACTTTTCAGTGGCCCACCCTGTACATATAATAATCTAGAAACCTCCGATGCGATCAAAATCTCAATTTTTTTTTAAGAACTGATGAAGGACATAACCTTTCCTCATAACAAAAGGATGTTTTTCAAAAATTACTTCCAACTAATTTACATGTTTTCAAGTCTACTAGTCAGCCTATTCCTTTTGCATAGCATTCTATTAATCTCATAGATGAAACTCCAATTTCCATACCTCCGTATCGCATGTCTAAAATAAGAACAGAGCAATTGCGGAAAGAAATTGATGAACTCTTAGCCGATGGAACTATAGAAGAGTGCCGAGTCTCCCTATGCTGCTTCAGTGGTTCTTGTTCCAAAGAAAGATGGTGGCATTAGGTACCCCTTGCCTCGTATTGATGATACATTACATGCTGCAAAGAAAACTCGTTTTAGGACAACTTTGGATTTAGGATCTGGTTATCATCAAGTATCAGTCAAACCATCTGATCGAGACAAAACTGGTTTCATTAGTCCTTTTGGAACTTTTAGATATATAAGGATGCCATTTGGATTACGAAATGCTCCGTTCACATTTCAAAGACTAATTGATAGATTTCGTTCTGGACTTCAAGATATTGAAATATTAGCATACCTCGATGATATAATTATTTCATCAAACTTATTTGAACTTCATGTTAGTGATTTACAAAAAAAATTTTATCGCTTGAAATTATTCAAACTTCAATTAAACCGTTCGAAATGCAAATTTTCTTGTTCTTCTGTCAATTACTAGTATTGCTCAAAACCCAGATAAAGTTTCTGCTATTTCTTCGCTTTTAACATCTAGCCCTTTTCTTCAGCAGGCTGACCCTAATAAACCATATATTCTCAAGACGGATGCCTCTAGCTATGCTATTGACGCATGGGAAGGGGTCAGAAGAAAGACCTATAGAATACGCTAGTCGTTTATCAACATCAGCTGAGCAAAATTACAGTACAACAGAGCGAGAAGCCCTAGGAGTCGTTTGGTCCGTGTCTGACAAATTTACAGGCTATTTAGATTGTGCTAATGTTATCGTTAGAAGTGATCATCAGCCCTTGAAATGGCTTATGATATTCAAATCACCTTCGGGCAGATTCGCAAGATGGTCTTTGCAATCTTTGGATTTATGTACTGAATATAATCCTGGAAAAAATAATGTTGTTGGTGATATGTTATCACGCCCTGCAATTCCTGCAGCAGAAACCAATCTTGTTATTATCGATTTACCTAGACAAAAAGCAAACCAGATCAGACGTGAACAAATGAATGACCCAGATCTCGATAAAATAATCTAATGTTTTGAAAACTCTGATAATGGTTCTAATGTTGATTTTAAAGGATAGACTGAGAAAGGCTACATCATGAGCTGTGGCGTGCTATACTTGTCAAAGAACTGCAAGTTGTTTCTTTTGGCCTGGAATGAGAAGAACCATATCTGATTATGTTGGTAAATGTGTAGACTGCCAACGTTTAAAGCTACAGATCTTAAACCTGCAGGACAAATACAGACTCCTATTCAAAGACAGCGTCTTGAAACTATCTCTATTGATTTATTTGGTCCATTACCTGAAACGCACGACTATTACAAATGGGTATTTATACGAGTAGATGGATAGAACTTTTTTCATTGACGGCAGCGTCCGGTGAAAATGCTCGTTGCCTAATAGATGAAGTTATATTTAGATATGGCGTTTCCATTCCCATGTACCACCCAGAAGTAATTCCTACAGAGCGGAGAAATCGAGATCTAAAGACTCAGCTTTCCATACTTGTTGATGATGAAAACTTCCAGCAGTCCGTTTTTCTATTAACTAAACTACAGGTTAATCTGCTGCTTACCTCACTTTTGGAAGAGAGTTAAGAACCCCTGATGATGTAAATAGAGATCTTAGAAGCATTGTGGAAAATGACAATTTTGTGTGTGAAATTACTCCCTACCTGAGATCTTTACCTATACCATTCTTCGTCAAGCCAGAGATGTACATGAAATTCAACAAGAGAAATCTAAGAAATATGCTGACAAGAACAGAAGAGAAGCACCTATATTCCAGTGTAGTGAAAAAGTTCTTGTGATAGTCACTGCCTTAGTAATGCTTAATATTCTTTTTCAACTAAATTTGCTCCAAAAAGAGATGGCCCATATCAAATTATGAAATTGGTATCCCAAACTACTTATGAGATTGCATCACTAGATAATTCACAAAAAGTACTCGGAAAATATCATGTGTCAGCATTGACCAAATTTAAATCCGACGATAAAGTTGATCCGGCACCCATTAGACCATTGAGTAAACGTGATAGACCCCGTAAAGTTATAATTGAAGATGATGAATTTGAAGGTGATTTAAGTGATAGTGTTTGAGGACCATTATCCCTGATGTATTTTTATTTATTTACTATTATTATTTTTATAATTTTTATTTATTCCATTTACGGGACGTTTCATGGAGTAAAGGGGGAGTAATGTTACAAAACTACCTTTATTACCTGTTTTTACCATACATTCTTGGTATAGGTTTTTTAATGTTAATGTCAGTGTGTGTTAAACTTTTGTCAAGTTTGTAATCACTTTTAATCAATATATTTCTCAAACCGTATCCTGCACTTCCGTTTCCTTGTCAATTCAGACAATCAGAAGATAGTTCAATAGAACTAATAGAAGAAACACTATATAGAACGTAGAAGATCCCAATCCCCACTGCAAGGTTTAAAAACATATCCGCAAGATTTCAATTTAGTCACGTGTCGTGTTATTGCGGAATTGTTTTTTGATAGTTTTAATTATATTTTTCTTGTTGATTTTTTTTTTGTTCATGATGATCGTAACAAAAGAAATTTAATTGAAGTTTCGAAGGCCGATGCCGAAAAAATGGATGTGTGCTACTTCCGTGATTGTAGATACGCGTGATAAAATATCATATTATACGTTTGTTGACCTCAAGTAGATTATTGCATGCATGAAAATTCAGGTTTTTTATTCCTGATAAATTTGAAATTGAAATTCAAAAAAAAAAATGGGTACCTAATGGAAAAATGAGCACTCAGTAAATAATGAAATAAATTGATCTGTTTGTTCTTGAAGACGTATCGGACAGGACAATGCTTTTCCGCTAAACGTTCCTATCATATACGATAACTAATGGATATTCAACTACAACGTAGCCAAGGAATAGATTATAATTCTACTTACGGCTCGTGACAATTTGTTCAGTCGTTAAGTAAAAACTCATCTAAAATTTGTTTTAACCAAAATTTCTCTTTTCAATAAGACTTGAGTTTTTAAAGTTTGCAGTTTATTTTTACCCAATTTGTATCATCGGTTTTGTGTAATGTCATCCTCGTTTCAGCTACTTCAAGAATCAACCTCTCTTAAATGTAACTGATTCCAATCACGGAAGTATTTACTAAAAATATTATATTTTTCAAAGTCTTTTCTTTTTTTGCTTATACATATTATATTATCGATAGTTTTTTTTCCATTTGTCATCATTAAAATATACTTAGGAAACTGGTCGAGTGTGATTTTATTCAGGTTATATCAATTATTATAACAAGTTTTTTTCTTTGACAACAAATATTGCATTAATAATGATTTTTGTCATCTTATAACTTCCAATTTTTGTTTTGCTTTTTTTCTGATAAATGATTTAAAAAAAATATATATATATTTTCAAAATTGGTTACATGGTTCTCTCTATTTCAATTATTAATAGTGTTTGAGTTTATTTATTTATTATTTTAAAAATATGATCTCCGTAGCGAAAAAAAAACAGGAGAAAAGAAAAAAAAAAAATAGAAAAAAAAGAAGTTGTGACAACAGAATCGTCATGTATAATTTTGTATTCTATGGGAAGACATCAGTAGCTCTCCACGAGTCATCAAAAAGATAATCTGCAATCTTAAGCTTAAGATTCAAAGGAAAAACAATCCCTCCACCTATCTAAGTAATTGTTATTCGCTTTTCCAATTTTAAAGGTGAATAAACGGTGGTGAGCTGACATTTACGTTTGATTACAACAAAAAACCCCATTAAAAATACAGTCCACATACACAAAAATGTTGAATAGGTAGCTATTTCTCCCAAGTGTAAATCGTTCAAAAAACAAATAGTACCTACATTATACACCTAGGGACTAAAGTGCTACTTTTAATCCCGAGACAAAATAAGGTTTATAATATTATAATAATAATTTGTCGAGGGATGAAAAAACACTTTGGTCCTGAGGTTTTTATGTACTTAAATCCCTGGAGATTAATTTGTACCCTTTTATTCCCTGTTTCATTTCCCCGGGAAATAAAGTAAAAATTTAATTTCTTGGGGAATAATGTGAAATTTAATGCAGGGGATTGAAAGACCCATCTTACTCTCTTAAAACAGGGATTATTAGGGTACTTTTAATCCCAAAGTGCATAAAATACATTATTTATAAAACCCTGTTTGTACATTGTATATGTATAACTAACCAAGCGTGGGTGTCCTTTGCCTAAAATAGAATACGACAAATCTTACAGAGACATATTGTTGTTATGAAATTTACATATTGCAATACCTGAAAGCCCAAATTGACACCAAGATTGATATATTTAAATTTAAAAGAAGTAAAAATGCTTTTAACATCGAAAGCCAATGTATAAGTAACACACCCTGATTTGTCTCTTAAATGTCAATTATTCTTGATGTAGAATTACTTTTTGGTGCAATTAAATCTATGTTGTAATACAGTAAATGGTCGTTATCGCATTTTTAATTCAGATGGTTTAACGCAACGTTTGCAAGGTTCCCATGCTTTGTTTAAAGCTAGTAAATTAAAAGCCTAACCAAAATTAAATTCTGAGAATTCAAGTTACCAAACAAAAGATTTTAATTTTGGTGATATGGCTTATTGTTTATCTTAATTAATAATGTTGGTAATAGTTCTCAGGCGGACAAAATTCCAAAAAGAAACGCATCAGATTTGGTTACAAAATCACTTGGGCTCAGCTATTTAATCTAACGGTACCAAAATTCAATATTGCCACGCTGAAAGGTTCTCGTCACGAACGCAAAAAAAAATAAAAAACTAACCCAAAAGGCCTTACGATAGCTTGGAGCAGTTTAAAATTTATCTTTTGTACACAATGTGTTATTAACCTTCGATGACAAACAATGGACAATAAGTCCGTAACTTCATTATGTAACCGTCATATTTCAATGATGTTGGAAGTACGGAGAGATGCGGGTGTGTCCCAGGATGGAACACCTTTGAATATGTAGTTGTATTGATTTTTTGAACTTATACTTGTAGGTTCAATAAGCATCAGGTATTTGCATAACAGTAAAAAGTTTTTAATAATATTCCATACACCTAAAACAAAGCCAAAAAAGGCACTTCTCCGTGTCTGCTTTTTGGGTTAAAAATATTTCGTCCAGACTTGCATCATGACTCTCTCATGAAAGTTTCGAGAATCGTTTGTGTTTGTTTGTTTGTACTTCAATATTTTCAATTAATCTGGCTCTGATGAAGACATAAGCGACTCGTTGACTTGACTGTTAATTTCTACATTGTATTAAAAATTGCCCAGGAAAGCGATCTAAAGGTACGGTTTCGCTGGAGCTGTCAAAGGTCGCTGTCGACGGTCGCCGTCGACGGCAACCGTTGAACGCCTTCTTGTCGTGTTTTCTTTGGCTAGCCGCCAACAGTCGCGCTGTCGCATCTAGTTGTGCATCATGAAGAGAAAAATAGCCATTTTGCTTTTACAAGAGGAAGAAAACGATGAAATTATTAATTATTATTTAAAAATGAGAAAAAGATCGACACCTCATGATATTTTCATCACAAGGCGTAAACGTTTTACATGTTGGTTCTTGTAGTCCACATTTTCAGTATCATAGATTGCTCTATGTGAACTGACTGCATTAATTAATTAATCATCTTCTGTTGCCGCAATTTTTGGTGCCATTTTTAAATATATTATTTGGAAACAAAACACCCCATCGCTCTCGACGGCGCGTTCAGACTGGTATATCAAGCAGTCACGCGCCGTCGACAGCGCCGGGTAAATACGACGGTCGCGGTGAGACGCGCTAAAGAAACCATACTCATTGAATCAAATGAATAGAAGTGGGCACCGGCAACGGCGACCGTCGACGGCGGCCATCGACGGCGGCGTTCGACGGCTCCAGCGAAAACGTACCTAATGAGAATCAGTTACCAATTACTGTATCTCGAGCCTTTTTGATTTGTTCTGATAGTGCATAACGATAGATGACAAAGTTCCAATAGAATATCAAATCAAAAAGTACTTCATTGTCCAGAAAAAACTTTTCATTTACAAAGCATATCAACAACAATAAAATAATAATACTTATTATCTATGAGAACAATCAAAAATTTTACCTACGTTAAATGTTAAATAAAAATATGTTGAATAGTGCCTTGCCGAAGAAAGTTGATCATTGTATTTCCTTTAGACCAGGCCAACACTTTCGAGTAGGTATATATAAGCGACACAGTTGTTATTTTATGAGAAACTAGCTGACCCGGCGAACTTCGTTCCTCCTCTGAATTATTAAATACCTATTAAATGTTGTGTTAACGTATCTAAAGTGCGTTTTTTTTTTTAAAGATAAAAGTCAAAATGACATTATGTTGGCAATACAATGTAAAATTGTCAATGCTTTCAAAATTTTTATGTAGAAAAGGCTTGTGTTGCCAACATAGTTACTAAATTTTTGAATTGGGGAATTATCTTAAAAAAAAAAACAGATTTTATTGACTGAATTAAATTCAGTTTTTTTCGATGGTGAATTTGGCTTTGGTTGAAGAAAATTAATTTTTACTCTCTGGATCAGAAGTCACCTAAAATTAAAATTTTACATCATCCCTTTTTAGGCATCTTGTGGGCATTATTTTCATAAAGTCTACCACCAAATAAATAAACTCAGGCACAAGAATGTTCAAAAAATGTAAAGAAAACAAAAAAAATCTTCAGCGCAGCCCTGTTTCATTTTATCTGCACTGCAATACTCCATCTGTTCTACTGTATCTGCACTATTCTATCTGATCTACTCTTCTGCACCACTTTATCTGATCGGAATAGTGGAATAATTCTGTATGGAATAGCTCCAGTTTCTTAGCAGTATTCTTTTCTACTGTATCTGCAATGAAATTACCGCACAACGGCGAGCTTCGTTCTAGGTACCTATATATGGTGCCGTATACAAAATGGTTGTGGCGGACTCATAACCTGGCTCTCTGCCACTCGACACCAGTCGGACGGAGCACTCCGAACAGTCGGCACGGAACACGGCTGTCAAGGGATGCCTAAGAGGAGCAACGGAACTTAGCCACAGAACGTCAATGGTCAAGCGTCAAGAAATGACAGGGAGACCAGTTCGCGCTCTTTCGGAATGAACGAACCAACAACAAAATAAAATACACAATTAAAACATTGTCATTCTATTTATTTTTGGACATTTTTACTGTGATGAACAATTAAAAATAAAGTGCTTTCCTCAAATTGTTTTTGTGCAAAGTGTGTGACAATAAAATCCACATGGTTTGCAATGAAAATGTGACGGTAAACTTGATATCGGTTATAAGAGATGGCGCCGTATGCGGGCTTAGTGAGTTTTTTTCATAAATAAGTAGAATAGATATTTTTTTTTTTTTTTTTTTTGGATTTTTTCGATTTATTATCGTAAGATGGACAAAGACAAATCCAATAAAGCAAAAACCATAAAAATCAGTCCAGCCGTTCTCGAGTTATAAGTGCTCAACACCAACACAACTGTGTTTTATATATATATATAGATGAAGCTACGTTTACAAGATTGTCGGAAGAGAACTCTAAGCATAAACCTAAGGGCTTTTTTTTTGTAAAATAAATATGGAGTTGAAATTTGTAGTATGTACTAAAACAGTAAGTAATGTGTGACTCCACCAGAGAAAAATACGCGGTCCTAAGAGCTCACAGCTCTAGCTGCTCTGAGAGTATTTCCAGAGCATAACAGCTAGATGATAACCTACTAGAGAGTACCACAGTATGCTGCTCGAACTTGAGCTTGAGGCTCTCATCCACTGTAACTCCAAGAAACTTAGCACAAGGGGTGGGATGAATAAAATCACCACATAAGAAGATATTGGATAATGAGCACTTGGAGTTTAAAATACTGGTCTTAGATATGTTGAAGGATAGATTGTTGCGCACCATGTTTTTATCAAATCTAAATCGACTTCAATCATGCGTTCCAAGGATTCTTCACTGTTCGCATGCCAGACAATGGACGTCAGCGAAAACTCTAATACTTCCTCCGACCATAAGAGAGGCTAGATCATTATTATAGATCATAAAAAGAAGGGGCCGAAGTAGAGTGGATAGAGCCCTGAGGCACAATGCAGTTGTTGCGCATTCTATCCGAAAAGCCGCCCCTATATGAAACTTCCTGCCGACGGCGATAACTTAAGTACGACTGAAACCAGTTTAAAATCACACATCTAAAACCAAAACCATACACTTCAAACTTACGGAGCAACACAAAATGATCGACACAATCGAAAGCCTTCGACAACTCACAAAACACCAATGCTGAAAAGTGGTTATCATATTTGTACCCAAATATATATCTTCCAGAAGTGTGAATATCGCATCAGATGTTCTTTTCCCATACTTGAAGCCCAACTGGAGAGAAAGCTGCTTAGATTGAGGAATAAAAAAACTCTAATCTTGACCAGTTTCTCAATCAGCTTACCAAGTGAAGGAAGAAGAGAAATAGGACGGACATTTGCTGGAGAGTCTGAGTTTCCCCCTTTGTGAAGAGGCACAACCATTGTGTGCTTAAGGATATTAGGAAATATACCGTTCTCAAAGTACTTCGAGCAGCCATACTGGACGGTTGTGTTTTCGTTCGGCAGCTCCGCGAGTATTGCAAATTTGATTTGTTTTGACTTAGTTTGTTTTGACTTGATTTTGTTTGCATCACATCGTTATGTTCGTTTCCGTTGTGCGTGTATTTTATAAACTTGACCTAATTACCTTGTCATTGATCCAGTTCTTTAAAGATATTTAAACTAATGGCCGATTTCAAATGCGATTCTTGCCAAAAAGCCGTTTCTGAGAAAGACAAATACAAACTTCGCTGTAGTGGTGAGTGTCGCTGGTATTTCTGCAGGAACTGCAATGGCTTGGACAAAACAACTACAAAAGTCCTTTACCAATAAAAGTACCACAACATTAGATTATTCTGCAGTGTTTGTGATTCCCCTACATTGAAATACCTACATGATAAAGTAACACATCTACATAATTCCCATCTTTCTATGGAAAATGTCGAAGCTCCCAGAGCCTGTTAAAAAAACAAAAGAATCACCTTCTTTTTGTCATTACAGAAATTTACATTTTGAGTAGTCACGACTTGGTGTGGAAGCAACTAAACCAAAAAATAGATGACATTCAAAGCCACCAAACCAAAATCTCGGACAATGGACAAGAATCTCTAAACAAATCTATCAGAGGAATGAAACAAGATATTTTTAATTTGTCATCAGTTTTCATGGACAAACATGATGATTCTATTAAGATCCATCCAGGTACACGACACATCAAAAAACGAATTAATAAAGGAAATAGGTGATGTACGTAAAAATATCAATCAGATGTCACTCATGATAGAAAAATTAGCTGTTAAAGATAAACCCAACATCAAGACCTCTCAGCTTGGGACAAATGAGTCAAATTCGACACAGACTGACACGCATTACAAGAAAGTGGCTAATTCAGTTGAAGTTAAACACCCATAACTTATAAGACCATTACAAAAGAAGATTGGCAGTACTTGATTCTGTCTAAAATTCCCGTCTCTTATACTTCAAACCAAATTGCTCACTATATTAAAGAAAAACTTGGAGCAACAGACTTTATCCGTTGTTTTTCCATGCTGAAAAATGATGACAGTTCACTTTCCGAATTCAAAATTGGCGTGAAAAGCAAGAAACATTTTGAACAATTGAAGGACATAAATATGTGGCCGCCTGGTAGTACAATAAACATTGCCTTGTCATCTTTAGCACCCTCAAACTGAACATCACCTGTACATACTATTTCTACCACAAGTCTTCAACAAATTGACCTAACCACTGCAGCGACCCGAAGCCTTCATCCAGACTGCAATTCAAAGAAAAAGCCTACAGATAATAAATCAATCAAGATTGGATCCGATAGAGAGGTCATTGCTGCATGTAAGTCTCATATACACCAAAGTAACGCTGATATTATTGTAGAGTCAAATGTGAATAATGACTCAATGCTCAACTTTGACTCGATGACCCCAATATCGGGAGACTCCGATGTAGCAGATGGACGCTACTGGCTAGATTGAAAGACCCGAGGAAAGACCCTTTCATCTTAAAACAATTAGGCTTTACCTATAGCCTATCTCCACGAACAACCCCCCAATGAGTGTTTTGAAGGTTACACCAACAGCAGCATTAAATTAGCGCTAGCATCAGAGGGCCTTCCGAGTGTTGTGGATTCCTTACGCAAGCTGTATTATCGTTTCCACAGCATCGATTTGGCTGAAGTTGAAGCGGATCTTTCTGCCTTCAGATCGTTTTTCTCTTCGGAAAAAATCCAACAGCTTCAAAAAATTAGGGAGAGTCAATCTAATAGTCCAGGAGGCAGTGAAATTTTTTAGCACTTATTTTCCCAGTTGGTGTATATTAAATAGTTTGTTCTCTTGGTCATACAAAACAAGATTATTTGAGTTTCGCAAAAATTTTCGGATGGGTTCACAAGATCGATGAAAAATACAATTACTTATTTTCGAAGTCATAAATATTTCACATTCACTACAATAGAACATAAAGTATATGAAAATAGCAATTTGGCTTATCTCAGACAGTGGAAAGTGAGTCTGGCTGAAATTTTTGGGATCTTCAATTTTTCACTTGCCAGACATATTATCCATACTCACAGATTAGCCGAACTATTTTTCTACATAACTTCAGTATACTTCTCATTAGTAGATCTATTTTTATCACTGGACAAAAAAAGCCGTGCATTCGTAAGCTCTAAGGTATTTTGCGCCTCAACCCATCGGAAAACCCCCCTAAAAATATATGAATTTTGCTTAGAACTACTAACCCTATAATTCTATCCATGTTGTCTGAATGGGAAAATAAGTGCCGAAAATCGTCACTGCCTCCTAGACTATAAGTACTTTTCTGGTGGTTCTCCAAATAACAAAAATTTTCACATAGTTTGACGCGAATAGAGGAACAAGCACCCTCTGAAACAATAAACGATAGCAAGCTTAGTGTATTTCTCATCACAGTCCATTAGACACTAAACCGATGAATTATATTTATTATTAGAACACCTACATTCTCCAGAAATTATTGCCATAACTAAACATTGGCTCAATATTAACGAACCTGTGTTTGTCAAAAACTACACCACAGTATCTAGGTATACTAGAAGTATACCATCTCATGGAGGTACTGTTATAATGTCCAATAATAACAACTTTTCGGCGGTAACCAAGTTCGACAATTTATTATCTGAAAAATTATTTGAAATTTCTATAGTCGACTACAACAATATCTACGACCTCTACATTGTTTGCATTTACAGAACACTTGACGCTGACTTGGTTACATTTTTTCAAAACTTACTAAGCTTGCTTGAGTCGCTCCACTCGCTCCCTCTTGATAATAAATAAATTAATTAATTTTATGTGGCGACTTTAACATAGATTTTTCCAGTGTGTGTGCTGCTCCAGATTCTCTTCAGTCTATAGTCTATACCTACTTGGCTCTTTTGGTATGGTCATGCATGTTCAATCTCTAACCCGAATAACTAAAACCAGATCTAGCACTATCGACTACGTCGTGTCATCTTTGGATCCAAGCTTCGTTGATTGTACTGTCTTAAGTTCAGGGTTTCCAGATCATGAAGCAGTACTCACAAACTTTTCTCTAAAGACCAATAGCAGGAATGCCCCACGTAAGTTTCGCCGAATTTATTCGGAAAAAAATTTCCTCAATTTCAAGCGCTTATGTCATAGTTTGGCTTTCAAAGCATTTCCCCTCACCTCAGGCCTATCAAAAATAAGCAACATAAACCCTGGACTACTAAAGGCGGAAATCGGCAAAGAAAATGCGCTCATTGTCACACCTAAAAAAAATTTCGGACAATCTCTTCTTTCAAAATTACGTTAAACTCTATAGAAAAATTTATAATAAAACTATAAAAGCCGCCAAAGACACCTATTATAACAACCGGTTCGCTAGAACCGAAAATATTGCCAAAGAAACTTGGTGGCTATTGTCAACGACTTGAGAAATAAGGCTATATCTTCTAGTATAACCTCTTCCTCCCCTGAGAACCCGAATAATTACTTTGTAAATGTGGCAAAAAATTTGATTACTACTATAGCTCCTTATCTCGCGCGCGATAATATCTTTCCAGTACCAATATGAATTTACACAGTTTCTTATTCTTCCTAACACCCGTAGAAACACCAGAGCTTTGCAGCATAAGTAATTAATGACATCAAAAACAAAGTGTCATCTGGGACTGATGGACACACTTTAAAAATGTTCTTCAATTTACTGGAATGTACATTAAATCTCCTCACTGCTTCAATAAATAAATCTTTTCAACAAGGAGTGTTTCAGATTGCCTCAAGACGGATATAATTATTCCTCTGCACAAGGGAGGTGATAAGGACCAAGCGTCGAACTATCGTCCAATTGCACTTTTTCCCACTTTATTCAAAATTATTGAAAGATTGGTTAAGAAAAAGCTTCTATCATTTCTGCATAAGTATAATATACTAACTATCGACCAATTTGGATTTTTAACCAACAAATGCACCATTGATGGATGCGATGTTCTCTGTCTAGCTTGAACAATTTGCACTCCACAGCATCAATTTTCTGTGATTTTTCCAAAGCATTCGACTGTATAAGTCATAATATCCTAATTAACAAATTGCAGTATTATGGAATTCGGGGCTCTCCTCTGGAATGGTTCAAGTCGTATCTTAACAACAGAAAACAGCTTGTGAGAGTTGATACGACGATGTCTTCATGCAAACCAATAGAATGTATAATTCCACAGGGTTCCGTGTTGGGCGACTCTGAGGAACTTGTCAACTTCTAAAACAGTCTACTTTGCCCTTTTCGAATGACATCTTCGATACGCCCTTCCATTCTGGGGTTCGTGCTGGGCGACTCTAAATTACAAAAAAAAGAGCTATTAGATATCACTAAAATTAAAAAATAGAGCCTATTGTCAAGATTTTTTCAAAAAATATAAAATATTAACACTCCTTTCCCTTTTCATACTAGAATGAGTCTGCGTCTAATCCGCAAACAGCTGCCCAGTATTTCAGCATCTCTTCCTAAATTCCGCATAGCTCTAAAATCCTGATTATCCGAGAGCCTTACATGAAGCAATAGTATATTGTGAATTTAGGTGGAAAAGTGACACATGTTTGTGTTTTTGTGCCAATTGTTCAACAGTACAAGAATCACTTTCCCGGCCTATGCCGGAAAAGTGATTTCCGTATTGTTATTCATTGATTCCTTAGCAACTATTGAAACATAATTAAAATACCAGAATATTGGACTTTGCGACCTGTCAACCAGTCAAAAATGTTGCCATTTCTTTTCAATCGCAAGAAAATGACTTTTCTGACCTAATTTTGAGCGTTCCACACACTGTATCTTTGTTTATAACATAACCATTTATAGGTAATTTGTTCATTTTTATAATATTAAATACAGGGTGTCCCAGCTGAGAGTGGCCCATTTTAAATGCTTATAACTTTTAAACCAGGTGTGCTAGCTACCTGCGGCTTGCACCATTCGATTTCTCTTGAGCTAAAGTTTTTTTTTAGTAGGTTGCAAATTTTTTTGCCTCTGATGCAGGGCGAGTAAAAAAAAATCCGTTTTTCAACATCGAAATTCTCTAATATTTTTAATGGAATGCCCTGTATATGACAACGTCAATAAAAAGAGTCATGTTTAAGGTATCCATGTACCAATAAACATCGTCCTTTAAACTTGAAGTTTTAGCCGTAAAAAATTAAAATCGAAATCCTGGTATCTTTTTTAAGCATATTTTCAAAGTTTAGAAATTATGTTTGCCTACTAAAAACTTAATAAAAACTGCATAAAACTATAAAAAATGCTGTATATGTTAGCCATTATGTTCCACGCATTAATGTGTCAGTAAATGGTTGAAAAAATTGTGTAACATTTCCTAGGGAATCACTTTTATGACATTACGAATGTTCCACTTAAGATTTTCGAGGCTATTTGGCAAAGGATTACAGGATCTCTCATAATTCCAGAGAAAAAGTCTGGAACTGTCAAGTCAGGAGAGTAAGGTGTCCATTCTATAGGACCAGCTCTCCTCACCTATCTTCTCCCAAAAGTCATATCTAGTGATTCCCTTGCTATTTAAGAATGATGAGGTGAGACACCATCCTGCTGAAAATAGATATCGTTCAAGAGACCCTCCCGTCTTCAATTGTGGATAAAAGAAATTTTCCAACATATCAGTGTATACAGTTCCTATTATCGTTGGTTCATTAATGAAAAATGGTCCATATTTTTTTTTTTTCAACAGAGATTGCATACCAAACTGTTACTTTTGGGGTATCTAACTATTCTCACTGGAACTCGTTAAATTCTTTTAAAAAATGTATTTAAACTTAGTTGATATCTAACTTTCATATTTACAAAATTGTTTGCCATACCTAGTGACAGCAAGGTCCTACAACATGAAGTTGCATGATGCTTTTGTAAAAATACCAGGATTTCGATTTCAATTTTTTACGGCCAAAACTCCAAGTTTGAAGGTCGGTACATGGAAACCTTAAACATGACTCTTTTTTTTGACGTTGAGATAAACAGGGCGTTCCACTAAAAATAGTGTAGAATTTCGATGTTGAAAAACTCATTTTTTTTTACTCGCCCTGTATAAGAGGCAAAAAAATTTGCAACTTACTAGAAAAAACTTTAGGCCAAGAGAAGTCGAATGGTGCAAACCGCAGGTAGCTAGCACACCTGGTTTAAGGTTATAAGAATTTAAAATGGGTCACTCTCGGCTGGGACATCCTGTATTTTAAATTTAAAGCTTTGTCTACAAATTAGGCAGTCTATTTCACTAGAGTGTATTACACTAGCAATAAATTCGGAATTCAGGTGACAATATTGCTACCTGGACAATACCAACAACATGGTATTTCAGCAACCATTTTTTGACATTGTCAAACTGGTATTTTTAATTTGAAGTTTTTATTCACATTTTTGCATTCCATTTATTTTCAAAATCTTACGTGAAATAGTCATGACGAATACCACTCGAGAAAAAATTGTGTAAGCAAAATTTTGTCTCTTGTAATATTATATATGATAATAATGTTTTTTGACAATAAAGCATTATTATATAAGGAATCATTTATTACATCTCCTAGCGTACGAAAACTCCTATCGTTAAGATTAATGAATATGTCATCATAGTCCGAGGAAATTTTGTTTTTGAAGGTTATTAGGTTTGATCTCAGGAAAATCGAGTGGTATCAAAAAAGAAGGAATTTGAGACATTCTTGTCTGTCAAATAGTCTAAGGGATCGACCCCGGAGTCGAGCTAGGGCGAAAGAGCTGCAGCTATAGAGCAAACAAAAATATTTAGATTGTTACGAAACAGGTTGGATGAACAGATTTGGGGGCGAGAACTTTTACCTTCTATTTCATCAATTATAGACTATGCCTCCTTTTGAGTGATAAAGTAAAGTTCTTTCGCAGCTTTCTATAAATAATTCGATACTTTGTAAACAAGGACGAAAGAAATACACTATATTGCGGAAAAGCTTTCTGAGATAATGCATGTTTCTTGCAGATATCCTAATTCCTCCGTGTAGGAAGGGCTTCATTAAATGTTTTTGTCAAGGCACTATGAAAAGAATCTAGGGGGTTCCCGCACTCAGGAGATAGCCAAACTCCTTACAGCGATTGCGATACTTACTGAAGTTACGTTCACAAAATATACAACCCCGTCCAGAGGACAACGTTGACGATTCTGTTGATAAATTGAAAACAGACATTTGTGTATGTGTGTGTTGGAGGTGTCAGTTGCACCGCGACCAAGGTTGATCTATTGTACCCCTTCTTCTCCTGCTAAGTTCGGGTTCCCCGCTCAAAGCAGTCCCTCCAGTCCTAGGTCCCTTAGGAATATTAGGATGTCTAGCGGTTCCAGGAATGCTTTCGAACTGTATAAGGGCACTTCCCAGGTTCTTTATCCCTGAGCGACTAACGCCATCGCAGTTCAGTAGAAGATGGTGAGGAGTCTCTTCCCCGTCTTTACAGAATTTGCAGGTACCAGCTTCTTCTAACCCCAATTTCTGTAGGTGTTTCCTAAGTCTGCAATGTCCCGAGAGAAACCCGGTTAGAGTCGTGAAAATGTATTGCTTAGGTGACCAGCAGTACTGATCTTTTTCGGTTGAAGTTACCCAATAGATCTTTGGCCTCTCGTAGTCCTGGCTGTTCTAGCCATTGCTTGTTCCTTAGCCGGTTCTCTTCTTTTTTGAGGATCTCTTGGAGGTGCGTATTTCCGACGCTGCAAAATGGTTCTGGCCCAGTGAAGGGAGTAGATGCTCCCGTTCTTGCGAGTCTGTCTGCGGATTCGTTTCCCTCGAAACCTATGTGTCCGGGCACCCAGAGGAGGGTTACTTTGTTTTGTTTTCCCAGTTCATTTAGTTTCTGTAGACATTCCCGTACTGTCTTAGAATTGATGACCGGGGATCTCAATGCTTTGATAGCTGCTTAGCTGTCAGACATTACTAGAATCTCTCGTTCCGATAACTTCTGTTCAGGTTGAAGTGCACGCATCTTCCGTTCGCATGTTCCGCTTGAAATATGCTTGGTGATTTACCCATTGGCTCCGAGTATTTGGTCCGTGGCTCCAGTTCCCTACACAGTTTTGGGACGGTCTGTGTACCATTTAATGGTATTTGCTTTGAGGAATTGGATAGATTCCATGTTCCATCTGCTTTTTGTACTTAGTTCGATGGAAAAGTTTTTCTCGAAACTGAATTTATCAACAATCACGTCTTTTGGTGTGCGCATAGTTTGGGAGAGGAAAAGTTCTGCCAAGGTGCGTTTTCCTTTGTAGACCTATCTTCTCCAGTCTGAGACATGATCCACTGGCAACCCGCTTCACTATTATGTGGAGTGGTGTGAGGTCTAGAATGACTTCTAGTGCGGTTGGGCTTGGGCATGATCTCATTGCTCCTGTTATACAGAGACACATGAGTCTTTGCACTTTTCCTAGCTGTTACTAACTGGGTTCGGCTATACCTGGCTACCGCTCCGGATGTGATGATAGGTCTCATCATGGTATACATCCATCTTAGGATTGATTGGTTACAACCCCATGTTTTACCCGCAACAGACAATACCGCCTCATGGTCAGAAAGTGAAGCATAGCATTCAAAACCTTATGAAACATTCTTAAACTTTGGAAAACAGATAATGTATCAGATATCCTGGTTGGTTGAAACCAATTAAAATGTTTTGAGTTGAATATCGTGTACCTACTTATTGGAAGCATTATAATCCATGTTAGATCCCCACTTAGAGCCATCGAAGCGAGGGGGGAGAGTTGGCTCAATAGCTCCAAATTATTCAAAAACTCCCTAAGACAAGACATAGGGGAGCGGTAAATACAAATAACATAAACATTCAGTATGCTGCAGTGAGTTATAGAGAAATCTAAAACTTTCTCAACAATTTAATGGTCAAATGGTCGATCAAGTGCTGTAGCAGCAGATAATTTTATTGAGAAGTTTGCAAAACTGGCGTAATGATATCAACGTTAAATTGCAGTCGAGTGACCAGTCACATGGAAGATCCTTTTCTAGAACCTATCAACACGATCATTAGAAAAAGAATTCCTACAGCTAATTGAGCTAGAAGGTTTATCATACAAGCCAACTCACAATGGATATCTCCATAAGAACAAGAATTCTATCCCTTTATTGTGGAACATGCAAAGAGGATTTGTGAGCTGAATATCTGTGAGAAAGCACTTTTGAATGACGACTGTTCCTTTTTCCTCCTTTCAAATTAAGAAACCTCAAAATTGGAAAGCCTACTCTGGAAAACTTTGAAGTGCCAGAAAGAACAGGCATATAATTCAATGAAAAAACTTGTTGTTCCACAACATTGCTTTGAGTTTCGATAACTCATTGCCTTTGATACTTTCTGCTTCAGAATAATTGTTCGACTATCAACCTCTCAAGACGAAAATAAATTAAATAAAGCAAAACATTTTCCAATAATAAATAAATAAAAGGTACACGCTTATATTAATAATTATTATTCTGATCGTCTATGCATCGTTCCGATAAAATATAAAATATCTCAAATCAAAGAAGGGAAGTTTTAAATTCTGAATAAGGACGCATATATACACGCATAGCAATTGCATTGTTATAATAACCGGTCGGCCATATTGATTACTTAATTATCGGGCTCTATATCTTGTTTTTAATTTTACTTAAATTTATTGGTCTGCTGCTAAACAAAAAAAAAAAAAAAAACAGATTCTTAGTTTTCATTAATACGGTCAAAAAAGACAAGAACTGAATTGTTTATATTATAATGAAACAAAATTTTACATATTTGTGCTGATCACTATAACCTGGTTTTTCATAATTTCTCAATTATTATTAACCTTCAAAAATTTCGTCAAATAGGTAGGTAGGTAGCTCATTCTCATCAGCTGTAATTCTGTCAAGCCAGAATTCATTTTGAATTGAAAAACAATGATTAGAAAGTCAAAGTAAGTCGACAATATTCCTATTCAAAATTAACTGGTCTAAACCAGCACAAAACAAATAATTTATTAACCGATTTTATTCCGTACGTGCTGTTTAAGCCTTCTTCACGTGATTATCCACGGTCCGCGCCCAATAAAGAACTTATAAAGTAGTTATTTGGCTGCAGTAAATTTTTTGATTTTTTTAGACTTAAAATTTACAACGTGGTTTGTACCATAGCAACATTTTATACAGATAAAATGAATTTGGTTGGAGGCGGTGCACCAGATAAAATATGATTTGTATCAGAAATGCGGTATAAAGGATTTTTTTATAATTAGCCTTGCGACCTTGTGGTAATTAAAATGGGGCCTATGGGAGGTAATTATTTGAATATTTCATTGGAGAATATTTATGATGGAGGGAATCGTTACAAAGAAGAGCTCTTTTTTCAAAAGGGAAAAAATTACAAGGTTGGAGCAACTCGAGCAATCAAATCCAAAGCACTTGTATAGCAGACATTTGAATTCAAATTGTTGGCACGTAAATTGTTTTCGAATTAATCGAATTAGAGTCTAGATGGCCGATGCAACGATTTTCAATGGGATTTGAATAATTTATTGCCGATCGATTCCTAGATTCTGACTGTTTTTTTTACAGCAGCCTGTAAATCCCAAAGTTGAATGCTTATCGAAATAACAAGAAATGAAACTGCTAGTTGTCCAATTATCGGATTCAACCCTTGTTCGATTCACTCTAGTCGTTATGCCGCCGCAATTCAATTGCTTCGCATAAATTTTCCGCTTTGCAGTCACGCAAATGCAATTCTTTTTGCATAAACAGATATCATTGGTAGTCTAGAGAAAACTACTCTTCTTGTGATAGGTAATGGGCAATTTTCACGTAAAAAAGGAAATAATTGAAACTGTTGTATTTTACCACAATTTGTCAACATCATACACTAGAAACGACATTTTTATAGTTACCAATAAATTCCTAATCTATGCCCTTCGTTCTTTAAGATTTACACACCATCTTGCTCTGAGGATAGTAGGTTATATTGGCGGGATCGAAATGAAAAGAAATGATAGAGTTTATTGCACTGAAGAGGATCACTCTTATTTTCAGAGTGACTGTTTATAAATAACTATTTGCAGTTCGATGATCATATCTTCAAGTTAAGTTAACTAACTACCTATGTAGAATAATGTACATATCAACTAGCAAATCAAACCGCTTATTTAATACTATGACTTTACAATATTCTATTGTGCGATTCAGTGTTTGTGCCATTTTTCATTGCGGAACCAACGATCCAATATGAGGGTCGTACTTGGATATGCCTCATTTGTTTTTCGTCCCTCAATAATTGCAAGATACATAATAGAAACTTGATTGCAGTGATCGTGGTTTGGTCCTCAAATTCACAAGAACTTGCTTGCTTGCTTAGTTATGGCGCTGCTACTAAGGCAATTTGCCAGCACGATTTCGTTGTGACCCTGATTTTGTCTGGCTCTAGGCCATATCATAGGTCCCCAATTTGTTTCAATTTCTTCTATTTTCCTTTCATGTACTGTCAAACTATTCGTTCCAATTTCTTTTTAACCAGTGCTGTGATCAAGGCTATGATGTAACAATTTTTTTTGAGGTAACAGTTATCTAAAACAAAAAGTGAAATAGGGAAACAAAAAATTAAAATACACAATGCCACACAAGGCAGAGTCAGTCAAGTTTGCCCCCCATGCGGCCCCGATCCTAAAACAAACTATGTCATAATTTTGCACAAATTTTGCACAACTCAACCCAAATTTTGCACACCCTCCGCCGAGAGACTACAGCCGATTTTTAGATGGATGCAAACTTTACAGTTCCCCCCCCACCTCAACCAAACATAAAAATTCTTTCATTGTTAGATTCTCCTAATTTTGCACACCTAATTTCAAATTTTGCACACCTTTGTGGAGAGAGTTATCGACCATCAAAAAATCAATATTTCCCCCCCGACCTCAATCAAACTCATGAATTCTTTCACTGTTAGATTCTCCTAATTTTGCACAATTTTGCACACTTAATTTCAAATTTTGCACACCTTTGTGGGGAGAGTTATCGACCATCAAAGAATCGATATTTCCCCCCCCGACCTCAATCGCACTCAATAATTCTTTTACTGTTAGATTCTCCTAATTTTGCACACTTATTTTCAAATTTTGCACACCTTTGTGGAGAGAGTTATCGACCATTAGAAAATCAATATTTCTCTTCCGACCCCTCCCTAAGTGCCGCTTCGCCAAATTTTCGATTTTACTTGTTTAGGGGTCTGTGTGCCAAGACTAATAGCGTACAAAACGGTCTATGTGCCATCCGCTAAATGTACTATTTTGTAGTCTTCAAATTTACACATGGTTCAAGCGCCAGGCAACAGGCACGTACACTAAAAAGATCTAAGTTCCAAATATTATTTAACATTGTTGGTATTGAGGGAGTAGGTTTTGCGGGTTTATAGGGCAGAGAGCATCGGTAATTTTGATTTCTATGGATTGTCTAAAACAGATAACGTCAAATTCACAAATAGTACAAGACAATTTTTCCAAGAAGCATTTGTTTAAATTTAATTTTGACAATAAAATGCTAACCACAAAGTGCAGAGCACAGCAGGTTACCTATACACTTTCTTTAAAATGTTAAAGTGAAATTAATAAAAGAAATTTAAAAAAACATTATTTTGAAATGAAAAGAAAAAGCTGTTAACTATGTAATTTTGGCCTACAAAATTAGTAGAATATAACAGTAAACGAAATATTGGGTTTGGTTGAGGTCAAGAGGAAATTATTGATTTTTTGGTGGTCGATAACTCTCTCCACCAAGGTGTGCAAAATTTGAAAATAAGTGTGAATAATTGTGCAAAATTAGAATTTTTTGATGGTCGATAATTCCCTCCACAAGGATGTGTTTAAATTTGAAAATTAGTGTGCATAGTGCAAAATTAGGAGAATCTGACAGTGAAACAATTTTCAAGTTTGGTTGAGGTCGGGCGGGAAATATTTATTCTTTGATGGTCGATAACTCTCTCTACAGAGGTGTGCAAAATTTGGAAATTAGTGTGCAAAGTTGTGCAAAATTAGGAGAATCTAACAGTGAAAGAACTTTTAAGTTTGGTTGAGGTCGGGGGGGAAATATTGATTCTTTGATGGTCGATAACTCTCTCCACAAGGGTGTGCAAAATTTGAAAATTAGTGTGAATAATTGTGCAAAATTAGAATTTTTTGATGGTCGATAATTCTCTCCACAAGGATGTGTTTAACTTTGAAAATTAGTGTGCATAGTGCAAAATTAGGAGAATCTGACAGTGAAACAATTTTCAAGTTTGGTTGAGGTCGGGCGGGAAATATTTATTCTTTGATGGTCGATAACTCTCTCCACAAAGGTGTGCAAAATTTGAAAATTAGTGTGCAAAATTGTGCAAAATTAGGAGAATCTAACAGTAGAACAATTATTGAATTCGGTTCAGGTCGGGAAGGAAATATCGATTCTTTGATGGTCGATAACTCTCTCCATAAACGTGTGCAAAATTTGAAAATTAATGTGCAAAATTGTGCAAAATTAGGAGAATCTAACAGTAAAGGAATTATTGAATTCGGTTGAGGTCGGGGGGGAAATATTGATTATTTGATGGTCGATAACTCTCTCCACAAAGGTGTGCAAAATTTGAAAATAAGTGTGCAAAATTGTGCAAAATTAGGAGAATCTAACAGTGAAAGAATTTTTGAGTTTGGTTGAGGTCGGGGGGGAAATATTGATTTTTTGATGGTCGATAACTCTCTCCACAAAGGTGTGCAAAATTTGAAAATTAGTGTGCAAAATTGTGCAAAATTAGGAGAATCTAACAGTAGAACAATTATTGAATTCGGTTGAGGTCGGGAAGGAAATATCGATTCTCTGATGGTCGATAACTCTCTCCACAAAGGTGTGCAAAATTTAAAAATAAGTGTGCAAAATTGTGCAAAATTAGGAGAATCTAACAATGAAAGAATTTTTGAGTTTGGTTGAGGTCGAGGGGGAAATATTGATTTTTTGATGGCCGATAACTCTCTCGACAAAGGTGTGCAAAATTTGAAAATTATTGTGCAAAATTGTGCAAAATTAGGAGAATCTAATAGTAAAAGAATTATTGAAGTCGGTTGAGGTCGGGGGGAAATATCGATTCTTTGATGGTCGATAACTCTCTCCACAAAGGTGTGCAAAATTTGAAAATAAGTGTGCAAAATTGTGCAAAATTAGGAGAATCTAACAGTGAAAGAATTTTTGAGTTTGGTTGAGGTCGGGGGGGAAATATTGATTTTTTGATGGTCGATAACTCTCTCCACAAAAGTGTGCTAAATTTGAAAATTAGTGTGCAAAATTGTGCAAAATTAAGAGAATCTAACAGTGAAAGAATTTTTAAGTTTGGTTGAGGTCGGGGGGGAACCGTCAAGTTTGCCCCCCATCTGAAAATCGGCTGTAGTCTCTCGACGGAGGGTGTGCAAAATTTGGTTTGGGTTGTGCGAAATTGTCTAAAATTTGTGCAAAATTATGACATAGTTTATTTTAAGATCGGGGCGGCACGGGGGGCAAACTTGACTGACCCCACAAGGCAAGCGATAGAAAGCAGGAATAGGATTCAATAAGTTGAGCACTACAGTTTCAATCTATTGCCAGCCAAAAAACTTATTATCATCCTAATCAATCTTTCATTCAAATTAGCGAAAATGGTATCCACTGATATTGGAGTCGGAATTTTCAGGTCTATGCTTGTCTGATATAAATCAAGAAGGTGTGGGAAGTAATTAATGGGACATTCTAAAAATATATGATTTAGGGATTCAATTGTCCCACATTGACATAGTGATACAGATTCAGAAAAAATTATTGACTTAATTCTTTTCTGATTAGTAACTTTGACGGCATCATGTATTGCGACAATTTCCGTTTTACAAATACTTAACATATCTGGCGATCTTATCGAGAAGTTGTGGTCAACAGCAGGTATATACTCATCCCATATCCTGTTTCATGGTCTTTTTTCGAGGCATCTGTATATACAAAAGTAAAATCATTCTTATATTTTTTTGCGGCTAACCAAAACTTTTCTTTAATGATACGTACTTTCATTCTTTCCAACGCAGCAGTCCACAGTTTTAATGGGGATGATCATCATATTCTATTGACTGGTTCATGATTTTAACAGGAGGTGGCATATTATTCCGCTTTCCTTTTGTGAACCAAATGGCCTCTGATTCGTTTGATGTCAGAGCAAGATCATTTTTATGAAGAAAATTTATAATTTTAGAAATAGTGAAATTAATTGAACCTGTCATAACTTCTAAATCAGTGCCAGTGCAAAAAACAGCCAAATTATCCGCATATCCAATTACCTCCGACTGTCCAAAATCCATTTTGAAAAGGTCTGTAAATATTAAAAATTATAGTGCTCAACGGTGAGCCCTGTGCCAGAGTTGATCCTATCATATTTCCATCACTTTTTGTATACAACAGTCTATTCTTCATTAGTTCAAAAATCAGGTTATTAACTTCCACAGAAACGCCCAAGTTGTGTAATTTCTCAAAAAGTTTGTATAAATTAACATTTTCATAAGCAGATTTTTATATTCAAGAACACCGCTATTACCGTTTGTGAACGGAGGAAGGTTTCGTAAATGTAGGTCGACAGATAAGCTAAGTTATTCTGAAATCGTCTTCCTTTACGAAAACCTGATTGTTGAAAGCCAAAGATTAACTCACTTTCCAACATCCAGTCCAGCCTATTCTAAATAATACACTCCAGAATCTTTAGTGCACAGGAGGACAAAATAATGGGTCTGTAGTTCTCTGCCAAAAGAGGATCTTTATTGGGTTTTAAAAAAGTTAAAATATTGAATTTTTTCCATGGTGTTGCAATTCGATCACCATTCAGGTATTTGTTGATGTTTAGAAAAAATTGTTTAGCTTTGAAAGGAAGATTTTGGAACATTGAATAAGCTAGGTCATCCATACCCGGTGAGGATGATTTCCTCTTGTTTTGAAATACATTGTCCATTTCATCAATTGAAAAGGGGGGACAGATCTCATCATCCGTC
Source organism: Ceutorhynchus assimilis (assembly GCA_917834065.1). Lineage (NCBI taxonomy): Eukaryota > Metazoa > Arthropoda > Insecta > Coleoptera > Curculionidae > Ceutorhynchus > Ceutorhynchus assimilis. The sequence continues at coordinate 35,390,428 of OU892280.1, forward strand.
CGCAGCGGTTGAAAGTTTGGATCAATAGATATTATTACTTGAAATTCTCCGAAGAAATTGGAGCTTAATGGTATCTGGAGTTGTGTATTTATTCAAACTCTTTTGATTGGAAACTTATTCCACACATATTTAATATTTGATTCCCTATTGAGGGTTTCACAAAAGGATTTGAAACTTTTTTTTTCTCTCTTAAATTTCTCCTAGTAAGGGCAATTATTCGTTTTGCATTTATGTATTTTTTTATCCTTGGAGCATTATTGAACGCACCCAGAGCACTCTTTCTTGCATCTGTCCACAAGGAACACTGCTCATCCCACCATGGATTAGAAATTTTTCCTACAGAGCCACACTTTTTACGAGGTATCGACTCTTCTGCCGAATTCATGATTTCACTCAGGTCCGGAAAACTTAAATTTAAATCTTTATCAACAACAACACTATTTTCTCATAATATAGTTGCCAATTGGCCCTGTTAAAATTCCTCACTACATAAGTACCAAAAAAAAAACTTTCCACTATTTTCGTTTTTAAAAGTTTATTCATATACACATTTTCAAATATGCGTGTCGATTCATTTCGTTATTTTTAGCTGTCAGTGGTCTTGATAATTTATTATTACCTATTTTGTATAATCCTAATTAAGTGCCAAAAATACGTTACAGTTAGAAACAAGCTCTTTTAAGAACTCGGTACTTCTTCGTAGCGTAAACTTACTCAGAAAATGCCTGAAGGTTTGTCGAGTCGGCCTCAGGAAATGGTAGCATGCTTAATAACGTATTTCCAGCAGGAACGCGATAAAGAAAAACCATTTTTGCTTCTTACTGCTGTGAGGGATGTAAGTAAATTACCTATTTTCCGTTTCATTTGACAGAATAAACCTATCTATTTTTACCTGGTATGCGCGCAACATGAGGCAAGTCTTTTTATTGGCTAACTAGTTCAGGTGTGAAGTGTTCGTTTTACTCGCTGGACCATCTCCTTGTCCTTGTTCATTGCTCGTGGTCTGACAAAAATAAAAGTACGGTTGATATTCAACTTGACATAGCTTGACAAGTGACACTCAAAAGTATTTTGAAATGTTCATTGATAAATACGTTGCACAACACGCGGTCATTTTTCTTCTCTTTCTATCCAGTGCGAATAAGGACGGATTGCCATACGTAAGTTCCACATAATTTGGTATGTTTTGCCTCGTCTTGCGCAATGAGCGTTGTGTCTTTTTTTTATCTAATGAGGTTTTCGTATTATTATCTCTTTGTCTGGTAAAATAGATAGGTCTATTGTCACATGTCTGATGAATTATAAGAACAAAAATAGGCATTGACAACATTGTATCTTTTTGTTCTATGACGTCATCCTAAATATAACGTAAAAAACCTATACTCACCATTGAGAGATCGACTGCACTAACTCTGTTATTAGGATTTTGAAAAAGTGTCATCTCTCCGTCATTCATGACGGTCAATAATGACCAAGTCTCTATCCGTTATAAAGTCACCTATGATTTGCCCTTCATTTTTCATGGGGACTCTTCCACATTGGATGGTGTGAATTGAAATCACCCATGATGATTATTTCATCAGCAGGCACATCCACCAAAAGGTTCTCCAGTATTTGTAGGGTTACATTATTAGAGGAATTAATGTAAATATTAATAATTAATGTATAATTCATTGATTTTACCAATAGTGATGAGCGAGACTGGCCTTGGTCTTACGGTCTTGGTCTTGGTCTTGCAGAAAAAGCAAGACCAAGACCAAGACCAAGACCGAGCAGTGCAAGACTTATGCAAGACCAAGACTTAGCATTGCAAGACTTATGCAAGACCAAGACCGAGCATGCAAAAGTCTTGCGGTCTTGCGTTTTTATTCAATTTTTTTCTGAATGTTACTGAAATTCAGTATGTATTTGAAATAGTTTTTTGTGGTTGAATATAACATATCTAACTATTCTCATAGGCTCTGTTACTGGTATTGGGGCCTACCCTATCCTAAAACTTTGGAGAATATAAAGGATTCCCACAAACACAATTATCAAACATTATCAAACCCCGCACAAAACTTACGGAAAATGTGTTTATGTCAAATCGTCTGATTTTTTGATAGTGTGCCAAGCTCGATGTCCTGAATAAAAGTTATCATTGCGCCAAAGCCCAATAATGAACAGTTTTTGAAATAAACGCCCTTTTGTACTCTCACAAATATAGGTAAATCTTATAGACAATGACATCAAAAAATTAATTACCTACAGGTGAAAAATGCGCTGATAAGTGGAATCAAAAAACTATTGCTTTGGATCTTCCAGGAGAATGCCTTGGACTAGCAAAAAAACACTATTTCATTGGTAGTACAATTTTTGTTTATATGAGTATCTTCAATAATCAAAATGGAAAAATGGAGCTGACTTACTTTGTTTTTGAGTATTATTACTATGGCTGATGTCGATTTCCAACATCCATAACCGTTTCTAGTAGGATTGTTGAGGGATAGTGCACATTGGGTTGATGTTGCGCAAAACCCAAATACCATAACAAACTTGCAATATGGCTACAACAACCCAATGTCCTTGCACCAGATTTGCAAGTGCAGTAATGTCCCAAAATTGCTTCTTCCACTTGTTCAGGATGTTGCTGTAGCTCCTGAACGGTTCTATAAGTAATCCATATTTGGTACTTAGTAGCATTTCTGAAGCGGAAGTAAATTCGAGCCCGAATAAATCCCGGTTCTGGGTCGAGTTGGTCTACCTGCAATTCATTATCGCCATCTCGTCGCAATTTTTCTTGTATATACGACTGCGCTAGAGTTACTTGGTACACACCAAATGTGAAATCTTTCAAATACTCAATGTTCAATTGCGGAAAGTCCACTAATTGTCCGTCATTCAGCCGTTCCCAAGCAGCATTACTCGCTTGCAGACCAAATTTGCTCAACTCGAGCTTTAACCACATCAACCTCACCGGCTTTTTCCAACATGGATTGAGCCAGCTCAGCATTGCAGCCATTCATTTCTATAAGGAGATGGTACCTATCAATTATAGCTTCCGCAATCCGGTAAAAATCTCCTAAATGTGGTATATGCTCAAGGCTTATAGTCTGGCGGAAAAACTTGAACACGCTTTTAATGTGTCCATTTCGCGCTTCTTCAATCCAGCGGGTTTTGGTAACCAACCGGGATTTATCTGAATCCTCAGTAGACAACTGGCGTTGTCCACGCTCCACACCACGAGGCATACGATATTGGATGCCAAGCGCCTGTAATAGTGGGATTGAATCCCTATACCCTCTATCAAGCACAATAATGTCGCCGTTCTGGAACCATTCCCTCATGTTTTCGGCATCACGTTCAAACTCATTTCGTAGGACAGCCGCATCATTATTTCGCGAGTCGGCAAAATAGGGACCTTGTATTGCCAGAATATACCCGTCTGGTGCTACTATCAGTGTAGGTTTCACAAGATGACGACCTTTGTGAATCGAAAACGTTTGCCGCAGGGTCTGGAAGTTGGAGCTTTTAGGAACATAGGAATATGTGCCATCAATATATGCAATAACTCTCGAGGTGCCCGGATTCTCATTGTAAAGTATATTCGCAAAGGGAGGTACCATCGTCACCAAAAGTAACTGGGACAGCAACACATTAGCTCTTGTCCTATTACATGAATTTTATTGTCAAATATTTGTCAAACTATGAATCAAATGCATTGCAATGAATGACAGTAGAATTAGTCCAGGAGATTATTATGCATTATTTGTGTCCCAGATACTTTTGGTGACGATGGTACATGAGTTTCAATAAATGCGGCGCGATCAATTTCTGTAAAACCGATATTTTAAGGTACAAATCTTTGTAATAGAGATTGCCTCACGGTTGCTATCGCGAGACTTGCAGTTTGACGGCTTCTGTAATTGAAAATAGCCTTAACGAAACTATCCGACAATCCCTGTCGCATTTTGCACAAAAAGGCCAGTAGATCTTTTCTGGAAACATATCTATAACCATTCTCTATCGGTATAGGATCGCAAAGATCATATAAACATCTAAACTGAACTTTCGTGATAGGGGCGATGCTTTCAAAGTCTGCATCAGAAAAATAATCTTCGCTATCAATTTTGGGATGTTCATTAGCTGTATTTCTCAAGTGTTTCAAAAACTTTTGCAACTCTCAACCTGGAATTATGTAGGGCCTGTTTACAAATCTCAAACCTGGCAGAAGTCGTTGTAGAAGAAAACCGTTTCCGTCCAAATGGTGAGCACCACTTTTGACATATTCTGGAACATATAATATGTCCCTATTAAGGAAGATATTCACCCTGGCCTCGGTAGATAATCGGGGTTCATTTGGTGAGTTGCAAATCAGACACGAATGGCTTGAACTTTGCATCAAAATATTGAGCCGCAAACAAGCGGGATCTCGCTGAAGAGCATTTATTTCCCTAATAATGGATCTGTTGCAGCTGGCACAAATTCTTGTGAGTTCATTGATTTCTATGATAGGCCTGATGTTTGTTAGACGCCTTTGTTGAGCTATGGCACACTTATCGGCATTTTCATCTCCAACAAGACGCACCATTAATCTGGGAGGAAGTGCCGCAGGACATATGAAACAGTGCAATATATTCCTCATTGCCATGATCAAAAAGACTTTATGAATCGGAAGAAAAATGGTTCAAGCTATAAAACAATTTACGGTTGCGGAACTGTACGGTTGATGTAAGGTTGATGTTGAGTTGTGCAAGTAAAAGTTTAAGTGTGGGGAAACTTTTGAACTTTTTGGAATTCACCTATCTATTTTTACCTGTCAAACGCTGTCAATACAGTTCAATTCCGATTCTAAAAAAATGAAAACGCTTCAGCGCATTTTTCACCTGTAGGCAATTAATTTTTTGATGTCATTGTCTATAAGATTTACCTATATTTATGAGAGTACAAAAGGGCGTTTATTTCAAAAACTGTTCATTATTGGGCTTTGGCGCAATGATAACTTTTATTCAAGTCATCGAGCTTGACACACTATCAAAAAATCAGACGATTTGACATAAACACATTTTCCGTAAGGTTTGTGCGGGGTCCTTTCCAATGTAAATCGAATTGGTGTTAAAAAGTAAAAGATTTTTCTGTCCATAAATTTTTTTCATTTGCTGAGAAATGCATAAAACTGATGTACAGGGTGGCCTGTTTATTTAGTACTATCTCGGTATATAAAAATCTAGATATTTTATGGCAAAAAATTGAAAACAAAAGTTGTAGGGTATTTGCGCATATACAGGGGGTGTCAAAACAGTGTGACAAATCAGATTTAATTTTTTTTTAATAAAACCCTAAATATTTTTATATTTTTTGATAGCAATATATAGTTTGATAGGTTTGTTATGCACGGTTTCAGATTCATTTTCGGTTATATTCGGTGAACGGCCAATTTTTAGATTATTGTAGAAACGTTAAAAATCAATATTGCAAAGTCGGACTTTGACCAAATAGTGGAGTAAAAACAAGGGAAAAAGTCGCTTCCTTCTCGATTTTTTTTTTTTGGAGGTCTAACCACATGAAACCTATACAGGATGATCGGTTATGTTCTTTTGCATCTAAAATGGCTAATTACGACTTTTTTCGCGGGGGCAGACATTTTTTATCTCAAAAAATGTGACAAATATGTCAAAATGTTATTTTCGTGTTTTTTTAAACCCACCACGCGATAACTCCGGAACTAATAAAGCTATCAACATAATTTTTTTTTTAATCGGTAGAGGACATATGAGCGGTGATAACTGTGCTAGTTTAAATCCCATAGTGACTCAATTTTTTTTTGGAAACTGGATTGAACTCCAAATCGTACTTTAATTGCAGCATGTTTTTCGGTAAGCGAGAAACTTTTTTATTTGAACGAATTTTGCCATAGTATTTGCGTATGATATAACGGAAAAGTATCAAAAAAGTTTTAAAAAAAAATTCGACCATCTGGAACAAATAGTTTTCTAGTTATCCTTGATTAAAGTTATGAATATCCAGAGCGCGCGATGTACCTGCTTGACGGCGACGCCGACGACACGGGCGGACGTAGGGATTTTACTGCGGATTTGAAAGTTGGTGCTCGAAAGGTTCCAAAATTTAAAGAATTTATTAAATCTTCTTCAAATAAAACGGCATTAGTATATTATTCAACCAACTATTTCTTGGAAAAGGGGCCTTCTATACTTAGTAATGACAAAAAAAATAATAATAGCAGGATTCAAGAATGCCGAAAGTGGCTTTCTGCTGACCAAAAACGGTAAAGCACAAAATTTTAAAAATTTAATAGCAACCAAGAAGCTGATACGAGGATAATTCTTCACTTATTAAATGATCTTCCGACTTGCAATTCCATTCTAGTAAAATCTATTATGCTTATATCTCTGTAATCGTAATCACTTGTCCTTTTAATTTTTCATTTTTTTTTTCTATATTTTTTAGTTGTTCTACTGTCTTTTAACAATTTTATCAATATATTGTAATTTTCTTATGTGCAATCGAATGTTCCATCCTGAAAATCTCGCACTATTTTTTATAATTCTGGCCACATAATTTTTTAAGTACAAGTCTTTGGTACAAATGGTACAAGGTATGTAAACTTCATTCTTTTGTTAGCCCTTTTTTGATGTTCCTAATATATATTTAAACCCTGATGAAGTCCTAAACTTTTGGGCGAAACGTTGGCAAAGACTTAACAGGCTTTTTATTTTTGTCCTAACCGACGAATCACCCCTTTTCATTGGATACCGATAGGACACGAACTACTCTTAATAATAATAAGTCAAAAATTATTAATTCATTGTCTTACTACTCTTACTGGTTGCGATACAACATTATCTACCTATATTTATGTAACAAGCTGTAAAATTAGCATGTTTTTTGCATTAAATGTGGAGATGCTTTTTTTGAATTGAATAAAACTTCCTTTTTGTATTGATTATTGAAATAATATGATTGATTTCAATTAATGAGGTTCTTGTTATTTAAGTCTAAGTCAATATTAAATGGCGTGAGAATGTGGCGAACCCATCGCTCACGATTCCCAAGTTCTTCGGTAATCGGCAAGTTGTGACGGGATCAGGCTAGTGTAGTCTGGAAGCACTTAGTGTCCTTAGTAACAAAGCAGCATGGAGGCGGAGGATAGCATGATCGCCGTTCTGTTCAAGGGTTGGCTGTAGAACAACTCGTAATTGAGCAACGCTATTCAGGAACCGCACTATTCACCCTGATAGGAAGAGGTTATAAAAGGTGTCCTAAATATAACCAGTTAACTATTGCCCGACTTGATAACCGCGTCTAGAGGGTGCACCCCATGCGGTCCAAACAAAACAAAGCAAAATCAATCAGTCTTCTGTCTTCACTTTCTAAAATTCTTGAGAAAATAATTCAGGAAAAGCTCAAATCCTTACATTATCTTGATAGCTTTCTACGTGATGAACAATTTGGTTTTCGTTCATATTATCACTCTACTGAGATTCAGCTTGCCAAGTTGGTTGAAGAAGCGATTCGCGCCTTGCAGCGCCGCTCCCAAACGGGTGTTGTGCTGCTGGATGTCGAGAAAGCCTTTGATCGTATCTGGCATGTTGGTCTTAGTCAAGCTTCATGACAAATATTTTCTGCCATTATCTTTTGTCAAAATTATCATTAATTTCCTCAAAGCCAGACGTTTCCATGTCAAACTTAACAAAAATACCTTCTCAAATGTCAGACCTATAGAAGCAGGAGTTCCTCAAGGTTCTGTCCTGGCTCCACTGCTCTATAATATTTACACGGCTGACATTCCCAATAATCCTCATACTAAAATGTCCACCTACGCAGATGACACTTTATTTACACTTCACACAAATACTCACATCATATACATAGACGACTACAAGCAAAATCAAAATATCTGTATTCACAGATTTTACTAGAATGGAATTGCAAGTCGGAAGAACATTTGATAAGTCAAGAATTATCCTCGTATCAGCTTCTTCTTAGTTGCCATTTAATTTTTTAAATTTTGTGGTTTACCGTTTTAGGTCAGCAAAAAGCAACTTTCGGCATTCTTGAATCCTGCTATTAATGCCGACAAGCAGGTACATCGCGCGCTCTGAATATTCATAACTTCAATTCGCAAAATTCGTTCAAATAAAAAAGTTTCTCCCTTACCGAAAAACATGCTGCAATTAAAGTACGATTTGGAGTTCAATCCAGTTTCCAAAAAAAAATTGAGTCACTATGGGATTTAAACTAGCACAGTTATTACAGCTCATATGTCCTCTACCGATTAAATTAAAATTATGCTGATAGGTTTATTAGTTCCGGAGTTATCGCGTGGTGGGTTTGAAAAAACACTAAAATAACATTTTGACATATTTGTCACATTTTTTGAGATAAAAAATGTCTGCCCCCGCGAAAAAAGTCGTAATTAGCCATTTTAGATGCACAAGAGCATAAGCGATCAGCCTGTATAGGTTTCATGTGGTTAGACCTTAAAAAAAATATTTGAAACATTTTTATATCGTTTTTACTCCACTAAAAAGAAAACATGAATCGTCAGGGGCGGACTGGCCTATCGCGCGATCGGGCATCGCCCGATGGCCTGGCCTAGCAAAATGGCCTGGGGTCGTATTTTCGAAACCATTCGAATGCCGTTCGTATACGAAATAAGGCGAAATTCGCATGAAAATTGAGTTTCCGTATTTTCGATTCACTTTCGAACGGTTCGTGCACGATTTGGTTCGTGTATGTTTACTCGAGTGGGTCTCCACCAGTCGAATGTCACATTTCGCATACGATTTTACTTGATTCTGCGCATTGTTTGGAACTTTGAAGTGCTTATTTTGTTTATATACGTTATATTTGTTGTTTATGTACCTAAATACGTTGTGCAAATTGAAAATTGTGTTCGTTGTTCCTTCTCTATTTGACTTTCCATTCGTTTGCAAATAATTTGTGAATTAAATTCTCCTGCTTTATTAAAAGACACTATAAAAATGCCCCTCTGAGTAACTAGAGATAGTACGCGTCCAAACACGTAACATATACAGTCGTGAGCAAAAAAAGTGGGACACCCGTTTTTTCCTATTGTAAAACGGGCTCACCAGCTATACCTACGGCAATGAGAGAGATTGTCAGATTTGACAAAAAATCGATTGTAGAGAAAAGACTGATTTACGCAAAATAGCGAAAAATGACAAGACCTGTCAGTCGGGTGTCCCACTTTTTGTGCTCATGACTGTACCTACTGCGATTTATAGGGGGCACATCCTCTTTGTCAATTGGTATGGTACCAACCTTTCTCTGCTTTATTAGGCTATTTTTCGCGAGGATAATCAAGTATAATCGATTATGCTATGCTGGATTATGTGACTTGTCAATTGTGTCATGCTCCCCTAACTCCCCCACCATCAAATTCTGGAATACTCGGGGATCAAGAACACTTAATTTCTTCTGTGAGAACAGACCGAAAATCACCTTCTCTACATTTAAAATCGACGAAAATATTAACTCACTAGCACAGCCTGAATCGCAAGCATTCCATAGAGGTCCGCGGGTGACGTCATTACTATAAGCTGATGATAGTAACATCATTTGCAGGCCCAAAATTGGATGGAGAGGGGGTAAGGGAAGTATGACACAATTGACGTATCAAATAACTCAGCATAATCAGATTATGTTTGATTATCCTCGCGATAAATTGCCTATCGTATAACCATTTTAGGAGCAAAATATGATTATATTATGTTTCCTACGTGAAAAAGCTATTCTGTTCTCGAGACGCCGAGATATTTGGTGAATTATTAGCACGTACCATGTCATCAGCAGGGGGACTATTTATACAGGGGTGGTAAAAAGTACCAGAACAGTTGAATCTCTTTCAAACCCGCTTAAAAAAAACTGCTCAAATTTCTTTATCTGGAAGATTCCGCACATACAAAATTAAATGATTCAATGATATCGGCGCTGCTGTCAGATCTACCAGTTTTACCCTACATCATTGTCCAATTTCGTTTGCCCAGAAACCTCCAGATAACGAAATCTGGGGAAGCAGCATAAGTGGGTTTGAAGAGATTCACTCAGCTCCGGTATCTTTTACCACCCCTGTATAAGTAGCCTCCTTATGACGTGGTACGTGCTAATAATTCACCAAATATCTCGGTGTCTCGAGAACAGGATAGCTTTTCCACCTAAGAAATATAATATAATCATATTTTGCTCTCAGAATGGTTATACAATAAAGCAGAGAAAGATTGGTGCCATATCAATTAACAAAGAAAACTTGTGCCCCCTATCCTATAAATTGCAGTTCATGTTACGTGTTACGACCCGTGCTATCTTTAGTTACTCTGAGGCGCAATTATCTTTATGGACCTCCCAATAATTAGTATTAAAAATCTAATTTTTTTTTTCACCCTGTATAAAATCTTAAAACAAAAAAAGACGAAAACGTTGAACCAACAGTGATGAAGAAAATTGTTTTGAGTAACTGAGACAAACAATCAGGGTGATGAAAGTCGTTTTTCAGTTAAACTGAAATTTCTGCAAAACTACGAGATTTATTCAAAAACCCTTCAAGTTGTTTTTTACCATTGAACTACTGATTCTTCTTAAACCCAGAAAAAAAGCAGGAGTATGTTTGAAAATAAATGGCGACGTCCTGAAATTTGCCAAACTTTGCACTGTTTTATTCTCCACCCTGTATGTTGAAGATAACGTTTCTGTTTATCAGCACGATACCATACACCTTGAACACCAAGCAATGCGCCCCAATATGCTTCAAACCGTAATCAAATATCTCTTATACTTTCTGAGATATTTGACTTCAAAAATAGGCCAAAAATTTCCTTATGCGTATCGATGTTCCAGCAGTTTAGTTGGTGGAAATGGCCATAAGTGTTATAAGTGATATTACCAAAGTAGATTATTGATTGATCCCATCAAAGAATGTGAACTAAATGTTAGTAAATAAGAGAACTTTGTACCAACGAACAGAAATGTTTTGAATTTTCAATTGGTAAGATAAATAGAGACATTGAGCTTTTGTTTGTTCCAACCCAGCAGGAAACCGTAATATTATTTTTTCATAGAAACTGAAATTCGTATACAGAGTGGTTCCTAAATCGTTCTGGGACGTTTTTTTGACGGGTTGGAACAAACCTATTAAATTAGATAATGGTCAAAATCCATACTCGCCTATGCGAATCACATTTAAACTAGGGGCGCCAAAGTGAGCCGGCACTGAGTATCGTTATTTCACTCGTAGAAAAAATATTGTTCCTAACACGTGCGCAAAGTAGTTTTCCCGCACTTAAAGCTTATCCGAACTCCGCTTCGCGTCGATCGTCTAACCGCTTTCGCGTGCGGGAAAACATAACTTTGCGCACTGATTAGGAAAACTACTATTTCCAAATTTATTGGTTTTTTTCGGAAAAAAAAAACTTTTTTTTTTCGGTTTTTTTCCGAATTTGAAAAAAACCTTTTTTTTTTTAAACACTATTAATACCCACGGGCAATTGGTGTCCCTCGGGCCTGACGACGGCTCGTGATTTTGTCAAAAATGTCATTCGCGAAATTGCCAAGCAACAAACATGAATAAAACCTTGAGAGCAATTTTGCCTACACAATTTTTTCTCTAGTGGTATTCGTCATGACTATTTTACGTAAGATTTTGAAAATAAATAGAATGCAAAAATATGAATAAAAACTTGAAAACTTCAAATTAAAAATATCAGTTTGACAATGTCAAAAAATGGTCGCTGAAATACCATGTGGTTGGTATTATCCAGGTAGCAATATTGTCAGCTGAATACCGAATTTATTGTCGAATGTAATACCACAAGAGGTTTCAGGATTACCTACCGGATAATGATTTTACCTGTCACGAAACGCGTTACGCAGCAACACCACGACTCCGAAAGAGGAGTGGTGTTGCTGGTAACGCGTTGAGTAGGTAATCCTGAAACATCGAGTGGTATTTAAAAGGTTATACAACGAACTAAACTTTAATACTTTATTAATTTTTATTATTAGTAATAGCAAATGAACACGGCAGGATACTGCCACCAAGCGCGATAATCCCAAACGGCTTATCAGTTGTTAAGCCTTTCGTGTCATATGGGATGTACAGTGAGTTGTATAATCGAATGTAATACCACAAGAGGTTTCAGGATTACCGGATAATACTTTTACCTGTCACGAAACGCGTTACGCAGCAACACCACGACTCCGAAGGGGGAGTGGTCTTGCTGGTAACGCGTTGAGTGTCAGGTAAAAGTATTAGGTAATCCTGAAACATCGAGTGGTATTCAAAAGGTTATACAACGAACTAAACTTAAATGCCTTATTGATTTTTATTAGTATTAATGACAAATGCCACCAAGCGCGATAATCCCAAAAGGCTTATCACTTTTTAAGCCTCTCGTGTCATATGCGAATAATGTACAGTGAGTTGTATAACCGGTGTTAAATACTCTAGTGAAATAGTCAAAACAAAATCAATGAAAATACGGGTAATATCAAAAAATGTATAAGCTTATAAATGAAGCAACTAACGAAAACAAATCTAAATTACCAGTATCATAGCTAATATCTACAACGAATATTTTATTAATATTGGTAAAAATACATCAAATTCAATTGAAATTCCAGCATTTAAACTAGATTCGATTAAATCACTTTCTTCAATGTATCTTAGACCAACACATCGACATGGATTAATTGAATATATTTCTAATCCAAAAAATAATTTCTCTCCAGGTTTTGATGGAATATCTTCAAAAACAATTAAGATTCTACATCAAAAACTCGTGGATCCTCTTGTATACCGGGTGCCCACGAGATTACTTTCTGGCTACCATTTTTTTATTGGTTCACTGATATCAATGAAACTTGATAGGCTTGATATTCTAACGAAATGCCATTTTTGTGCATTCATGACAAGTTTTCCTGACTTCCGGTTTCACCGGAAATTACCGAAACTTTCGATTTTAAAATGGCACACCCTGTATATTTTTTATTTTTTGGATTCTACAGATCGTTTTACGTCCTAATGTTCCACTTTTAAATCGAACTTTGTCTAAATTCCGTTTTCAAATTAAATTCTAAGTAGAAAAAAAATAATAACCTACATAATAAAACAAAAATATTAGAATGAAAATTAAGAAAAATGTCGTAGTGTATTATATCGTTGGATTAGCTTCAAAATACTGCATTTAGTAATGTTATGAAAGTGATATGTTCCGATTCTATTTTTCGAGCTAGGGCAAAAATACTAAAATGATGAAGTTTACAGCCCTCTATCAAAAAAGTTTACAAGGATAAAATTCAGTTTGTATTTTTCTGAAACTAAGTAAAGTATGTAGAGTCATTTTAGGATGATCATGGCACTCTAGTTAAAAAATTAAACTTTAATTTAAAAACAAAATTTGGACAAAACTTGATTCAAACGTGGTGCATTAGGACGTAAAACGATCTGTAGAAGCCGAAAAACAGAAAATCTACAGGGTGTGCCATTTAAAAATTAAAAGTTCCGGTCATTTCCGGTGAAACCGGAAGTCAACGAAACTTGTCAATAATGCATAAAAATGGCGTTTGGTTAGAATATCAACCCTACCAAGTTTCGTTGATATCGATAAATAAATTAAAAAATGGCAGCCGGAAAGTGATCTCGTGGGCACCCGGTATATCATCAACCAAGTCTTTAAAACTGGCGATGTTCCACCGCAACTTAAATCTTCAATTGTGACCCCTGTGTATAGATCTGGAGATAAAATGGAAATCGGAAACTATCAACCCACTAGTGTTATTTCCAATTTTGCTAAGATATTTGAAAAATGTCTTAAATCCAGACTTCTGGAATTCCTGAATAAAAATGACATTCTCTCCAAGAACCAGTTGGGATTTATTGAAGGCGCAAGTACATTTGATGCGATTTATGAACTCGTTGATGAGGTCACTAATAATTTGAATACAAAAAACAGATGTATAGCCATATTCTTGGATTTTGCGAAGGCGTTTGACACAGTATCTCACTCTAAAATGCTAGAGGTGTTAAATAAGCATGAAGTAAGGTGTGTGGAAAGCTTTTGCTAGTTATCTTTATGATCGCCCTCAACGCACTAGGATCGGAAATATTATCAGTGAGCAAAAAATTGTTGAACATGGGGTGCCACAGGGAACTGTCCAGGGCCGGTATTCTCGTTCTCGAAAACGCTCACCGCTTTTTAGTCACTCGGCACTTTTAATGTAAATGCACATTGAAAGTGCCGAGCGATTAACATTAGATGCCTCATCCATAAGTTCTATTTGCTGAGAAATTTTCTCAACAAAAAATTATTAACCCTCCGTACACATACTGGGGTCTACCGGACCCAAACAAAAGTTTGAAAGGGTGGCAAATTACGGAACTTTTAGCGATGGTTTCAAGCGAGGTTTCAAGACTCCATGTAAATTTAGTTTAATCCCCTCACTACCTAAACCCCAAATGGCAGAATCAAGCATTTATTAGTTTATGACTGACAAGCGTGTTAGTAGGTCGCGGGGTCTAATATACCCCAGTGTGTGTTACGAGTAACTTATTTGTGAATATACTTTTTGTATGTATCGAATAATTTGATACCAATTTTTCTGTGTTTTTATTTTATTTTACTTTTTTGATAAGATAAGAGAATTTATTAGTTTTTATTCAAAAATATTCGTTTTCGTTGATGGAAAGTTATTTTTGCACTAAAACATTTTTATTGAATTTTATGTATAAGTTCAATGTAATAGAATATTTATTTGCTTTTTAGTACAAAAATATTAATTTTTCAAGTGTTAGGTTTTGCTTTTTGAAAGAATAAACATCTATTAATATCCTAAAACGTGTATATTTTTTTGTGTGTTAAGAACCAGCAATAAATAATGCTTGGGGTATCATACACCCCAGTGTGTGTTTGGTGTTTTCAAAAAGTATGTGTGTGTACGGAGGGTTAATTAAGATTTATAAGGGGTTGGTTAAACCACTACTCAATTAAGCAATTATTGTTTGAGGTGGTGGGGCATATAATATACAGGGTGTCCCAAAGAAAACAGTCCACCCCGATTTAATAGATTTGGGATGAGAATCTGGAAAAACGCTCGGACACGTCGATTTTTGATTCGAGGGGGGAAGTATTTTTCAGTTTTTTTCATCCCCGTAGCTTCAACTCCCTAGCTAGGGAGAGAATAACCTCCCAAATTTGAATAGGGGATAGGGATCGTGTTACATCTCTTTTTACAGGTCTTATGGAGTTCTTTATGACCCTAGAATTTCATCTCATTATTTTCATCCGTAACGAAATGACAGCTTGTCAAAATCTTGGAAATAGATTATTATTTTAGTGGGAGTGAAAGCGATACTTACCTCCCTTAATAAAAATACTTGAAATTGGAGTTTTTCATTATTATTATTGATGAGGTGTACACGAGAATTGTAAATTGTAGGTATTTTTACTCGTATTTTTATTAAGGGACGTAAGTACCGCTTTTACTCCTACCAAAACAATAGTCTATTTCTAAGATTTTGACAAGCTGTCATTTCGTTACGGCTGAAAATAATAAGAGGAAATTCGAGGGCGATAAAGAACTCGATGAGACCTTTAAAAAGAGGTATGACACGACCTCTATCCCCTATTCAAATTTCGGGGGTTGTTCTCCCCCTAGCTATGGGTTTGAAGCTACGGGGATGAAACAAACGGAAAAGTAGTTCCCCCTCAAACCAAACATCGACGTGTCCGAGCTTTTTTCCAGATTCTCATCCCAAATCCAATAAATCGGGGTGGACTGTTTTCCCTGGGACACTGAAGATACAAAATTACATTGTTAAAATTATACTCAATAAGCCAAGATTGTATCCTACCAGTTTACTATACTCTGGTGAAATTATCAATGTCTCTATTAGACTGTGAGATAGGGGCTTTTTAGTGGAGTCATTTTTTTTGTCTGGCATTTTGAGGGCTGAATGTGGCTACTAAGCTGATGAGAATATGGGTGATTTTATGGTTGGCCTCGCGTTCGAAAATTTGCAGAAGAAAAAAATTGATTTACATGAAGATTTTTTTTTTATTCATCTCAAATTTTCTGGCTTTTAAATAAAAGATTGACATTGATAAATAATTCACTCATGAAAAATACCAGATGCTTTTCAATAGCTGAAAAAATGGGGATGGGTGTCAACTTCCAAGAGAGAAGAAAAGAACCTTGCGCGTTTACTTTTTGTCTGGCAAAACGAGAGAATGAAAGGTTTTGTTGTGAAAATAACGCTGAAAATTCGCCAGACGGTAATCACAGTTCGAAATCGAGTTTTCCGGCGAAACATTCTGTGGACTTTTCGAAAAGGAGGCAGGCATTAAAACCACTTATATTCTCATCAGCTAACTAGCCAGATTCATCCCTCAAAATGCCAGACAAAAAAAAATGACTGCACTAAACAGGCCCTATCTCAGGGTCTATATATTTTAAGTGTGTGTAATTTTGTTCATATTAATAGTAAGTATGTATCACAATACATACATTAGTCATAACTACAGCACTAGAGGTAATGAAAATCATCTTTTAAATACAACTTTTTGTAACAATAGTTTGGGACAACATTTTGCAAGAATTGCAAGTTATTTGGTTTCAAAACTTTATAATAGGATACCATTAAAAATAGGAAATACCAAAGAAAAAAAGCGCTTTAAAGCTAAATTTAAGAGTTTCTTTTTTGAAAATACTAATTACTTCACTGAAGTGTTTTAAATTGTATGTACCTTGCTAACCTGGATGTAATTATTGTTAAATGTAATTGCTTTTGTTTGTACAGTCTATATATTTATCTACTTTTATTCTCTGTTCACACCTAGGTGCTTAATTTTGAATTATGTAAAACTTTATACTGGAATATGATTTTATATTTATATTTTCTTTGTACCATTAGTGATTATTGAATAAATTGAATTGAATTGAATTGAACTGCTGTTTTCCAAGGTGGTTGTAACTAACTTTCTTAAAAGACCTACTCTTATTCGATTCGAGTCAATCCGGTGTCTTCAAAAGCCCTTTTCAAGTTCTCTCACACTTCTTTTGCAGTATTTGCGGACTGTACATGGACATATATAATTTAGTGGATCAACTAAGTGATAAAATTATTTTTGACCGAGCTTTAGATACTTTTTTGGCATCTGATTCGGTACCTTCTACTGCACCCCATAGTTCTTCAAGTTCTAGGAATGTTTGTACAGCGAACTACCATTGTTCGTTATTTTCACGACCTTTTAATCACTAAATGGGAGGCAACTGATAACTTGACCTCATAAAGCTATTTACCAATTATAGGCCCATAACCTGTAGTAAATTAACTCTTTAAATGAAGGCAACACCAACAAAATACGGATAAAGCTGGGGAACTTTTTTGTACGACTGACAACTTTTTATATTTCTTAATACCATCCACATACCATCTATCAAAATGATTGACATAACATTAGGTAATTTACCATGGCCGGATTAAGCTTTCATGGGGCCCGGGGCTAGTTTAGTTTTAGGGGGCCCTTCATGAATTAAGTGCAAAAAAATATACAGGGTGTCCCACGACGATTTTCCCAGGTGATAACTTCGGAATGCATCATCCAATATAATTGAAATTTTGAGGATGTGGGTAAATTTTTATGCCGCTCCTACCATCGTCATCCAATTTCACCACTTTCGCTTCAATTTCGGTCAAGTGACGTCAATTTTCGAATCTTAAATGTAGCTCATGGTATATTATGGCATTTTACGTTAGAAAATTAAATTAAAATATCGTCAATGCTATGTTTGTTAAGGCATTGTAAATGATAAAAAAATTTACAGTGGAACTTACGATGATGCGTTCCGAAATTATCATTTAGGAACAACCGCGTGGGACACCCTGGATATAAAAAAAAAAACTATATTCCTGATATAACAGTCTGACACTGCTCTACCTATTATCTATTCACAATCCTAAGTCCAAAGGTAAAGGTAAAATTTATCACCTCAGTTTTATTTGATAGGGAAAGGTGATAAATTTACCTCTATCTTTGGACTACGGATTGTAAATAGGATATGCATGTTTAACAAAATTATGTCAAAATATCTTTTTTCTACTACCGTGCGTAAAGTACCTACCCACTTTACGCAATATTTAGAAAACGTAAAATTTCTCTTCACGCACTAGTGCGTAAAGTAATTTACTTCACACACTAGTGCGTAAAGTAATGTAAATAGCAGATATCGACACTGTCAAATAACCATTTTTCTGGTAAATTACTTCACGCACTAGTGCGTAAAGTGAAAATACTTTACGCACTAGTACGTAAAGAATTTATCTATATTCATTTTCCCACACATATTTGATTGGTAGTAGAAAAAAATTTGTATGCAATACGTGCATAAAGTAATATCAATGACAGATGTCGACCTGTCAAATTAATATTTTTCTTGTAAATTACTTCACGCACGCATGAAGAATTTGTCTAAATTTATTTTTTCTACTGACGTTTCATAATAGCAACTTTTCGATTGTCATTTTAGTTTTGAAATGACATTCTTTTGAGCACTCAGTGCGTAAAAGTGACTTTTAGGCACTCAGTGCGTAAAAGTGACTTTCCAGTGCGTAAAAGTGACTTTCAAATGCGTAAAAGCGACTTTCAAGTGCGTAAAAGTAACTTTTAAGCACTAGTGCCTAAAAGTGTTATTCATTGTTCAGAAATAAAAAATACACTAAATGCAAATTTGAATTTTGTTTTGTATTTATTATGAATATTAGTCACCAACATGAAAGGTGTCAAGCAAAAGCAGGCGACAAACATTGAAATAAAATTGTGTTTTTTTATTATGAAACGTCAGTAGAAAAAATCTTGTATACAATACGTTACGAAACGAAATCTTTTAGTCACTCGACGTGTTGTCCAACTCGGCTTTGCCTCGTTGGACAATTTTCACGTCGCGTGCCTAAAAGACACTCATTTCGCAACTTATTGTATAAATAGCTATTTTCTATTTTGGTGTCATATCGAAGTCTTTTCGACACTAAAAGTAGTTTCGAAAAGAAGCTCTTTGTGACACTCCTTTTTTACTTATCGGAGGTTGGTTACACTGGCTGACTGATGGCCATCGAACTGTCATTCGCGATTTTATAATAGAAGATTTCTATATTTGGCATGTAGTGTTACCAACCTAAACTATGAAATCCGGAAATATGAGAATAAAATTTCCAAGAATTTTTTTTTTTTTTAATTAAATAATACCAAAATAGAAAAAATAATATAAAATATTCGTCCCATAAGACCTTTTATCGCACTCGCTCTTTAGAAAACTCGCCTCCGGCTCGTTTTCTAATATAGGTCTCGTGCGATAAAATGGCGCCTTATGAAACTTGTATTTTAATGTAGGTACTATTTTTCGTAGGTAACTTAAGTTTACCTTCAAAAGTAGGGCCCCTCCGGGGCCCTACTGGATTGCGGGGCCCGGGGCTGCAGCCCTGTTAGCCCCCCCCCTTAATCCTGGCATGTAATTTACAACAGGTACCTAAACAAAAAAAATATATGTATTAAAAATATCCTTATTTCAAAATATTTTCAATAGAGCTTGAGTCATCCTTAGCTTCACCCGCACCCGCTGTCCACGATCCATTGAGAAGGATCGGGATCAGTAGATTACTGCGGCCACCTGACCAGCGACAAGGTGCCATGGCTGCACAAGGCGGCTCCTTTGAGAGAAGTCTACTCTACAAGTCGCGCACAAAATATCTAGAAAACAAGCAGTTATTGAGCAGCTAGAACAAGCTGTAACGACTCCAAATGCAATATACAATCTACAATGTTGTTTTTAAGAAACCAATTCCAGGTTACAGATACTAACTTTTGGCGGCTAGGTATTTCAAACGAATCCCCCTTTGATTGATTATTTTCTCAAAAATCTTTAACTTTTATCAACATTGATATTATTGTAATTGAAATATCCAATACACTTATCTTCAAGGAGCTCAAGGGATAGTTGGCCTGCCTAAATAGGGAATATGAAAAACATTCTTGTTCCATAAATAAATAAAATTTCTCACTAAGTATATCAAGGTGATCGGTGATAGTTATTCAAATATAAGTAATGGTTTTATTATATTTACTTTATTATCGCAAGTTCCAATCCTAAACTAAATTTGTTCTTATAACCACCCTTATCTTCTTTGTATGAGTTTCAGGGTCTACAGGGATGATAAAATCATAAAAATGTTCGCATATATACTCGCCGCCTTCATAAATTATAAACATTTACCTAGAAGGTGATTGTAACAGGGCAAGAAGGTCCTTATCACACGTACGCACTATTTATATTTATTCGTTTCGTGAAAAGGTTTTATTGTATTCAAAGTAATTTAAGATTTAAGATTAGAACGAATGAAATGCTCGTGAACTTGGTGGGAAATACACTGAAGTGTCGAAACGAACCCACGCACTGACTTTTTTATCTAATTAATTATTTTGCTAATAAGCTTGGTTCCTCAATGGCACTTTTTATTATGAAATTGAAAGCCCCTCATATTTCCTGTCATTCAGGTAAAAGTTTTTATTTAGAAAACGTCTATACATATTCATATGTACTTACATAATAAATTAGTAGGTAGGTAGGTATATCATTATTTCAAAACGCCACGACATGGAACGATATTCTCACACATTATTCTAGTTTGTATTGTTTATTTTCGAATTATTTCTATTTAGATTTCTTTGTAATATTGAAGAGAACATGTGTAATGAATAAAATTTATTTTATTTATATTTTCACTTTTATGATGATGGGATTTTTTTGCTATAAAGTCAACTTTGTTAAATGGCTTTTCTGTGTGTATGTATGTATGAAAGTATGCTTAAGAACAAGTTTAGCCTCTGAAAGATTAAACAATTTCAGAAAAAAGTTTGCCCTAAACAAGTAGGTAACGAGAAGAGGTCGAAATGTGTTAATTTTAGTTTACACACTAAAATAGCAAATCGCACTAATGGCAATACAAATAATTCGGTTTATCGTTTTATTCTCTATGGCATCAACCGTGGGTGATAAGATAAGAATAAATATTTAACCGGACACACAATTAGGTAAATGCAGGCGACCTCACGCACACCATTGGAGATGAGATTACAGGAATGTGGATCATATTGGAAGAAAGAGCTCAGATGCTTGACTGAAAGGTGGTAAGTATGAATTATTGTAACAACAGTCTCCATTGAAATACTTCTGTTCCATCTGTGTTGCAATTTGCAATGTATCCTCAGAAGCTCCATTTTGGATTGGCGACTTTTGATGCTACCTTATCCAATAAGCTTGCCAAAGCCTGATTTGTTCTTCATGCAATTTCTGCTTTTTGATTGCTTTGGTCAAGTTTCTGCATCTGTCATAAGAATATTTATTAGCAGAGTATTTCCAAAGAGAAGTTTTCACTCTCATTTTCCCTATATCCATATCTTTAGGCCCAACTGATTAGTCATTAACTGTAGCACTTAAAAATATTTGATATTTATGCCATATCCAAACCAGGCTTGAAGCTTGAACTCAATTTCCTCAAAAAGTTTTATCAACAACTCAGTTCACTGAACTCCTGAACTGAATTCCTTTAGGAAAACAAGCATGACCTGAGATACCTAATTAATCAGATCTGATTGATTTTAGAATAAAGTTCTTGAAATAAACATTTTATTCATTAGAAAACCTTCCAGTTTTTTGTAGCTTAGAGGAAATTATTATTTTCCTGTATGCGTTTATCAGAAAGCAAAGCAAAACAAAAGACTAGGTACATAGAGAAGAAATATAAATCTTCCATTATGAAAACGTGCAATCTTTAATTAAGAAACAAACATTTTCCATTTTGAATGCGTCTCGGCTGGGGTAGAGAACTTATTATACGCAGTGACAGTGAATGTTTACAAGGCGGACAGCATGAATAGGACTTGAGGTTAAGGTTTAAACGATTCCTTTTAAATATAGTCTTTTATTTTTCTTTTCAGCTTTCGAATGCGTAGGAAACGAAATCTGATATTATTATCTTCAAACGTAAAGACAAAATCTCCATTATTACTTGTATTTTGTATTAGATTTCTTTGCAGATTTTGTCGGTTGTATATTTCGCAATTTTACTGTCTAATAAAAGTCAAAGCAGCAACCGTTTTACGGCCGGTAAATCTCACAAGTCACACCGATTTTTTTAAAAACAATAATTACATTGTTACGGCCGCAGTCGTAAAACTTATAAGTGTATGCTCCGACTTCGACTGATGAAGTTCAGTTCAGTAACCTATCCAACGTTAGAATTAGATCATGAAAGTTTTAGATGAAGGGGACTGGGTGCTAATTTTCAACAATAATTGTTGCTATTTCAAACGGTAACCGAGAGATTGACCAAAAAACACCTTTCTACTCAATCTTCTATGCGCTTAGAGTTTTAGCAGACAGCATCGATTTTCAAATCACTAAGAGCTCATTTTTTATCTTCGATGTGCCATTCGCTTTTGAAGTTCTTGAGGCACCCATTCAACTGTTCAACTCCGTGTTTTCACTTCAGAAGAAGACTCTTTTCCACCGTTGCACATTTTTAGCTTCCTAGATAGGAAGCTATGGTGATAGCCCGATTTTGACCATGTCAAAATTTCATTAAATCTTGACGTTTTGGATCATTTTAAGCCTTTTTGGCAAGGTGGCACATTTCCGTCTGTGTGTATGTGTTATGTAAAGTTTATACCAAATAAACTTGTAGTTGTGACATCGATGGCGCCATTTTTTAAATCGTTATCGCCAACCGTGAAAATATTCGGCGTCGGATTGACCTAATTGGAATTTGAATTTCCCGCTGGCCATTCAAAAAATGTAGTGTTGCGAAATTAAATTCTTGACATCTTGAATTTTGATTGCGTTTTGACACTTTACGAGTTTTTGGTTCAAGTGCTATTAATTGTGATCTAGTTTTCAAAAGCAGCTTGTAGTGCGAAGTGTTCAAGATGCCGAAGCAGCTCAACAGCCGTTGCAAAGAACTAATCGGATCCTTGTTACAATATTTCGAACGGGAACGC
Source organism: Ceutorhynchus assimilis (assembly GCA_917834065.1). Taxonomy (NCBI): domain Eukaryota; kingdom Metazoa; phylum Arthropoda; class Insecta; order Coleoptera; family Curculionidae; genus Ceutorhynchus; species Ceutorhynchus assimilis. Next base: position 35,413,494 of record OU892280.1, read on the forward strand.
GATAATAATGGCCCTTTATGTCCCTTAAATGCTGTTAGGAAGGTGAGTTCACAAGTCGTTGATGTCGTGTGATCAAATAGGAATTTTCAATTTGAACTTATTTTTTCTCTCATTTTTAGCGCGTAGCAGAGGCTTTGAACTTAATCCATGGTCTGTGCTATTTCAAAGGCAGTCAAAAATAACGATGTTTTGGAATCCCCTTCTAAGAAGCGATGCACTTCGAAGAGAGTTTGTGATGTTTCAAAGCTCGCTAGCAGTTCTATACGTAACACTATTCACGCACGATATGTATACAAAAAGTAAATCGTACGAACGCATATCATTTTTGAGGTCTTATCTAAAAGCCCCCACAGACTGCGTTTTTGTTTGACGGTTTTGTTCGACGAACAAATCTGTGGGCCGATCCTCGGGCCAGGGAATAGATCTCCCCGATAGAACGAATGTTTTGTCCTTGTCAACGTAACCGAAAAGTAAATGTGAATGATAAAGACGAAAAATTTGTTCTCTCGGGGAGCTCTACTCCCTGGCCCGAGGATCGGCCACCTGATCGAGCAAAAACGACGGATCGCAGTTGCACACAGACCTCGGTTTAGTTTGGCGAACATCAGTCATGTTGGAAAGTTTTTATTTTTTTAAAATTTTAATTATATAAAATTTCGTAGCTACGCTCCACACACCACACAAAACCGTCGTTTTTAAAATTCGTAGCCCACACACTTCAGATTTGTTGACATATCGAACATATCCGACGGACAAAATCAGGCGAAGCCAGATATTTGCATCGGCTTTGTATGCCAGCAAAAACGACATTTTTTCGCATACACACTTCGGCTTTGCGTCGTTTTTGCTTGACCAGATTTGCTCGTCGAACAAATCTGTCCAACAAAAACGCAGTCTGTGGGGCCCTTAAGACTGGAACAGGAGGCTTTGTACCAGTTTGTTTTCCTGGACGAGACTTGGATTTTTCAAAATGGTACCATTAACCGCTCGTGGCAAGACAACAACAAGCGAATTGTTAAAACTACCAAAGTTGATGGTAAAAGGTGAATATAAACATGAATACAGAGAGCAGTTGTAATATAAAATGCTTTTTTCAGATATATCATATTTCATGCTGGCAATGAAAATGGATTCATTGAAGGTGCATCGCTGGTATTTTCATCGAAAACTCAACCTAACGACTATCATGGGGAAATGAATCAGCAAAACTTTTTACGTTGGTTGAAAAATCAGCTGTTGAAGAACTTGAGTGAACCATCTGTTATTGTTATAGACAATGCTCCTTACCACAGCATGTTTTTTTAACGAAGACACCCAATAGTTCGTCTACTAAGGCTGAAATTCAAAATTGGTTAACCGAACAGAAAGTTGAGTATCCAAATACAGCATTGAAATCTGAACTTGCGATCATTGTTGCACGGTAAGTACCTACAAGAAATTCTATGCATTTTATGCTCGACTTTTCAAGTATTTCTTTTTCAGGAATAAACCAACAAAAAAGTATGTGGAAGATGACTTGGCAGAACAGTATGGACATAAAGTTTTACGACTACCTCCATACCACTGTACTTTTAACCCGATTGAACTTATTTGGGGAATTGCAAAAAACTATTATAACCGACATATTGGCAGAGATGGTTATACTCAAGATGCTTGTTTAAAAATGTGGCGAGAGGCATTGGAAACTGTTACCCCTGAAATGTGGGAAAATTCTGTAAGATAGAAGGAATAATTGATGAGTGGTATAACAGAGAACAAGTAATGGACAGGCAAGAGGTTCTTCCACTTATTATCAATGTTGATGAAGACTCTAGCGATTCTAGCGATTTCAGTGATCCAGAATAATTGAAAATTTTCTTGATGGTTCAAATATTCATAATATTTAATTATTTATAGTATTTAGAGTGGCTGTAAATAAAATAGGTACTGATAAGCGTTACTATTATATTTTATGTGATGATTGAAAAATAAGTTGTTATTAAATATCTTATAATATAATCCTTCATTGTTTCTGAAAATATTTTGACCAAAGGAAAATATGCAAGAGACAGCAACGCTGTGCCGGTCGAGCTTGACAACCCGACTATAAGTTTATTTGGTATGAACTTACCTATATGTGTGTGTGTTGGCATTTTTCTGAGAAAACGGCTCGATGGAATTTGATGAAATTTTGGATATAAGATGACGTGTAGGGAAAAGTTACGCAGAGATTTAGAAAAAAAAATAATTCCTCTCCAAGATATGACGTCATTGATCTTTTTTTTAAATGGGAACGCCATCTTTTTTTTTCATTGATTTGTAAGAGCTTTTTGCTTTATACCGGGTGCCCACGAGATCACTTTCCGGCTGTCATTTTTTTATTTATCTATCGATATCAACGAAACTTGGTATGGTTCATATTCTAACCAAACGCCATTTTTATGCATTCATGACAAGTTTTCCTGACTTCCGGTTTCACCGGAAATTACCGGAACTTTTTATTTTTAAATGGCACACCCTATATATTTTTTGTTTTTCGGATTCTACAGATCATTTTACGTCCTAATGCACCACTTTTGAATGGATTTTTTTCTAAATTTTGTTTTTTAATTAAAGTTAAATTTTTTAACTAGAGTGCCATGATCATCCTAAAATGACTCTACATACTTTACTCAATATCAGAAAAATACAAACTCAATTTTATCTTTGTAAACTTTTTTGATAGAGGGCTGTAAACTTCATTATTTTAGTATTTTTGCCCTAGCTCAGAAACTAGAATAGAAACATATCACTTTCATAACACCACTAAATGCAGTATTTTAAGGCCAATCCAACGATATAATACACTACGACATTTTTCTTAATTTTCGTTTAAACATTTTTGATTTATTATGTAGGTAATTTTTTTTTTTCTACTTAAAATTTAATTGAATGGACAAAACTCAATTCAAAAGTGGTACACTAGGACGTAAAACGATCTGTAGAATCGAAAAAACAAAAAATATACAGGGTGTGCCATTTGAGAACCAAAAGTTTCGGTAATTTCCGGTAAAACCGGAAGTCAGGAAAACTTGTCGTGGATGCACAAAAATGGCGTTTCGTTAGAATATCAAGCCTACCAAGTTTCGTTGATATCGATGAACAAATAAAAAAATGGCAGCCGGAAAGTAATCTCGTGGGCACCCGGTATATAAAAAAAAAAAAAAAAAAAAAAATTGAAAAAAAAAATAATTAAAAAAAAATAATTAAAAAAAATAATTAAAAAAAAATCTCAATAGGTTTAATTGGGACATTTTTAAATCGTGAAAAATTATCCGTAATTTTGAAGCTCTCTGAAAAAATGTCAAGATTTATTAAAATGAATTCATGGTTTGAAATGACAATTAATGACAATGACAATCAGAATCGAAGGTAGTTATTGATCTAGGAAGCGTCATGTCAAAAATTTGACATCTGGTTTTTCTTGTTTATTAAGCATCGGGTCTTAAAACTTTGTCATAGTAGGTATACTATTTTGAATATTATTTTTTTTTTTGGGAAAAATCATAGAATCCTACAGGAAAATGCAGCATCAATATTAGAGGCATTTTGTACATCAAAATGTGGCTCCAAAGCCGACAGATTCGAACCTCTCTATACGCAGAGACTTTGGAGGTATCTGCGTTTCGAGGTTGTCCACAGGGAGGAGTACTATCACCCCTCCTATGGAATTTGGTGGTCGATGACTTTACAGCGTCTCACTCTCAACTCGAAGGGGTCCCACGCCCAAGGGTATGCTGACAACCTGGTCATAGTCGTGCACTGGAGAGACACCAGCCCTGGGCTGGAACTCTGTAACGGATAGAGATCGTTATCCCTATCGCTATGGCACTTGCTGTCTTCTTCTCTCTTGTCCAAATCAATAGAGGAGACGCCAATAGAGATAGAGAAAATATCTTTATTCGTTACAGAGTCCCAGCGCAGGATGTCTATTCTCGAAACCGGGGAGCAGCGTTCACATGAGAACGATTGCTCTGTCTTTGTCAATATTATGAAAATATATGAATATGGGCGCCGGAAACAGAATTTTCGATCTCAGGAGAACGCTGCTCGCCTGTTTCGAGAATAATAGGACACCCTGTAAATTTCTAAATTTTTAGAATGCGCTGAAAATTACCTTTCCAATGATATATAATTTGTCTATATTATTTTCTAATTTGTCAATATTATTATGGTATTTGAAACTTCATAAGAAGGTTCACAAAAACCCTTGGAAATCGCATTAAATGTTTCGTTTTATTTTCTGGTTCATGTGAGAAACTGATAATTTTTTGATATGAGACACTCTGTAAAATAATAGTTTATCAAGGGCCGGTTTATTCACCACAGGTATGCAATCTAACGAATGAAAACGCATTCTGAACTCCCATTGGTCGGCCAGTTATCCACCGACCAACAGACCTATAGAACGGTAAATTTATCTTGCAGATAGTTACCAGCAAGTTTATCTATCCATTATATATCAACGTCAAGGTTACAGATAACATCGCGCTAAAATTGGTCGCCAAAAATGACTGAATTCTCGACCAAATAAGTTCGCCGAAAGACAAAAGTGAGAGAAAAGGGTTCACCAAAGAAGACTAAACACAGAAACAGTAAGAATATATAAATTGAGTAGGTATTTAAAGCAAAAATCCAAAAGTAAAAATTGAAAACATAACCTCATTTTTGCGCTTTCTCTCCAATGAACTAAACAAACACACTGGAACGGTGGCTGCATAATGTCTCTGCGCAAGGGTTTGTGCCAGGAAGGACAACAAACAAGTGGGATTGGCATCTCTCTCCGCACTATGGCGGCTATTGAGAACAGCTGTTTAAAGTGTTTGGATCATTGAGGTTAGGAGGATGAAGAAGCTCTTCTTTCTTTTACGTTATTCGCAATGAGTGCGTGCGAGAAAACAATCCCTCTGTATTGCTGGGTTGCATATATCAAAATTCGGCACACTAGCTTAAAGCAGTGTGCCCGTTCCAGAGTGTTTAGTTTAATGTTTCTCTCTCACTTTGCGAAAATCGCCAAAATAAACAAGGCCATCGACGGAAATATAAATAAGTCTACAGCGACGTTGCCAGGCGCCGATAAAACTTCGCATGGGATTAGTATAATGCCACGAGCTATCGATATATCGATCGTTTTGATGAAGAAACAGCTGACTCCCTACTCAAAAATAGGCACGGGCACCCCAAGGAGGCAAAACAAAAACATAACCAAAAATTTACAGTAAAGGATATAAATTATTGTAATAATTAATATTCGAAATGCTATAAATGCCACAAACAGTCTACACTAGGACTGTACTGCTGCGTAGGTACAGTGTTCTGCAATTGTTCACAAGTCATGTTGGGGAAGGCAAAAACTGGGTTCATATCTTAGAGCACAAAATCTATTGTTCACTACTCTACGAAATAGAAGCAAAAGAAAAACAAGAAATATTTGAGGAAAGTGCCACCATTAAGAAACAATATGATGAACTATTGATGGAGCTGAAACAAAAAGACAGCTACATTTGTAAGATGGAACTAGAGAAGCGAAATTTCACAAATGAAGCCTATCAGATGAAGGAAGAACTAATGGAGAAAGTTGACACATATAGTCAGAAAATTAACTTGTTACAACAGAAGGTAACCAGAGTATGTACACCGAGACTTAAGAAACATGGAATCAAGTAAGCCTGAAACTAGCGAAAAGTATTGCCAAACATTTACCTCAAACGTTGAGACTGAAACACAGACAGATATATGTATAGTGATGGAAAGAGAAATATCCTGTGAAACACAAACAGAGGGAAAACCAGAGGAACGTAGGTACGTTAACAGAGGAAGACATTGATCTGTTGTACAAACTAAAATTTGCCTTGATAAAACAACACAGACAGAGGAGCAGTCAGTGCAGACTGAGATGCGGGAGAAAGTGCAGTAAGAAGAGCAGAGATATGAACAAAGTAACAACACTAACATCGAAAATTATTATGAGCGCAAAAAAAGGCCACAGCTGCTTATAGTAACAAATTCATGGCAAAACAAGAATCTCTATTGGACAAAAAATATAATACTGACAACAATTTTGACCTAAATTGCCAATACATGAAAGGAGCAAATTTTAATGAACTAATTCAACGCACTATAGAATATGCACCAAGAATGAAGAGATTTGATAAAATACTTATATTTGTAGGTCCGCGGAATGCTTTAAGAGGTGTCAAAGTATCAGAGGATCTTTTGCTAGAGCCTGTTAAGCGAACAAAATACATTAAACTCATGGTAGTGGGATGCCCAAATTCCCAAAATAGACCCATTCTAAACGAGCTAGTACAGGAAGTCAACATAAAAATCCAAGAAATGCTCATGAACAGTAAATCATTTTATATTGACAGTAACCAAATTGTTGAACCGCAGATCATCTCAAATGATTTGTTTTGGAATAAGGACAATCTCAGGCAGCTTTTTCTGCACTTACTTATGTGAGACTCATATATTTAGTAAAAATTAAAATGTGAGAATAAATCTGGAAACATCTCTCCATGATGAATTGAGGTATGTCAGGGAAAATGAAAAGTTTTTGAAGAGGCTAAAAAATCTCCGAAGATCAACACCTATACTAGAAATCACACAAAGCTCCATCACTAAAGCAGAGAAACCGCAAACATCTACTCCCAAACAATCGAAAATAATTATTCATCAGAATATAAGAATCAAAAATCCGTACTCAGAAAATACGCCACTACAGAGACCAATGCAACAAAGTAATAGTGCATGTAGTACTTACCACTCAGTGCAAATGGAAGAACAGTATTTTTTTCCCTTCAAAAAACACATTGACACATGGCACAAAAAACACACAAATTTGGAAAGAATAAGAAGGATGGAAGGATACATCAATGTCTACTGAAAAGACACCGATAAAGGAAGCAAGTGGGATACGGGAAAACAAGTACAGGGTGTCCGAATTTGGATGGTTTTAATAGGAAACGTCAATTTCTGAGCGAGATACAAAAAAATGAACCCCCCTCTCCGAGGCTCAGATTTCTTGAAATTTTGATTGGTGCAAACCGCATTTTGATATCTTCAACCGTTTAGCCGCTAGAGGGCGATTCTCGATTTTGAGCAATACTGTGAAATCTTCATAACTTTTTTGTTTATGAAAATAACTGATTTCCGTAAAAACTTCCTAGAAGCACTTTTTCAAGCAGAATTCAGTGACGTTTTCAGTTTTTTTCTATTCATGTCATGTCATTAATTTTTGTCTAAAGGAAGGACATTTTCCCTCAGAACTAAAATATGCTAATGTCAAATTAATATTTAAAAAGGGAGATAAAAAAGATTTCCAAAATTACAGACCTATATCTTTGCTGTCAAACGTTAGCAAAATATTTGAAAAAGTGATTAATTCAAGGCTTACTAGTTTCTTAGAGCAACAGAGGATCCTGTCAGGCAAACAAAATGGATTTAAAAGGGGGAAGAATACAATAAGAGCAGCATATCAGGCTCTTAATAAAATCCTTGAATCTTTAAACAACAAACAAACCACTGTGGCTGTTTGTCTGGATCTTTCAAAAGCGTTTGACAGCGTAGATCATGGTAGGTTGATAAAAAACTGGAACTACTTGGGGTGAGGGAAACTGAACTTAAACTTTTTGTGTCGTACTTGACAGACAGGCAACAATGTGTCGAGGAACTGGATGACACTGGAATGAACATAAGATCAAATTACTCCAAAATATCAAAGTTCCGCAGGGTTCGGTTCTGGGACCTTTACTCTATATCCTATACACAAATGAAATTGAAAACATAATAAAAAGTGAGGTCGTTATGTTTGCTGATGCTGACGATACAATCATTATTTGTAGCAACAAAACAGAAGAACAATTAAAAAAGGAAGTTGCGAAAAGTATATGAACACTTGAAGTGTGGTATAAAGATAATAACTTGCTCCTTAATGTCAAAAAGACCCAACTAATACATTTCAAACCAAAGCAAGAAAATTTGTGTGTAGGATATGAAGGGGAGGACCTATAGGTCCTCCCCTCACAGGATAGTGTGGAATATCTGGATATGGTGCTAGATGGGAAGCTAAACTGGAGAGAGCATTGTAAAACTGTCTGGATCATTGAGCAGATATGTGTATGCTCTTAGAATGCTGACAGATAATTTTGGCTCGGTTGTGTCGCTCTCATCTTACCATACTTGTGTGCAGTCCAGAATACGGTATAGGATTGTTTTCTGAGGAAACTCAAGTGATGTTGCAAGGATTTTAAAACTACAAAAAAGATGCCTAAGAGCCGTACTTAAACTAAAAAACAGGGACAGTTGCAGGGAACACTTTATAAATAATATGGTACACACCATCTATAATCTATACATTTTGGGAGACGTATCATTTATTTATTCAAGATCTATTTGAGAACTCAAAAATAAATCATAACTACTCAACAAGGAATAAACAAAACCTCACATCAAACATTGCACGTTTTACATTCATCCAGTGGAGTGTCAAGTACAGTATCCTGAAGATCTGGAATAAACTACCTGTTGCTTTTAGAAACCTACCTCAAAAGCTGATAGAAACAAAACTTATTATTATTATTATTACATATAAATTCTTAAACAAAAGGGCCTATTACACAGTGAATGAGTATTTCGAAGATCCAGAGGTTAGGTCACTTGGATAAGTGTTCATGCGCTTTTCTGCCAACAGATCTCAAGTTCTAGTCAAATTTTAAATCCTCGTTATTGACGTTGTTGTTTTCTTTTTTCTGTTCTTTTATGTATAATTAGTTGTGTATAACAATATGTCTTTATTTGTAATTTTTTTTATTTTGAAATGTTTCTATGTATGATTGAAATATCATTTTTACGGTTATTATTATTATAAATTTCAAACTATATATTGTGTATATTTTTAACTATCTATTCTAAGGCATATGTTTTTTTATATTCTATATTATACTATATTTCTGACGAGATTTAAACCCGCTTGGTATACAATGTTTCGCATTTGTGAAAATAAATCGAAAAATAAAGTTCTATTCTTTCCTATTTTATTCTGAAGATGAATCCGAGCCTAAGGTCATCATCATAGGTGATCACACGATACCGAGTATGATCATCTTCTAGTCTGTTCTTAATGTCGTTAATTGTGCATTTTCTGATGGCTATATAAACCAATTCTGGAGCCGCACTCGCTTCCACAGTCTTGGCACACCCAGTCTCTGACAGCATTGTCTCTTACTCGGATCTCTCGCTCCTTCCTGCGGTCCCTCTTTTCGGTCTCGTGTCTGCGTCGCTGTTCTTCAAAAGTTTGTGGTTCGTCGTGGACTACTCGACGCCATGAGGGTCTATCATTTGCCGTCGTCTTCAAGTTGCTGGTATCGATGCGGCACTTTGCCATATGTCATCAGGTAATGCAATGACGGATAAGAACGCAATATGTATTCCCATTGGTCGGCCAGTTATCCGCCGATCAATAGAATTAAAGAACGGTAAATTTACCTTGCAGATAGTTACCAGCAAGTTTATCTGAATGAGGCCTGGTTTATTCATCTTCAGATAAACTTGCTGGTAACTATCTGCAAGATAAATTCACCGATCTATTATCCTATTGGTCGGCGGATATCTGACTGATCATTTTGATTACAAAATGCGTTTTTATCCGTCAGACTGCATACCATCGGTATACAGCATTATCATAAAAGAAATAATTAAAAATCTTACTAAAGCTCGGAAACTGAATTTAATAGTCTAAGGCCCGGTTTATTCATCTTCAGATAAATTTACTGGCAAGGCCCTCCGCACATTAAGCAAATAAAAAGAAACCAAACCAATTGGCAACTTAAATCACCAACTACTTACCAACTGTCGATGGCACACGAAGCTACTGAAAAATCAAGTCACTTCTTGATAATGGTAGTTTTGTTGTTTTAATTATTATTTTTTAATTATGATTAGGATATTGTTATTATCCTCGCAAAAAATATTCAATGATTCAAGTGATGAAGATATTATCACTTATCAATATCAAAAAAAAGAATTAAAAAAATAATAAAATGCATATGGGAATTGAACTCAAATTGAAGGATTGTTCTCCACTTTTCGCTGTTTTGCGTGCTTGTTCACAAGATAAACTAGCAACTAATCGCCAAGCGACGCTGCATGTCGGGTTGCGGCTATGATCACCGACGAGTTGAAAACTGGTGACCAGCGAGTTGTGTTTTATGTGGATGCTCATGGAAATACACAAGCGGCAACTAATAAGCAACTGATTGACGATTTAAGTTTCTAGTAAGATTCTTTCCAGTTACCTAATGGGCAGAAGGCCTAACTATCTACAAGATAAATTTGCTAATTTCTAATCTTATTGATCTGCGGATAACTGGCTAACCAATAGGATTATGTATAGATTGCATGTTTTATCCATCAGATTGCATTACCTGACAGTTTAGCAGAAGGTGAAAAAGACGGGCGTTAGACTATTAAATTCAGTAACCGAGCATTGGTAAGATATTTTATTATTCCCTTTATGATATTTGCTGATATCGTTGAAATCGGAAAAAATACATAATTCGATAAACTATTATTTTACAGGGTGTCCCATACCAAAAAATTATAGGCTTTTTACACCAGAAAATAAAACCAAATATTCAATTTGATTTACAAGGGTTATTTCTTATAGAAAGTTTTAAATACCTACCATAATAATATTGGCAAATTACAAAATAATATAATTATATATCATTGGAAAGGTAATTTCATGCGTATATTCTGAAAGTAGAAAAATTTACAGGGTGTCCCATTTAAAAATAGATAAAATCTACGTAAAAAACTGCGTTAGATACAATTTTCCCCTTTTTGATATATTTTTGCATAAGCTAGATAATGCATGACTACCCTCGAATAGTGAACATTTCAAGTTTCACTCTGTATCTCCAAAACGAAATAAGATAGAGACTTGCGGTTTGCGGCATTCGATTCGTCATAAAATCAAAAAAAAATCCACTTCTACGAGTTTAACAGAAGATAACCCCAATTCCCATCTTCAATGGGACACCCTGTACTGTCACTCCCCGAATGACGATGGAGTGCCTCACTGACCTGAAGTAGCTTGCTGAAGAAAACTAAGTTCGTCTTCTATGGGTTCCCTCGCCACTCAGAAATAGAGGACAACGGAAAAGTAGATGGGTTGGCAAGATCTGTAGCTGCAACACAATTTATAGGCCCCACCAGGTCCAGTTTTGAAATATCGATCCAAGTGGTAAAGTCGACAGTGGATAAATGGTCGAAAAGACAACATTTGGCTCGTTAGAATACAATACCTGGATAAAATCGCATAATGGCTATAATAAAAAGCCCTTCAACGGAACTAACAACTGACGTGCTACGACTTACGCTCACACAGATGAGACAAGGGATAAGGCTATTGACAGGACACTGTCACTCGAGGAAGCACCAGCACAAGATGAGGATAATGAATGGACCCACTGAATGCAGACTATGTGGAGAGGAACTAGAGGAAGACGAAATAGCTTTCCACATCATATATGACTCTGTGGCCCCTTTCCTACAAAAGATACATACTTTTCGGAGAAATACAGACCAGGGAGAGACTAACGCTTGAAAATCTTGTCTAAGGGCTATTAGGCCTGATACAGAGAGCAGGACTCTTGTAGGTCAAGAAGGAAGTTGGGGTGCACAATAAGCCCACAGGCTGCAGTGCATGGAACATCACAGCGCCTAGATCCCCCCTCCAACCAACCAAACAACCAAAATCAAATGTTGTTAAAATTAAAAATAAAATTTATTCTGAAAACTAACTTGAAGAAGTTTCTCCATCATTCACGATTCACGGATCAATTTTTGTGAGCCTCATCATATATGTATATGAGAATATAATTCATCCGATTTTCTATTACAATTTACATAATATACAAAAACAAAAATCTATATTGAGTTGAAAATAAGGAGTAAGGAATACAAACTTGTTTTAGCAGAGAAAGAGTTTTATATTATTATACTATTTTTTATTCTCCACATCGCATTTGTAATACTCATTGAGTATCAATCCATCTACTCTGTAAATCTTTCGAGCTTAACTAGATTTATTTTATTGCACACTTCTTGTAAAAAATCGTCTGATGAGATTCGTCAAAAAAACAGAAGCGGTGAAGAATTAACTTCACCATTATTCAGCCTTGGCTAACTCATTCTACCTTTCAAGGATGAAAAGATACTTGGAAAACACATAAATTTGTTAATTGAAAGTACTTTTTATTGGCGTTTAATATTCAAATACCTAGCAGTTAATTTCAGTTAAAAAATTTCAAAATAATCTTATTTATCATATCAGAGAAGACATGTTTCAAAAAAAGTTTGAGATCTGCAACAGTTTTTCCAAATTTTGAATAGGAGTTTCGTTTTTCCAACCTTGAGCAGTATAGAAAATCAACAATATACTGGGCATTCTGCCAAGCTCATGGGCGGGTGCAAAACACAATATGTACCAACGTATATAATTTATATAATGGTCCTTTGTCGCAGAGAGGCAAGTTCATTGCCTCAATAGCAGACATGCTAAATGGTACGAATGCACATTTTGTTTAGTTAAGTTCCTTTTGTTGTCGCGTTATTTATTGCTCGCTGCTGATGCATTTACGGGAATAAAATGCTACCTACTAATAAATGTTTAATAATATCAAACGGGTAAACGACAAGTTTCATTATTCATATAGGTTCACAAAATAATGTTTGTTCTTCCCGCGCACATTTCCTCTTTCTTATAAATTATATCTCGTGTTTGAGCCGCAAAAAAAATCACCACACAGCACAGCCTCTCCTTTAATAAATATTTTTGGGCGCGGCATGCATGAGAGATGTCTCCTCTCTTCCTCGTCTTAGAGACACGTCCATTTATCAGCTTAATACCCCCACGTTTGCATGTTATTATTTTTCATTATTCCGTTTAATTATTGTTTCCAGCGTCATTTTGATTCACTGCCCATTCGGTCAGGGTGGCATGAATGTGAGTTTAAATGTACATATGAGTCAAAGACCAAGGCAAAGAATTGTTTGCCACCAACCAACACATACAAAATTTCAAAAAGCACAAATTGCAATTAGGAGAAAGTATAAAATTGGACGAAAATTTTCTCGGTTAAACCAGTTTTCCTGTTAAAATAAACAGCAAGTTCCTATACGTTAATACCTACTTTATTAATTTATTAATGCGAAAACTGTTGAACATAAACTTGAGACACGATCCTGGTAGGGTGAGTACAGGCAATTTGAGAAAAATGTGCACGTATGGTAAGGATCGGCGTGCATTCTTTAGTGTACGCCTTAGAAAAACAAGCTGATACACCATATAATTCAATTAAACGCAATATAATGGATGAGGAGAGTGCGTGCTATCTATTGGAAAAATTATTTTCCGTTTCGTTGCGGAAGATTCATTCACGACGAATAAAAAATGTTTAATTGACAATTATGGTGTGAAGAGAAAGAGAATATTTTCGAAAACGTTATGTTGTTTAGTAGAAAACGTGCTAGTACTAGGTGTAGGGACCAGGTTAGAATTGTTGTAAGTGATCAGAATCTTGAAGTGCTTGACAAGGCTAAAAATTTGTGAATAATGCTGGATACTCAATTGAACTATGAACATCACATATCTATGTTAATTATTCGGGGGTTCTCAAATTTGAAAATTATTTACAGTAAGCGTCAAGCGAGGGTATTTAAATAGAAATACAAAGATTATTCTTTGCGACTCATTGGTTTTATCACACCTGAACTACGGTGACGCCATTAGGTACGATCCACGTATTCGCCAAACTGAAGTAAAACGATTGCAGTTATACTTAAAAATGCCTGTGTGAGATTGATTAGTGAACTCAGAAGGTGGCACCATATTTCAACGCCCCTTCGGACCACACCAAGTCGGACAATTTTGTTCATATCTTCAACCTCTGGGCGATGGGAGGACATTGTCGCGCTAGCTCTTCGGGAAGTTGGCATTCTTCGGGAAGTTTTAATTCCAATCAACTGCTTTTTTTTTTTTTTTTTTTTTTTTCAATTCAATTCAATTTATTATTAACAACAAACAATACAATATCACACATATGGTACAGCTTTCCAAGCTACGCAGTAGCTTGTCGAAAGCCATCAACAATATTTTAATATACATTCCAGTTATTTTTTATCCACTCATTAACTTTTTTCATATAAAGTTGACTTTTGGTTTTTATTTCGAGTGGCAGAATATTATAAATAGGTGGACCTATGAAGCTTACATGTCGCTGAGTAGCGCTTGGACTTAACCCCGGAGTTACCATACCCTCAGAGGTAATTAATCGTGTTGTTATGCCGTGACTTTTGTATGTATTAAATTTTTTCAGATACCTTATAACACTGCTTACATAAATTTGTTTGATAGTCAAAAATCCAGAGTCTCTAAATATTAATAGTCAGTAGGGTGCCTTTTTGGCTTTTTATAAATAATTTTAATTAAGCACTTTTGTAAAATTTCAATGTTGTTAAGTACATTTGAATATGTACTACCCCACACAGTTATTCCGTACCTCAAAACAGACTCCACTAATGACTGGTAAACTATTTTTTCTACAAACGTGTTAAAAATGCAATTTTTAACACCCCTCCGTAGCATTAAAAATGTTACTTTATCGCACTAGTGCCATAAAGTCTTTATAGCACTAGTGTTAAAAATGAAACATCAAATTTTGAGAGCGAACGTCAAAAAAAGTTTGTATTTTTGTTGAACAACTGAGGTAGCCTCATCTATATTTTTTAAGGGATCGATGCAACCCTCTTTTTCTTCTGTATATTCTTGCATTTTTAGCAAAAAGCATTACTGAACACGACGGACTTTCAAAAAACTGACAAGACATTTCATTACCTGTAAAACAAGGTGCTGGTTGTTTGGATTTTTTGACAAATGTCAAATTCAATAATTTTATGTAGGAAAGATGCTTCCAATTTATTACTCATATTTGAAAATCCAATTTGTTACTGGTTATTGCTTTTTATTGCCGTTTGTAGAAAAAATATTGTATGATATTTGTGTTAAAAGTATTTTTAAGGCACTTATGTGAATTGCAGAATTCGCTTCGCTCATGCTGCAAACTTTCACATGCGTGCCTTAAAAAGTTAAAAATATACTTTTAACACTTATATCATAAATAACTATTGATTGGTTTTAAGGGCATGAATTCTCGTAGTTGATAAAATTTGTAGATCGTTTTCCTGACTTTTTTAACGATGTAGTCAATATGAGAATCGTATTTCAAATTTGAATCTATGTATACTCCCAGATACTTACAATTTGTTTGGGAGTTAATTGATGGCTGGCACGAGCATGAACATGTTTTCTGTAGGCATTCAAAGGTATGTATTTTTAGGGCTGGTAAATTCAATCTGTCAACATTTTTAAGAGAAAAAGGAATATAAAGTGTTTTGTTTTCATTCAATGTCAAGCGATTCTGGTCCATCCATAATTTAACAATAGATATGTAATGCTCCGACAACTCATGCAGTTCTTTCCATGATGATTTTGCTTTAATTAATATTACACTGTCATCAGCAAAACATATACAGATACAATCATTAGCAGGTAATATTGACATTAAATCATTGGGGTAGACCAAAAAAGCACAGGGCCAAGAACCGTTCCTTGTGGCACCCCAATATTTTCTTCACCCTCCTCACTAAACTCACCATTTATTTTCACCTGTTGTATTCTATTTTTTAGGTAGGAATTAAATAAGTCATGGGCTTTGCGTCTAACACAGGTCAGTTAAGTTAGCCCTCCCCACTAAAAATTTTTAGTTGAAAAGTTATCTATAATTTTGCTCTTATTTTGCTCCATTTTGCTCCATAAATTTTAAATTTTGCTCCATTACGCTTTAAAGACTATAACGATTTTAAGGTGGGAGGGGCTAACTTAATGGTAGCCCCCCCACCACTTTTTTCCCGTTTCTGATTGTGCATTATTGTTCTACTAATTTTGCTCCATTTTGCTCCGTTATTGAAAAATTTTGCTCCACAACCGTTCCGAAGTTACAGAAGTTTGAAAAATATTAATCAGCCCCCCCCCACCACTTTTTTTTCCTATCTGACAATGGATTCTTATACTACTAATTTTGCTCCATTTTGCTCCGTTATTGAAAAATTTTGCTCCACAACCGTTCCGAAGTTACAGAAGTTTGAAAAATATTAATCAGCCCCCCCCCACCACTTTTTTTTCCTATCTGACAATGGATTCTTATACTACTAATTTTGCTCTATTTTGCTCCGTTATTGAAAAATTTTGTTCCACAACCGTTCCGTAGTTACAGAGGTTTAAAAAATATTAATCAGCCCCCCCCACCACTTTTTTCCATATTAGACTGTGGATTCTTATACCATTAATTTTGCTCCGTTATTGAATTGTTTTTTTCCGCAACCGTTCCGTAGTTACAGAGGTTTGAAAAATATTAATCAGCCCCCCCCCCCCCCCACCACTTTTTTTCCCCTATCTGACTGTGGATTCTTATACTAATAATTTTGCTCCATTTTGCTCCGCTATTGGAAATGTTTTCTCCAAAACCGTTTCGTAGTTACAGAGGTTTAAAATAGTATATTACATACCGAGGTGGAAAGTGGTCTAACTGAAATCTCGAGACAGTAATGAAACTTTTCACCGAGGTATGTATACTATTTTATTTACAATCATTCGAATTTTGAAATTTTCATTTGGATTAAGACTCAAAAATACAATAATTAACAATTTCATTTACTTTCGGCCCACGGGTCGAAAGTTTACTTTCGACCCGTGGGCCGAAAGTAAGAGTCAATAAATACAATAAATTTTAAAAATTTCATTTACTTTCGGCCCACGGGTCGAAAGTAAACTTTCGACCCGTGGGCCGAAAGTAAAAGTCAAAAAAGTGACATTTTCGAACTTTTTAAAAGTCAGTAAAGTCAACATTACATGTATGATTGTAAATAAAATATAATTCAGCCCCCCCTCCCACCACTTTTTCTACCTATCTGACTAGTCTATAACACCACTACTAATTTTGCTCCATTCTGCTCCGATATTGAAAAATTTTGTTACGAAACCTTTCCGTAGTTACAGAGGTTTCAAATAGCATATTTCTTAACTAGTGCGGAAAGGACCTTTACAGGTATCTTTACAGATTCAACTATGACATTTATCAAATCACAAAAACCAGTTGTGTCATGGATTTATAACCTAGTCCATAACACCACTAGTTGTGTTATAGACTCATAACCTAATTCCTAACACCACTAGTTCTGTTATGAATCACATGACATAATTCAAATAGGTACTAGAAAAATAGTCATGTAAAAACGTCATAACAAAACGCTTGTAGATAAATTATTTTTCCTACAGCCGTGCGGAAAAATCGATTTTCCGCACTGATATGCGTGCGGAAAATGATTTTTCCCGCACGGTGCGGTAAAACTTTTTTTTTTGACATATCAGTGCGGAAAAAGTTTTTCCGCACGGCTGTCAGTGCGGAATAAATTTTACCGCACTGATATGTCAAAAAAAAAAGAAAAATTTTACATTTTTTCGCCTGTAGGAAAAATATTGTACCTAACACTTGCGGAAAATATTTTTCCGCACTTGTTAGGTAAATAGCTATTATCTACAAGCGTTTGGTTATTATGTTTTTACATAACCATTTTTCTACACTTTATTTTTTCCCAAGATAGATTTTAGCATTGTCAACTTTGAAACATAAACAATGCCGCTATTGTAAAACTGATGTCAACCTGCAGAAACACCTCATTTTGCGACCAATCAGGGTCAACCATTATTGTTTATGTTTCAAAGTTTTCAATGTCAAAATCTATCTTGGGAAAAAATAAAGTGTAGTATTTGATTTATGTTATGAGACTCATAACAAAACTAGTGGTGTTATGGACTAGGTTATGAATCTGTAACACAACTGGTTTTTGTGATTTGACAAAAATGTCATAGCCAAACCTGTGAAGGTAAAATGGAGGTAGACAACTACTAATAAACGAAAATTGAAAAAACATTTTCCTATTTTTCGCTTTGTAGATAAAACGTTGTACATCACACGTGCGTTCAAGCATGACTACAAAACTCGTGTGATTAGAACGAGTCGGTCTACGACCTAATATTTCACACTCGTTATTGTAATCATGTTCATAAACGCACTTGTGATGTAAATAACTATAAGACTGTGAGCTAGGGACTGTTTAGTGGAGTCATTTTTTGTTTTGTCTGGCATTTTGAGGGCTGAATGTGGCTTGTTAGCTGATAAGAATATGGGTGATTTTATTGCCTGCCACCCGTTCGAAAATTTGGAGAAGAAAAAAATTGATTTACATGAAGAATTTTTTTTAATGATCTCGAATTTTCTGGCTCTTAAATTAAAGATTGACATTGATCAATAATTCACCAATTAAAAATACCAGATGCTTTTCAATAGCTGAAAAAGTGGGGATGAGTGTCAACTTTCAAGAGGAAAAAAAAACCTTCCGCGTTTACTTTTTGTCTAGAAATCGAGAGAATAAAAAGTTTTGTTGTGAAAATAACGCTGAAAAATCGCCAGATGGTAATCATAGTTCGAACTCGAGCAAATCCGCAAAACATTCTGTGGATATTTCGAACAGGAAGCAGGCATTGAAACCACTACTTATATTCTCATTAGCTAAACTAGCCACATGATGATTCCACTAAACAGGCCCTATCTCAGGGTCTATATTAATATTAGTGAGGTCGTAGATATTTCTCTCTACTAGCTTTTGATGATTTTTTATCGATGGACGTTGTTTCCAGCGACATTTTCCTTATAGACCGTCAGATAGTGACATATTTAGGTGCCCCATTTTCGCATACAAGCCTCGAAGAGGGTTGAAAAGTACATCGATTTTGAGTAGGATGAAAGTATTTTCACTAGTGGCTCCTGGGGATAACATATGCCAAAATTCGATTTTACTTATGTTATCTGTAACCCCTTGTAATGCATTTTCAGTACTCATGCCAGATCTAAACCCAAACTGTGTCGCAGACAATTACTTTTTTTTTCTAGGAAGCCACACAGTCTCATTTTAAGACACTTCTCAAAAAGCTTGTTTAATGTGCTCGTGAGTGCTATGGGGCGGTAATTTTCCTTATTAAATTTATCCCCGGACTTAAAGATTGGCGTTATTATTGATTTTTTTAATACATCTGGATATATTCCTTGGTCTAAAATAAGATTTACTATGTGTAAAAGCGGTTTTGACAATGCCAAACTCTTTGACTTCAGAATTTTTGTTCAAATGTTATCAAGGGCAGAAGAAGCACGATTTTTTAGTGACTGAATTTGATTGTATAATTCACTATGTTCAATTGGAGCTAGGAAAATACTTGATGGTGATATTTTAGTTTGAAATTTAAAATTGTTACTCTTAATTTTTTTTGATAGATTTTTTCCCATATTTTTTTTAATATATAAATATTTTTATTATCTTATTTTTATTATCTATGATTTTTCCACCTTTTTCACAAATATACTGTATATTATTACTACATTTGGATTCATTTGTGACCTCTCGTATTACCTCCCAAGTTCCCTTGATGTCATTTTTTACATTATTCAGTTTATTTTTGAAGTATGTAAATTTTGCATTTTTTATTATTTTGGTAAGTAAATTACGGTATGTTTTATAGTTCTGAATAATTTCGCTATTCTGTGGGTTTAAAAGTGTTGCTTTTTTTAGTCTATCACGCGTTTTTATTGATAAAATAATTCCTTGTGTGACCCACGATTTTTTTTGCCGTTTTTTGTTAAATGCTTTAAATTCTGTGGAGTAGTTATATTAACCAATTGCCATGCTGATTTATAATCAATCATCTATTTTTTATATGCTTTAATCTACGTCGGTGTCATTATGACACATTTAGCATTGTCATTTGAATGTCATTAGGTCCTTCATAATAGCACTAGTGCGTTTAAGAATTCATAATAACACCCAAATTTTGAAATGAAAAATATACAAAAAGGAAGTTAGTTGCCAGAAGATTTTTTTCAATAATGCTGTCTCTATATTCGAAGAGACACTTTCGAACTCAGAATCACCAATAATAATATTATTTTCCACTATAAAATTGAATTTATGGCACAAAAATGGACTCCAATATTGGAGCTGCCAAAGTCGAAATTCTAAAAACCAGCAAGCAGGTTCCCGACTAGTACGGGCACCTGCTAAATTTCGAATTTTAATTTGAAAAGTTTTTGCTATTTCAAGGCAAATCAAATCTATTTGGACCATTGTAGATTAAATTTTGAATGATACACGTTCGATATGAACTTTATTAATTAAACTTGTGTAACTAAACCACTCGGCTAACGCCTCGTGGTTTACCGTTACACGCGTTTCATTTTGGCGTTCATATCGAACTTGTATCATTAACTATAATGTGCTTACCCCTTTCCTCTAGGACTTTTTAAATACATTGTTGTAAAGTAAACATCAAATTGCTATGTCGGCATTAAATGTTTATTTAAGCCGATGCAGCCCCATAAGGAGCGTTCATTTGTTTTCTGGCTTTAGCCTGTATCAATTTGATCCGAATATTTTCTTTTGTCACCTCTGTATTTTAATCAATAAAATAAATGTTTTTTAAAATACAAGTTTCTGAATCGAAAATATAATTGGCGCAGTCGTTCGGATGCTCAGAGTGCTTAAGATTCGGGAGTTGTAACAGTCGTAATCCGTCGCGAAAATTTCAAAAGACTGAAGGAAGTTCGAAAAAGTGAATTCTTCGGAAAAGTGAAATTTGGATTATCAGTGCTGCTATTAAACGTTCCAGATACTGTCCACTTCGAATTGGTCAACTGAGTAAAAGGAATAACAAGAAACAACGTGTGAAGAAAGACTACTGTTATTAGCTTTGCCTAGTAAGTACAACCTTTCTCTTTATACATTTTGTAATTTGTGTTCCATAGTTAAGATTTTTGGAATTTTGATCTTTTGTAATTTCTAATTTTTGATTTACTGAGAAGACTTAAATTCAGATTTTTGTTCTTTTGCAATTCCAAAACGGTTTGCTAAAAAGACTGAAATCAAAAAATAAAGAGTAACAAAGAATTTACAAACCCACAAAAACTTCTAATTTTTAAGAAAAAGCAACGCATAAGACTGAATAATTAATTATAATTTTAATTTTAATAAAACTTTTTAATTTTGAATTTTTTAAATTTTCAAAATAATTTATTTTAAAAATTCAAAGAAATATATATGTCAGATTCTGAAGAAGAAATCGAGAATCTTTTGACTCAATTTAATTTAACTCATCTTTACAATTCTAATTCGAGAAGTAACAACCAAAATCAAAGAATAACCGTAACAATGAGTGAAAATTTAAAATCAATTGTTCAACTGATAAAACCTTTCAGTGGCGAAAGCCAATATTTAGAATATTTCATAAGAAACATCAATGAATTCTATCAAACCTATTATACTGGTGAAAATGCTCAAAAAGAGTATGTGGTTACCGCCATAAAATCAAAATTAATAAATTACGCAGGAAATTTTCTTATGGCACGTCCTGATTTACAAACATGGACTGATATAAGAGAAGCGTTAAGAATTAAGTATGGTGATCAATATTCTAGACAGAATTTGGTACAAGAGCTTATGTATACCACTAAAACTAATAAAGAAACTATTATTGAGTATTTGGATAAACTAAAAGGTTTAGTTCAAAGAATTACATCTAAAATCATGTGCGACCCGAATTTAACGGTAGTTGCAAATGTTTTAATTGAACAAAACGAAATTATTGCTATTCAAAATCTAGTCACTAATTCGCCAACCGAATTAGGAACAATTTTAATGGCTCAAAATCCACAAACGTTGGATGCAGCTAACAAATTTGTGTTAAATTATCAACTAGCTGAAAACCACATGAAATTTAGTAGAGGACTTACTCATTCTACTAATCAAAATCAAAATCAAAATTTTTCAAATTTCAAAAATAAAAATACGCAATTTCGTTCACAACAATCACAACAAACCTATACTCAACAAAAACCTCAATATACACAAAAAACATCGTATGTACCACAGAAACCACAGTTTCCATCCCAACCTATTAATATACAACCTAAAAAGGACTATGTACCAACAAAATTTCCTACTAGTTCAGGAACTTTTGGCAAAAACTACAATAATGCCTTTCGAAAAAACACTAATCAACAATTTTCGAAGTCCACACCTATGTCCGGTGTTTCAGTGCAACCAAGAGCACAAAATCAACATCAATACCCTTCTAAATATACAATCGAAGAAATTAATAATATCTTTGAAATCGAATTGCCTGAACCTGACGAAAATTTCGAAAATGACGAATGTTCTGAAAATCAAAACTATTATGAAGAGACAAATTTTGAAGAAAATCAAGTCGCAACTGAAGACGAAAATTTTCAGTTACAAGCCTTGGATGCAATGAGTCAGCATTAACTTTAAATGCTTATCAAATCAACCAACTGCCTTTTATTCAAATAGACTATCCACCGTGTAAATTATTAATTGACACAGGAAGTCATGCCTCTTTAATAAGACCCTCAATCGCAGAAGAATATTTTTCAAATTCTATAATTAATTCACGAAATAAATTAACCACTTGCATGGGTACAAGAAAAACGTATGGAAAAATCAATATCCCAATTTTACAAGAATATAATATTCAAAACAACATTGAAATAATAATGTATAATTTCCATGACTATTTTGATGGAATTATTGGAATCAAAGCATTACAAGAAAATAATTTGAATATAGATTTTTCTAATATGCTTCTTTCTAATAATAAAACAACAATTCCGTTTCAATATAGAACAGATTTCGAAAATCAAAATTTTGAGATTCCAAGCAACTCAATTCAAGTATGTTATTTCAATACAAATATAGCTGATGGCATTGAAATACTTACACCACCGATAAAAAATGAAACGTATTATATACCATCGACAATAGCTACAGTTATAAACGAGACAGTAGCTCTAGAAGTGCATAACTTAATGAATAAGCCTATTATTATTCCATATAACATAAACAACTTAGCGGAAATAAGTTTACCTCACGCAGACGAACAGTTTGAGATATTTAATATAGAGCAAATGACTTTATTAGAAAATGCTGAATATGCAAATGACCCCATTAAGTCGTTGCGTATTAATCATTTAAACTCAGAGGAATTTGATGCTTTAAAACACGTAATTAAATCTTTTCCTAAAATTTTCCACAAGCCAAATGAAAAATTGACATTTACCAATCAAGTCAAATATGAGATTAAAACAACGGATGAAATACCAGTGCACACGAAAACGTATAGATACCCACATGTGCATAAACAAGAAGTAAATCTCAAATAAAAAAAATGTTAGAAGATAACATAATCAGACCATCCTGTAGCCCTTGGTCATCCCCTGTGTGGATAGTACCTAAGAAAGAAGATGCCGCAGGCATACAAAAATGGAGAATGGTCGTTGATTATCGAAAGATAAACGAAAAAACTATTGATGATAGATATCCATTACCTAATATTACGGATATATTAGACCCACTTGGTCGTAGTAATTATTTTACGACACTAGATCTAGCCTCTGGCTTTCATCAAGTCGAGATGCATGAAAATTCGATACCCAAAACAGCATTTAATGTTGAAAATGGTCATTACGAATTTAACAGAATGCCCTTTGGTTTGAAAAACGCCCCCGCGACATTCCAGAGAGTGATGGATAATGTATTACTAGGATTACAGAATAGAATATGTCTAGTATACATGGATGATATAATAATTTTTTCCACTTCACTTCATGAACACGTAAAAAATTTAAAGAAAGTATTTGAGAGACTCGAGAAGTTTAATTTGAAAATACAATTAGACAAATCACAATTCCTACACAAAACAGTCGAATTCTTAGGACATGTAATTACACCAAATGGAATAAAACCGAATCCAAAAAAGATAATGGCAATAAAAAAATTCCCAATACCAAAGACGGTGAAGGAAATAAAATCATTTTTAGGATTAGTAGGTTATTACCGAAAATTCATAAAGAATTTTGCCAAATTGACCAAACCAATGACATCTTGTTTGAAAAAAGACAAAAAAATAATACACAATGCAGAATTTCTAAATAGCTTTGAAACTTGTAAAAATGTATTAATAAATGACCCAATATTACAACATCCTGACTAAGAAAACTTTCTTATTGACAACCGATGCATCAAACTATGCAATTGGAGCCGTTTTATCTCAAGGTCCTGTCGGAGCTGATCTTCCCATTGCATACGCGTGAAGAACTTTAAACCCAGCTGAATGTAATTATTCGACGATTGAAAAAGAACTTTTAGCAATCGTATGGGCAACAAAATATTTTCGACCATATCTTTTTGGTAGAAAATTCACAATCTTGTCAGATCACAAACCTCTACAATGGCTATTTAATGTTAAAGAACCAAGTTCTAAACTAGTCAGATGGCGACTAAAACTATCTGAATTTGATTATGAAATCAAATACAAAAAAGGAACATTAAACATGAATGCAGACGCACTATCAAGAATTCCTGCAATACAACTTCATGCCATTCAAAAATCAGATCCAGATGCCAGATTAACATCTTCAGATGAAGAATTTCATAAAAAATTAGGATTAATGCTGAAAGATACACCATTATGTAATGATGAAATCATAGCAAAATACTTTACAGATTCTAAAGTATATATTCCTAAACAAAGCGAGATAGCCAAAGAAAAAGAGATAACAATGTCTGAATCATCTCAATCAACAAAAACAGCATCAGAAAAGGAACCTCAAGAGGAACCTAAGAAAGTAAAACCCAAAATAAAGATATTATCACAACTAATAATACCTCCAAGAAGAGAGAAAAAAGAAATTCCCATAGAAATAGGAGAATCTTCAAAAACTCAAAAAAGTAACAGACAAATAACACCAACTAATCGTTCTTCAACAATTTCAGCCTTGTCTGAAAATGACCAAACAATACATACATCTATGGAAAATCCAATATTAGGAGCTCCATATACTAAGAAACATGTAAATGTATTTGGAAATCAAATTGTATTTCGATATTCCAATAATAACACAATTAGAAAAGAGATAATCAAACTATTTGGTAATAAAAAGAGAATAATATTCTTCTTACCAAATAATCCAACAACATCACAAATTACTAATTTAGTAAAGGAATACATGCCACCTGGTATTTATTGCCTTCATTTCCTAAATAAATCTTTAGAACCTATTATGATACGAGCATTACAAGAATCGTTTAATTCGAATTCATTTACTTTGTACATCTCGAACTCTTTATTAGAAGACATCACAGAAGTTGATCTTCAACAAGAGAAAATTCAGCAATATCATGAGACTAAAACCTCTCATAGAGGAATCACTGAAAATATTGCAGCCTTAAAGAAAAGATTCTATTGACCCAATATCGAGGAAGACGTACAGAATTATGTCAAAGTATGCGAGATATGCAATAAAACCAAGTATGAACGTCAACCATACAAAATCATATTCAAACCAACACCCATTATACCAATGGGTGTTGGTTTGAATATATTTATATTGACACGTATATAATGAATAACCAGAAATTTCTGACCATTATTGATAGCTTTTCAAAATTTGGTCAAGCCTCTCCTGTAAATACGAAAACAGCTGTTGAGATATCGCCACAGTTATTGAATTTTTTTAGTGATCATGGAATACCTCAAAAAATCACATCAGATAATGGAGCAGAGTTCAAAAATGCTATAATGACAGATCTTTGTACATTATACAAAATTGAGTTTCATTACACAACACCAAGAAACCCGAACTCGAATAGTCCAATCGAACGATTCCATTCGACACTACGCGAAAGTATAACGAGTTTGAAACTTCAAAACCCGAATAAGAGTATTATCGATCTAATGACAATCGCTATATTGAATTATAACAACAGTACTCATAGTACAATGATTCACACCCCTTTTCAAGTGATTAAAGGAGATTTGAATTATGCCATACCAATCGAACAAACGGAAAATAAACTAACAACTGACTACATAACAAGTTTGGCAGAATCCGTTGCGAATTTGAATAAAGAAATTCAAGAAAAATTATTAGCGAAACAAACAAAGTCTTTAGAATCACGTAATAAAAATCGTGAACCTGAACCAGAATTACAAGATCCAATCTTTGTAAAACAATTTAATAGAGACAAGATAAGTCCGCGTTATGATAGCAAAACACAGAATCGCTTTGCTAAACAAAATATTAAAGGACAATAATTTATTTCAGGTACTCCGAGATGAATCCTTTAGTATTCCTAGTCATCCTAGTATTCCTTACCAATTTCTTTAGGAACTACTTACGTAACAACTCAACATAACACGGCCTATTATCACATAAACACGACAATTATCATACAAAGTATCCATAAACTGGAAATTACCTTAATGAAATTATCTGACACTCTTAACAAAACAACATGGTCAAACCAATTTGTTGCACTGTTTCAAACAAATATTGAAAACAGTCATTCTCAAATTAAGATTATAAAACAAGTAATCAGAAACTATCAAGACCGAAAACGTAATAAAAGAGGTCTATTAAATTTCATGGGCACAGCACAAAAATGGCTCTACGGAACCTTAGATGGTGAAGACGGCGCAAGATATGATTCTTATATCCAGACGCCTAATGATAATCAAAAGACTCTC
Source organism: Ceutorhynchus assimilis (assembly GCA_917834065.1). Taxonomy (NCBI): domain Eukaryota; kingdom Metazoa; phylum Arthropoda; class Insecta; order Coleoptera; family Curculionidae; genus Ceutorhynchus; species Ceutorhynchus assimilis. The sequence goes on from OU892280.1 coordinate 35,440,282, forward strand.
AATGAAGATCTAAAAACACAAGCTCAAATATTGAAACAAGTTACAAAAACATTTCACGATCAATTTTTAACTATTGAATCTAACCAAAAGGTTATCACAGGAAAATTACAAAATATTTCCTTGGAAAACCAAAATTTCCACTCAATGTTAACTTTTAATCTAATATTGAACAATATCAATATTCAAAGTAATAAAATAAGGAATCTTATTGATCATGTGTCTCGCAATAAATTTTGCACAATTGGGAATAATGCATTATACTATTTTACAGCATAATGAATTAAATCAAATATTAACAAATATACCCAAAAGTCAGCAAATACCTTTTGATAATAAAATCAAGTATTATGAGACAATGAAAACTCAAGTAAAAATCCGAAATGAGTTAATTATATTTGTTATACACACACCAATGATTGATCCCAAGCCCTTTATATTGTATAAAATCAATCCAATTCCTATCCAAGAACATACCATTAGGAATAAGTACCCTTACCTATTACTTACTACGGACATTTACTACAATACGTTATGGGAATGCACGAAAATCGAAAGTGTGTACCTTTGTAACCAAGAAGAGCTGAAGCAAGAAGAATCATGTGTCTATGACCTGATTACTGACCTACCACAACAATGTCCTTTCACTAAAGTGAAATATGAAAAACCAACAGTGAGACAACTCCCGAATGGACAACTATTAGTCATTCCTAAGAAAAGCCTGACCATAGTTATTCAATGTGACAAGACAAACCATATGGAAATAATAACAAAGCCAACGCTAGTTTCGTTTGAAAAATGCTTTGTGAAAATACAAAATCAAACATTTTCAAAAACCAGCGAGAACTTCAATTTTGAACTGAAGATTCCAAGAATAGACATCCCTGAACTTCCAGAGAACGCAACAACATTGGAACTTCAAGAAATCAACCAAGAAGACTTAGAAGAAGCCTTCAAGACGACGAAACAAATAAGAGTTCATAATCTAAAAGAATTGTCTTTTGAACACTCTTATTTAAACACATATGTAATCATAGGTTTAAGTCTTGCTATTTTATTTTTAATTTTACTGTTTTACTGTTTTAGGAAGTTTAAAACTTCAGAAAAAGGTTGTGCAAATGTGCAAATTGAATTGTCTGATTTGAATTTGCAACAATCCACGTTTGCAACATCTTAAGGAGGGAGGAGTTATATTAACCAATTGCCATGCTGATTTATAATCAATTATCTATTTTTTATATGCTTTAATGTGCTTACCCCTTTCCTCTAGGACTTTTTAAATACATTGTTGTAAAGTAAACATCAAATTGCTATGTCGGCATTAAATGATTATTTAAGCCGATGCAGTCCCATAAGGAACGTTCATTTGTTCTCTGGCTTTAGCCTGTAGCAATTTGATCCGAATATTTTCTTTTGTCACCTCTGTATTTTAATCAATAAAATAAATGTTTTTTAAAATACAAGTTTCTGAATCGAAAATATAATTGAGTCATCAATAAGCTTTGTCATTTTATTTATAAACAAATTCACTGCTAGGTTTGGATTTTGGCATGTTGTCACGTCGTTCCAATTTTCTCGATTTATTTTATTTTCTATATTTTTATATTTAATTATTTTAATATTGTAGGAATTATCTAAGGGATGTGACTCGTTGTTTATGTCAATATTTAAGATTATAGGAAAGTGGTCAGTCATATAATTTTTTAGAACAGTAGGTTTTGTCATGATATTATTGTTTTTACTTTTTAAAAGGAAGTGATGTGCCGCTTCTAGGTCTTGTTATAGAATATATTTGTTTTCTATATCCAAATTCACATAAGCAGTTTAGAGGATCTTGACAGGTGGAGTCTGTTCCAAAGATATTTATATTTATATCCCCACAAAAAATTTCGAAATCATTGTTTAAAGAATTCGAGCTTAAGAGTGAATTTAAATTTATAATAAACTGATCACGATTCACGGAGGGGGAGTTGTAAATTCCTATGATACTAAAAGTTTTTTTGGTTTTTGTTGAAAGTAATTCTCAGAAATTTTGAATGACCATATTGTAGTATTTTTCCTGTCGGATTTAAACAAGATTTTACAAGAATTACCGTGCCATCGTAACTATTAATTTGGCTATCATTAAAAAATATGTCATAATCCTTTAGTTTGAAATCCTGAAGGTCATAAATAGTATGTGTTTCGGACAGTATGATAACTTCAAAGTCAATTTTTGAAAGTTCCAAGAGCGCAACCGACTCATCATAATGGCAGCACAGGCCGCAGATATTAAAGTGAATGAAATTATAGTATATTATGATATAAGTGTATAAGGGGGCATTTAAAGCACGCGCGACATATTTCAAAACACGACGCGTAGCGGAGTGTTTTATAAGTCGCAAGGGCTTTAAATGCCCTCTTATACCCGCTTATCATACGCTATTTTTTATTACGAATGCATCATAATCTTAAAAATGTTTTAAAAGTGTTGAACGTTTCTATAGCAAACCTCTGAAAAGGTAGACGCATCATAAACATCATTTTATGCACGCTGCAGCGTGCGATAATCGTTGATTATGATGCATGCGTAATAAAAATAAATTTATCATTTTTTAAATGGACGGCATTGCCAATATCATCAATTTCGTAGTTTACAATGTTTTGGTAGTCGTCAAGTATATCGTTAAACGCCATTTTTATTTTAGAAAAGTATTACGTAATAATCATATTTTAGATAGAAATGCATTTGACTAACCTAAAAGTTCATCCAACATAGCTTCATTTATTATGTGGACTGGTTTATCATTATCATTTTTCCTCGGCAAGATTTTCCCATCACGATGCCATACATGCTTATAATCCATATTTTTAAGTTCCTTTGCCTTTTTAAAAAGCGTGTAGGTGTCTTTGGATATATCTTCACTGATAAAGATAGGCGTATTTTCGTCAACAACACCAACGCTGGATATCGTAATTTTTCGGAATGACGTATTTTTTGTCCTTATTTTGTAGTGAAATAACAGTCTTCATCTCGTTTCTTGTCTCAATGTTTTCAAGAACTTTGTACTTAGATTCTGGCACAGTCACTTCTAAAGCCTGAAACAGAGAGTGCAGTTTGTTTTGTAAATTTTCCTTATCGCCTTATCGTTTTTATGTTATATTACCGATATCACATTTCTCGGACAAAAATCTCGTGGCATTGGGGAGAATCCGACGCTCGACCTAATGCCACGAGACGTTTGTCCCAGAAAAATGCCCCAGTTCACATCAATTCTCTAAGAAGCTGTAGGTAGGTACTCGATGATCAACGGATTACTAAACAGCCCATTACAGAGAAATTGAAAACCCTGGAGTTCAGAGACGCAGAATTCACTCAGATGAGTTACAAGGGAAGGAATAAACCCATACGCTGCTTTTTCTTGTAAATCCTCACCAAATTCGTGAGGATTTGTATGGGGGATTGATCTCGAAATTTAGAGGAGGCTCATATCCAGATATCCTTATGAATGCTCTAGGCGTTTGAGCATACACAAGATTCCTTAGAACGTGGAAAAAGTGAGCAGGTCGAGTTCCTGTACACTTCTGAAGCTCACCAAAGGGTATGGGCGCCATATCACTTGCGCCAATAAGATGCTAGTGTACAGTCGTTCCCTTGATGTGAGAATTCTTTTAACTAGTCTTGTGGCAGAGAATATTACTCTGAGCACCTAATTCTTGTTTGTTGTCGAATACTTGATAGGGTGCGTAGTAACACTTTGTAGTAAGCAGTTGACTGTTAGGTGTGATTGAGTACAAACGACTGATGATTTAATACTCATTTATTTAAGGAACGGTAACACGATTTATACACGAATAAATTAAATATTCACAGAGGTAATTGACTAATAAATTAACTAAAGTGCTTACTTGTATGTTTTACTGACCCACTGTTCGTAATGGCGATGACTTCAAGAATGCTTGGCTAGTTGGTATAGTAAATAGAAAATAATTCATATATTTATTAAGAGATAATAAGTTTTAAATTTGGAAGAAAATATGGCTAATTTGTAATTAGACATTCTGGCCACTCGGCTTCTGGGACCTCTGCTTATCATTGCGTGGAGTTGGGATTGGTGTTAACGATTGGTCAGCCAAGGCTTGTCCTGGTGTGTGGGTATTATGCCTACTGGATTTCTTACCTTGCAAACACAACCATATTAGAAGCATTGCAGTCACTCCTAGTATTAGTAGTACTCGAGTCCATTTGACGTCTTGTACTTGTCGATCGATGTCTAATTCTTCACTCTGAAGATGAGACAGTTGATCGGAGGCATCAATAACTTGTTCGTCGTGAGGAATCATTGCGATTTCCTTGGTAGCTTGAAATGTTTCCAAACTTAGTTCTACTGGGCGGACAAAAGCTCCTAAAACAGTTACAGATTCCAATATTCTCGGTGTCAAAATAGTTTTCCTTGTCTTAAAAACGCAATTTGATGAAATTTCGATAATTGCGGTCTGGTTTATCGTGGCCTCTTCTCTGATATCATTGCAGATAATCGCAATTTTTAATTTATTGGTGATTATTGCCATCCATGCGTTTGGAATATAAAGCTGTTTCCATACGGTGGCTGGATGGAAAAGCGTTGAGTTTGGCATGATGTATTTTCAGTTATTTGGTGAACTTCGTCGATTATGCAGTTGGGGGTGCCGTCCATAGTTCTAGTGTTGGTAGGTGAGCAAACGTAAACATTTTGACCGACATTTATGCTATCTCGAAATTCTCCTTCGGTCAGGTCAAAATACAACTACAACTGAGGTCAAAATAGAACTGCAACTGAGCTGCTAGTAGTCCGCTTCTAAGTTCTAGAATCCAGTACGCATTCTTTTCGGTCTTGACTGGAATAGGTGTTGGTTTTAACAGAACGAAATCGTTGATTTCTGTCATCATAAAGTATCCATAGGCGTGGACAAATTCATCGCTGTGACGGACTTCAGTTCGTTAAATTGGGTAGGAAATGATATTAATGTTTGACGGCAGCTTTTTGGATACGGTTGCAATGATTTCTTCAGCATGGGCTGGAGATATCAGTTCGTAAAGGTTTGCTCGATGATAATGTACATCTAGTAATTTCTTATAGTACTCTAGAAGTTCGTCTATATAAATTGACATCATCTGGTATGTGCTCAAAATATGTATTTCTAGCTTGTTTTCATCCACTTTCTGGAATCAACCTTGCGTCCCGTTAATGATCTTGATGCGTTTATTCAATTTCTGTTGAAACCTTTCTAAGTTATTTTTTATTCTAGTCTCCGTTTCGTTGGATATTGCTCGAGCATGCAACATAAACTTGGTTTGGTAATTTGAGGCTTTGATTAGCTCTCTTTGGTTTTTGTCAAGCTCGTCTATACTCATATAGACTTCGTCCTCGTTTCTCTCACTTGGTGACCACAGCTTCCATTGCTTTTTCCATCCAGAGAAGTTGGTTTTCCTTTTCCCGTAAATGATGAATTAGCGATGTACATTGGCTTGATGTTGCTATTTCTTTTGCATCTCGACAAAGGTCAGCCACCTGTTTAATTGCTAGGGCTACGTTGGAAGTGTAGTTAGATATTTTTGACTTTTCAAATTTGATTTCGATTCTGAAATTTCCTCTGTCAATCTTAGCGTGTCCAATGTGTTCGATGAATATTGCCGGGTTCTGGATAATGAATTGTGTAATTTTTGCGCAATAGCACTAAATAAAGTGTTCATAAATATTCATAAATAGAATGGCTATCATTTTCCACAGGTGAATGCTCCGTGGTTTGTTTTGTTGTTTCTTGGATTTGGAGTTTCCATGTTGTTCAGTCTCTTTGCTTAGATGTATTATGGAAATTGGAATTAATTTATATATAGGTCTTTTCATAGTATGTACATCTGCTTTCCTCACAGTGACTACTCGAACAGACTTATCGCTTGCAGGAAACACTTCGGTAATTTTAGCAAGAGGCCATCTACTAGGATTGATATCTTCCTTGATAAGAACTAATTCTCCCATTTTTAGTGCTTCTTGCGACTGATTCCACTTGTATCGTTGTTGAGGTTGGTGTAGATAGTGGTTTGACCAGTTTTTCCAGAAGTCGTGTTTGATTTTTTGCACCAATTTCCATCTTCCATTGAGGTTTGAGTTGATGTTCGTCGTGACTGGGTCTGGAGATGAGATTACTTCCCGTCCAATCAAAAAATATCCCGGAGTAAGTACTGCTAGGTCTTCTAGATCATTGGATAATGGACATAGTGGTCTGGTCTGGAGTTGAGATAGGCTTCGATCTGGTGCGTTAGCGTGCTCAGTTCCTCAAAGGTGAGTCTTGTTTCTCCAATATTTCTCTTTAGATGATATTTTATGGATTTTTCTCCAGGTTCCCATAAGCCTCCAAAGTGCGGGGCTGATGGTGGTATAAAATGCCATTGTGTTCCAGCAGATATCAGTGTATTCTGGGAATTGGATTTTTGGATGGTTTCGTGTATCTCGCTTTTGAGTATCTTGCTCGCACCAACGAAGTTTGTTCCATTGTCGCTGTAGAGATGTGAGCAGGGTCCTCTTCTAGCTATAAATCGTCTAAATGCAGTTAAAAACATATCAGAAGACATGTCGCTGACCACTTCTTAGTGAACAGCTTTTGTCACTGAGCATACAAAAATCGCTATGTACCCTTTATATGACTTAAAACCTCCGCCCCTTGAAGTTTTCATTTGTATTGGTCCTGCATTGTCGACACCGGAGTTGGAGAAAGGATGTGACGGGGTGACTCTTGGGCCTGAAAAGTCTATCATTTGTTGCTCTGCTGTTTGGGCCTCTAATCGGATACATCTGAATAATATAATGCTTGTTTGTATTTTTTAATGCATTCTTTCCATTTATGATTCAAAGTTGTTTTCTGGTGTGAGCTAATATAAGCTGATTCCCACCATGTGTGGTGAGATGGGCATCTGTGACTACGCATCTTGCCAGGTGACTTCAATACGCCAAAAACATGGGATGTTTGTTACTGTATGTGAGTGCTGAAGTCGACCTCCTACTCTCAAAACTTCATCATTGTCTAGAAATGGGTTGAGACTTTTGCTCTTTGTTTCTAGTTGCTTCTGTAGCGTTTTGATTTCTTTTTCGAAATAGTTGCTGTTCCATTTTGACAATGTGTAACAGCGTGGTTGCCATTTCTTCGACAGTTAATTTCGATGGATGCTTTTTTTTCTGTATTTGTCCCGAAATCTTTTACAATAGCATAGGTATCACCCGGATCATTCTTTTTAGTGACAAGAATCTTTGAATGATCTCATTGCTGCCCTTTGTTTGTGTGGTGATGATGACTGTGTAGCTAATTTTCTTCTTCAGTCGTTGCAGGAATCATGAAAGGATTTCTTGTTACGCTATGTAACATTAACCATGATGGTCCGTGCCACCAGAGAGCGTATTTCTTTAGTTTTGATGGCTCTAGTCCTCTGGATATTACATCGGCAGGATTGTCTTCCGATTTTACATGATGTCAGAATCCATTGGATACAAGTTTGTTTATTCCAGAGACTCTATTAGCAACAAAATGTTTCCATCTAGGCATAGACTGGAACTTTCTCTAGCGATAAAGCTGATATAGTTATTTTGATTAGTTTTGACAACAGACCTGCAGTACAAAGTCCAAGTCGTTTTAGAGTTGCCTTCATCCGTTCTGGAGCAACTTTCGATTTAGCAGTTAAGCGAGTGACTTGGCTTCCATCTCGTGAATTTGTAAGTTTCATGTAGATGACTGCACCGTATGCTTTCTCTAATGCATCGCAAAATCCATGTCTCTCAATGTTGCTTTATTTGGATTGATGTGTACATCTGAAAATTGTTGATTGTTCGACATTTTCTAGTTCTGCTTGAAATTTCTTCCATTTGATTTGTATGTGTTCAGGTACAGGATCGTCCCATCTTAATTCTTCAGTTTTAAAACGGAAGGTATCGTCATGTGGTGCCCAGTGGACTCCAAGAGATTTTCTTGTCTCATCTTCTGTGATTTCTACGGAAGTTATATGTTTCAGCTTCTCTCGCAGAGCTTGTAGGAGTTTATTTCTGTTGCTGGACCCTTTTCGTAGAGTAAACCCGCCAGAGCGAAACATTTTGATCAGTTCAGCGTGGAGTTCAAACACTTCTTCAGTCGTATCTGCACCGGAAAGAAGGTCGTCTACATAGAAATCATGTATGGCTGCCTTTGGAAAATTTGTGGCCTAATCACTGGCTAATTGCTGACGTGTTTTGATTGCCAAATATGAAGCTGCGGTTGTACGATATATTACTGTTGTGAGACAGTATTCTTGTATTGGATATTTTTTGTCGAACCGCCACAAAACTCTTTGAAACTTCTGATCGTCTGGATAAATTTCGATTTATCTATACATTTTCTCAATGTCAGCTGTGATAACTATTCTGTGTGATCGTGTGATCTCTAACGTAAAAGAATATCCTAGATATGTAATTTGGAACCAGTATACATTGTTTCGTTCAGGCTGGACCCAGAAGAAGTCTTGCTGGATGCATCAAAGTCTACTCGTTGCTTAGTCGTTGTACTTGATTCTTTTGAAACATGGTGATGAGGAATGTAGTATTTTGAAAATTCTGTATTCATTGCAGATTTTCATGTATCTCAGATCTAGGTAATCTTGCATAAATTGGTTGTAGATGAAGTCTAGTCTCTCGTCTCTTGAGAGCATTTTCTCTAATTGTATAAGTCTTGCTGCGACTCTCTGTTTTGATATTCCCAGAGTTTGTTCCTTGCCATTATATGGTATTCTCACAGTGTAAGTACCATATTTGTCTCTGGTTGTGTTTAGAGCATATTGTTCCTCACAGATCCGCTCATCTTTAGTCATTTGTCTTGGTTGGGAGATTTTTTCTATTTCCCAGAATTTAATTAGCTGTAGATCTTCTTGAATGCCGGTTGTCACTCTTAGAACCTGGATTTTTTATCTTTGTTAATTCCAGTGCTTCCAGAAAATATCCATCCGAATTCGGTGTTCTGTCCCAGTATGCCATCAATCGTTTTCCTGACGCCTTCAAGTAAAATCTGAGCGTATTCTTTGGGGCCCAAAATAATTTCGATCGGACCAGGCTTCTGAATGAAGGATCCGCTACAAGGTCATTGTTCTACTGAGATATATTGAGATCTAATGGCTTTTCTGGTAATGTCTGTGTGAGTTTATGCAGCATAAATAACACGATGTCCAACGAGAAGTTTCTTGAAAATCTTGGGTGGAACGTTATCTCTATCTGCCATTTTGCTGTCTGGGGATCTCTTGCACCAAGACCTGATATCTCGACTCTGATCTTTTTCTGGATAGTGCAAGGAGGCATAGAGCTTCCTCTGTGATAAAAGATGACTGGGACCCGGAATCTACTAGGACTCGTTAATTTTCGTAGTCTCCTTGTGATGTTTTCACTTTTGTTAATGCTGTAGCTAACACCATTTCATCTTTTCTGCTAGCGTGGTTCGTAGTTTGCTCTTTGTTTCGGTTTCCACGATGATAAGAATGACTATCTCCTATGGTGATCTTTTTGGTAGATTTTTATTTTGAGGGAAGTCTACTTGGGCATGGTGGGCTTTATTGCAAATTCGGCATCGACCGGTGGAGGTGCATGCTTTATTGTCATCATGATTGAGACAATTAATATACAGTTTTTTCTCCTTAACTCTGCTCAAGTGTGCAGAGGGAGATAAGGCTTGAAACTTGGTACAATTATATACCTATTGTATGCGATGACTGCGAACAATATTTGCATCTAGCGTCAGTATTTTTGTTGGGTTTAACTGGTAAAATCTTCGGAGAATCTGAGATGGCTTCTAGTGATTGAGATCTTGCCTGTAGAAATCTTTTCATTTCGACAAAATCTTGTAATTTATGGGGCTCTTTTAATGTTGTTCGGATAGTTTCTTTGTTTCGGAATCCCATTTTAGAGCTACTATATGCGATTTATTATTGGATTCCATGACGCTGTGTCAATCTTGATGTTTTTCAGAGCTTCTAAACATTCGATGATGGTGACATGCATCTGTTTTATTTTTGATGCTGATTCCTGTTGAATCGCAGGAATATCCAAGATTCTGTCTATTCGTTTTGAGATGATAAGTCTTTCATTGCTGTATCGATCGCTCAACATTTCCCATGCTGTCTGATAGTTATGGTCTGAAATTTGGAGATCCTGTCTACTGGCTTCTCCTCGAATATGGGTTTTGAGGTAGGTACTGCATCTTCTCAATCTGCGTCAGATTTTGGTTTTCATAGACCACCTTTCTGAAAATGACTCGGAAAGTTACCCATTCTTCATACTGACCATCGAAAAAAGGAGGAAATGTAAAACCAGACAAAGCACTTGCTATTCAAGAAGGTTGCTTTCAGGAGGTAGGGCTATCACCAGACAAGGCACTTGCGATAGGGTGTGTTTGTGTAGGTGTGTGTGTGTGAGTGTGTGAATATGTCTTCACGGCTCGAAGGACCAAGTGTACAATCGTTTCCTTGATGTGAGAAGTCTTGTAACTAGAAAAGGTGGTAAAGAATGACCTCGAGAATGACTGATTAAACTCTGAGCAGTCTGAGCACATACTTCTTTTTTGTTGTCGAATACTTGATAGGGTCTGTAGTAACACTCTGTAGTAAGCAGTTGACTCTGATGTGATTGAGTACAAATGACTGATGATTTAATACTAATTTATTCAAGGAACGGTAACTATTTATAAACAAATAAATGCAATATTTACAAAGGTAATTAACTAATGAATTAACTAAAGTGCCGACTTATATGTTTTACTGACCCACTGTTCGTAATGTCCATGACTTTAAAAATAAATTGGCTAGTTGGTAAAGAGAAAATAATTCATAGATTTATTAAAAGATAATAAGCTTTAAATTTGAAAGAAAATATGGCTAATTACAAAAGACAGCTAGTATTACACTCTTTGAGCTACAGAGGGTGTCAGATGATGGCCTCCTAAAAATAAGATGCCAGGAAAAAGACAACTAAAAAGCATGACTGCTGTTTTACGAGGATCGTAGATAGGAGAATCCAATAGCAAAACTCTAAGGTTAAAAATTGAGAACCCTAATTTTTCTTTCATTTACAGAAATCATTTGTATAGAACTGCGAGCTCCGAAATGGCATCATTCTTTTACAACATTCTAAAATACTATCACAGTGATCAAGATAAGTATCCATTCTTTCCACAATCACATTGAGCAATCTAATTAAATCTCGATATTGCATTATGGTCTCCGAACAACGAAAAGATCTTTCGGGTTGCTTTAACTTTAACTTTCAGAGAAAATTTATCGAAGGTCCCAAAATTTGCGTCCTACGCCCAAAAATTGCCATGCATTCCTTTAGAAAGAGAAATCATCGACCTCTACCAAAAGCGATGGTGCTTGGGTGGCTCGCGATGAACCACTTTTAAAATAATGTATTTATTTACACAGAATTTTACACGGTGAGGTATTTTAAATCGTTTTTCCTCGAGACACGTACCGCAGAGAAGAATATTATTATTTGTGATTTATGGGGCTGTATCTATGACTAGGAAAATTATGTGTCATACTGCCCGCTGGGCGCAAACAGAAGAGCGCGGTCTTCTTCCCTTTCAACAAGCATGTAAACTTCGCAGACTCTGGCTATATTGAAGAGAGTTTTTGGAGGACTCAAGTTATTTATGGTGTTAACATCCATATAATATAAATTCCAAGCACCGGGCCCTTAATTATCCTGTAGACAGTCTTTCGCCTAGCCAAAGGAACATTTAAATTTGCCATCACGCCACATCGTCGGTAATTTATGGACAGAAAATGATAATGAAAGTGCAAAAATGGTGGCCTTAGGTACGAGCCAAACGCTGTAATTTAACCTTCAATGGTATTGAGATATTGCGGGTCAATTTGGGCTCAGGAATGCGTGAGCAGGCTGGTGTATTTTAGGATGAGGCTCAAATTGACAGATCATACGGCACGTATGGTTGGAGGGCTAACTTTTGATTAGGGATATTGCGTTTTATAGCTTTTGCTGATTGATGAAAATAATCGAAATTAGTAATATTTGGACTTCAATTAAGTCTCGTTTTGATCATCTTGCATGTTGAAAAATAAATACCTTCAACCTCCAACAATCCAACAGGGTCTGCTATTTGAAGTCGTAAAATTGTAATTTATTTCCAATAAAGACCAGAACAATTGTCTGCGTACCCAGTAAAACTCTATATAGAGGTATAAATCATTGCAGTTTTATTTCTGTTTGTGATTTAACGTTTATTGCTTATCTTTCTGACACATCCGGCAATGAACTTTGACAGGCCTATTATTTATTTTAATTTAATTTATTTAAAATAAATGCTCACAGTTCACAACTAATCATCAGTTTACCACCTTTTAAACAACAATTTGTTTTTTCAATCTTCAGAAATAATAAGGGATGTGTAAACTTTTACTGAAAAATAATTTTCCTAGTCAATTTTTTCTATATAATATAGATTTTGCTCTATCTCCAGTTCCATTCGGTTCCCCCAGAGGCCTCAATTTACGAGGCTTCATTAGCGTCCAATTACAACTGTAAACGTTGTCGATTCTCGCCGACTGAGCCGATAGGCAAATTTTTGTGCTGCCCCAGTCGGCGTTTACCCGGAGTGACGTTCAATAGAGAGTATGGAATCGGGATTCATTGCGCTGGTGATTTAATGAGGCCGCAGCAGTAGCCAAGAGATCAAATCAATTTGGTCCTTTTGGTTGCAAAACTGGGGACGTGTAGGCAAAACCGATGAGATGGTGATAACTTCAGGTTCTCACGTGCTGGCAGTTGGTAACTGTGTAGGTTTATCAGCTACGCTATAGGGATACATTTCGTATAGTCTGAAGAATTCGAATAATAATTCACTAGGATTGCCTAATAAAAATTTATTACATTTATGAACTTAAAAAATATCTTCTATTACTACTTATAACTACATGAGTATTAAAATAGTAGGGCTACCTTAATGTCATCATCAGGATCAGGGATCAGAGGCCTTTTTTCCAGATGCCAACATGAAAATCTCAAACCTCTGCTTTAATTTAGGCCATCTATGTGGCTCTTGTACATCTGGAGGCTTAAAATACTCCATTATTGCTAATTTTTCTTTTAAAAGGGATTGGAAAATGTTTTTTTCTACCTTACTTTTGTTCTTTCACAGATTTTTAGCTTTTTGCAGCAACACACTTGACAACGAGTTTTGTTTTTTTGTTGTTTCTTTGTTTCATGTGATCCAATAAATTTAATTTGGTTCATTAACCTGTGTGTCCCCTATTTGTTGGTAAGGTAACAGCATAAGTTAAGTTGCGTTTTCGTAAAATGTACTTAAAGTCTGAATAATTATTTCAAAGATCATAACCCTATAAGAGTTATGGCTTACACATTAATTCTACGTGCGAACCCTAATAATGAAAATAACAGGACATCAATGTACCTTTTCAAAACACATTTTCTTTTACCAGGTGCGAGACCAAGGGACAAGCACTCCCGCCATAAGAAGGTGTTTGACTTCTAAAAACGATCGTAAAAGTATGGCTAATCTTCGAGTTTTGTTAAGAAGCACGTATTGCATTATGAAAACGGAAAAATTATACATATTAATGTTTCTTGCATTAATGCAGCTTATACGAGCTAGATAGGGTTTTAGTGGCACATAAATAATAGAATTATAAATGGCGCGCCGTAGGAGTGCCTGCCAAAGGAAGTTTTTTTTTTTTTTTCTCAATGGTTGTTCCAAGTACCACGACATTGAGAGTCTTTGCGAATGCTATTATGTTTGTCACGCTGCATATAGGACTTAAACCCATAAAAATAATTGAAGTTTTGTAATAGAAATATCTTTGTTGTGTTAATAGTTTCTACAGCAAATCTTCTTATTTATAGTAAACCATTCGCAAAAGGACACCTAGGTTTAAGGAGTTTACTATCTAAAAATCACAATAAAAATTTTATTCCGTAGACTTTGGATAATAAAATGTCGTACGGATTAGGTTGGAAGCCTATTATTTATATGCGACATTCGCCAAGATGCTTATTAAGTATTCACAAAACTCAGAAGATTAGACATAAATTTACGACATCTTTTATCATGTTTCTACTTGCGTGAGGGCCGCAAATTGTAGATTGCAAATGTTCTTATTTTCAACTCATAAACCTTATTATAAATTAACAATCTTAATCCGTAAACGTATCTCCCCACAGTAAACGCAAAAAGTATCTTTTTCTTCGTTTTCTTTCAGCCTTCTCCTTATAGGTATTTAATATACATTCGCAATAATTCTACGTTTTGTCGATTGTACATAGATTTATCTGGGCATTTTAAAAAACAATAAGTATAGTATTCATGCCCGTTTATCTGTCTTACAGGACCACCCTCGGTTAGCTGGTACTAAAACCAGGCAGGTTGAAAACCCGGGTTGTTTTCTCGGAACCAACGATTTGATGCACGACCAGCTCGAAAGTAGTCGGTGGAATCCCGCGCGCTCTCCGGAGATGACTTATCGGCGACTATTTAGCTAAGTTGTGTCCCCTTTTACTTTGTTGGTAGATAAATGAGGTAGCTGGAGACACATCATTAGGAGTTTTGTCCTGAGGCACGCGATATTACTTTCCAATACTTGCCCGAGAACATTTTACATTAAAATTCTAGGTCTAGGGCCACCACTAAAGTACCGTTACGCAAATGCACAGACCTGTTATTTTCCTGGTAAGGTGTTATTTTGCAACAAGAAAAATCGGTAATCTTTGTGAACGTGTTAATGAGACCTTATTTAGTCTTGATTATTACCGGGAGGACGATTTCCTTAGCTGGTGTTTCTCAGAAACTTTTACTATTAGAGAGAACTGTTAATAACAAAGTATCGTTTCTTAGAGTAATTTCAATAACGAATCTAAAATTATCTAATTGAATTTTTATAGCGATGATAGATTTTGATGGTGTTTCCATCTGCTTATTTCTTCATTCCCTTTATTAGGTAGGTAGGTACTTAATTACCTTTTAAAACCCAGTTATAGTATGTCATTACCTCTCCATAAATAAACAACAATAATATCCACAAGATGGCAGCTTAACTCCTAAAAATAACCATATTGATAACAGTATCCAACTGGAGTTCTTTTTCACGCCATTAGGAAGCGATTCCTTTTATGTCCTAATCGTCGTTGAAAAAAATAAAAGATTAGAAACATGTGGCGTAGATTATTATGTTTTTGAAACCAGGAACTACCCAAGTGATAATTAAACGTTTGGTAAATGGTAAGTTCCTTTTTTTATCTTTTTTACGGATACGGATATGCGCACTCGCAAGGAAATGTCCTATCACGCTCGAGAAGCGGCAAGTGCGCGGAAATGTCGGTGTATGTTGGTCTTGAAACGGTTCAGGTTGTAACCTGCAGGGAAAACCGTCGCAGGGAGTTTATTCCACAGCGATGCTGTTCTTCAGAGATATGAATTCTGATATAATGAGGTTCTTGGTGCCTCTAGTTTGACAGTAAATTCATGGTTACCGTCTGTTTGACGGGTTCGCCTGGTAGGTGCTACTCTCGGTGGAATCATACGTGCCAACTCTTCAGAGCATTTTCCGTGATAGTACCTGTAGAAGAGAGATAAATCGCCCACAGATCTGCGATGTTCGAGACCATCCAAGTTACGAGTAAGTGCGGGGTCATTGATCAGCTTGATAGCTCGTTTTTGCACGGTATTCAAAAGCATTAAGGTATGTTTGGGTGCTGCACTCCATATATGTGAGCAGTACTCCATAGTTGGTCGAATCTGGGCTTTGTAGAGTGTCAGCAATTGGCTTGGTGTGTACAGATGTCTTGTACGAAATAGCACCCCCAGCTTTTGGGAGGCCCTTTTAGCAATATCTGCCACGTGACTGTGCCAAGACATGTTGGTCTCTGCAGTAACCCCCAAGATGTTCAACTGACTCTGTAATGTGACAGCACTTCCAGATAGCATGATGTTTGGCTCACCGGTGCTGGTCTTTTTTGAAAACAGAGCTGCTTGGGTTTTCTGCGCGTTGAACTGTACAAGGTTTTTGTTACCCCAGTCCTCTATTATCTCCAGGTCGTTATTTATCTGCGATATTTGAGTTAGTCTAAGATGATGGAATTCACGTGCGGAAAGACCTGTGGGTGGTATGAGTGAGGAGACTACATTGCCATCGTCTGCAAAGCAATAAAGTGGATTTACTGTTTTATCTATGAGGTCATTTATGTAAATCAGGAAAAGAGTTGGCGAAAGGATTGCTCCCTGTGGCACACCAGCATTTATTTGGTAAGAGTTGGAGTTCTGGCCATCCAGTGCAACATAAATGGATCTGTCCTTTAGGTAACTTTCAAACCAAGTGCAAAGTTTCGGCGATAATCCCATTGCTTTGAGCTTGTTGAGCAGATTTTCATGCCAAACTTTGTCGAATGCTTTAGATATATCTAAGGCAATTGTTCTTGTTTCACCCCGCAACTCAATCGCTTTTTGCCATAAGTGAGTGACGTATGTAAGTAAATCGTCAGTTGACCTATATTTTCGAAATCCGTATTGCTTATCGTTGATAATTTTGTACTTTTCCAAGTACTTGGTTAGGTGATTCTTCACAACTCTTTCCATTACTTTTGATATCACCGGAAGTAGAGCAATTGGTCTATAGTTTAACGGATCTGTCTTTTTTCCTTTCTTTGGAATGGGTTGTACTGCGGCAGACTTCCATGATGATGGATATACTCCTTGCCTGTAAGACAAATTGAATAATTTTGCGAAAGTTGGGGTGAGTTCGTTGGCGCAATTTTTGAGTACTATTGCGGGAATGCCATCCGGACCCATTCCTTTGTTTGTATCCAGCTTTTTTAGGGATTTTCGTATTTCTCTGTGACAAAAGGGTACCTCTGGCATACTATTGAAAACCCTTTCAATGAACGGTGGAGTTTTTCCGTTTGGCACTGTTAGGTTGGAGTTGGAGGAAAACATTTGGGCAAGCATATTGGCTTTTTCCTCTGATGTTGTGGCTAAGTGATTATTTTTATCTGTAAGTGGTGGTATGGATGACTTGGTAAGTTAGATCCAACAGCTTTTGCAAGAGACCAAAAAGACCTAGAACTACTTGGACAATTCTTCTGGCTCTCCTGGTCATTACTACCAAGGAAGCGGAGCAGAATCCTGACAACTCTTTCGTGCAATCGTCAGTGACGCTTTAACCTGTCTCTGGCCCGTAGGTCAATTATTTGGTATGGCCTTTCATGAGTGATTGTTCTTTTTTATGGGGTTAAATAAAATCATTCAGACGATTTCAAACTACTAACCTGGCAGAATATGAAGGCAAAAAATGTTGCCAAGTAGTCAGGGCCGGATTAACCATAAGGCGGAAGTGGGCAATCGCCCAGGGGCAAAAAGTCAAAGGGGGCAAAAAATTTTAAAAATAAAAATAAAAGGAAAAAATTCAGAAAATCAAACAGCAAAATGACAAAAACTTGACTTCCTACACATAATATGACAACATTTTGACCTTGGAACTGCATTTTTGTATAAATTTGTTTTATTATGGGCACTTTCCAAATTTCACCGATAAATTGACTGGTTAAATAAACCGGTAGCTGTCAAAAAATACCGGTAAAAGTTAGGTGTATATCCGGTACAAGATTTTTCTGATGCATTTTGGAACGCTTCGGTGTGTTAAAGTTTGGTTGTAACGGTTGAGTTGCAACAGTTCAAGGAGCGACTGCCGATAATGCCCATTCAAAGAAACTGATGTACGTCAAAACAGTGTCAGAAAATCTCCAACCGAAAAAACCGACAAAAAATTCCCGGTGGATCCGGTGCCTCACCGGATTCAAACAGTAGATGGGCACTTTCCAAAATTCACCGGTTTCTGAACCGGTGCGATACCGGTTTCATAGTTTACTCACCAAACCGTTCCAAAATGTACCGACTTTTCACCGGTTGAACCCAATCGTCCGTACCAAAATTGACCGGAATGATCAGCTGTTTGAAACCGGTGAGGCACCGAATCCACCGGGAATTTTTGTTGGTTGGAAATTTTTTGACACTTTTGTTTTGACGTACATTAATTGCTTTGAATGGGCACTATGGGCAGTCGCTCATCAAATTTTTGCTAGCAGATTGCAGAATCAAAAAATGTTTGTGTGTGTGCGTGAAAAATTTTATCTTTATTCATATTATGAACTCTAAAATCCAAACACTCGACTCAAATAATCTTCAAAAATACTGAAAACCACCATTTGCTTACTGTTAAAAATAATAAAAATATATAGATACCAACGATACCAACCTTACTGCACCCTGCACCCCACACCAAACCACCATACAATTAAACAACATTTGTATTGAATTCGCCTCTATCGGTGGAAATTCATAATCTTAGAAGATATTTTATACTATATTTATTTACTTATATTTCCACCAATTAATTTAATAAAATTAACATGTTTCGCTACACACACTGTAGCTTCATCAGAAAAAATTATGGTAATTATTTTATGTTAGACATAAAACTGAAATTATCAAATTAAACAACAAACAACACAACCAAACTTCGCACCAAAACGTTCCAAAATGCATCAGAAAAATCATGTAACCGGACTTACACCTCGCTTTTACCGGAATTTTTTGACAGATACCGGTTTATTTAACCGGTCAATTTATCGGTGAAATGTGGAAAGTGCCCGATCATTCCGGTCAATTTTGGAGCGGACGATCTGGTTCAACCGGTAAAAAGACGGTACATTTTGGAACGGTTTGGTGAGTGAACTATTAAACCGGTATCGCACCGGTTTAGAAACCGGTGAATTTTGGAAAGTGCCCTATCTGGCGAAGAAATAAAAACAAAAGCGCAGCGACTTGAGGGAACATGTAAAAACGATCTGGACGATTATTTTCCTCAGAAATGTCTTCAATATAAATATTTCCTGATTTCTAGTAGTCACGATGGCACCTTAAATTTGGATAAACCTCCACAAAGTTTAAAGTCTGAAAAAGTAATCTCGACATTTTCCAATATCGAGGTACCATTGAGAATGTATCTTTGCCTTCCATCGACTAACGCGTCTGGAGAGAAGTCTTTTTCCACCCTAAGGAGGATTAAAGACTATCTCAGAAACACACATTCAGATGAAAAGACAAGTGACTTGGCACTAATCAACGTGTCTCATGCCATTTTTAATTCAAAATACTAAGTATTTGTCTTTTTTATATTGAAGAATCTTCAAATGACAAAATAAAATATAATGATATAACCCAGAGCCTGGAAGGGGGCGAAATAATTCTAATCGCACAGGAGCGAAAAAAGGCTTAATCCGCCCCTGCAAGTAGTATTCGGTAAAATCAAAGAAAGGTACTACAAAATGATGGAACAAGAATGGTCACAAAACATGCTATATGGTTGGAACGTCCTAAAAGAAAATGATGGGATTGAGCTCCCAGCCTACCAATCACCATATATGGATGCTGGGGACTAAGTGTACTGATGGGTGCTTCGGAAGAACAGCTGCATGGCTTGGAATCAAATTTAGTAGCGAGGAAAAGATGCATAAAGGGTTGCAACTCAGAGTTCGTACTATGTTGCCTGTACATGTCCTACAAGCTCAACAACAACAAGGCACGACTTCGTGGTACACTGGACCTTTAAGACACTGCTCAAGTCCCTGGATGCTCCAGAAGAAGTTCAAAGAAACTTACAATTTGGCAAAGCAGCGCAAATACTAACAGGTTCCTGCTGTAGTCGTTGCTAGTTGCCACGTACCCGTGCTGCGCTAATGAATCGACGGCGATTCAGCGCAGCTTGGTGACTTTAGGGCGTCTTCCGGATTGATGCTCCATGGAGCGAGCGGAGCGATTCCAGAGCATCGTGACATCAGGCAGTGCACTCTGGCCAAACCAAATGTGCTTGTGCAGTGTGAATTATGAGAATTAAAGAGTATTGAAATATATGCTAGTCCTGCTACTAAACAAGTCGATGTTTTTAATATAGTGGGCTTTTATATTTTATATTATAAATTAAAGGCCAGCAGTTGGCCTTCATCCTCAAGTGGCCCGTAGGACATGACCTAATTGTCCTAACGGATAAAGTGTCCCTGGCAATCGTGCATGGTTGTATTTTTGCCTTAGTAAAATAAGTGGACCAACTTGCTGAGCTTTCATCCGGAATATGCGAAAGACTGATGACACTGCGGCTAAACTTGAGCAACAATAACCGACAAGGTACGCTAATCAGCGCCTACGCTCCAACCTTCACAGCTGACGAAAACCAAAAGGAGGAATATGCCCTGCCCAGTGAAACCGTATCAGCTGGATCTGATAAACTACTTGTTCTTTTAGATTATTTTAACGCCCGGGTTGGTACAGAGTTAGATCTATGGAAAGCCGTGATCAGGAAGGAGTCGGAAAAATGAACTGGAACGGACTTCGCCTACTAATCACATGCTCAGAACATTTATTGATTTATTTATTTTTTACGAGAAATCCCCATTAATAGTTAAACATTTTACAAAAATTTTGTCTCTAAGATTGTAATATAAACCTAATCTAGAGTTAATAATAGGGGAACCCGGGGCAGAACGGCATACCTAAGCTTTAAGAGACCTTTTCTTCAAGGGATTTTGAAATTTCGAAACCAACATAGGACATACCCTTCTTAATTGTTTAAATAACATCCAAGAAAAGTTTCAAACGAATTTTATCAGAAAAAAAAAATTGTTTTTGAAGCTCAAAAAAAAAATTGTCAAAATGACCATTGGCCTTGGGGCGAAATGGTCATTATGGTAAAATAATGAAGTAACCGTATTTTTGGGAACAAATGAAACACTCAAATATTAAATACACAATTTAATAGAAATCTTAAACTTATTGCCAGATTTTGCAGACAAGCACAGTCTCATCGTCGTCGCTATCGCAAGTATTATGAGCCCATTTTTTTGCAGATTGAACATGATATCTAACCTTCTATAGATTTTGAATAAAAGACTCCACAGTAGAGGCATTGGGCATCATCACTTTCACTTTCGCTGATGGAAGAACTTGTTTCGACGTTTACAGGAATCCTTGTGTTTTGTTTTTTTTATTATTCTTTTGCATAATCTGCGAGTGAATAACTTTTTTATTTTTGGGTTTTTTATTTATTGCCAATTTATATTCTGGTATTGATTCATCTGGACTGCATTCTATTAAATACCACATGCGTGAATCTCTTCTTATAATTGAAAAAATTCATATGACTGCTTGCTAATTTTATGCGGGGCAGAATGGTACCCTAGACCATTCCGCCCCAATCTGTTCTGTCCCGAATTTGGTTTAAAAATATTTTCAAAAAAATAAAACAATATCATTGCGGAAAAATATCAACACTACCACCACTAATGCTTGACATCATGTACTACGTGAAAAATATATTAACAATGACTTATTATTTGTGTACAATACTTACTTTGTCATTAAATTTCGCAAAAAATTATAAAATTTATTCACAAATATGGACATGTATGAATTCCGTTAGACTAAAGTTGTTTTCGCACTGGCATTTATCAATTCATAATAGAGTATAGTCTAGGCTATAGTTATAAGGCGATTTCGATTTACTATTTTGGTTGCGGCTGGTGTTAGGAGGCCTATTCCGTTGTTCCCCGGTATGCCGTTCTGCCCCGGGTTCCCCTATTAACAATATATGTTTAACTTTGGATTCACTGCATATAATACTAAAAATTAATTATATCAGTCTATATAATTAACATCAACTATTTCTATGTGACTGTCATCAATCAGCTTACAATATTTATCAATTGGAGAGCTTTGACCATAATTAGTACGGTGGAAAGGAATAAAAAAAGTTACAAAGTTGCCTCTGCTCAGCGTTGCCAGGGGTGGTGCATTTGCGCCAAAGCGGCGCTTTTAAAATTGAAATGGCGCCTCAAATTTTGGAAAATGCGCCAGAAAGTGGCGCTTTAAAATCGTGGCCTTTTACAGTGACTCAATAAACCACAGTGGCGACAATTGCCGCCCTATTTTTGATTGGTTCTTTAAAATCCCATATATTTATATTGAAAATAAGCAAGAATATGGCGGCGGGGGCGTGGATCACTTCTAGATTCCTATTTAAAATTAGCAAGAATAGTGCGGCGAGACCTTTAGGTTTTAGGGCCAGATTATAGTCGTTCCTTGAGTCTTCCTTGGAGGTCGTGAGTTTAGAATGAACACATGGACACTTGATACAACCTTTAGAAATATATTGTAGTTTTCACACCGGAGTAGCGTCGCAAAAATGCGACGTGGCAACATGCGTTGTATATTTATGGCCATTTCCACCAACTATTTTAGGGAAGCCTTAACCATAAGTATGCCCTAAATGCCCCTAAACTGACATTTCTCCATTGAAAACTGTCATTTTAAGGAATACCTAACATTAAGGGTCCCCTAAAATAGTTGGTGGAAACGGCCATTAGATAGTTTGCGTGTTTCCTACTTTCTAGTAGCAAGTCAAACGTCGCATGAGTTAGTAGTCACTGTAGTTAGTAGTTTTGTTTTATTCACTGTAGTCACTGTAGTTAGTAGTTTTGTTTTATTAATTTTTATTGCTATAGCTATTTATGTACCAAGGGGATTATGTAGATTATAATGCCCGGAGGCGAAACTAGCCCGAGGGATATATTTCGCCTGAAAGGCATTATAATCTAATAATCCCCGTAATGCTTTATTTTCTACTCAACACGATGTTCTTTCATCAATTTAGTATCAAACAAAATCAGTTAAACTTGTGTGACAGAATATTGTTTTGTATTTTGACATGTACCTGGTACCTGTGACCTGTACCTAGAAACGAGATAAATTAATATACGTATAAACATCTCATAAGGCAAGGCTACGGTGGTCGTGTGGGTTAACGCACTTGACTACTTGGGAAACGTTCATGGTAGACCGGGTTCGAATCCTGGCCAGACCGAAAATTATTTTCGGTCGGACATTTAGTGGCTGCTTAGGGTAAAGTGCAAATTAATAAAACAACATCAACAAAAACACCTCACGGTATTATAAGCGGGCGTTATAGATCATAACGCCCGCAAAAAGCGGGCGTTATTGATCATAATGCCCTCAGGTTGTTATAGGTATGTTAACGTATTTCGTTTCCTAGGTTTTATGGATCTATAATAGTTAAGTAGAAAATGAAAATAAATATAACTCTATTACCTTTGCATAGCCTAATAGCCGATGTTACAACTTTTTACTCCTATGGCGCTTTGGTGGCGCATTTTAATATTAAAACTGGCGCATGAAAGTTGATAATACTTGGCAACACTGCCTCTTCTATTTCTAGTGGGTATGTCAATGTTTAAACAACATAGGAGATCAGCACAATCAACTTTTGCATTCACAAGCTTATATACATATTACATATTATAACAGTCATTCCTTCCATTAACGTTTCTTCTGACTGAAAGAGTACTTAACTTTATTCGATTTTCAATAGCATTGTAATTGTGATCAATAATTTCCCCAATCTGAATGCAACGCAACATGCCTCAGGCGGCACTTCTCTTATGGCAAATGAATCACCGATAGATTTTTCTGAAATTTGGTTATGTTGTAGTTTTTTAAACTCTGATTAAAAGCTATCATTGGTCGAATCTCGTGCGGGTGATAGTTCAGCCTCTAGAGGGCGCCAACGTTTCATATAACTTGGTATGATTGGGAAACTTTCCCGTACAGAAATAAGGATTTAAGTGTCTGAAAAATTGCTTTTATTAATACTTGGTCGTTACTTTTGCAATATTCATACAAAGCATCTTACATGGCACATGTTCATAATAATCCTAAATTACTCATATTTCATAACTTTTAATTACACCAAATTATATGAAATTTTGGCGTCCTCTGGAAGCTAAACTATCAACCGCACAAGGTTCGGCCAATGATGGCTTTCAATCAGAGCCTTAAAAACTACAGCATATCCAGATTTTAGAAAAATCTGTCGGAGATCCATTTGCCATAAGAGAAGTCCCTCCTCCTTTGTGTTGAATTTGTTCAACTGTTACTTTATGAATTTCATGAAACGTGCCCAGACCCCTGATGCATAGGTACTCAAGCTTTGATCTTACTAAGGAATAATAAATACTTCTTGTAGTATCAACTAAAAAACATTTGCAATGCCTTAAAGTAGGCCCTAAAATTTTTGAGGACTTCACTGTAACATTGTTTATGTGCCCAACAAAGCTCAAATTTTCATCAAACATCACACCTAAATCTTTGAATTTAGAAACATATGAGAGAGTTACATTATTTAAAGAATAAGATGTGTCAGACTTTTACTTACCCTTGAAAAAGCTGATGTAACAGCATTTATTGACATTCAGATTGAGCTTGTTTTAAGTGCACCAGTTTGATAATCTGTCGAGATCCTCTTGCAGACGTTTTTGATTATCTAAACTATGTATTATCTTGTATACTTTAAAATCGTCTGCAAATGCCAGCCCCTCACTGTTAAGGGTATTGAATGCGCCGTTTAAAATATATTGTAACGCACGTCGAACTATACGACGCCCAACAAGTTAATGCTAATAA
Organism: Ceutorhynchus assimilis; assembly: GCA_917834065.1. Classification (NCBI taxonomy): domain Eukaryota; kingdom Metazoa; phylum Arthropoda; class Insecta; order Coleoptera; family Curculionidae; genus Ceutorhynchus; species Ceutorhynchus assimilis. The sequence continues at coordinate 35,464,855 of OU892280.1, forward strand.
AGATGCGAGGTTCATCGCGATTATTACATTGGGCTACTGTTGGGCCGGTTGGCCTTGGATCCTTCATGATAGCGATTTAAAATTTATCACAAATCAGGCGGAGGAAAGAGCCATAGGGTTTGCTGCGGGTATAACAGAGACAGGCAAAATGACAAGAAGAATTAAGTAAATTTCTACAAAAAAAACTAGATGATTTTTGGGATTCTGGTTTGTGCTATTGTATTGCTAACACACATAAGATTGGCGCTAAATAAAAAAGACACCATAAACTGATTAATTTTCTCGTTTTTTTCCAGTTTAAATTACATTTTTGTAATTTTTCGAGAACTCGTTTCTATTACAGGATTTCTAAAAAGATAGCGCCATTCTTCCCTATATTATAAATCGAATGCAAAAAAGAAATTTGATATAACTTCAACTGCTAAAAAGTTACGTTGAAACTAAGAACGCAATGCATTCCTTGTTTCATTCATCTCATTCCCACTAAGGAGTATTAATAGGGGGGGAAGAATACAATGATAGACTGCGTTAGGTGCTTCGCGCAGGAAAAAATATTTTGGAATCGAGGCGCATTCAATCCCCTTAATAAAACATTCAAAAATACTATTAACAAATAAGTTAAAAAGCGAGGGAGAACACTGGCCCCCTCGTGGAACACCTGAAGTGACATAAATAGAGTCAGAAAGGAAAGAACCAATTTTGACCTTCTGCTTTTTTTTTTTTTTTTTTTTTTTACGGATATGCGCACTCGCAAGGACAATGTCCTATCACGCTCGAGAAGCGGCAAGTGCGCGGAAATGTCGGTGTATGTTGGTCTTGAAACGGTTCAGGTTGTAACCTGCAGGGAAAACCGTCGCAGGGAGTTTATTCCACAGCGATGCTGTTCTCCAGAGATATGAATTCTGATATAATGAGGTTCTTGGTGCCTCTAGTTTGACAGTAAATTCATGGTTACCGTCTGTTTGACGGGTTCGCCTGGTAGGTGCTACTCTCGGTGGAATCATACGTGCCAACTCTTCAGAGCATTTTCCGTGATAGTACCTGTAGAAGAGAGATAAGTCGCCCACAGATCTGCGATGTTCGAGACCATCCAAGTTACGAGTAAGTGCGGGGTCATTGATCAGCTTGATAGCTCGTTTTTGCACGGTATTCAAAAGCATTAAGGTATGTTTGGGTGCAGCACTCCATATATGTGAGCAGTACTCCATAGTTGGTCGAATCTGGGCTTTGTAGAGTGTCAGCAATTGGCTTGGTGTGTACAGATGTCTTGTACGAAATAGCACCCCCAGCTTTTGGGAGGCCCTTTTAGCAATATCTGCCACGTGACTGTGCCAAGACATGTTCGTCTCTGCAGTAACCCCCAAGATGTTCAACTGACTCTGTAATGTGACAGCACTTCCAGATAGCATGATGTTTGGCTCACCGGTGCTGGTCTTTTTTGAAAACAGAGCTGCTTGGGTTTTCTGCGCGTTGAACTGTACAAGGTTTTTGTTACCCCAGTCCTCTATTATCTCCAGGTCGTTATTTATCTGCGATATTTGAGTTAGTCTAAGATGATGGAATTCACGTGCGGAAAGACCTGTGGGTGGTATGAGTGAGGAGACTACATTGCCATCGTCTGCAAAGCAATAAAGTGGATTTACTGTTTTATCTATGAGGTCATTTATGTAAATCAGGAAAAGAGTTGGCGAAAGGATTGCTCCCTGTGGCACACCAGCATTTATTTGGTAAGAGTTGGAGTTCTGGCCATCCAGTGCAACATAAATGGATCTGTCCTTTAGGTAACTTTCAAACCAAGTGCAAAGTTTCGTCGATAATCCCATTGCTTTGAGCTTGTTGAGCAGATTTTCATGCCAAACTTTGTCGAATGCTTTAGATATATCTAAGGCAATTGTTCTTGTTTCACCCCGCAACTCAATCGCTTTTTGCCATAAGTGAGTGACGTATGTAAGTAAATCGCCAGTTGACCTATATTTTCGAAATCCGTATTGCTTATCGTTGATAATTTTGTACTTTTCCAAGTTGCTGATGGGCCGACAGAAAACTAATGGTCCATGTAACAGCCCTTTTGCTAAAAAAGGGAGCTTTTCAGCATAGTTTTTAGCAAAAGGGCTAAAACCTATGCTGAAAAGCTCCCTCAAGAGTGTGTGGTGGTCTACACGATCAAATGCCTTGGAAAAATCTGTATATGTACAAAGCATCTACTTGTTTAAAATTTTCCAAAGCTGTAAGTATTCTATTTTGATAAAGAAGCTAAGCAAATTTGACGTTGTAGACCGAGTTGTAGACCGACCAGCACAAAAGCCATATTGGTTTTTATTTATTTTATTCTGGCATATCCACTCAAGCTGATCACCAATTAAACTGTCAAAGAGTTTACCTATGCACGATTAAATACACGCACTTCTATAATTAGTGACATTATTTTTCTCACCACTTTTGTGAATTGGTACTACATTACTAAGTTTCAATTTTTCCGGATAAGATGATAAATCTAGTGATTTATTGAATAAAATGTGTAGAGGTTTAACTAACAGACAAATAGAGTTTTTTAAAAGCATATTTGGAACGCCATCAGGTCCTATGGAGTTTTTATTCGGCAGCTTTTGAATTTTAACAAAGATGTCTTCTATGGAAATGTGTGCAAAATCAAAATGTTCTGAATGATTTATTGGTGTATTATAATAAACTATTGAATCTTTGTCTAGGTTGCTAGGAGTGCAAACAGTCTCAAAATATTGTTTAAACAAATTTACTATATCTTGCCCATTTTCTGCAAACTGATCATTAAAATGCATAGATTGTGGAAGGCCATGAGAAGATTTCAAATCGCTTATAGTTATAAAAGACCAAAAATGCTTTGGTTTCAGCTTAAATTTGTTGTCAGCATTTTTGAGATATTCACCCCAAAATTTTTCTCTGACCCTCTTACACTCTGAACGCAATTTCGCAAATTTTTGATAGTCACTGTTCAAATTGGAACAACTAAGCTCTATGTGCAGTTTTTTTCTGAATAGTAAAACTACCAAGCTGGAATTTAGGAAACGTGCAGGTTTGATATTTTTTTAATGGTACAAAATAAGCAATTCCTATCTCTAGAATTTCATAAAATGAGTTCATAGCTAAGTTGATGCCATTCTGAGACAGAATCTGCTCCCAATTTATCCCTGCAAAAAAGTTATTTAACCCCAAAAAATCAGCATGCTTAAAATCATCGTAAAAATCTTGTAAATAAAGGCTTTTAGAATCTCTAATTTGCTTTGTATTTGTACTACATTCATAACTCATATGATGTACAGGGTGTCCGAATTTGGATGGTTTTAATAGGAAACGTCAATTTCTGAGCAAGATACAAAAAAATTAACCCCCCACTCCGAGGCTCAGATTTCTTGAAATTTTGATTGGTGCAAACCGCATTTTGATATATTCAACCGTTTAGCCGCTAGAGGGCGATTCTCGATTTTGAGCAATACTGTGAAATCTTCATAACTTTTTAATTTATAAAAATAACTGATTTCTGTAAGAACTTCCTAGAGGCACTTTTTCAAGCAGAATTCAGTGACGTTTTCAGTTTTTTTCTATTGGGTCTCGATTTCAAGATATTGACCAAAATCCGATTTTTTTCAATGGGACACCTTATATATTAATAGCTCTCTTAAAAGCTTTGCTTTTCCTGATTTCAATGATATAAATTTCGATAGGTTTATCTCTAACAGTTTTCGAAAAAAAAGATTTTTTCGTTTTTTTCCTTAAGAAACAATGTGTTAAAACAGGTCTTTATATTTGTAAGGAAAATGAGAAAGGTCTCTTAATAACTCATTGTTTCTTATGACAAAAACCAGATTTTTTTTTTTTCTGGAAAACTGTTAGAGATAAACTCATCGAAATTTGTATCATTGAAATCAGCAAAAGCAGAGCTTTCTGAAGAGCTATTAATATATAGGGTGTCCCATTGAAAAAAATCGAATTTTGGTCAATATATTGAAACCGAGGCTCAATAGAAAAAAACTGAAAACGTCACTGAATTCTGCTTAAAAAAGTGCTTCTAGGAAGTTTTTACGGAAATCAGTTATTTTCATAAGCAAAAAAGTTATGAAGATTTCACAGTATTGCTCAAAATCGAGAATCGCCCTCTAGCGGCTAAACGGTTGAAGATATCAAAATGCGGTTTGCACCAATCAAAATTTCAAGAAATTTGAGCCTCGGAGTGGGGGGTTCATTTTGTTGTATCTTGCTCAGAAATTGACGATTCCTATTAAAACCATCTAAATTCGGACACCCTGTACACTGCTATCAAAAATGGGATCGCTGGCTAAGCCAATAGTTACAGTATTATCATTCGAAAACATTAAATCTAAGCAAACATTCCTACTATTTGGCATAACAATCAATTGAAATAGTTGCTAAAAACCAAAACACTGAGCTACACGAATATCTGATGACGTCCCAGGACAATTTACGTGTACTCCAAAATTAGCGTTTGATCATTGTGCATCTGGTAGATTGTAATCACCAAATATATGCATCCTTTGGGATTTGTATGACTTCATCACATACTCCACTGCCTCACAATGTATGGTGTAATATAAGTCTGGCATACTAGGTGGTATATATAAACCAGCAATTACAAATTTACATCCCTGAAAGTTACAAGCACCAAAAAGTTGCTCAACATTAAACTAATTTATGTTAATCTGCGCAGAACCTATAGATTTACGAATATAGATAAGTATGCCACCCCCACTGGTTTTCTGGCTTGTGTGGAGAGATCTGTCCAATCAAAATTAATTGTAGTTACGGCACCAATTCACGATCCAAAATGTTATCACATAAATTGCTTTCAACTAGTATTATAATATCGTAACAGGAACTATTTATTGCTAATTTCATACCTGCTTACTTTGTACGTAGCCCGCTGACATTCTGATGGTCTTCTTGCTTTTTGTCAACAACCACCGGCATGGCATGCCTTTGATATACTTAATTACAACTTCTTTACCCTCTAGCTGCTTTGTAGGCAGCTTGCTGCATTTTTGTCGAATCAAATGCAATTTTGTAGGCAGTTGAAACAAGCTTTTTCTTAACACGGATGGCTTTTTTTATGATATCGGAATTGTTACAGACTACTTTAAGTGGTCTATGTTCCACATCTCCTTCCTTTTTCTGCCCCAGACGGATAACCTTCATTAATTGATCTGATAGAGCGTTCATGTGCTTCAAACAAAATCTGTTCAACATTAGACCCCGGGAAATAGGCCTTGAGCTTGTGTATCTCCTTCTTCAGAGTGTCGACATCCACCTGTAGCACTTTGACCTTCCTAATTATCATAGGAGCAGATTTAAACGCCTCACGACATAAGAGACCTCTTTTGAAGCACCACAGCTTTGATTTCTGATCCCGAAAGCTCTGCACAGGCTTCAGACAGGTGAAAGGCCACTCTACAGCAATCACAGAAGATACGTTTGTCCTGTGTGTTAAGACCCTGATTGCACTTTGTGGAATACATGGCAGGCATGTTCAATCTACCTTTACCAGAACATGACCTTGTTAATAACGAATACACTTTTTCGAGAGAAAATAATAAATTCAAGACTTCCTGGCAACGGGTGCCGCAGACGTTGCCGTCATTAAAATATTAAGAGATGTGCTCTCCTAAGCAGCGGTGGCCCGACGGCGGCGGAGCGCAGTTCTTTTTGACGCTAGCGGAATCACGCCACGGGTCGGTCGACAGGTAACTTCGACGGAGCGCAACACGGACGGAATATTATAAATTCTTTAAACAAGGAGGCCCCACACTAAAAGCCCAAGCTCACATCCTAATAAGTAAAGTATGGGTTACTGAGACCATATCTGCCGAACTAAGAGATGCATTCATAGTTGCCATTATTGGAAAGGGAGACAAGGCTCAATCTGGAAATTACAAAGTATTATCTCTCTAGTTTCTGTTGCAGGAAAGATACTTGCCAGGATATTGTGGCGCGTTCGCCAGCATGTACAGAATTTAACTTTTTAACACAGATTACCTAATACAGATGCGAAAGTACGTATACTTGTCGTCAACGATATTCTGTGATGAAGCCGGGCCGCCAGCGCTCCGACGCATAGATAAAGATCGCCCGCGTCAGGACAATTAACGTGGCCAAGTGCGTGAGCATGTTCCAGCCTGTGTGTTTACATATTTTTGCGGGTAGAAAAAAATATTTTTTTGCTGTTTGTGAACCAATTAAAGAAATAATATTATATTATTGAGCTTCCGCATTTATATAATAAATATGTTCAAAATACATTGATGTGGCATTGGTGCGGCCAGCCTATGTCTATCAAATTAATCTTGAACCACGAATTCGCAGCTCTTTCGCATCTGTATGTAAGTATAGTATAGGTAGTATAGATTTTAAAATATTATAAAATATTTTAAAATATTTGATAAAACTTTTTTCGCTAATTCTCAAAAATCACCCTATAGGTATATCCGAAACGAAACTAATAAAACTTTGGAAACGACGAAAATATATTTTATGTACGACCTACACTGTAAGAGCTTATTACGTAACTCATTTGAGCCTGTTTGAGTTACGTAATAAGTTGCCTTATCGTGCTTAGTGATGTAATGAGCTCATTACATAACTCAGTGATGTAATGAACTCTCATTACACCACTCAGTGATGTAATAAGCTCTCATTACATCAGTCAGTGATGTAATGAGAGCTCATTACGTTACTCATTTTTATTGAAAAACGGCACTTTTTAAAATTCATTTATCAAAAATTATAAATATAATTTTTTGTGAAAAATTAAAACCATTTCGAATATATGAAAAAAATCTGGGTCGTACATAAAATGTTGTATATCACACGTACGGTAACGCTCATTACACCACTCGTCTGATTACCACGACTCGGTCTACGACCTCGTCTTGGCAATGTTCCCCACTCGTTACTGTAATGAAGCTCATACCGTACTAGTAATATAAATAACTATTATGTACGACCCACACTGTAAGAACTTATTACGTAACTAGTTTCAGCTTGTTTGAGTTACGTAATATCTTATATTATCGTACTTAGTGATGTAATGAGCTCATTACGTAACTCATTTTTATTGAAAAACAGCACTTTTTAAAATTCATTTATTCAAAAAAATTATAAATATAATCTATTGTGAAAAATTAAAACCATTTCAAATACAAAAAAAATCTGGGTCGTACATAAAATTTTGTATATCACACGTCCGGTAACGCTCCTTACACCACCATTGTGATTACCACGACTCGGTCTACGACCTCGTCTTGGCAATATTCCCCACTCGTTACTGTAAAGGTGCGTTTAGACTTGAGCACGCACGCACTGAGCATAAGCGCACGGCATTCGCTCGTGCTCGCCGGCGCCATTTAAACCGAAGCTCTGTTTCTGACGAATGGGTTGATACATTTTGTTCACGAACGACGTAGTGAACACAATGAACGACCACGACGTAGTAGTTTCATGTTTTGGGATGCTTCACATCTCATAAAATGGGTAGCTTTTTGTATTTTTGTATCAATAATAATGGTAAATCGTTGGACCATTCCATGACAATGATAGCAAAGAAAATAACCACACACTAACACAACAAAATGATAAATGAAAATATTTCTACGTATGGACACACAAACCAAATTCCCGCTTAAATTGAGCACGTGAATCTCTTTGAGCATGTACCAGAGACCGACACTGGCTGGCTTGCGTTCGCGGCTATTCGCATACAGAAAGATTCAGAGCGAGCGTTCGCGCACAGCCGTTTACACTAGAGCATTCGCGGTCGCTCAGTGCGTGCGTGCTCAAGTCTAAACGCACCTTAATGAAGCTCATACCGTACTAGTAATATAAATAATTATTTAATATTCTTCAAAAATGGCAACTTTTTTCTAACTTAAACGCCCTCGTAATTTTAACCATTCCCGCGATAACAATGCTGTCCCTATGAAATAGTTGGGACCCTGTATGAAGACTGGTATTAGTTAGTAGTTTTTAGTTTAAGTTTGGCTGTGATACGTTTATAGTGATTATTGTAAAAGTTGTAAAGAGTTGAGTTAATTAGTGAAGTAATTAGTGTCAAAGTGTGTAGTAACGGTGAATAAATTATTGTTGTGTTAATTGGACTTTGATTTTGGAATAAACGAACTTAAGATTTCTGTCACGCACCCCAGAGCCGTGTCATTGGTGTAAGAAGTGAGATATAATTCGAGGACTCAAAGTGAAATCCAATTGCAGAATAGTGCGCGGACACTATTGTGAACACTGGGACAGTTAGTGGCAATCACAAAAGATACTTAAGCGATTGTGTAAATTACCCCGGAAGTGACTATATACCCGATTTTGATTGTGGTAGTGAATATTCAAGTAACTTGTAGAAGATTCTATTTGGAAACCAAGGGAGATATCGGATTTTTGACTCCGCCGACGTATTCGATATATCAAACGGCATTCAGAAAAAAAAATCGAGGAATTTCGGGAAAATTCTAGAACATTATATTTGGAAACCAAGGGACATATTGAATTTGCGACTCCACCGACGTGTTTGCTATAACAATCGAATGAATGAAGATAAAACCAACAACATTTGATGGCTCTACGTCCTGGACTATGTATATCCGACAATTTGAAGCTGCAGACAAATACCAACGGATTGAACGATCAAGAAAAAGCAACAGCACTCATAGTGGCGCTACGAGGATCTGCCTTAGATCTTCTTCAGTCCATTCCTTCAATCTACCAACAGAATTACCAGCATCTGAGTCAGACATTAGAATTGTAGTTTCGGAGACCATTACAGATAAGAAGTATTCAGAATTCAAGTTAAATCAAGAATTCAAAAACCCGGCGAGAGTTTACAAGAATTCGAATCAGTTTGGCGTTTCCTGCAGCTGGGGAAGACATGTAGGAATGGATGGCAGTATCTGCGTTTATTGATGGTCTCAGAGATTCCAAGATCCAGGAAAACCTGAGAATGTCCAAGTTCAGACATAGTAGCGAAGCTCTTGTCCGAGCATTGGAACTGGAAGCAATCTTTGGTGCCAACCCACGACCCAGTGAAGACCCCAAAGGATAAACAAACATCTAAAGAGGATGGTAGCTTCGAGAATGTTATGAGCAATTTCATGGAGAGAATGGAGAAACTACTACTAAAATGTAGAAAAACGGGAAACGACTCCAGACAAACACCAACACCGAGAAATCGAGTAGAATGTTATCGGTGACATAAGCTTGAGCATATTCAACGAGATTGTAGAGTAAGGATATCCTCTCCATCTAGGAATCGTTTCCAACGATTTTTGAGATCTAGAGACGCCACGCCATCTCTAATAACAGACAGGGAAACGAGAACTAACCAATATGGAGGAGTGAATGCTCGTTAGTAATGACGATGTCCCCAGGGTTATTTACATAAAATCATTGAGTAGTTATTATAGAGTCTTAAAATTCGAATTACAAATTAATGGAGAATTTAAAACCATCACTTTTGATATGGGTGCTGAAGTTTTCTATCATTAGAAGAACATTAATCAAGTCTCGGGCAATCCAACCGCTCACTAGAAACCTTTGACTACGAACAGTCACGGGCGAATCAGCACCAGTTCAAGGAGAAGCTATGGTTGAGCTTACTTTTGGATCTTCCACCTTTAGGCTCAGAACATTAGTCGCCGATATAGAAGATGATTTTATTTTGGGAATGGATTTGATCGGCCAACATGGTTTCTCTTTCGATCTCTCTATGAACATTCTTAAATTTGGTAATGTAAATCCCAAGCCGTTAAGATCCTGGCCACAAACCCAGTGAGGATTCCTGGAAGTACTGAGAAGATCATTTGCGGAAAATTGGAAATAAACCTTGGGTGCTGCGTTGGACTGATACATAATTTTATTGGAGATTATGATAAGAATTGCCAATGTTTCTTCTGAAACAGTAAACATAAAAGAAGGAGATATTGGGTGGTATGAATAAAAATGAGCATTTAGTTTCTACTCCAAATTTTGGAGTAAATACTCCACGTGGTATGAATAAAAACTACGAGCAGATACTTCGCTTGAGTAGGTACTCCTATGTATAATTTGGTATGAGTAGATTCTCACTTTTGGTATGAATAAAAAATAGTTTATGCTCTTCGGCAGGAGAATCTACTCCATAGTTTTAGAGTCTGCTATGCAGTAGACTCAAATTTCTGCTTCAAGTTATTTCAATACCGATTTTCCCTCGGTAGAAGGCGGAGCTATGGCAGAGTTCGTCAATCTTAACCTGCGTTCGGAAAAATTTTACAAAGCTAGAAAAAATACGTGTGATCGGGACTTTAAAACGTTGTACCGGTTTAGTAAAGAAAATGTGGAGTGGTTATCAAATCAATTTTTGGGTGAAGAGTCTGGAGAAAGAAGAGGTGGTGCTTTATGCAACAAAGACAAATTTAAAATATTTTTAAGATACGTGGGTGACCCGGGGTTTCAGGCAGGAGTAGGCGAGAATGTTGGTGTTCATCACACTTCGGTGTCTAAAGTTGTATCGGAAGTAGCTGATAAGATAATTCAGCAAAGTGAACGGTGGATCAAATTTCCTCGCAGTCCTGCGGATATAATATTTATCCATTCACAATACGATGTCCACAGGTACAGGTAAAATTTATCATCTTTCAATGCTATTTGATAGGGAAAGGTGATAAATTTACCCGTACCTGTGGACATCGGATTGTGAATAGGATATAGGGCGAAAGACCGGTGGCAAGCAAAATAAAATGTTGAGTATCTACTTTATGTACTAGGAGTATGTACTCATCAAACCGAAATCTTTTTTATTCTTACGAAATGGAGTATAAGCTCAGACTTCATACTCATGCTCACGAGTATATACTCCGAGTTTATACTCAGTTTTTATTCATACCACCCATTATTGGAAGCCTCGAACCGGTTAAGCAAATAACGAACTGTGACCTACCAGATAAGCGACATTTTGAAAAATCGAAATTGGATACAGACACCTTGATCAGGCGCGGCTCCTCTATAAGGTCATTCGGTCAATGACCCACCAAAAAATCAAACAATAAATTTTCAATTAAACATCTTGGATATCTTGTTTTAAATTAACCAACATCACGCTCAACAAAATGCAGAAATCGAATTATTTTGCGCCCTGAACTCGAAAAACGGCGCTGTTTCTCTAAATTTGACCCACCTCACGAGCCGCGCCTGACCTTGATGGAGACTTTGGAGAAGCCACAGATTCCATCTTGAAAGAAAAAGACGTATTTTTGATGAATAATCAAACCGGACGGACCAGCTTACTTCAACTCAAAATTGATACTGGATTGGCACACCCAATTAGACAACCACCACGACGTATGCCAGTACCTAAACAGCAGGAAGTGCAGAACCAGATTGATAAAATGCTTCAAGAGGGGATTATTAAAGAGTCAAATAGTCCATGGTCTGTGCCAATAGTATTGGTTATAAAAAAAGATCGAAGTTTTGGATTTTGTGTGGTCTACCAGCTACGTAAGAGAGGGAGACACAATATTCCCAAAACTGTTCACACTAACGCTCGAAGATGTTTTTAAAAATTTACCTTGGCACGAAAAGGGGATTAACATCGATGGAACCTGTCTAAATTATCTGCGGTTCGCAGATGACATTGTCCTTATAAGCAACACGGCCGAAGAGATCAAGATAGTGACTACGTTTATTTCACACGTTCTATCCGGATACTAAGTGGATTGGATTGATAATGGAGATAAATAATCGTGAAATAAACACCCAGGATTAGTCAGTTTATCCGGATCGGATAGTTAATTCGATCCTCCAAATTTGTAGGATTGGACTTAAAATGGATTATCTCAAATGTGAAATAAACACTCCAAATCGGATTTAAGACGTTTGTTGCTAACTTCAAGAAAAAATGACCCAAACCCAATAAAAAGTGTATCAGCTGATTGCCTTTAATGAAGTTAGATACAAAGCAATTTGGGCTTGCACTTAAGGCTTAAGAAAGGATTAGCACACTAATCCTAATCCATTTGATAGTCGTGAAATAAACGAATATGGATTAATAATCCCTAATCCACTTAATATCCGGATACAACGCATGAAATAAACGTAGTCAATGATAGAACAACTCCATCACGCATCAAAAAACGTCGGTCTGATTATGAACTTGTCTGAAACGAAAATAATGAGCCATGATCAAATTCAAATCTCTATCGATAACCAAACCATCCTTGGAAAGTACATCTGATTATATATATCTCGAACATAAAATCACACTTGGTAAACAGAATCAAAGCGCAGAAGTAGCCAGAAGGGTGGGCCTTAATTGGGCCACGTTCGGTAAGCTCGGATTTATCCTTAAAAACCCTGATATTCTCCAACACCTCAAACGAAAAGTCTACGAAAAATGTGTTCTACCAGTAACAACGTACGGTCTCAAAACTATGGCAGTAACTGCCAAAAGCATTAATAGGCTCAGAACCACACAGAGAGCAATGGAAAGAGGCATGTTAGGCATTAGCTTGAGGGACCAGGTTAGAAACGAGGAAATACGGAGAAGAACGAAGGTTGCAGACGTCACACAACGCATAGCTCAACTGAAGTGGACATGGGCTGGTCACGTGACTCGACAAGAAGCGAAACGGTGGACGAATAAAGTAATAAAATAGGGACCCCGGGAAACTAGGCGAAGTACTGGACGACCCCAAAAAAGGTGGCGGGATGACATCGTGAAAACCGCGGGGAAAAACTGGGTAAAAACAGCACAGAACAGAGGGGCATGGAAACAATTGGAAGAGGCTTTCATCCAGGAGTGGATGGTATTAGGCTGAAGAAGAAGAAGAAGACCGTAAGCTTAATGATGTCACCAGCTTTTCTCTTCCGAAGATAGACGATACATTAACAACTATATCGGGCTCCAAATCGTTTTCCACCTTGAATCTCAAGAGTGGATACTGGCAAGTGGCAATACACAAAGATGACAAAGGGAAAACTGCCGTTAGTACCGGAAGCGGATTATACCAGTTTAATGTAACGCCATTCGGATTGTGTAATGCTCCCGCTACGTTTGAGCGAATGATGCCTCTAGTTTTGCGAGGCCTCACATGAAGAACTTGCCTGGTATATTTAGATGATGGGAATTTCGTTCCAAGAACATCTCAGGAACCTAAAAGAAGTTTTTGGCCGCTTCCGGAATGCCAACTTAAAACTCAATCCAAATAACTGTTTTCTATTTCAAAAGAAAGTGGAATTCTTAGGTCACGTGGTATCTGAAAATGGCATACAAGTTATGGAAGGAAAGATAGATGCTGTCAGGGATGGGCCAAAACCACACGCGACAAACATGAACTGAGGAGTTTTCTAGGATTATGTTCTTATTATCGGAGATTTGTAGAAGGATTCGCTAATATAACTGCTCCGCTTTATCGATTAATGCAAGAAAAATCAATATTCAATTGAACCCAATAATGCGATTTCGCATTTGGAAAATTAAAAGGAGCATTATGTACAAGCCCAGTGTTGTCCTACCCCGATCAGAAAGGCACATTGATGTTGGACACAGATGCAAGCAACACAAGTATTGGAGCTGTCCTTTTACAATTCCAAAATTCACAAGATCATATCGTAGAATCGTAGAGTACTACAGCAGAACCTTATCAAAGCCGGGACGAAATTATTGTGTCATCAGAAGAGAGTGGCTTGCCATAGTAAAAGCAGGCGACCATATCCATAAGTATCTCTACGGACGTAGGTTTCTAATTCGAACAGTTCACGTGGCTCTAACATGGCTTTTAGAAATGAAAACTCCCGATGGACCGCTTGCTAGATGGATTGAGACATTGCAGCAATACGATTTCCAAATTAAACATCGACCTGGAAGCGTATTCTGTAAACGAATAGAAATAGACATAGAGAAGTACTTACATACTTAGACAGGAAATATAAAAAACTAATTCTGTAAACATCTTTCCAAGTTGATTCGGGTGACGTCGAAATAGAAATATCGTAAACTATCCGACGTGAAAACATTGCGCTTTTCTAGAGAGTTTCATTATTTTTGTGGTGTTTTAAATTGTCAGTTGTTATCAACTGTTCAATATCAATATCACATTGTTATTGATTATTTTTTTGTTATCGATATAAGCCATTATATACCTTATATTCATGCATTTTGTGGACGATGCGGAAGAAGAAGAGCGTTAAGAACAATTAAGATTGGAAAGGATAACCTTGCGAGATGAGTATAAGGTGTTTCCGCCTTAGCAGAGATCTCGCCCAGCGGCTGATCACGGACCTCACTCCACACATGGCTTCTGTAGTTAGAGCCGGAAGAATCCCAATTCAAATTAAAGTATTGGGTGCTCTAAGATTTTTCGCTCAAGGCTCCTATCAGTAGGCGGTAGGAGACGACTTCAATACATGTATGTCTCAGCAACATTTAGCAGGGCATTACGTGATGAAGTATATTTGGCTCTATAGAGGCCATTGCTCCTCAGTGGGTTAAATTTTCCCTAGCCGAGACTGAGAAGCAGCTCAAGAAAGAGGAATTCATGGCTCAATTTGAATTTCCGGGAGTGATACGTTGTATCGATGGTACGCACCACTTACCCTTTTGTGATTTGCGCTATTTTACCACAGTATTTTTACTAAATGCTAAGGCTAAAATAACATTTCAGGGAAAGGGGGATATTAAAGGCGGTTATTTTACTTCCCAAATAGAGAAAAAACCTTTTTCCTACAGCCGTGCGGAAAAATCGATTTTCCGCACTGATATGCGTGCGGAAAATGAGTTTTCCCTTACGGTGCGGTAAAACTTTTTTTTTTGACATATCAGTGCGGAAAAAGTTTTTCCGCACGGCTGTCAGTGCGGAAAAAATTTTACCGCACTGATATGTCAAAAAAAAAAGAAAAATTTTACATTTTTTCGCCTGTAGGAAAAATATTGTACCTAACACTTGCGGAAAATATATATCATTTTCATAGCTATTCTATGCTTTGACAAAACTACAAAACATAACCACTAATAAACATAACATAAACTCTGACAGAAATTAAACGTTTCATGATAATGTGTTAGAAAAAGAGAGAAACAATTTTTCCATTACAGAAAGACCTAAACGGGTCTTTCTATTTTTCTATGCCGACCGAACACCGAACGGGACTCGAGTGCTGCCGAACTGGCATACAGAATAAGGTTTTGTGATAATAGAAAGAAATTTCTTGCCTAGAAAGAATTTTCTATGTCTATGGCGTTACAGAATACGCACTCAGAATACGCTTGCTGGAAACCTGCATAAAAATGCTGACGCCCTGTCTAGACGGCCATGCAAAGAAGACTGCAAGCATCGTCAAAGAATCGACAGGCATGAGAAAAACACTGGTCCCCCTGTGAGAAGAACAGGTCTGACCGTTGATGATAAATGGATTACCAAACAAATGAGAGGAGATCAAAATCAAGAAGCAGACCAGGACAACGGGCAATTTCTATATCTTAAAGAAAATGATGAATGTAGGCCAGAATGCCAGAATGGAGGTAAGTGTCGAACAAGAGTTTGATTTACAAGGTGTTGTGGGCTCAGTGCAACTCTCTGGCCATAGAAAATGGTTTACTGGAAAGAATTTGGGAAAGTGCCGATGGAAAATCTACTAAGAGCCAACTGGTTATTCCAAAAGATCGAGTAGAAGATATATTAAAAGAAATACATGACGGAACTTCAGGGGCACATTTTGGAGTTAATAAGACTTTGGACAAAATTCGGGAAAATTTTATTGGGTGAAGTCTCCCATTTGAAAGAATAGCGATAAATGTTACCGGACCGTTCCTTGAATCAGAGCGACAACACATCTTGGTTATCATGAATTACTTCAGTAATTGGCCAGAAGTTTTCGCTATTCCCAAACCAGAAGCCATCACGATTGCCCAAGTGCTAGTGGACGAAGTTTTCAGTCGTTATTGTGTGCGACTAGAGTTGCATTCAGATAGGGGACGAAAGTTCGAATCTGCCATCTTTGTGAAAATTTGTGAGATCATGGGCATTCATAAGACAAGGACAGGGATCTATACATCCACAGTCTGATGGCATGGTAGAACGATTTAATAAGACCATAGAGGAACACCTGACGAAAGTGTTCGTAAAGAACCAGCGAGATTGGTATAAACATTTGCCTCTATTTTTAATGGCTTACAGAGCAGCTGTTCACGGGTCAACAGGTGAAAGTCCAGCTAGAATCGTTTTTGGAAGGGAACTCAGGTTACCTTGCGATCTGATGTTTGGAATACCTGAAGAAGAACTAAAAGATATTCGAGATTATGCCGACGAAATAAGGGCACGACTTCTGGGGATACAGCTTGGCGATCAACCTTCAGAAGAGGGCAGTGTGGCGCGTTCGCCACCATGTACAGAATTTCCCTTGAAATCTTGAAAATACTGCTTTCTTCGGGCAAAAATATTATCGCGTTTATTCTGGATTCTACACGAATAGATTACCGATACATAAAGGCTGGAAGTAGTTCACCCCACGCACCCTAGAGCCGTGACAATATTATCAAATCGTCTAATTCCAACTGCCAAAGGGAACCTCCCAGAGACACAGTGTAGTTTTAGACCTAACCGAAGTACAGATTACATGGTCTTCAGTGTAAGACAAATGCAAGAGAAATCCAGCACAAACTTTTGAAGAACAGCGACAGAGACACGAGACCGAAAAGAGGGACCGCAGGAAGAAGCAACAGAACAAAGGAAAAGATAATGCTGACAGAGGCTAGGTGTGCCAAAACTGTGGCAAAGTGTGCGACTCCAGAATTGGTTTATATAGCCATCAGAAAACGCACAATTGACGAAATTAGAAATAGAATAGGAAATAATCATACTCGGTATCGAGTGATCGCCTATGATGATGATGATGATGATGATGATGATGATGATGATGATGATGATGATGATGAGTAAAATAAGTGGCCTGAAAACATAAAAATGTATAAGAGTCTGGTTGCCTGACTGAATATAACAAAAAGGTCCAGATTTTCTATAGTGGGTACTGATAACTTAAAATTTTGATAATTTTTGCGTGTATGACTCAGGACAATTATTAAAATATCTTTTCTTCGCATCAATACCCAACACTAAACGTATAATGACGGGTAATCAGATTGAATCTAGTTTATGGCAATAAAAACACTTAATTGAAATGTCGGCAGAAAGAAGTGATTTTGCAGGCGAGGACACGCGAGTAAACTGCCTCCTTCTCCACTGTCGTAGAACCAATGGAAATAATTAGAAAAGTTATCGTCCATTTTACCGAGAAATTCATCTTATTGCTAATTGGTGAGTAAATACGGTTACTACTGAAGTAGTGCAAGTTTTGCGTTCTTTCCTAAGAGTCCATTTAACAGAAAGGGAAATGAGTGCTAAGAGAAAATCAAATATTTTTAGTAGGTACTTACATAGGTAATGAAGAGGAAGAAGAGAAATATCCTGTGAGAAAATGAACTGGTACAATATCCTTAAAAAGTGCCCACAAACCACATTATAACTAAATTGTATTTGTGGTTGATTGTACCTATAAAAAACCGAAAACATAATTTTTGATCTCCTAATTTGGCTATACATTTCTCGATTATCTTTTTAACTAATCTATAGCCTTATAATAATTTATGTTAAGTCACCGCCACATCAATTTAAAGCATTGTTTAAGAGAGATATTATTGGCGGGATGGGATCGGTTAAAGGAACATTTTTTTTCTGGGCTATTACACAAGTAGATGTGCACCTGTCCGATGTTTTCTAAATAACAGGTCATTCTCGAAGAATTGACTTAAATTTTTAGATTTTCAAATGACCAAAGATGATCTGCATTGGATTTGTTAGTCCAATTTAAATAAATGAACCTCCCGCTTGTAAAGTCACAAATCTTATATTGGACATTTGCATGTCTCACACATATGATAAGGTAGTTTAGTGAGACCAATCAATATTAAAATACAAAAGTATGGCATAGTAGTGTTTCTTGCAAACAATTTTCATCAAAAATAAATATCCTAAAGAAGAACTCAGCTAATAAGTTGAACGACATCGAAAAACTGCAAAGTAATCGTCTTTTTTTTCTTCCGGATTATTATTGTGTGTAGATCTTTATCCAAGATTCGCATTGATTTCTTTATGTAACGAACTAATCATCGGACAAGTTGTTGTATGATCTTGCATCTTTTTTAGGTGGACTTGTAGAAGATAACTAGGTGGTCTCTTCGATGACTCCAGAAAATGTAGAAATTATATCAAGTAAGAAGAACAATCTCTAAGTCTAGTTTGCTGTCATTTTGAGTTATTAATGATACTAAATAATATAAGTGTCGCAAAACCACTTCGTGGAGAAAGTGTACAAAATATAGAATACCAACATCGCCCACAGAGTTACTTTTCTGCGACAGGGAATCTTTGTCCGTTGCGTTGTTATCTAATGTTATTGTATAAGGTAGACACAAAGGACTATGTTAAATAGAGTTATGAAAGTGTACCGGGTTACGCCCAAGTCATAAATTATTCCGAAGAATGTGTTATTTTGTAATTTATTTTGTTTGTAGGATATAAAAAGGCAATGGCGTTATTGCACGAAATTCTATCTGATATTAGAACTAGTCAAATGCATAAAGACGATCCTTAAAAGGAAATTTTAACTGTACTTGAATCTGGCTTATGTGTATGTTGTGTATTTTAATCTAATAAGCCCGGCGAGTAGTGTTACAGTTAGACGGACTTTACATAGAGCTATCGTGACATCGCTTTTCAACGTAACAACCTTTTAACGAAATTAGATGGCTTGTAGCCCGGCGTCACTGAAACGGAACACTCTGTACCACACTGTTTATCATGGCAGAGGCATCAAGGGAATTCATAAGCCATGAGAAAATTTTGCGTTTCCAGGTACTGATTTTTTTTCAGTCAATAATAGGCATATAACAATTTTTTCTCTATTAAAGCTTCTCACAGGGTTCAGTGAATCTGCAGGTTATTTACAGATGTTTACAGTATCCTTTCGTGATCCAAAGAGATATAAAACGTATCAGGAAAATGTATTGAATGATAACTTATGGTAGATAAACATAAATGTGTTGCGTGTATTTTACATAAAATTGAAATTTGAATTTCTCATGCCAATTCATATTTTATTTAGCGTATATTCAACCAAAATAAGCTATACGGAAATGTACAATAACAGTGATGTTCAGGGATCTCTAATCAGAATATTGACCTAAGTAAGCATTACATATTGAACAATAATGTCTGCTGGTCATACAAGGTTTGTAACAGTAAGGAATCCAGGCACAAAGAAGCCCTCTAGAAAAAAAAAATATTAAAAAATCAGTTTCAGTTTGTGTCACTTACCCGATAATACAAAGAAGCATAGCAATCATATGGGTTCTATTATTTGGCGTAGTCCTAACATCAGTAATAGTCCTGTTTCCACAAGCAATACAAATAAGATTCATTGGGTCAGGCCCAAAGACTACTGGTGGCTCGGTTGGTAAAGGTTCTTGTAAATTTTCTGTTTCTGAATAAGCTAGAAAAAAAATTCAACAATAAAATTGCTTGT
The DNA here is from genome assembly GCA_917834065.1 of Ceutorhynchus assimilis. Lineage (NCBI taxonomy): Eukaryota > Metazoa > Arthropoda > Insecta > Coleoptera > Curculionidae > Ceutorhynchus > Ceutorhynchus assimilis. The sequence continues at coordinate 35,484,454 of OU892280.1, forward strand.
GATGATTGTAGGTTTTCCTATACCTGGAGGTGGGATTCCATAATTTTGGGGGCCAGGCTTGGACATTATTTCTTGTCTAGATTTGAAAAAAAAAGTTCCTATACCAAATAAAGAAAAATTATAAATGCCTAAGAAAGCAGCTTTATTAGGTTTCAAGTTTGGGTATTTCCCCGTTTTCTACCTATAATTGACTTACCTACTTCAAAAACTTTTCTAACTATTTCAATCAGCCAATTTTTCAGCACATTCTACATGAAGTTGCTAACAATATTAGTCAAGATCAATAATGATAACTTTATCTTATCGAAAATATTATTTTAAACAGTCTTTATCATTATGGTAACTTATGCTTAAATTGTGCAACGTAACCACATTGCAGGTTTTGTAGGACGCAAATAGTGAGAATTTTGTTTCGATGAAATAATTTAATATAACTTTTATATTATTGTCTCGCCTCTGGGGTGCGTGACATAAATATCGGAGTGTTTTGTAAGTCGCAGGGGCTTTAAAGGCCCTCTTATACATGCATATCATACGCTATTTTTTATTTCGAATGCATCATTATCTCAAAAATGTTTTAAATGTGTTGATTCATTTTGATAAATAGTAATTTAAACGGCGGGTAAATATCTAGGTAATAAAGGTAAATCAAACGTTTTTATCAAACCATTGAAAAAGTAGGCGCATCATAAACATCATTTTATGCACGCTGCAGCGTGCGATAATCGTTGAATATGATGCATGTGTAATAAAATAGTATATTGTTTAATTAGGAGTAAAAGTGATACTTTTTGTGGCGAGACTAAATGTTTGACGGCTGAACGTAGTGAGTCCGACAATTTTAGATGAGCCGCAAAAAGTGCTTTTCTCCGAATAAAACATACCATTTTTTCCGCAAACGGTGTTCAAAGCGATGGAATCTAGGAAATTTCTGTGACGTCACTTTTTTGTCCGGTCGTGAGCGTACAAAATAGTTATTTTTCTACTGACATTTCATAATACGCTAATAAACGATTAAAATCTGTATCATAATGAACTTCATTACGATACAGATTTTCATTATAATACTCATTTTTAATATTATACAATGTTGATAGATGGCAGCATAGGTTGAGATATTAAACATTTTAAACGGTAATTTTGCATAAAACAATTGAAGCTATTAGTGCATGAAGGTGTTAAGTCACTTTTTCACAATTTTGAAATATTTAGGTTTAAAGTAAAATTGTTGGAGCTTTTTATGTTTAAACTAAAATCAAAATCAAGATGCGTCAAAACACAGACAAGAAATGTAAATTTAATATTACGGTCAACTTTTTTCATTTTCTATGTTTTTTTTTTCTTCAGTTTTTATATCAGTAGTTAACCCCTTCTTGCACAATTATAGAGACTTAACACCTTCTTGCTCCAAATAAGTTCGACAAAACTTGAGTTAACGCGATTTAAACTTCAGTTTTTAAGGTACCAGGTGACATCTATGATCCAAAGTCTTTACTAACGCAAAGAATAAATTACCACCTTCATAAATACCATTTTTCGGGATTTCAGCTAAAAATTGAGTTAACACCTTCATGCACTAATAGCTTCAATTATTTTGATAACTATAAGAAAGACTCCGAATTGTTTAAAAGTTACCTAAAGTTTGGAACAAAGAATAATTATTATGGAAATGATGAATGATAAGGAAGAATTTTTACTTTCTTCATTATTATACATTGTCAATAGATGGCGCCATCAGTTAAAAAAATTTGAATTTTGTTTTTTTTTGAATATTGGCAGCACTCTGTTTATAGCTTTTCCATGGTAATTTAGCGAAAAACAATAATTTAAAAAAAAAAATACCTCAAATTGTTGTTAAAAGTTAATAAAGTTCGTTTTTTTTTTTAAAGATAATTCCCCAAGTCAAAAATTTAGTAACTTTGTTGGCAACACACTACATAAAAAACTTGAAAGCATTGACACTTTTACATTATATTGCCAACATATTGTCATTTTGACTTTTATCTTTAAAAAAAAACAGATTTTACCTTAAGTTTGGGACAAGGCATTATTATGGAAATAAGGATTGTATGTGGTCCATTTTTTGGGCAGATAATAGGTTTGAAGAAAAATAGTCTTGAAAATCCCAAAATTCTTTATTTATGTACTACCGGTTTCGAAGCTTCAACGCTTCATCTTCAGGTATAAAAAGACTAAAATTGAAAAAATACCACAATGAGCACCAGTTGCATTATTTTCGTTGAATCAATCAACCTCTAAACTTGGTTATATTAGTCTTGATATCTAAAAACTGTAACTTACATATTTAATAATAATGAGAGTTGTCAAAATCAGGTCGATTCGGAGGAACAATACCTGGGCATTAGGCAAAATTGTCAATGAGGGATGTTACCCTTTTGAGTGCTATACTCATGTCCAAAAACAAGAAGGTCGGTTGATATTTTTAGTCTGAAAAAATTCCAGGAAAATTATTGAAATTTATTAGCAGTAGAAATTCGATAAGTTTACAAAGGGTTGGAAGTTTTTTATTAAATTCCATTATGTGAAAAAATACCTTTATTTGTCAAAATGGTGTCTCTTCAGAACATGTTTTTTCTTTCTTTTTGTTTTTTTGGTTTTTTTGGCTTCTTTGGGATTTCTTGTTGTGTAAATATTAGTGTATATAGACGAAAAACAATGACATATATATTTTTAAGAAACGTTACTAGAAATAATTAATTTTAAAAAGGTGTAAAAGGTGTAAAAGGACAAATTCACATTTTTTGGACGATGATACAACATTGACAGTACTGATAGGACTTTTTTTAAAATATTATTCATTTATATTATTATATTTGTTGGTTCAGGTCACCTGCTCTTTTTTGGAGTGACAGCACTACGTATGTGTGGTGACCTCTATTAATTATTTGAAGAATTAACAACGGTACAAGATAAACATGGTTGTCATATTGGGTTTAATTTTAGTTAATAGTGTTCCGCGAGTCCGTTGTGCTAAACCCTGGATGGCTCAACTATTGTGTACAACCCTGGCGGCCTGACATGACGTGACAGAAGACAGCTGTCCCAGGTTGTTTACTTCAAGTCAGCTTGTTGCCGCGCAATGATGATATCGTGTTGTTGTTAAGAAAATAAAAGTATTTAGATTTATTTGTATGTTCAGTGCCCATAATTAAACCGAGTTATTAGTAAAACAGTGTTTTCATTCGCTGGTGATATATCAAGCAAACACATAGCAGTAGTAGCTATAAATGGTGACCCCGACGTGATATATCTCCGCGAACCACTCGTCCTCTAACCTAAAAGACGTGTCTGACTGCTAAAAAAATCAAGATGCAAAGCAATTTCGACTCCTCAGTAGATCCTGATCAGCAATTGGCTGCAAACAGCTCTTTTACCAACCAGCAACCAGACAGGAGTTCGTCAGTGAGTATTCCTATGCCTCAACCTTCTGGCCCTCACGGCAGTACAGCATTTGATCCCGCGGTGCATTTTAATCCAACAAATCACCCGGTGAGCTATCAGCAAGCATATGCCCAACCAGTAGTAAATTCGTTGCCAGCCCCCATGATGCTCAACCAGCAGCAGAGTTATGCCATTGACGCAGTTTACAACTGCAATCTGCCACCCTTTTGGCGTTCTCATCCAGACCTATGGTTCCTGCAGATTGAATCAGTCTTTCAAGCCCACCGTATACAGTCCGATAGCACCAAGTACTATCAATTGGTAAAATCACTGGACCCGGACACAATCACGGAAGTTGCAGACATCTTGAAGGCTCCACCACCTCAAGATAAGTACCAAAATCTCAAGTCTAACCTAATAAGTAGACTAACAGCCTCCGAAGACTCTCAGATGCACAAACTGCTCACTGATCTAGAACTAGGTGACCGCAAACCCTCACAGTTGCTTCGTGAAATGCGAGCCCTTGCCGGCAATCGTGCTACAGAAGACGTGCTCCGCATACGATGGCTGGCCCTTCTGCCTGTCAGCATTCAGCACTTGCTGAAAATTTTCAAGGCCAATTCACTTAACGAACTAGCTGCTGCAGCTGATGAGCTCATGACAAACATCCCTGGTGGCAGTGTCATGGCCGTCAACCAGAGCTCTCGCCAGCATGGACATGGTTCTTCAGTAGCCTCCGAGCTGAACGAACTCAGACAAGCCATCACAGAACTAACCATTGCTCAGAAGGACCTCACTTCTGCCATCAGACAGAGTCTCACCTCTGCCAGTCGACAACCACGTGAGCGTTCTGTCACTTCTGGAGAATGCCGATATCATCGAAAATTCGGTGCCCGGGCCCAAAAATGTGTGCAACCCTGCACATCTCAGCTGCCACTAGCATCTCCGCGCCAGGAAAACTAAATATGCTGTCGCCTGTTCAGGTGGTAAGCGACAGCAATATCAACAGCACCTGTCTCCCATCTAAAGAAAGTCGCCTGCACGTCATAGACAAGGTCACTGGCATGAAGTTCCTTATCGACAGTGGTTCCGTTGTATCCTTGATTCCAAGAAGCTTCTTTCAACGAAAACTTCTGCCTGCTGACCTCATGCTATATGCAGCCAATGCAACAGTTATCAAAACGTATGATCAACACTTTCTTAACCTCAATTTTGGACTCCGCAGATCCTTCAAATGGGCATTTATCATTGCAGACGTCAAATCAGCAATCATAGGTGCCGACCTGCTTTCACATCATGGCCTCCTTCCTGATTTAAAGCACAAGCGCCTTCTGGACTCTCTCACCTCACTGTCTTCTCCTGCTGAGATGCATGAAACCGAACTTCATACTGTTTCCACTGTCAATATTGCAGAATATGCACCTCCTACACTCAGTCAACCCTATAGCAAGTTGCTGGAAGAGTTTATTGACATCACCCGTCCAAGGTCAGCCCCATCAGTGGACGCCCCTACGGGAACTCATCACCACATAGTCACCACTGGACCGCCAGTCAATGACCGTCCACGTCGGCTAAACTCAGAGAAACTAAAGATTGCTAAAGAGGATTTCGACCTCCTGTTGCATCATGCTGTTATCCGTCCCTCCAGCAGTCCATGGGCCAGTCCTCTACACATGGTCCAGAAAAAGCAAGGCGGATGGCGTTCCACAGGTGATTTTAGGAGGCTCAATTCCCAGACTGTGCCAGATCGGTACCCCATACCACTACCAGAAGACATCTTTCAGCGGCTGCATGGGAAAACTGTCTTCACTGTCATTGACCTGGTTCGAGCTTACCACCAAATTCCTGTAGCACCAGAGGACATACCCAAAACAGCGATAACTACTCCTTTTGGGCTTTTTGAGTTCCTGGGTATGCCTCCAGGCCTGCGCAATGCCACTCAGACATTTCAACGTCATATGGACAACCTTCTCCGTGGTATTGGTTTCGCAGCATGCTACATTGATGACTTGATAGTGTTCTCGGATTCCCATGAGGAACATCTGCAACATCTACGCAAAATCTTCAATGTTCTGCGTGAGAACAAACTCACTATCAACCTCAGCAAGTGCCAAATCAACAAGTCAGAAGTTCTGTACCTCGGCTACTCCATCAACAAGCTCGGATACAAACCACCTGATTCCAAGATCCAAGCCATCACTTCTTACCCCAAGCCAGAGACCATCTCTGACCTTCGTAAGTTTTTGGGAATGCTCAATTATTACCGTCGCTGTATTCCAAAGGCCGCTGAACTTCAAGCCCCTCTCAATGCATTTATGAAGGGTGCCAAGAAAAAAGACAAACGGCCCATCCCTTGGACACCCAACTCAGAGAAGGCCTACCAAGACTGTGTAGAAAGCATTGTCAAAGCGACTTGTACCAGCTTCATCTCACCCTCTGCAAGTCTCGCGCTCGTCACTGATGCCTCGGACTTCGCCATTGGAGCTGCACTTGAACAGCTGATCGACGACTGCTGGAAGCCCATAGGTTTTTTTTCCCGCAAGTTGAGTCCCACCGAAACGCGATACAGCACCTACGATCGCGAGCTGCTAGCGATTTTCGCTGCAATAAAGTTCTTTCGTCACCAGCTGGAAGGACGCCAGTTCATCATCAAAACTGATCATCGCCCACTGGTATACGCCTTTGCTCAGCGCGCTGAAAAAGCATCCCCCAGACAGCTCCATCAACTGGACTTTATTTCACAATTTAGCACAGAAATCGTCTATGTCAAGGGAGAACACAACGCCGTTGCTGACGCCCTGTCTCGTATTAACGCTATCTCCATGCCAACGTCACTGTCTCCTAAAGCCATCGAAGCCGCACACCTTGAAGACCAAGATCCGCCACAAGAATCATCGCTCAATCTGCAACAGATCGCATCAGACCCTACATTCCGACAAGTCTCCGACGCAAAGCTTTTGATGTTGTGCATGGTTTGGCACACCCCAGCGGCCGAGTCACTGCTCGAAGCCTCAAAGAAAAATTTGTTTGGCCTGGAATCAAGAAAGACGCCCTCCAGTGGTCTCGCCAATGCATTCAGTGTCAAAAATCCAAAATTCAACGACACAATCGTCTCGCACCACAGCACATCACCGTACCTGACAACAGATTCGAGCATATTCACCTAGACCTCATCATTTTACCACCAGTCAACAAATTTCGTTACTGCTTAACCATAATCGATCGATTTTCTAGATGGCCTGTTGCAGTACCCCTCCAGAACATGGAAGCTGATACCGTCTCGTCTGCTCTCTATGTCAATTGGATTTGCAACTACGGAACACCACTATCCATCACAACTGACCAGGGCACGCAATTTGAGTCATCACTATTTTCGGCTCTTGCACGCCTTGTAGGAGCGCGGGTAATCCACACCACGCCCTATCACCCGCAGTCCAATGGCATCGTAGAGCGCTTCCATAGGACTTTGAAGGCAGCCCTTATGTGTCCAGCACCCACGCCCTGGACGGAAGTGCTTCCGACCGTTCTTCTGGGTCTGCGTACGTGCGTAAAAGAAGACCTGAATGCCTCACCAGCGGAGCTCCTTTATGGGACACCCCTGCGTATACCTGGTGAATTCTTCACCTCTGAGTCACCCCCAGCTGATCCCCAAGTCTTCCTCGAAAAATACCGGGACCACATCAGGAAAGTCCGCCCAACACCTACGGCTCACCATATCAAATCTCGCTGCTTCATCCTCAAGGACCTCGCAACTTGCAGTCATGTCTTCCGCCGAGTGGACTCTGTTCGTCGCCCGCTCGAACCGCCCTACACTGGCCCGCATGAAGTCGTCAAGAGAATAAATGACCGAGTGTACAGCATTCGAATCAATGGCGTTGAGAAGACTGTCTCTGTGGACGCCCTGAAGCCAGCCTACACTCTTAAACCCGATACCGTTTCATCCACCCTGGAGAATCACCCAGCGTCATCCTTCACCATGGACCGCCCTCTTCGCACTTACTCAAAAAAGAAGGTTTCGTTCCTCCCACAAGTGGCTTAGTCACTGGGAGGGGAGTAGATGTGGCGTCATTGTTCCGCGAGTCCGTTGTGCTCAACCCTGGATGGCTCAACTATTGTGTACAACCCTGGCGGCCTGACATGACGTGACAGAAGACAGCTGTCCCAGGTTGTTGTTTACTTCAAGTCAGCTTGTTGCCGCGCAATGATGATATCGTGTTGTTGTTAAGAAAATAAAAGTATTTAGATTTATTTGTATGTTCAGTGCCCAGAATTAAACCGAGTTATTAGTAAAACAGCGTTTTCATTCGCTGGTGATATATCAAGCAAACACATAGCAGTAGTAGCTATAAGTGCTGTCACTCCAAAAAAGAGCAGGTGACCTGAACCAACAAATATAATAATATAAATGAATAATATTTTAAAAAAAGTCCTATCAGTACTGTCAATGTTGTATCATCGTCCAAAAAATGTGAATTTGTCCTTTTACACCTTTTACACCTTTTTAAAATTAATTATTTCTAGTAACGTTTTTTAAAAATATATATGTCATTGTTTTTCGTCTATATACACTAATATTTACACAACAAGAAATCCCAAAGAAGCCAAAAAAACCAAAAAAAAACAAAAAGAAAGAAAAAACATGTTCTGAAGAGACACCATTTTGACAAATAAAGGTATTTTTTCACATAATGGAATTTAATAAAAAACTTCCAACCCTTTGTAAACTTATTGAATTTCTACTGCTAATAAATTTCAATAATTTTCCTGGAATTTTTTCAGACTAAAAATATCAACCGACCTTCTTGTTTTTGGACATGAGTTTAGCACTCAAAAGGTTAACATCCCTTATTGACAATTTTGCCTAATGCCCAGGTATTGTTCCTGCGAATCGACCTGATTTTGACAACTCTCATTATTATTAAATATGTAAGTTACAGTTTTTAGATATTAAGACTAATATAACCAAGTTTTGAGGTTGATTGATTCAACGAAAATAATGCAACTGGTGCTCATTGTGGTATTTTTTCAATTTTAGTCTTTTTTTACCTGAAGATGAAGCGTTGAAGCTTCGAAACCGGTAGTACATAAATAAAGAATTTTGGGATTTTCAAGACTATTTTTCTTCAAACCTATTATGGAAATATTGAGCGATAACGAAGAATTTTCACTTACACCTCCAGAAATTACAGAAAGGGCGACAAATGCAGTTAATAATAGGACATATACTACCGGACAAGTCCAAGAAAATTTACGAAAAATTATATGGACAATTTATGGATTGGAGAAACACCAAAAATACATCATCCTTCTCAGAAAATGTTTTGATAGTATATTTTGAAGAATTACAACAAAGAATGAAACCTTCAACTGTATGGACGCATTACTCAATTATAAAATCTCTATTAAATGTTAAGCATAATATTGACATATCTAAATATCATAAGTTATATGCTATGTTGAAACGTAAATCCGAAGGATTTATTGGCAAAAAATCAAAAACCTTCTCACCCGATGAAATTAAGAGGTTTTTGGACGAAGCACCTGATAAGCAGTTTCTGTTTTCAAAAGTAAGTAAATACCTTACAGGAAATTGCTCTATATTTCACGTAAACTTTATGTTTTATTTTTTTTAATGTATACCTACCTACTTTATTTTTATTTCAGGTAGCAATGATATTCGGTATTATGGGGGCATGCCGTAGACATGAACTTCACGATTTGAAACCCGAAAATGTTCAAGACAAAAACGAAATATTGATCGTCAATATAATCGAGACTAAAACAAAAATACAAAGTACATTTACAATTACCGGCAAACCATACGAAATTTGCAAAAAATATATGAATCTTCGACCGGCAATCTGTCCTACTCCATATTTTTTTAAAACTATGGCTATAGGAGATGTACTGTGCAAAACATTGGTATCAATAAATTTGGAAACTTGGGCAAGCAAATTGCAACCTATTTGAAACTTCCAGATGCAAAATTATACACAGGACACTGTTTCCGTAGAACGTCTGCAACCATATTAGTGGATGGCGGCGGTGACATTACCACCTTGAAGAGACATGGTGGATGGAAATCCACAACGGTGGCTGAAAGCTATATTGAGAACAGTGTACAAAGTAAAATAAATATTTCAAAAATAATTTTGAATTCCATATTCCATCGAAAATAAGGGTGACGAAATCAACATTAACATGCCCTCCAGTTCAAATTCGACAACCATACATACAGGAACAATCCCACAAATACATTTTACAAATTGCACTGTGAATAATTTATATATAAACCAGAAAGATTAACTTATTAATCTATTGTGAAAATGGAGTTTTTGTTTTTCATTGTTATGAATAAAGTTCTTTTTCATTGTTATAAATAAGTTCCTTTCCATTTCTAATGATAAACTATATTCTTAAAATAATAAATATGTATTTCATTTATCAATGGCAGTAGAAAAAATAGTGTATGCAACTCTCATGTAATGGCCATTAATACACTCGCATGTTATATACGAAACTCGCCTGTGGCTCGTTTCGTATCCTACAACATGCTCGGGTATTAATGGCTATCGTTACATGATCATTGCATAATATACTATTGTGGACCAAGGCCGTAAAGTTGATCTTTCGGACGAGGTGCACACAAATTTTTTTAGGCGAGTGGTTGTTCTTGAAAAAAGAAGAAAATTCAACAGTAGCTGTAAACTTTATTGATCAAATAAATAATCCAGCAAAGATAGGTAGATACACAATTATTAATTAGAAAAAGTACGATGAAGAGAGTGTGATAATAGAAAATGGCCGACTTTTTCGCCTGGTATCTTACCTTGAGCTTTTTTAAAAAAGCAATCAATTTTGAAAACTTGCTGATAGGTATGTTAGATATTTCTGACTATAATTGTAAATTTCAACATAGAGTATAACATAGGTGGACCTGAAGACCATAACGTTGAGGATTATTTAATTTTGGCATTCCGAAAAGAATGCAAGAGAATACTTTTCCGAAATTTTTAATCATGCCGTTTTTTTTTTAAGCATTTTTGTGGAAATTTGGATAGAGCTAAAATTGAAAACTTGGTTTCATTGTGGTTGCTAACTAATTGTTTATTGGTTGTGTTGATGGTCACGGCACTGCGTTTCCGATTGTTTTCACCAAAGTAGCGGCCGTAAAGTAAAAGCGGCCGTGAAGTAAAAGCGGCCGTAAAGTAATAAAGCAAATGCGGCCGTGAAGTAAATGCGGCCGTGAAGTAAATGCGGCTGTAAAGTAAATGCGGCCAAAAAAGATATACTTTAGGGATGATATTGAATCCGTAAACCGAATCTATTTGTGACAGTCGCCTAAAAAAGTACTTTTTTAGGCAACTGTCACAAAAAGATTATTTTTACGGATTCAATATCGTCCCTAAAGTATATCTTTTTTGGCCGCATTTACTTTACGGCCGCATTTACTTCACGGCCGCATCTGCTTTATGACTTTACGGCCGCTTTTACTTTACGGCCGCTTTTACTTTACGGCCGCTACTTTGGTGAAAATAAACAGACAATCGAAAACGTGGTGCCGTAACCATCAACACAATTAGTTAGCAACCACAATGAAACCAAATTTTTAATTTTAGCTCTATCCAAATTTCCACATGAAATGCTAAAGAAAACGGCATAAGATTAAAAATTTGGAAGAAGTATTTCCTTACATTTTTTTCGGAAAATGCCAAAATTAAAAAATCCTCAACGTTATGGTCCACAGGTCCCCCACCTATGTATACTCTATGTTAAAATTTACAATTATAGTCGAAAATTACATATCGGCAAGTTTTCAAAATTGAATGCTTTTATAAAAAATAACAATGTAGGATACCAGGCGAAAAAGTCGGTAATTTTCTATAATCACACTTTCTTTATCGTAGTTTTTGTTACTAATAATTATGTATCTACCTATCTTTGCTGGATTATTATTTATTTGATCAATAAAAGTTTAAAGCTACTGTTGAATTTTCGTCTTTTTTCAAGAACAAACACTCGCCTAAAAAATGTTGTGTGCACCTCGGCCGAATGACCTTGGTACACAAATAACTATTTTTAATTGATAACCTATTTTACTTATTTAAAGTACTCCATAGCGACAGCGTGTTTAAATCCAACATTCAAAAACGCACGTGTTTTAAAGTTATCATGACAACGTCAACAACGTTCTGTGGTCAACAACCCATGAAAGGTAAAGTCTATGTGACAACTTTTTAATTATTGATTTGTCAGGAGTAGGTACCTGTAGATAACGTCAAATAAAATATAAAAAGTGTTAAGTACAAATTTAGCATTCTACAATAATTAGTAATTTATCATTTGAACGTATACCAATAAAAAAAAATAGTGTAAAGTATTCGTGGATAACTGTCTTTAAAACACTTGCTCTATTTCGAGCACTCGGCTGCGAAAAATCGCGCCTGTTTTAAAGACCTTAATATCCACTTATACTTTAATATACTATTTTTTTATTGATACCCTATTTCACCTATTTAAAGTACTCCTCAGCGTGTTTAAATCCAACTTTCAAAAACGCGCGTGTTTTAAAGTTACCAATGACAACATCAACAACCAACAACCCGAGAAAGGTCTAAATGTCAACTTTTTAATTATTGATTTGTCAGGAGTAGGTTAGGTACTTGTAGATAACGTCAAATAAAATGTAACAAGTGTCAAGCACGTTTGCGGACAAAATAATTTATTCCACGTTACTATAGGGGAGACTGGGGCAACTTCGACATGCGAGGCAAGTTTGTCACCGCGCTTTACTAAGAATCGGCTGGATTCGGAAATTCCGAAACTGGATTGAGGGTGCATCATACGTATCATTTAGTTGCTCCTTAAGTCTGGAGAAGGTAGCTACTCAATTTGTCGCATAAAACGCAATTATCGAGTTTTTAAATTTCTGATCTAAGGATTGGCTATTACTTTAATAATACTTTCGTTCCGTTAGGGCGTTCTATTTCGCTTGTTAATTTTTACAGAGTGACTTTGACCCATCTTTTGTAGAAATATTTGATTATCGGCGGTAAAAAAGGCTCCTGTAAGATGTTTTTAAATATTTTACTAGAATCCGCTTGGGTGGGGCAACTTCGCCAATCGTTATTCCGGCATTGTCGAATGATTAGATATTATAAAAAAAAGCTATCTGATGTATACGGATAAAAGAGCAGTTAATTTTTACTGTGATTTAGGTACTAAATAAAATTTAGGTATTTGTATCAGAATAATGCTGTCGAATTTACCCCCTACGGGAGGGCAAATTCGTCATTTGACATTGATACAAAAATAGTTATTTTCCTAACAAGTGCGGAAAGTGCTACTTTCCCGCACGCGACTGCCGTTGACCCGAACGACGCGAAGCGGAGTTCGGGCAAGCAGTCGAGTGCGGGAAAGACACATTCCGCATGAGTAAGGAACATTATTTTTTCTACGATTGCGTTCAAATATAAAAATAAAAATTAAGTAAATTCAAAGCGATATATTATTGAAGAAATCGTTCAATTACAATAGTTATTTATGTATCAAGGGTACTAAGTAGATGATTATGCCTTACAAAGCCGATTGCCTCTGGCCCGAGGGTTTATATATCTATTAGTACCCGTGGTGCATACAAACTTTTATGTCATACCAGTTGGTTGTGAATATTAAATATATATATAGGAAGCCTTCCAAAGAAAAATACATATATACAGGGTGTATATTTTAAGTGATACCACTATTGCTATATCTGAAACGATAAGAGCTACAAGGTGGGTTAAATTAGAAAAAAGTTGCCTTTTTTTTATGTCCATTCAAGACTTGATTTCAGTGTTGCCAAATTCCTTCTAGTTTACAAAATACAGGGTGATTTCTAAAAAGCGCCTAAAATTATTTCATCAATTATTTCGAAAACTATTGATATTTGAGACACAATTTAAATTTGAAAGTTTCATAATTTCTTTCGCTCTACAACATGGCATCTTCAAATTTTAAATCCGACGTTTCGTGATCGAGGTACTATCATCAAATTCATTTTCTTAAATACGGACCTGGATTTTTTATGTCAGTTTTAGAAAGGGAAAGAAGGGCGCTTTCTTAAAATGACAGAAAAAAGCCAGGTCCGTATTTAAAAAAATGAAGTTGATGATGATAGCTGGATCACGAAACGTCGGATTTAAAAGTTGAAGATGCCTTGTTGTAGAGCGAAAACAATTATAAAACTTTCAAATTTAAAATATGTCTCGAAAATCCATAGCTTTCGAAATAATTGATGAAAAATTTTGGGCGATGTTTAAAAATCACCCTGTATTTCATAAACTAAAAGGAATTTGGCAACACTGTAAACAAGTCACCAATGGGCATCAAAAAAGACAACTTTTTTCTAATTTAACCGCCCTTGTAGCTCTTACCGTTACGGATATAGCAATAGTGGTATCACTTAAAATATACAGCCTGTATATACAAAGTATATATACAAATATATATACAAGTTTATATACAAGTATATATACAAGTAAGTATATATACATGTATATATACAAGTATATATACAATTATATATACAAGCATATACCGGGTGCCCACAAGTTCACTTTCCGGCTGCCATTTTTTTATTTGTCCATTAATATCAACGAAACTTGGTAAGGTTGATATTCTATCTAAACGCCATTTTTATGCATTTATGACAAGTTTTCCTGACTTCCGGTTCCACCGGAAATGACCGGAACTTTTGATTTTTAAATGGCACATCCTGTATATTTTTTGTTTTTCGGATTCTACAGGTTGTTTTACGTCCTAATGCGCAATTTTTGAATCGAGTTTTGCCCAAATTTTGTTTTTAAATTAAATTTTAATTTTTTAACTAGAGTGCCATGATCATTCTAAAATGACTCTACATACTTTACTTAAGTTCAGAAAAATACAAACTCAATTTTATCTTTGTAAACTTTTTTGATAGAGGGCTGTAAACTTCATTATTTTGGTATTTTTGCACTAGCTCAAAAACTAGAATAGAAACATATCACTTTCATAACATTACTAAATGCAGTTTTTTAAAGCGAATCCAACGATATAATACACTACGACATTTTTCTTAATTTTCGTTCAAATATTTCTGTTTTATTATGTAGGTAATTTCTTTTTTCTACTTGAAATTTAATTTTGAAAACGAAATTTGGACAAAACTCAATTTAAAAGTGGTACATTAGGACGTAAAACGATCTGTAGAATCCAAAAAACAAAAAATATACAGGGTGTGCCATTTGAAAATCAAAAGTTTCGGTCATTTCCGGTGAAACCGGAAGCCAAGAAAAATTGTCCTGAATGCATAAAAATGGCGTTTCGTTAAAATATCAAGCCTACCAAGTTTCGTTGATATCGATAAACAAATAAAAAAATGGCAGCCGGAAAGAAATCTCGTGGGCACCCGGTATACAAGTATATATACAAGTATATATACAAATAGCATATATATAAAGTAGCATTTCGCGCACGGCGTCATGGGAACGTTAAAAAAACCATACCTGTATACAATGTCAAAAAAAATTATAAAATTTTTGAAAGATCCACAAATTAGATTAATATGGATTAAAATAGCAAAAATGTATGCAGACAAAATTGATAAAATGTTTGATTAATTAACAAAACTGACACTTCTGAACGCCACTTTACCGCACTAGTGCGGGAAAGTGACATTTTCGGAACTAAAATGCGTGCGGGAAAGTGATAAAAAATGCACGCTCGTAGAAAAAATATATTTTTCTATTTGAATTTATACGATATTGGTTTTAAATGCCTTTTACCTAGTAAAGAAATGTTATCACGATGTTTAGATAAAGTTGTGTTTATTTCTGTAAATATAAATTATTTTTAAAATCTTGCAAACCTTAACATGTCGAAGTTGCCCCACTCTCCCCTACACTCTAACACTAATTACTTCACTGATTAACTCAAACAACTAAACTCTTTACAACTCTCAACAATAATCACTGTCTAAATCATAATTATCACAGTCAATCTTAAACTTAAAACTACTAACTAATACCGGCCTTTATATATCCGCAATTTATTCGTGTAGAATCCAGAATAAACACGATAATTTTTGTTTTGCCCGAATAAATCAGTACCTATTTTCTAGACCCAAGTTAGAAATGCTGGCGAACGCACCACACTGCCCTTCTCTTAAGGTTGATCGTCCCAATCAACTTCGCGCCCATAATATTTCGTTAATCTGTATAGATGTACAACTTCCATCTGTGTAGCGCTGAACTCGATAAACCAAATCATTGATTCTCTTGATTATTCTGTAGGGTCCTTCACATGCTGAAGATAACTTCGGCGATACTCCTGCTCTTCTTGTTGGATTATACAGCCACACCAAATCACTTTCTTGAAATCCGGCTGAAATGGCCTTCAAGTCGTCTCTGATCTTCATCCGGTCACTGGCCAGCTGGATATGCTCCCGAGCAAAATCATGTATGCCCAGAAGTCGTGCTCTTACTTTGTCGGCATAATCTCGAATTTCTTTTTGTTCTTCTTCAGGTATTCCTCTATGGTCTTATTAAATCGTTCTACCATGCCATCAGACTGTGGATGTGAAGGTATTGTCCTTGTCTTACGAATGCCCATGATCTCAAACATTTTCTTAAAGATGGCAGATTCGAAGTTTCGTCCTTGATCTAAATGCAATTCTAGTGGCACACCATGACGACTAAAAACTTCATCCACTACCACCTGGGCAATCGTGATGGCTTCTTGATTGGGAAGAGCGGAAACTTCCGGCCATATACTGAAGTGATCTATGATAACCAATATGTATTTGTTACCACGCTCTGATTCAGGGAACGGTCCGGCAACACCTATCGCTATTTTTAGCTTCCTAGATAGGAAGCTATGGTGATAGCCCGATTTTGACCATGTCAAAATTTCATTAGATCTTGACGTTTTGGATCATTTTAAACCTTTTTGGCAAGGTGGCACATTTCCGTCTGTGTGTATGTATGTATGTATGTATAGTCCGACAAATACCATTTTAAAGTCACGTGATACTGGTGGCAAAAAACGTATGTCCATTGATTATGTCGTTGATATCACCTACAAAAAGCTTCTGGTGGTAAATTACTATTGAATTTTAATATATGTTCCCACTAGCATTTTACAAACGCGTTTCTGAAGTAGTATTGACCAATCAGAGGGCAATTTTAATACTTGCAATTGCACTTTTGTCGCATCTGCTGTCTGTTGTAATACATTCTGAACTTAAACTGGGTACCCGTTTTCTATTTGCTTCTTTTCGAGTTGGAAAATGGTTAATATAGTCAAAATTATTAGCTGTGTTTGTTCGTTGTATTATTTTCGAAAATAACTTTGACAAACTAATTGATGACAGTGACGGATTCTATTTCAGGTAAGAATTTTATGAACAATAATTAGACACCAATTTTTTGTCAATTTTACTATCACCGCTGTTTGAGATGTATTCAACAAGGATAGAGAAAAATCACGTGACTTTAAAATGGTATTTGTTGGACTATATGTATGTATGTGTGTTGGCATTTTTCTGAGAAAACGGCTCGATGGAATTTGATGAAATTTTGGGAATAGGTATAAGAAGACGTGTAGGGAAAAGTTACACAGAGATATTGGAAAAAAAAAATCTTCTCCAAGATATGACGTTATTGATCTTTTTTTTAAATGGGAACGCCATCATTTTTTTCATTGATTGGCTAAAGCTCATTTTGCTATATATAATACAAAAAATAGTATATTAAAGTATAAGTGGATATTAAGGTCTTTAAAAAAAGCACGACGGCGCAGCCGAGTGCTCGAAATAGAGCAAGTGTTTTAAAGACCAGTTATCCACGAATACTTTACACTATTTTTTTTTATTGGTATACGTTTAAATCATAAATTACTAATAATTGTTGAATGCTAAATTTGTGCTTGACACTTGTTACATTTTATTTGACGTTATCTACAAGTACCTAACCTACTCCTGACAAATCAATAATTAAAAAGTTGACATTTAGACCTTTCTCGGGTTGTTGGTTGTTGATGTTGTCATTGGTAACTTTAAAACAAGCGCGTGTTTGAATGTTGGATTTAAACACGCTGAGGAGTACTTTAAATAAGTGAAATCGGTTATCAATAAAAAAAAAAAATAAAAATTCATTGGGACATTTGTGAAATTGAAAAATGGAAAAAAAAATGATATTGAAACCTGAAAAAATGTCAAGATTTATCAGAATGAATTCATGGTTTGAAATGACAATTAATGACAATGACAAACATTAATTAGGTAGTTATTTGTCTAGGAAGCGTTATGTCAAAAATTTGACATCTGGTTTCAAATGGAAGACCGGGGTTGTACTGTTTCATGAGCCCCCGAGATCTTAATTTAGGGCCTTTACTGGTAGCACAGACTTCGCATTTTCGGCACCAGTTTTCAACGTCTCCATGATACTGAACCTAGTAAAAGCGTTCCCGAATTTTTTCCAAAGTCTTGTTAACTCCAAAATGTGCCCCTGAAGTTCCGTCATGTATTTATTTTAATACATATTCCACTCGATCTTTTGGAATAGCCAGTTGGCTCTCGTAGATTTTCCATCGGCACTTTCCCAAATTCTTTTCAGTAAACCATTTTCTACGGCCAGAGAGTTCCACTGAGCCCACAATGCCTTGTAAATCAAACTCATCTCCGACACTTGCCTCCATTGTGGCCTACATTCATCATTTTCTTCGAGAAATTACCCGATATCCTGGTCTGCTTCTTGATCTCCTCTCATTTGTTTGGTAGTCCATTTATCATCAACGATCAGACCCGTTCTACTCACAGCCGGACCAGTCGTTTTCTCATGCATATCGTTTTTTTGACAATGCTTGCAGTCTTCTTAGCTTGACCATCTAGACTCTAGACAGAGCGTCAGCATTTTTATGCAGGTTTCCAAGTCGATGTTCAATTTCGAATAGTATTGTTGCAATTTCTCAATCCACCTATCAAGCTGTCGTTCGGGGGTTTTCATTTCTAAAAGCCATTTTAGAGCTACAAATGATTCGTTCGAATTAGAAACTTACGTTCGTAGAGATACTTATGAAATTGGTCGACGGCTTCTACTATGGCAAGCAACTCTCTCCTGGTGACACAATAATTTCATTCCGGCTTTAATAAGGTTCTGCTATAGTACTCTATGGACATGCTTTTGCGAATTTTGGACTTGTGAAAGGACAGCTCCAATACTGGTGTTGCTCGCATCTGTGTCCAAAATCAACATGCCTTTCTGATCAGGATAGGACAACACTGAGCTTGTACATAATGCTCCTTTCAATTTTCTAAACGCGGAATCGCTTTCTTGGGTCCAATTGAATGTTGATTTTTCTTCCGTCAATCGATGAAGCAGAGCAGCTATATTAGCGAATCCTTCTACAAATCTTCGATAATAAGAACATAATCCTAGAAAACTCATCAGTTCATGTTTGTCACGTGGTTTTGACCAATCCTTGACAGCAACAATCTTTCCTAACATAACTTGAATGCCATCTTCAGATACCACGTGACTTAAGAATTCCACTTTCTTTTGAAATAGAAAACATTTATTTGGATTAATTCGGCATTCCGGAAGCGGTCAAAAACGTCTTCCAGGTTATTGAGATGTTCTTGGAACCAATTTTCCATGATCATGACATCATCCAAATATACCAGGCAGGTTCTCTATGTGAGGCCTCGCAAAACTAGATGCATCAGTCGCTCAAACGTAGCTGGAGCATTACACAATCCGAAAGGCATTACGTTAAACTGGTATAACCCGTTTCCGGTACTGAAGGCAATTTTCTCTTTGCCATGTTTGTCTATTGTCACTTTACAGTATCCACTTTTGAAATCCAAGGTGAAAAACCATTTGGAGCCTGATAGAGTTGTTAATGTATCGTCTATCTTCGAGAGAGGAAAGCTGTCCTTCTTGGTGACGTCATTAAGCTTTCGGTAGTCCACACAAAATCTAGGACTACCATCTTTATTCGTAACCAATAGGGGAACCCGGGGCAGAACGGCATACCTAAGCTTTAACAGGCCTTTTCTTCAAGGGATTTTGAAATTTCGAAACCAACTTAGGACATACCCTTCTTTATTGTTTGAATAACATCCAAGAAAAGTTTGGGACGAATTTTATCAGAAAAAAAAATTGTTTTTGAAGCTGAAAAAAAAAATTGTCAAAATGACCATTCTGCCCCGACTATGGGGCAGAATGGCCCTATCTTGGGGCGGAATGGCAATTATGGTAAAATAATGAAGTAACCGTAATTTTGGGAACAAATAAAACACTCAAATATTGAATACACAATTTAATAGAAATCTTAAACTTATTGCCAGATTTTGCAGACAAACACAGTCTCATCGTCGCCGCTATCGATACCGGCGCAAGTATTATGAGCTTATTTTTTGCAGATTGAGCATGATATCTAACCAATGAAATCAAAACACAGATAGACGGAAAAAGAAACAAGATTTTTGTATGACAACATCTCTCTGTCTCTTTTGGGTCTTTGTGCTATCCCCGCCACTGAGAATGCCAATTTTTTTCTTGAATCCCTAAATAATATATTTTATTTACAACCACATACGTAATGTTGACATTTCTGACTTTTCAAAAGTTTGAAAGTGACACTTTTTTGAATTTTACTTTCCACCCGGGTGGAAAGTGGTCCCGGGTGGAAAGTGCTCACTTTCCACCCGGGTGCAAAGTAAGTTCTCATTTTTTAAAATGTTTAAGACGAGTCCTGCATGTCAAACGTTTTTTTAGATGAGTCAGAACTTGTCAACAAATTTTTAAATTTTTTTTTAGTATTTAGTCGAAATTATGAGGGTTGTACTAATTGTTGTAAATAAAATAGTATACAAACGTCGGTAGGAAGTTTCATTCCTGTCTCGAGATTATAGTTAACTTCGACGCTTCGCGTCTCAGTTAACTAACTAATCTCTCGACAGTAATGAAACACTTTCCACCTCGGTATGTAATATACTATTTCTCCTTTTCTAATTAACGTTTGCAATTTTATTTCTGAACTCAATTTGGCAACAGCAGATTGTAGCAAAACACCGCCCAGAAGCGGCTTGTTGAATGGCAGGCAGGTGTTTGTTGGAGTAGCTAGCTATCTTTATCGCAAACAGGGATTATTCATTAGCGTTAAATAAGAAACGACCAATACGATATTGATACTCCCAGAATAAAGGGCTCGTATCGAATATTTTCAGTTTATTTATCAATTTGTTATTTTATTTATTCATCCAATTAAATTTTGAGATATATTCACGTGTGGGCGGGGTTTTTTACACCATTTTTAGCAATGATGTCTCCCCACCCCGACCCCGCGAGCAACTCACCTCCCCTGGCCCATGGGTGGTCTTGTCAACACAACAAATATCAGTTTATGAATGGGATGATCCGTCTATCTGTGTTTTGATGTCATTGTATCTAACCTTCTAGAGATTTTGAGTAAAAGACTTCACAGTAGAGGCATTGGGCATCATCACTTTCACTTTCGCTGATGTAAGAACTTGTTTCGGCGTTTACAGGAATCCTTGTGTTTTGTTTTTTTTATTATTCTTTCGCATAATTTTCGAGTGAATAATTTGTTTATTTTTGGGTTTTTTATTTATTGCCAATTTATATTCTGGTATTGATTCATCTAGACTGCATTCTATTGAAGACCACATGCGTGAATCTCTTCTTATAATTGAAAAAATTCATATGACTGCTTGCTAATTTTATGCGGGGCAGAATGGTATCCTAGACTATTCCGCCCTCTAATTTTATACGGGGCAGAATGGTACCCTAGACCATTCCGCCCCGATCCGTTCTGCCCCGAATTTGGTCAACACTTCCACCACTAATGCTTGACATCATGTACTACGTAAAAAATATAATAATGACTTATTATTTGTGTACAATACTTACTTTGTCATTAAATTTCGCAAAAATTATAAAATTTATTCACAAATATGGACATGTATGAATTCCGTTAGACTAAAGTTGTTTTCGCACTGGCATTTATCAAAACATAATAGAGTATAGTCTAGGGTATAGTTATAAGGCGATTTCGATTTAGGTAGGTACTATTTTGGTTGCGGCTGGTGTTAGGAGGCCTATTCCGTTGTGCCCCGGTATGCCATTCTGCCCCGGGTTCCCCTACTACTGGCGCAGATCATGGGCTATTTGTCTCTTCAATAATTCCCTCTTGAAGCATTTTATCAATTTGGTTTTCCAATTCTTGTTGTTAAGCTACTGGCATACGTCGGGGTGTTTGTCTAATTGGGTGTGCCAATTCAGTATTAGTTTTGTGTTGAATTAAACTGATCCGTCCGGTTTGATTATCCATCACAAATACGTCTGCTTCTTCCAGGATGAAATCTGTGGCTTCTTGAAGTGTGTCTGGATCGAAGTGTTTCCATGATTTCTCCAAAGTCTGCATCAAGGTGTCTGTATCCAATTTCGATTTTTCAAAATGTCGCTTATCTGGAAGGTGTCTGTATCCAGATAGTTCCAATAATATCTGCTTCCTTTATTTACACTGTTTTAGAAGAAACATTGGCAATTCTTATCATACCGTCTCCATTTGTTCTTACAAGAGTCTTTCCAACGAGAAATTTTTCAGTTTTATCTCCAATAAAATGATGTGTTAGTCCAACGCAGCACCCAGGGTTTGTTTCCAATTTTCCGCAAGTAATCTTCTTAGTACTTCCAGGAATCCTCACTGGGTTTTTGGCCTGGATCTTAACGACTTGGGATTCTTCTTGTGTAGTTAGGACAAATGGTTCATCACCATATTTAAGGATGTTCATAGAAGGATCGAAAGAGAATCCATGTTGGCAGATCAAATCCATTCCCAAAATAGAATTATCCTCTATATCGGCGACTGATGTTCTGTGCCTAAAGGTGGTATATCCAAAAGTAAACTCAACCGTAGCTTCTCTTTGAACTGGTGCCGATTCGTAGTGACAGGTTCCTAATGAGTGGTATCAAAAGTGATGGTTTTAAATTCTCTATTAATTTGTCCTTCGAATTTCAATCCTCTATAATGACTGCTCAACGATTTTATGTAAACAAACCTGGGGGTTTCGTACTAGTTGGTTCCTGTTTGTTATTAGGGCTGGCGTCTCTAGATCTTGAGAAGCGTCGGAAACCATCCCTAGATGGAGAGGATATCCTCACTCTACAATAAACGCGATAATCTTTTTTTTGCCCGAATAAACAGTATTTTCTATGCTGGTGAACGCGCCTCATTATTAAGACTCAGTGAATGTTTATGTAGAATTGAAATAAATTTGGTTGAAAACTAATGTGTGTTGTTGTTTTCTTGGAAAAGCTTATATGTCTAGGATGAAGTCTTGTAATTTCTTATTCGATTTCTCTCCCAGAGTGGATCAAAGTTTGAATTTCGCATGGTTTCCTGAATTTCGTTCTCTTAATTCTTTCATCAAAATTCAGTAGCGCTCAAGAAACTAAAGTTCATATGCAACAACTGAGCGGATTTTTATGTATAGTAAAAGTCTGAGGATGAATAGTCAAGGCTCAAGTCCCTACTCAGAACCGCGATAATTCTGATTTAGTAAATTTCTCAAACAATGGGGACAAGTTGTCATCCAACGAGGACTGAACCAGGGGATAATTTTTGACTTTCCCTGTCTTTTTCCGAAAATCCAAAATAGCTAATTGGAATTTTTTTCTGGGAAATTCAAAAATGGTACCCAAAAATCGTTTGATCCAAAGAGTTACGCCATGGATTAACTGTTTTTTAAATGGAACACCCTGTTTTCTGTATGATTTTTGGAAAAATCGCATTTTTTAAGTCTATTCTGTTGAAAATATATGACATTCCAATAGCTGTTTTTATTTTAATGTTTTATCCTTAAGGTTTAAAGTCAACCCCTATTTTCTGAACCTTGTGTTCAAAAATTTAAAAAAATATATATGTTTTTTTACTACTAACCTGAGAAATAGTCATTATTCAATCTATTTTCCTGGGCAAAAATTGAATTTCTCTCCCTAGGTTAATAATGAAAATAATGAAAAAATACCTAGGTCAATAATGAAAATGACGTCATGACGCAAGGATATTGTCATAACGTAACAGGTTTCTATTGGTTTAATTTCAATTTTATACACCGTCAATTTAAAACAAAGCAGGTTCCTGTATGTATATTATAGAAAATTACAATAAACTGTTGATAGAGCGCAGCACTTCCGACAAGAAAAAATTATTTGAGCACAGATTTACAACCTATTTTTTATTTTCTACTAGCAGTAGTAAAAAAAAATCTATATATTCCTCGGTAGAGAAGGTCATTATATACCTTACGCATTATAAACCTCGGCGCTCCGCGCCTCGGTTTATAAAAGCGCTCGGTATATAATGACCAACTTCTCTACCTAGGTATATAATGTACTATTTATGGTTATCGATATACTTTAATCCATAATTTTTTTAAGCAAATTTGACTCGCCATTTTTGAGTTATATCGTAAACACTGAAAAAAAAAGTAGTTTTTCACCATTTATTTCAAAACGAATAGATGAAGTTTCGCATTATTTTTATTACGAACTACTATTGCAATTCTACGCGACATATGTTTTTTTCAAATTTTTTGAACTTGTAGTTTTCTCGCTACTGCAAAAATAGTTGTAAATACGCCCGTAGCTACACTGTTTAGAAAAAAATCCGACGGATGAACGTTCAAAATTATTTGCGGTGGTCGAAACTACAAGCCTGTTTATGTAAAACAGAATAATACTTCAAATTTCCGCCAAAAAAAGAAAAAACGTTCCATCACACAATTTAACCAAATGAAGATTTCTATTTTTTTTTTGACAGTCAAGTTAGGGCACACTATAGGGGCGACAGCATTGACATCTCGCGTTGCTGTAATAAACTATAGGCCTGACTTAAAACCTTAATGATTTTAGATATAGGTATCTGTTTGATTTAATAGGTGCATGGGTGATAAAGGTGTATAATCTTTGTATTTTGTTGCCATGTATTAAGGCCGCAACAACGATGAGAATGCTGTGCTCCGATTGGTTGATTTTTCGAAACTTGTTTCAAGTTGTTTGAAAAAACGGCACATCAGAATTGGCTCAAATTTGGCATAAACATTATTTCATCGATTATCTACAATTCGCTTATTTTAGTTTTTCGATATTCTGCCTTTTTTTAAATTCAAAAATCATGTTTGCGACTTCCAAAACAACTAAATGTGTTGGTGGTTGCATATTTGCATATTTATCAAGCTCGGATCCGTGAAAAGCATATTTTATTGATAACCACGAAAAACTAAAAAAAGATAATTATAGGTAAAGCCAAATTATAAAGAAAATTTCAGGTAATATTCAGGTGAAAATACAGAGGCGTCTGGCAATTTTGGACCAATAGGAAGCGAATTACAGCGATAATTTTGCACAAGTGCAAATTATCGATAATTTGCACAAGTGCTAATTGCCGATAATTTTTTTCAGGTATTTTTAACCTGACTCAACGAGTTATTATCAGCTTTGTACACAGTAAATTAGACACAAATTATCAGCTTTCTATACAGTAGATTAGAATATTTCCAAATCGACGTTTGAGATCTCTTCGTATTGATCGGCGTAAGGTCTTCGATACTTTCATCATTATTACAAATTCGAAATTATTTTTTAAATAAAACTTTTGACAAATTTGTTGATTGACAACATAGCAACATAATAATTGTTTTGAACAAGGTCCCTAGTGAAATACTGTGAACAGCTATAATGATTCAGGAAACTTTCTTATAAAATATAACTCGTGCAATGAAAATATCTATAATTTTTGAAAAATTTGCACTCATGCGTTTTTAACTGAAAAGGGCACTAGGGCAAATTTCCCAAAAATTATCGATAATTTTCATTGCACTTGTTATATTACTACTGATAAAACACTATAATAAAATGAAAACAGCTATTGAAATGTCAAATATTTTCAACAGAATAGACGTAAAAAATGCGACTTTTCCAAAAATTATACAAAAAACAGGATGTTCTATTTAAAAAACAGTTTATCTATGGCGTAACTCTTTGGTTTTTGGTTCAAATGATTTTTTGATAGCATTTTTGAGTTCTCCAGGAAAAAAATGTTCCAATGTACGAAACCGTAGAGGGGCCACATGAGGAAAAAATATATATAATTCCGAGTTGAAAACTCGGATTTATCTTAATTCCGAGTTGTCAACTAAGAATCCGAGTTCACAACTTGGATTTAGTATATTTCTGAGTTCTCAACTCAAAATTAGGATAATTTCGAGTTCCGTGAAATGGGGTGACTTGAGACGATTTTGACTTTCAGCAAGCGATATTTTCGAAACTATTTAACTTAGCGATGACTTAAACACGTCAAAAGTTGAGTCTTAACTCGTAGAATCGGTTTAATACTCAGACTAATAATAAAACTAGAGACCAAACATGCCATTTAAAAATCGCCCAATGTTTACAATCAATCATCTTTTAGTCCATGACATTAGTAAGAGAGAGATAGACCTATAAAATGGCAACACTCTTCAGTGGCGGCCTGTTCAGTTTCCTCTCAATTTTTCCACTCATAATAAATTACCATAAATATTCTCTATCTACGCCAATGTCGAGCGTAAAATGATGTCAAATTTCTTACCGCCGAAATATTAAAATTTGCTTGGAATCATTAAAGATAATACATCGATGTACCATTTTACTATTCTCCGCCACACTTTCCACAGTTTTAAATCCAAAAATACCACTGATTAACACTCAAAATCACAAAATTCACTCTATCACTTCTCAGCAACACTGCCAAATCCGTTATGGCTGCCATAAGTCACAAAAAATCATGTGATTGGCTGCTCGTAGATGCAACGTTGTCGATGTGCCGTTTTTCGAGCCATATATTCCGAGTTATTCCAGAATTTTCACCAATTAAATTAAAAAAAGACTAATTATTTTTTTCAAAAATGCGTTTTAGTTATATTTCAACAAAGATTGATATAAAAAAACATTTACATTATGTTAAAACATATTTTGACATAATGATTATCCTTGAAAATATTTAATATTGAAAATCACATCGGATTATTGGCAACCAGGCTTTTCATGCGAAAATCGACCTTATGGATGTTGGATCGCGAATTGTTTGTTTACTGTTGTATCTGTCGTTTTTAGTTGTTAATCTGAGGTTTAATAGGTTGAGTTTTATGTGAATAACGAGTTACCCAGTACCCAAGGTTTTTTTTTTTTTGGCTGTCTCTTGTCAGACGCTAGGTTGGGATACTTGAGACAACCTACAGCGTTGTATGTGCATGCATATTTTGTTTACCTTGTGAAATATTCAGATTTTTCGAAGTTTTTGGAGTTTTTTATTTGTGAAAACGGTGCCAGTTTGTTCAGTTGATGGTTAGGAATCAGTGAAGCAAAAAACTGCAGTAATTACTAATAGCAGTCTGCGTAAACTTGCACTTGTTAATAGCTCATACCAGCTTATTGTTAAAAAAAAGCATCGATTGTTTATTTTTACCTACCTGTGAAAGCAACAAATAGCCAACAGTGTTGCCAAGATGCCAGCGGATACTGATATATGCGATCTCTGCGATAAGAAAGTACAGGATAATCAAGATGGACTTCTGTGCGAAAATGTAGAATTTGGAAGCATAGAACTTGCTTAGGAATATCACAAAAAATGTATGGTCAAATGGCGAAGTCTACTGACCTTTGGTTTTGTGATAATTGCACCACTAAAACTAAAACTAAACAACAGGCTAAGGACTACACCTTGGACGATGTCATGAAGAAATTGAATGAAATGGACGGAAAGTACCAGGCACTCTTTGACAAGTACGAAGAGCAAGTTGCAATAAATGGAAAACTTGAGTCTGAGATCTCTGAACTCAAAAGTCAGCTAAACAAAAGGGAACAAAACGAATTAAAAAATAATATTATAATTCAGGGAGTACCAGCTAAAACCAATGAAAATCTGCAAGAAATAATCACTAAAATTGGGGATTGTTTGGAAGTCAGAGTTGATGATAACTTTAAAGCATTCCGTATTGGACCGAAAGGTAATACCAATGGTGCAATTAAAGTGATTTTCCAGGACGAAATTACAAAAAATGCATTCCTAAAAAGCAAAAATAAGTTTCAACTAAACAGCAATGGCCTGGGATTTAAAAACACCAATGTCAAAATATTCTTGAATCAAGATCTAACGAAGAGGAACCTGGAGCTACTAAGGGCAGCAAAGGTTTTCAAGGAGGAGAACAAATACAAATTTGTGTGGGTTAGTAACGGAAGCGTTCTACTACGAAAAGATGAAAATTCGAAGGTTTTGTTAGTGGATGATGAAAAAAAACTACAAATTTGAAAGCAAGCGGTAAGCGGTAAGCTCTTACTTAATTATATAAATGCTCAAAGTTTACGAAATAAAATAGACCTAGTGCAATGTCATGTTCTTAATCAAAACTCAGATATACTTTTAATTGCCGAATCTTGGCTTAATTTTCACGAAACTTTTCTGTATAAACTAAAAGGCTACACTGCTCTTCACTCGTGTAGAGATGGTATAGGGGGCGGGGTTTCTATTTATGTCAAAGATGAAATAAAGATTATTGAATTAGAAAAGTCAAAACAGAAGGAGCTAGTTAATTGGACCTGTATTAAAATACTACAACATAATCTTATATTAAGTTTAATTTACAGGCCTCCATCTTACAGCTATTTAGATTTTCTAAATTAACTAGAATATATTTTTCAAAAATATCCCAAAAATCATCTGATAATAGGAGATTTTAATATTAATCTGCTTGATTTAAATTCACTCGAATCTACCAGATTTAAAAACTTAGTATTTGTAAATAATTTTCAAGTAAAAAACACAATTTCAAATAAATCCGCAACCAGAATAACAACAAATAGTAGAAGTGTTATTGACCTTGTTCTCATTGATAAAAATTGTAAATATAATTGTAAAGTTAATGTAGCGCCAATTTCTTTTTCTGACCATAATCAATTGCTTGTCAACATCCTCCATAATATAAAAATAGCGAAGCCAAAAATTAACTATGACGTTAAAGCTATTAATCACCTTAAATTTAAAAATTTATTTGAAAATAAGATCGGTGATAATAATACGATAACATCTTTCAGTGCATTAACAGACATAATCACTAGCTGTAAGAGTAGGTCGGAGTATGTAAAAAGTATTAGATGTAGGCAAAATTATTGGATGGATCAAGAAGTTCTAGATTTAATGAAGGATAGGGATAGGTTGTATAAAATTAAGATTAGGAGACCAAATGATGTACAAATTGCAGAAAATTTCAATATTTTAAAAAATAGAATCAATAATAAAATAAGGGTGTTAAAAAATAGGTATTTTAAAAATGAATGGGAACAGACAGGTACAAACGCTAGAAGACAGTGGCAATTTATAAATAGGTTAATCAAGGAAGGCTATTGTGAAACTAAAATAAATTCGCTAATTGTGGATGATACTGAGATACAGAATAAGGATTTGATTGTAAATAAATTAAATGAACACTTTACTAAAATAGGGGAAAATATTATGAAAGAGGTAGAAACAGAACGACAAGCATTTAATTACAATATACATAATAATGAAATAAACATAGGAAACAGTTGCTACTTGGAATATACTAATGAGACTGAAGTCCTAGAAGTGATACTAGAACTTAAACCCAACTCTGCTCCGGGGCATGACCAGATTTCAGTTAGGGATATATTAAACCTACAGCAATACATAACTCCAATATTAACACTCCTAATTAATTCAGTATTTACCAGTGGTATTTTTCCCGATGAACTCAAGGTTAGCAAAATAAGCCCTATTTACAAAGCAGGAGCAAAAACGTCACCTAATAATTACCGACCAATTTCTGTCCTTAGTGTATTTTCCAAAATATTAGAAAAAATAATGAAAAAGAGGATGCTGTCATTTATTGAAAAGTTTATAGAAATTGATAAGTATCAATATGGCTTTATAAAAAATAGCAATACCTTAAGTGCAACTGTGGATTTTGTTGATTTCATCTCTAGGGCTTTAGATAAGAGTCAGCTTGTGGTGGCAGTCTTTATTGACTTAAGGAAAGCATTTGATGTTGTAGATATTAATTTGTTATTGGAAAAGCTAAGTAATATGGGTTTCAGGGGAGCTATACATGGTTTAATAGAAACATATCTTATTAATCGTCAACAATATGTCAAACTAGAAAAATATAGTAGTGAATTTTTGATTAGCAGAAGTGGAGTGCCTCAGGGATCTGTACTAGGTCCCCTGTTGTACTCCCTCTATGTCTTAAGCTTAAAATACTCTAGGGTAAATGCCAGATATTTTACCTTTGCCGACGATACGGTATTGGTTTATACTGGGAGTGACGAAAATAATTTATGCTTTGAAGTTAATGCTGATTTAAAGAAATATATGCACTGGCTGTTACACCTGTAACAAATTAAAAATTAATGGTGATAAGACAAAATATATAATATTTAAGCAAAAAAATAAAATAACCGAAAACATATCTATTCAAATAAACAATGTTTTCTATTGAACAGGTTACCCATATCAAATATCTTGGTTTGGTTGTAGATGATAAACTTACTTGGTCAATGCATATAAACTACATGCGCGAAAAAATTCTTCCAATTATACCTGCATTATTTAAGCACCGACACTATCTAACAAAAAAATCTAAATATAATGTTTATAATGCTTTCGTTCTGCCTCACTTACGATATCTTATTCCCGTGTGGGGATCTAGTGCCCAGTGTCATATTACTGAGATTATGACATTGCAAAATACGGTTGTGAAAATTTTATTCAATTTTGACAGACTCACAAATTCAGCTATATTATATGAAGAGCTAAACATAAGTCCGATAATTAAAATATATGAATTCGAGCAGAATAAACTTATGCATAAAATATTAAAACAAAGTCAGAAGAGCAATATTAATATTATTTTATCGAATGATGTACACCACTATAATACCAGAACCAACTGTGATATTTACCAAATTGTAACTAAAACTAATATAAGTCTCAATAATCCAATAGTCCGAGCTTCCAAATCTTATAATAAGGTACCTGGAGAAATTAAAAATGTAAGAAATTTCAATACATTTGTAAAAAAGCTTAAGCAACACTTAGACATAAGGGTAAACAAAAACTGAGATTATTTTCTCAAGACCAGTGCTTACAGGCACTGTTTAGAGAAATTGTATTATTGTTATTGTAATGAATGATTTAAGAAATAAACGATTTTCAAAAAAAAAACCTTATATTTCAAGCTTTTGCTCATGTTTCAAACCAAAAAGATCACTTGAGGCAAAAGAAATGTTTTTTAAAAGGTAGCTATTGACTCCTAGCGCTAGCAGGTTTGATATTGTCACACCAACGAGTGTTTGAAATCTGAAAATGTCTCTTCAAAAAAGCCGGACCTAATCTTTTCCAGGTAAGTTATTTTTCTTGAATTTTTGATCATCCCGTCCGTCTTTACGACTTTACTAAACGCTTTAAGTCGTTTCCCATAATTAGGCAGCCCCTACGGCAAGAAACTCCTAAATTTTCCACAAAGTCGCTGCTCCTATTCCACTGTAAAGACTATTATTTGACCACCGGGATTTTTTGTATTAAGATTATTCACTTTTCGTTGAATGGTGCACCTGGAAATGCCATAGTTTTTGATAATATTCGTTAGGATTCACTCGTTCTTCAATCGCTCTTTTCAACATTTCGCTATCATAATCAGCATGGGGCCTGCAGTCAAGGAGCCAAGTTTTCCTTTGAATTTTCCCATAATAGGCTGAAAACACAATAAAAACAATTGAAACAGGCACATAATAACACTCTGAATAGTTTTGGGTTAGTTAGTTAGCGCATCAACCGCCATTTTACCTTTTCATACAGGGTGTATCAGGTATGACTACAAATATTTCAACACGAGATAATATGGCCCCTTTCAAGCTAAAACCAAAGTCTAAAACTGTCCTATTAACCATGGGTCAATTGTTAGTATTTTCGGAGTTATCGCAGAATTTAAATTTAGAAAAATGTTAACAACGTGACAACATTGTACAGGTATTATCTCTGTCAGGATATAAATGTAAATAAAACTGGTAAATTTAAAAACTTTTTTTTGCACGGAGTTTATTGATTTCCATCTGTTTACGTTTTGGTTTGTTATTGGCTTTCAAATAATGTAAATAATAACTTGCATTTTCATCACTTTTCTAGTAAAAATAAAAAATGTGCCGTTTTATTAAGTTGTGAATGGCACTCAATTACATTTTTGCACTAAACATTCAAGGGAAAAATCAAATAATACTTACTCAGCTACTTGTCAAATCCTTATTATGAAAATATTAATTTTTGTTAGAAGGTTCTCAAAACACTAAAATCAACACGCAGATTTTGCACACTCACAAAATGTACTTCCTGTGTCACGCAATCTTTTTAAAACGGGCATAATGTTCTTTCATCTGGTGGGTGCTTTTCTTGTGGGAAATCTCTCCCTAGTTTCCTTTTAAATTCTGGCGGCTAAATGAGCATTTTGCAACGTTTCTGCCTAAACAAATATCTGCATATTCGATGTTTCTAAACATTTTATTTTCAAAAAAGAATGAATTTGAATTACGCGCGTTTCCCAACTAGAAAATCAAGAATCAATTTATTCAGCTACACGAGGACAGTGCGCTACACAGGTTCAACCTTCAACCACCTATTCTATTCTTTATTGTGCTGAGTTGCCAAATGTTTAGATACCCTTTTACAAGTGAAATTTGTATGTTGTTTTTTCAATTTTTTGTTATTGTTGTTGACTAAAAATGCATAATTACTTAATAATTGGATTAACTGAATTTTTCTACATCTTATAATGATACAAATTTTCTTTACCTTTAAAATATTCCTTGAAAAATGTCAAAACTTCGAAGGCCTTTTTCTCAAAAATGGTTGACTTTGGACCCCATGTTGTATAAACTTTTTTTGTTCAAAATCGGCCATATTTTCACGTGTTAAAATTTTTGTAGTCAAACCTGATACACCCTGTATACAGTGTGATTTTTTAAGTGTGCAACATATGGGAATTTTTTTTAGTAATAGCAAAACCCAAATACAAACAAGGCCAAAAGTTGGTGCATGTCCGATAATCATATTAGGTGCACTTAGATTGGTTGCAAGTCAAACAGGATACAGGCTAGCTCAAACAATATCAAAGCTGTACTGTAAAGTACCCTTATTTTAGAAAATTCAGCAAAATGTTATAGAGAAAAGTTGTTTGGAATTAAAAGTTATACCTAAATATCAAAACATAGTCTCCTAAGATTTTTTTTCATTTTCTTGCGAAAAAAATCTATAATTTCTATATTTTTTTTATTTTTTATTTCCGCCCTTAATACTTTCAAAAATTAATCAAAATCAAATCAATTTTACATAACTTTGTTCAAGCATATTTGTAAAATTCACTTAGATTTTTAATTTTTTATGGAATCACAAAATTCATGTTTGTTGCAATGATATTCAACACAACTTTGAAATGTCGCAATTTTTTTTTTAACAAGTAAAAACATTACTAATGATAATAGCCATATTAAAAAAACTCTCTTTAAAGTGCAAAAGTTTTATTTTATTTAAGTAAATTACTACAATTTTGATATTTTTTGAGCTACCCTGTATGCTGTTTGCAACCATTTTAAGTGCACCTGATATGATTATCAGACATGCACCAACTTTTGGCCTTGCTATATTTTGATTGTGCTATTACTAAAAAAAAATCCCATATTTTGCACACTTAAGTAATGACACTGTTTTTTCTTAAAAAGGGAAAGTACCTAACTTACTATATTCCGGAAGATGCACAAAATATCAATCTATTTCTGAGCAAAGTTTCAACAGGCAGTCCTAGACAGTATAGAGACAGTATGCAAAGTTATTCAACAATTTTTTAGTTCAACAATTATATACATTCGCAAAAAATGCACAAAAATTAACTTATCGCTTCCGCGGTGGGCCAGACATTACTATAACACGTCTTGACAACCCTTAAGTCGAATAAATACGATTTGCGCGCAAATGCGTCGGATATATTATTGCCAAGTATATATTTGGTTTCCTCAAAAGTTTTGTCTCAACTCGCCCGGCCGTCTCAAGTCACCCAGTTTGACGGTTCACAACTCAGAATTAGTATAATTCTGAATTTACAACTAGGAATTAGTATAATTCCGAGTTCATATTCCGGAATTAGGTACTTATAATATTTATAACTGTACCTAAATTAGTGTATTTCAAGTTGTCAGTTGTGTTGACGCTTTTACCCATATCAGAAAATGTTTGAACAGTTTCATGTCACTTAAGTAAGTTAATAACTTGAAAGATATTCAGTGCCAGTGCCACCGACTTGTGTTAGTGTTAGGTACCCGATGCCATGGATTCGCTGATTGAATTTTATTTCACGTTGGGCTTTCAACAATTAGAAACATTGTCCTGTTTCTTTGGCTATAAATCATTGTATAACTATCAGCAAATTATATTGTAACTCAATAAAGACCCTTTTGTTCTCCCAAAACAATAATAACTATCTTGCTTATGCTAGCAGTTATTTTATTATAAAATACGCTTGCAGCTACTCTTTTTCATTCATTTACTCTCGAGATTTCCTCGCAGTAATTTGTCTCATTTAGATTAAGTTTAAAGTTTTCATTTGTAATACTTAGTTTTGAAAATAAATGTTTTTTTAAAAACAAAGTTTACTGAAGTGGAAACTTAATTGGCGCAGTCGGTAGGATCCTCTGAGTGCAAGGCTTTGGAAACCCGAAAAACGGAGTTCGTGATTTTTCGAAAAAAAAAAGTAGTTCGCGAAATTTTCGAAAAAGTGTTCGTTCGTGGATTACGTTTTTGAAAAAGAAATCTTAGAACATCCAGCCCATCCACTTTCATATTTATGTGATTAACTGAGGATAAGAAGGATTAAAACCAACGTGCTATAAGGAAGTGCTACTGTTACAAAGAAATTATCTGTCTACCAACCGAAATGTTCCTGGCAACATTCGTCATCCTCATCATCGTAGGAACCATAACCAATTCTTACATATTAACACCAGTAGAAAACCCTATATTACCAATATCTATAGGAACGACCTACATAACAAACGATCATAATACTGCATATTACCATATTAATACAACTATTATAAAGAAAAGTATTAGAAATCTTGAAATAACGCTCAAGAATTTAAACAGCACTTTAAACCAAACTGCATGGTCTCAAGACTATATTGCTGCTTTATTCGAAGCAAATGTTGAAATAAGTCAATCACGAATTGAAACAATAAAGAAATTCCCAAAGCAATCTACCTCGCGAAAACGAAGTAAGCGCGGAATCTTGAATTTTGTGGGAACAGCACAGAAATGGCTGTACGGAAGACTTGACGCCGAAAACGGTGCTAGATATGACTCATATATTCAAATGTTGAATGAAAATCAACAGACAGTGGCGGCTCGTGGTATAACATATTGGGGGTGCACATAATTTGTAATTCATAATAAATGCCGAAAGGGGGATGCCCGCCGGAGGCGCGAAATTTTCTGGGGTGCCACGCCACGCCCAGAAGTGTTTATTTTAGGCCTTTAAAAAAATAATTTATTGTAAGTGATCGTATGAGTTATATGATGTGTTTACCTACCAATAATTAAAAATATTGTTAAGGGATTTCATATCTACCCTACCAAACAACCAACTAAGCTCAATTTAATACTTTTTTCGGTCTATCAAATCGTGGAAATTGAAGGATCTTATATCAATAAACTAGAAATTAAGTAACAAAGTAACTTACCTCACTGAGTACATCGTCCTGGTCTAACAATTGTTTTTATACATAAATGTATTATAGTTTTCAATCTCACAGACACGTTTTGTATTGAAAGATATAAGAGTAAGATGTGATTTTGTCGATTTTGAGTTTTGATGTTTTTTAATTTTTTCGGATAAATGTACTAAATCTTTAACGCCGGATTTTGTCCATTCTGATGCTTCATCGCTTCCAAATAACAAACAGGGAAAACAGTAAAGACTATTACTAACATCACAACCGCACAACCAGTCAGTTTTTTCGTAAGTTTCCATTTTAAAAGTTCGTTTATAATCACGACTTTTGCATTTTGTTATGTTGGTGATTATTAAATTTGGCTTTGGACGGCCGACACATTTGATTTGGATTTTTTCCTCCAAAGAAAGCGAAGAAAATTTAATTGTTTTTAAATATTGCACGCTAAGGCTATCGGGGTTCAGAAATCCCGCCATTCTACACACAGTTTTCAGTTAAATCGCGCTCGAAATCGAAATAAATATAAAACAAGCGCTTCCGATCCCAAAGTGCACTGACTACATGTGCACACCAGCCAGCTTAAAACATCGAACGTCGCTAGACCTTCGCGGGGAACAAAGAGTGCGGGGGGGCATAGTTCCACCAATTGGATTTAATATTGAAATGTGCAGTGAACGGGGCGTTCAGGCGACGCGGTGGACGCTGTGATTCCAGCGTTGCCGGTTGCGTTTATTTTGCTGGCGCATTTGGCCACTAATTTTTTAAATTAATACTTTACAGGTAGAATGTTAAAATTTGAAGAATGATAAAATTAAATTTAAAGTTGTTTGATAATAGGCCTGTTCGCACAGCAATCACAAACCAGTCAGAGCGAATTTCATTGGTTGGAAACAGTCAGAAACAGTCAGAAAACTAGTTTCAACCAATGAAATTCGCTCTGACTGGTTGGTGATTTCTGTGCGAACAGGCCTATTAATTTGGGAGTGCACGTGCACATGTGCTCTTATGGAGGAACCGCCACTGGACAACAGACAATCAATGAAAATTTGAAAGATCGAGCACAAATTCTTAAACAAGTAACAAAGACCTTTCATGACCAATTTATGAACATAGAAAACAATCACGTTATTATTTCTCAGAGAATTAAAAATATTTCTGCGAATAATCAGAATCTTCAGACGATTATAACTTTGAACCTGATACTTTATAACATTAATATGCATAGTAGCAAGATACGAGATCTGATAAATCATATACAACTCGCTATCAACTTTGCACAATCAGGCATTCGCATTATGCATTATACTATATTGCAGCACAATGAACTCAACCTGATTCTTAAAAACATACCCAAGAATCAGCAAATCCCATTTGACAATGTAATAAAGTATTACGAAACAATGTCGACAACAATGAGCATTCAAAAGGAATTGATTATATTTACAATCTATACACCAAAAATAAATCCAAATCGTTTTTTGATGTATAAACTCTATCCTATTCCTATCCAGAATTATACCATTAATATTAAGCATCCCTATTTGTTACTTACAACAAACACATATTTTAATGCTTTAAATGAGTGCCCTAATGTCGAAGGCGTATACTTATGCAATTTTGAGACATTAACCCAAAATGAGCCCTGTGTTCACAGCATCATTAATAGTGAACAACAAACACGCCCTTTCTTGAAAATCGACTATGAAGAACCGACAATTCAACAACTACCTAACAATCAGTTCTTGTTCATTCCCAAAAGAAGTTTGACAGCAGTTATGGAGTACAATCAAAAGAAGTACATCGAGATAATTGCCAGTCCTACTCTAATCTCCAGAAGAAAAATGTTCAGTGACTCTCAATAATCACACATTTTCCGAAGACATTAAAGAAAACTTCAATTTGGAACTCAAGATACCGAAAATAGACATTCCTATTTTTCCTGAAAACATCACGACGGTCAAACTGAAAACAGTAGACCATGAAGCCCTTCAAGAAGCTCTACAAGAAGCTTCACAACTTGAAGTTCGACCCTTAAGAGAGTTAACCTTTGTAAATAACTATATATATCCACATATGTAGGTAATTATTATTTTAATCGTTATTTTTATAATTATTATAACCATTTTTTATTTTAAACATAAATTTAGGAAAAATGTGAGGTTCAAATTGAGTTGCCTAACTTGGTACATCAACCCCAATTTGCAACCGCCTGAGGAGGGAGGAATTATATTGTAACTCAATAAAGACCCTTTTGTTCTCCCAAAACAATAATAACTATCTCGCTTATGCTAGCATTTATTTTATTATAAAATACGCTTGCAGCTACTACCTGTTGTTCATTTATTTACTCTCGAGATTTCCTCGCAGTAATTTGTCTCATTTAGATTAAGTTTAAAGTTTTCATTTGTAATATTTAGTTTTGAAAATAAATGTTTTTTAAAAACAAAGTTTACTGAAGTGGAAACTTAATTAGCAGACGAACTCTCAAAAGACGGCTTACATTTATTCAGAAGAAAACATTTGACCAATATTGTTGATGTTTATAAATTTATTGAAGAGAACATTTGAAATCATGGCCAGCTTTATGGATATAGATGGATGCATTTGAGATGTTTGCAAAATAATAAAACTGTGACCCAGGATGTAGGGCGCCTTTTTTGCATATGTATAATTGATCCCATTGGAGTTGATACTCGTAGTAGACGATGACTTCGCCGTAGACAATACCAGAATAAAGGCCCAAATTTTCTATGGCACACCGACTGTTATGACAAATTAAAACCTTTTGGAATATTTATCAGTGGATGCATTGATGGTTTTTCAGAAAAAATTATGTGGTTGCCAGCTGGCAAAACTGGTTCATTTGAAAAAATAAATAAAATTACTCCAGGATTTTCAGTAGACTTTGCATATGTTACCCGTTCCATGGCCGTGTCCGTATCATTCTAATCCTATGGCAACAAGAAAACAAGCCAAGAGGCGAAAACTAACTAAAGGCCGGTTTATTCACTTTCTGATAAACTGTTAAATATGCAATCCTACAGATGAAAACGAAATCTGTAATCCCATTGGTCGGCCAGCCCAAGCAGCACTCCCATGTTGGGCCAATATTGGGACAAGAACTACGATTTATTGGCCCAAGTCAGATTCTCTATGTTGGCCCAATAAAAGATGTGGACATTCTGCAATATTTGTCCAAGAACGTATGTCAATATATACCCAAAAACAAATACCAACGTTGGTACAATAACGTAACCAAATGTTGGCCCAAAAAGAAATAATCAATATCATATCAAGAACTTTATGCAATATAGAGCCAATTGAAATTACCAATATTGGCCCGAAGACGTATGTAAATCTTGGCTTTATATTATATTTAATTAAGGTAACGGACCAATTATAAGGACCGACTAAAGCCAGGGACACATCTATCATGCATTCTTCCGATCCGACTCCGATCATACAATCAAGGTCCTTATTCTTGGAACAGGAGAGCAGCGGAACACTCGTTCTCCTTGGAAACGCTGTTCCCTGTTCCAAGAATAAGGACCCTGATTGTATGATTGGAGTCGGATCGGAAGATTGCATAATAGATGTGTCCCGGGCTTTAGAAGTGTTTTCTCTCTGCCGGACCATCCGTGGACCCGTTTCGCTGTATCACAACTCATCAGCACGGTTAAGTCCCGCCAGGGTCCCTCAGAGAGAAAACAACCAATTTTTGGCTTCATCCCGAAACCAGGTTTAAGACAGGTAAAGTGAAGACAGAGTCTCCATCAATTTTTTGGTCGGCACACCAAGTGCGCACATTGAATACCTACCCTATATTGGACCAACATTTTCAATTCAGAAAATCTAACCTTGGGTAAAAATTAGTATGTAAACATTGGCCCTTCATTGGGCTTTTCAAAAAGTATCAATATTGTGAAAAAATTGAAAATAAATATTGGGTGTACAAAGTTTTTGAAGTGAGTTCAAATATCAATAAAAAATTGAATGCCAATATTGAATTAATATTATATTACAATATTGTTTCGATAATATACAATGTAATATTTGGCCAATATTTCATAAATCAAGATTGTAGTGAGAAGTCTTGGGCCAATATTCAAATTACTGAAAAGTTAATTAATCTATGAAAACAATATTGGTACAAGATTATTTTTAAATATTGTTTCCACATAGTTAAAACTAACGTTGCCCCAATATTGGTACTGTGTTGATTTACAAAAAAAATTAATAAATATTGACCCAACTGAAAAACGATGTTTACCCCATATTATGTGCTACTTGGGAGTTATTCCCCGACCAATAGAATTCTACACTAATTGCGAGTTGTCAACGCGAAATTATTCCGAGTTCTGAACTCTCCTATTCAGTCCTCGTTGGATGACCCTGTACAAATGGATACTTAATGGAAAAAGATAATAAAACTCGAATATAATGTATTTTTCACAATAAGATAAATACTTAAGCATAATATGCCTCAAAAAGATTAAAAGTACTCAGGTTGTTGATCATATGGAGTCAAATCCAGAGGCCTATTTTTGTACGGATCCGCATGAGAAATTCCCTCATTGATGGATTCGTATTTGGTATTTTTGTAGAATGTGTATCGATCCATATGGCTTGGCTCTTCAAAATGGTAATCTTTAACACTTGCATCTGGAAAAGAAATAAAAAAATATGTGAATTGTTTCATTTCGTATAAAAAAATCCATCCAAGAAGATACATTTAATGATATTTTCAAAGTGATAACTAAACTCACCAAATTCGTCCAAACAAGTAATCTGGACTTCAATACGTGTTCGATCTTGACTGGACTGCCTATGTTCTTTGCAACTTGTTGTACTAGCCGGACAAGGTTGACCGAAACATGTTGGTGCAGAAACTTTGTATAAAAAATCCTTTTATTCTCCGAAATTGGGCAAGATTTTATTTTTTACTTACCGTATTGGCATGAGTCGCCAACAAACGCCACTAAAATCACCATTAAAGCGAATATGACGGACACCTTGCTCATTCTGAAGAATCAATAAAAAACGCACTAAAAGCAAATTAATAACTGCACTTTTATCGTCGACCGAGTTTTATGTGGGACTCGTTATTTATTATTAGCAAATATCTTTATCTTTTCTTGGTGTTCTGGAATTTGGCTCATTTATTTGATAAAATATTGTTGTTGATAGTTGCAACATCGCTGATTTCCAAGAAAAAAAAGATAAAACCTTTTATTATTTATACTGGAACGACAATAATAATTATTATATAGATCATGAAGGCAATTTCCATAAATTCTGGCTTAAGATAAGTCTATTTTAATCGCAAATTTTCTAAGAGGATCACCCTGTAGCAGTATTAAAATTAGAAAATTAATATTTGATTTGACTATTAAATGCCTAAAATAATGACCTTTCAATAGTTATATCAGGCGATGAAATATTTAAGTAACTTCTAGCGAAATAGAAGGAAAAACTGATATGCTTAGTCTGTAGATAATATATCACTGGATGTTAAAAAAATTTACAAATACTTCTGTATGAGTCTTCAGTCTTCATTCGCAAAATCCTCGATATATTCATGGGCTGTTGTTTTGTAAAGTTTTATAGATTTATATAGAGTAAACGTTTTCAACACTTCTCCTAAAAAACAATAACAAATTTCCATAATGCGGATATTTGATTTAACTGAAAGAGTCTCACTATGGTCATCCAAACAAAAAATATTCACTTGGGCACTAGAGGCATTAACAAATACAAAATCTCTATCGCAACTCACTGCATTTGTTGGACAAGGTTGGTTGAAGCAGTAAAGAGAAGCTAGAAAAAGATTGCTATGAAAAATTGATAATCAAAATAATATTATTTCTTGATGCCTACCTGAATTTTGGGGCATTAAAAGCGAAAAACCAGCAACTATTAGAACCAAAAGTTTAGACATTATTCAAGCAAATTTGTATAGCTATAATCTTCTACTAACAAGAGATTATAAGTGATGTAGATTTGCATTTTTTCAAATGAAAAGATTAAAGGTCATATCCAAAACATTGATTAAGTATGTTTTTCTAAAACATTTTGCAAATTACTTTGAACAACAAAATTATTGCGTCCGTCGTTTGTTTGGAATATCAACCAATAGATAACAATTTGATGCAGAAATGCCTCTTAAATATTGTGATGTTTTTCTCAGGTCTGGGACCACTTTTATAAATGGTATCTATGATATATGAACCTTAACAATTTCATTTCATGGAGGTATTCCATACAGTTTTTTTATTCAAACGACCTCTTATTTAAAACTATTGAAGTATCCCGGATAAGTAGTGAATCACCCTGTATATAAAACACCAAGCTTCATGATACCTGGGGGGAGACGACTTAATACTCGGGGCGTCAACTGGTAGCGACACATTGCCAAATCCGGAAAATTAATGCCAAGAGAGTCCTGACCCTGAGGCCCTGAGGTAAGGTAATCCAAAGGAAGTATTGTGATTGCTCCCTGGGGTAAAAAGAACATGGCACTGCAGTAACTGCGTTTTATATTAATTTAGCCTAAACAAACCATGACTCTTAGTATGAACCAATAAAAAAGTTTCAGTTAGGTACAAACAAACCATTAGATTTTATTGTAGTTGAATCAAAAATAAAATAATAAGTAAATAAGTATACAAATATCACATTTAATAAAATCGAATGACTAATACATAAAGGAAGGCGCTCATGCAAACAGCTCTCATCGGTTATTCAAATCTTCAACCTCACTCTTAGGCCCTGTTTTAGGTCTACTTGGATAATCATCACTATCATGAGTCAAATAAACTGGGAATAAATGGATTTCTTGATCATCATCGTCATCGGTGTTAGTAACGGAAAAGTCCAAAAACAATGAATCTGATTTTATTACTGAGGACAGTTTGGAACCTTTATAGTAAACACCTGGACTGAATGGGTTGTCTTCTGTGGTGTTTTTGGACAAAATTATATTTTCTAAGTAAATAAAATGATTTACTTTTTCTAATAATTCCTATTCAATCACTTACGAAGACTATCCAAACATTGTATTTGAACATTCAGCTTAGTTTTGTCTGTGGATGATGTTTCAGATCTTTTGCCACATACTTTTGTACTGTCTGGACAATTTAGGTCGTAGCAAATGGCCGAAGAACCTGAAAATTACTATTTGGTACATAAAAACTTAAAAGTGTTTATTACTTTTATCCCTGGCGCTGGCAGGTTTCCCCAGAACACTTTTTGAAACAAACGTTAATACCAAAATCACAAACACATTGTTTAGCAACATTTTTCAATGAGAAGAAGAAATCTGAATACTGTTAATTGCGTAGTTTGCGCCGGAAAACCCAATAACGACTAATCTTCCAATTTGCCAAATTACGTGTATTTATATCAGCCGGTTGAAAATTGTTTTAAGTATACATTAAACAATTATTTCTAGAAAAATTATTATTCACAAAGTAACAATAACAATTACTCCCGCCAAACCTTGATTTGTAGTCGTTTGTTCGTATCATGCATGTTGTTTTCTTTTTTTTTTTTTTTCAATAAGGATTTAAATAATCGAGACCTCTGATAATGTATGACTTAAATGGTGTAAAAATAATGCGTTATACACCAACAAAACTTGGATATTTGGAATGTTTTTGAAAAGTCACGTTTTAGAAATTAACAGATTTAATATTATGTAAAACACGTTTCCTAGAATTATAATGCAACCTTCAACCTTTGAACCATTACATAATAAGGCAATTAATAATTGCTAAAACTAATACTTAATGCAATAGAAGATAATTCAAGATATTAACATATACCTACAGTGTCCTCCATAATGTTCGCTACATTCGAAATTTTTTATTTGTTGGATATGGAATTTTTTTCTTATGTGCGATCGATCCTGCATGTCCGATAATCTGAAAGTACATTTTGACATTGGTCACGTGATTACTGTTGTGGCAGCAAATTCGATAATTTAGATATGGAAATCCGAAAAGTGGGGTTAGATCGCATAATATCGGAAAAAGTTATTTGAAAAAAGTGATTAGAACGATGTTTTAGGGCTGTCTGCGAAATTTGGAGCAAAAACAACAAAAAATAGGAAATTACTTGTTTTTCGCCATGGATCTCTTATCAAATTATATCATACAGTTTTAATTATTAAAATTATTCCTGTTAATACAACAATTGGAAAGAACCGTTATTGAGATTTTTTATTAAATATTTCAAACAATTTCTAAAACGTGTTTTAGAAACTCAACTGTCAAGATACAGTGTATTGCTACAGAAAAGTTTCATGTGCTTATCGAATATTTTTATTTATTTCTCTAGGAATTATTCCAATGAAAAATTGAAGTTTGTTTTTGTTTGTACACATTAAATATCGAGGTACTTGGACTATTTCAATGATAAAAACTGTATAATATTATTTGATAAGAGATCCATGGCTAAAAACAG
This sequence comes from Ceutorhynchus assimilis, assembly GCA_917834065.1. Taxonomy (NCBI): domain Eukaryota; kingdom Metazoa; phylum Arthropoda; class Insecta; order Coleoptera; family Curculionidae; genus Ceutorhynchus; species Ceutorhynchus assimilis. The sequence goes on from OU892280.1 coordinate 35,528,190, forward strand.
GTAATTTCTTATTTTTTGTTGCTTTTGCATCAAATTTCGCAAACAGCCCTAAAATATCGTTCTAATCACTTTTTTTAAATAACTTTTTCCGATATTTTGCCATCTAACCCTACTTTTCGCGTTTCCATATCTAAATTTTCGAATTTGCCGACACAACAGTGATCACGTGATCGATGTCAAAATGTACTTTATGTCACACCAATACATTATTTTCTTTTTATACCTTATAGTCCAGGAGGCAGTGAAATTTTTTAGCACTTATTTTCCCAGTTGATGTATATTAAATAGTTTGTTCTCTTGGTGATATAAAACAAGAATATTTGAGTTTCGCAAAAATTTTCGGATGGGTTCGCAAGATCACTGAAAAATACAAGTATACTTATTTTCCCAGTCATTAATATTCACATTTACTACAATAGAACATAAAGTATATGAACATAGCAATTTGGCTTATCTCAGATGGTGGAAAGTTAGTCTGGCTGAAGATTTTCGGATCTTCAATTTTTCACTTGCCAGACGTATTATCCATACTCAAAGATTAGCCGGACCATTTTTTTACGTAACTTCAGTATACTTCTCATAAGTAGAGCTATTTTTTTTCATCACTGGAAAAAAAAAGGGCCGTGCATTCGTAAGCTCTAACGCATTTTGTGCCTCAACCCATCGGAACCCCCCCCCCCCCCCCTAAATATATATGAATTTTGCTTAGAATTATTAACCCTACAATTCTATCCATGTTTCGTGACTGGGAAAATAAGTACCGAAAATCGTCACTGCCTCCTAGACTATTAGATACCATCTACATAATTCATTACTTTATGCCCGTAATAAAGTACACATTATGGCCCGCGCGGGCATAAAGACGCAAAAAACAGTTTTCAATTAACTTATTCTTTATCAACAAAATATAAATTTACGCTTATAAACATATTATTTTTGTCAAAAAATGATGATTCTGCACACTGATGACAATTTGCCAAGTGACACTTTTTTCCCAGGTATTTATTATTCACAACCAACTGGTATGACATAAAAGTTTGTATGCACCACGGGTACTAATAGATATATATACCCTCGGGCGACTTACGAACCCTCGGGCCAGAGGCCCTCGGCTTTGTAAGACTGTCGCCCTCAGGGCATAATCATCTACTTAGTACCCTTGATACATAAATAACTATTAAGGTTGTCTGACATGCAGGATTAATCGCACATAAGAAAAAAATTCCCTATCCTACAAATAAAAAATTTCCCCATATGTAGCAAACATTACGGGGGACAATAGATTTTGTGGAATAAATTTTATTTAAAATTGGCTATTTTTCGAAAAAGACCTATTATTTTCCAGACAGCACAGAAACATTAAAGATGTCCACAAACGGCATTCAAGACGTCTTTTAGACGTCTTCAAGGCATCTTAAAGACATCGTGAAGCCGTGTATGTTACAAAACCTAACGCCTTTCAGACGTCCTCAGGACTAATATTTCGTTATTATTACTCATTTGTAACTTTCAATTTTTGCCTATTCCAAATACTAACAGCTAGTTTAATAATCAGACTTTAAAATGTACTTTAACCTCGACTTTAACTAAAGATAAAGTTTCACTTCAAGTCCACTTTAAAGAGAGCTAAAGTTGGGGTGTTTCATAATCATATCCATCCGAACTTTTAACTAAAGTAAAATCGAGACTTTAGCCACTGCCGAAAATTGATAGAACAGCAAAACTCCACAATTTTTAAGGTTAGGTTAGGTCTCATTTTTTTTTCAGTGGTTTCAAGTGGTAATCAAAGTGATCCAAAAGGATTTTTTAGCGACTAACCTTTTGTTCCCGTGTTATAAACGGTAACTGAAAATAAATCATATTTTCAGGTAGGTACCTACCGTTTATAACACGGCTAACACGGTTACAAACGGTTAGTCACTAAAAAAGTGTTATTGAGTGTTTATTATTTCATTTTCATCCCTGTTTTTGCTATGTCCAGTAATAAATCAAAAAGAGGTGATAATTTCTCTACAAGGAAGGAACTTCTTTTGTTGGATGAAATTCCCTTTTCACTCGTGAATTATTAAATATTGTCTGTTCATACGTAGAATCTGGCCAGCGAGCGACAATGTTCCAAATTTTCAGATTAGCATCTGAAATTGTCCGAACCTTCAATGCAAAAAAACCCTAAAAAGCTTGTAAATATTTCTGTATCATCCCCTGGTGATTCTATCCTTATTAACGTGGTCCGTGGATTCTATCACTCCAATCACTCTAGGAAAACTAGCTAATTGGTAGAACTCAGCAGCACTTCTTACTATTTCCTGGTTATCTCGATACATTTTAATGAACCGTGGCCTTAGAGTTGCAATTGCTTCTGATACCCTTTCAACTATTCGACATGCTGAAGCTTTTGACACCCCCATAAATTCTCCCATTGCACTTGAGAAACTTCCTGTTGCGTAGTAGCTTAGTGTATGAAGAAACTGGATCATTAGGGAAATACTTCCACTTCTGAAAAATCTTTGCTGAACAACATATTATTGCTTTCTTTGAAAATATGATAATTTTGACCTATTTGTTGGCATTATAATCATATGTCCGATAGTTGAAAGAAAAATAAAGAGGTGGGTTTTGTTAAACGAAATCTGTCGAAAAAATCAACATCATCATAGCCATCGAATCTGTTTTCTCTTTTTCTATATAAGTTTTCTTCTCCTTAAAAATATTTCCGGATTCTCCTCATCAGATGAATCTGAATTTAGTGAAGATGATATTCCTTGGTACCAGTTCATAACGTCGACAGTTTATTGAAATCGAAAACAGACAACACAAAATGTTGAGAAAGTAGCAAATTAGCGACTTGGTGCGAATTTGAGGTTACATAGCACTTTAAAGTTGGATAAAAGTCTGGAAATCAGCCCTTTAACTTAAAGTGGCTTTAAAGTGACATCAAAGTATTATGAAACACCAACATTTTTTAAAGTAGCATTTAACTTTTAAAGTTTGATTATGAAACTGGCTGTAAGGCTCCTAATTTCTTGATTAAAGATAAAAACAATTAGATAAAATAAAAAATAAAAACAATAAAAAATACCTATGTAAAAAAAAAACATATTAAATAGTATCAAAAGAACAGGAACCTAATAATTAGCAACATAGAACGGTTACCGATTAAGTTTGGCTTTGCAACTGAAGCAATAGAACCATCTTTGATCAAGGGATTGGTCTAAGAAGGACAACCTAATAGTTTAAAGTAGAAATATAAAAATAAATAAATAAAAAAACAAATTATGGAAATTCAAAATTCAAAATGAAAAGTTTAAATACTTCTCCACAGAATAGAAGGCTTTCTTTGCAAAGATATTTTTAAGTTCTTCACGGAATTTGGCTACATCGGGAATATTTATAATAGCTGTAGGAAGGTGATTATATAATTTTATAGCAATATGGATAATAGAGTTTTTAACAAGCGCAGAATATGGAATTGGAAGGGGTATGGCATGTCTTGGAGGTGTACTATGGGAGCTTTGATGCGCAGGAAAAAGAGATTTGTGTTTGTGAACAAGAGTGACCGATTCAGGACAAAGAGAGACGGAAGAGTTAAAATACCGTGAGAAACCAATAAAGGTTTACAGTGGTCTCGCGGCTGTATGGAAACAATTTAGTTGATGAGTCGTCCTAGAAGACTACCTTCAGAGACTGAATGGGAGCTAGGAGACTATGCCGTTCAAAAAATTGTTGAGAAATTTGGTCTTCCAGATAGATTAATTGGCTTCAAAAGCGTATCACAAAACCGAAATGTATACAGTGTCATTACTTAAGTGTGCAACATATGAGATTTTTTTTTTTTTTAGTAATAGCACAATCAAAATAAAAACAAGGTCAAAAGTTGGTGCATGTCTGATAATCATATTAGGTGCACTTAGAATGAATTAGAATGAATCAAACAGCATACAGGGTAGCTCAAAAAATATCAAAATTGTAGTAATATTTACTTAAATAAAATAAAACTTTTGCACTTTAAGGACAGTTTTTCTAATATGGCTATTATCATTAGTAATGTTTGAACTTGTTAAAAAAAAATTGCGACATTTTAAAGTTGTGTCGAATATCATTGCAACAAACATGAATTCTTTGATTCCATAAAAAAATAAAAATCTAAGTTAATTTTACAAATATGCTTGAATTTGAACAAAGTTATGTAAAAGATTATACCTACCACGAGTCAATAATGAACGCTATTATTCCCGAGGAATATTTTCGAACTGAGCCGCGTTAGCGGCGAGGGAGTAACATTTCGAGGGAATAATAGCCATTATTGCGAGTAGAATACTCTACTTTATTTACGACAAATTAATTTATTTGCAGATTTTTTGTGAACAAATTTCATGCATCCCAATTCTCAATACATATCCACAAGCACTACACGATTGACATTGACACTTTTGAGGAATAATGACCATTAATCCCGCTACTCGCCCTTATTCCCTGGGGGAATAACATATGTCATTATACTGTCAAAATCACAATACTTACATTATACATTAGTTGTCAGTGGCGTAACCAGGATTTTATCTTGAGGGGGGGGGCAAATTTGCAGGAAGTGTTTCTTGCGGCCTCACCGCGATCGCTGTCGGAGGCAAAGCGCCGCAGGCGCGAAATTTTTTGGAGCCACGTCTTTTTTTTAGGTTTCTTCACGCTATTTTTGGGACTGTTTATTTTAATTTTGAAGAATTATTCATAAAACTTAAGGGTCTTGGGGGGGGGGGCAAATGCCCTCTTGCCCCCCCCCTGGCTACGCCAGTGTTAGTCGTAAAAAAAAAAAATATATATAGAAATTATAGATTTTTTTCGAAAGAAAATAAAAAAAATCTTAGGAGGCTATGTTTTGGTATTTAGGCATAACTTTAAATTCCAAACAACTTTTCTCTATAACATTTTGCTGAATTTTCTAAAAAGGGTACTTTACAGTACAGGGTGGCCCAAATTCATTCCTCATCATTGGGATCTCGGAAACCGTAAGAGATATAGGGTCGGTCAAATTATGGCAAAGTTGCGCAATTTTATGACCAATAGAATGCCGTTCTGAAATTAGAAAAATTCCGAATACTTCCGGAGATATTCGGAAAAAACTGAAATTTTATAGAATCGTTTTTATTTTTCCCCGGGTTTATTTGAAGAGCAATTTTAAAATAAAAGTCACTTCATCGCTGCCACTTTTTCCCCTTTAGAAGATGGTGCTACTAAATTTAAAATCCGACGTTTCGTCTTCAGGCGGCCATCTTCAACTTACTTTTTTTAAATACGGACCTGGATTTTTTATTTGCGATTTTGTCATCCTTGGGCATCCTAAAACCGATACTGTTTATAATTTTTCAATGACATAGTAAAAAAAGCAGGTCCGTATTTAAAAAAAAATAAATCGATGATGATTCCAGAGGAACGAAACGTTGGATTTTAAATGTAATACCGCCATCTTGTAGAGAAGAAAAAGTGACAATGGGAATGTGAAATTAGTTTTTCAAAATCTTTTTAAATGAAATCAGGAAAAAATTTGAAAAATATGAGAAATTCATGTTTTTATTCGTATAGTTTTGATTTTTTCCTGATTTTATTTAAAAATATTTTGAAAAACTAATTTCACATTCCCATTATCACTTTTTCTTCTCTACAAGATGGAGGTATTGAATTTAAAATCCAACGTTTCGTTCCTCTGGAATCATCATCAATTTATTTTTTTTAAATACGGACCTGCTTTTTCACTGTGTTATTGAAAAATAATAAACAGTATCGGTTTTAGGATGTCCAAAGATGACGAAATCGTCGGTTTTCAAATTTAGTGGCACCATCTTCTAAAGGGGAAAAAGTGGCAATTATGAAGTGACCTTTATTTTAAAATTGCTCTTCAAATAAGCCCGGGAAAAAATAAAAACCATTCTACAAAATTTCGGTTTTTTTCGAATATCTCCGGAAGTATTCGGAATCTGTCTAATTTCAAAACGGCATTCTATTGGTCATAAAATTGCGCAACTTTGCCATAATTCGACCGACCCTGTATCTTTCACGGTTTCCGAGATCCCAATGATGAGGCTCGAATTTGGGCCACCCTATAACTATCATCATATCAACATCAACCAAAAACGTTAGAACTTGTTATGTTTCATGTACAGCTTTGTTATTGTTTGAGCTACCCTGTATGCTGTTTGACTTGCAACCATTCTATTTCTAAGTGCACCTAATATGATTATCAGACATGCACCAACTTTTGGCCTTGTTTGTATTAGGGTTGTGCTATTACAAATTGTTGCGGAAATAACCCACGATAAGTTTAAATTTTGTTATTTCTAATTTAATATAATCTCAATTTCTATTATTTACCTACCATAAAAATAATATTCTAAAAATAGATGCCTGTAAAACCAGCAACAACAACCCTTTGAACCGGTAAAACTACAGGTTTCTTCATTACCTTATGAGGCAGTGGAGCTATTTCGCTGCTGTGATTGGTCAGCCGCCACATTGTTTTCTAGATTTTTGCGGCCTGCTCAGGCAGAGCTGGTCGACGCACATTCAACAGTACTAATAGAATAAGCGAAGAGTTCGCACCCTCGCGCCCTCTGAATGCTCTCAAGAGGCAAAAACCCCAAAAACCCCCGTTAGTGCACGCGATTTATAGTAAAATACTACTCCCAGTGTCTCAAGGCCTGACATGGTCTATATTATTGATTACAATTCATGTAATTAACCCCTAATTGTTGCAAGTCACCTCGGACGAGCAAAATTCTCTCCTACACCTGTTTTTTGGTTATCTCTCTCACTCTCGCCGGGCTCCAAAGCATCTGTATATCCTTGTTTTCTTTTCATCTCAATTCTCAGTAGAAAATTCCTTAGCTGTCAGTGCGAATAGTGATAAAGGGATAAATAATCGCCTTATGGATTTATCTGTATGAACTGGATTAAGCAAGTAAGACCGTTACAATTTCTCTAACAGTCGAACAATAAGTTGATAAATACTGATCAGTGATTCGCTTGAAATGCACTTTAAATTGAAGTATTTTTTAACCTTTAATGCAGAAATTTGGTTTTCACACTCGTGAAATTAACATTTGTACATTTGTATATAGAGACTAAGCATATACAGGGTGCAGTGGCGGCTTCTTATAAGGGTCAATGTGTCAACGGCCTCCTAAAATATTCTAATCATATCATAATTTTATTAAAAATAATTTTGTATCATAAAATTCTGAGCAGGCTACATTTGCTGCAATATTAGAAATAATTTTAATAAATGATCCTGCCGCGTCCGCGCGCTAATCGGGAACTGGGCCGTAATTGAAAATGACCCTGCACAGTGCAAGTGGTTTATGGCAAAAAGCATGTAAAAAGAACAGAGACAACAGATTACGAATTTCGTGAGCGGGTGTGAAAGTCACCTTGAGTCCTATATCACTAATATGGTCGACGGCCCGCTGTGTTTCGCTTCAACGGCGAGCTGTGCGCGTAGTAAAATCCAGTAGTCCAGTAAAATAGAGTTCAGTTCTATTTCATCATAGTGCAGATCACCCCAATAATTTGTGTGAAAAAGATTGTCTAAAAAAAAGTAACAATAGGGAACTTGCATGAAAAATTAAATTGATTCTCGAAAAAAAATCGATGCGTATTTTTTCATTTTGTCGAAAATAATTTTTCCGAAACTTATACAAATATTAGGTTTTGTATATATAGATATACTGAGCATGTGCGACGTCACTAATTTATATGATAAGTAACGTCATAGGCATATTTTATAGCGTTGTATCTCCGTCAACTTTTGACTCAGAACAAAAAGAAAAAAACACGTGTGGACTTATTTTTTATCCACTAATGAAATTATCAGCGATAAAAAAAAATTGATGCAAGTTCCGTATACTTAGGGCCGATACTTTTGCTCTCGATTAACGAATTTAATACGTTGTCAAAGTTTTGCATGGGCCAAGATCTATAAGTATGATGTGGTTAGAGCATATTCTAACCTCCGATTATTTTTAACAGCTGTCAAATGAGAGCAAAAGTACCGGCACTTAGTGAACCAAAATGTCTCCCCTGGTTACTAACCCACGAGCCGCCACTGACACTTCAGCAGAAACGTGCTCAAATTGTTAACTCTCAATAAATAAAAGAACTTTCGACGATCAATAAACATTTTGTGATTGCAGTGGACTGATTGAAGTTGACGAATTATTTATGTTGTGCACTCGTGCATTTAATTAGTTAATTTGTGTTTTCGTTCACTCAACATTTACCCATAAATGATATTATCATTATCAGTTTTCCCTACTTTTTATAAATCAAGATACTTATTTACTTTAGATAAGTATAAAATTTGTAGTTCGACTGGACGTCCAATTAGGAATTTTCAGATAGGATTTGATTGCTGACTATACCGAATTACTTTCATTTATTAATTAAATTGATAACTATTCTATTTCAGGGTTTTATTTGTATGAATGAGAATCAAGACACCCCTAACCCAAAACAAGGCTTAAATGATCCAACACTCATGGCCGTTTGCACCGATCATTTTAAGGAAGCATTAGCGATAAGTATTCCTTAAAATGACATTTCTACATGGATAAATGTCAGTTTAAGGAATACTTATCGCTAAGGCTTACTCAAAATAGTCGGTGCAAACGGCCACTAATGGTTAATTTTTACAGTCAGTCAAAGTAAAAACTTTTCGCACCCCTGGTACGGTTTAACAAAAGCCCAAAAAGGGGCAATAGCTAGTTCCGTCACACCAATAAAAAATTCCCATATGTTGCACACTTGAAAAATCACACTGTATGTATAGAATGAAATTAATAAAATAATGGTTGTCCTCAATGACGTCGAAATTATTGCCAATTGCAATTGACCTTTTGTTTGGACGCCATATTGCGGTGCGCGAGCATAGTTGCCAAAAGAAGAAAACAAAAATTATTAGCAGGCTGTCAACATTAAAAACAAAAGTAAGTAAATGTTTGATCCTCGCTATCCTTTTTGTTTGTTTACTTTATATTTCTTATTGATGAAAGTAAATAGGTAGATATTTTATTATTTCCATTCTGCCCAATACAAGCTAAAATTGATGGCTTTTCTTTTCAAAAACATTCATAACAGGCGGCAAATTTGAATTTTATATGTAATTTATTCAGTAACTTTTGTTTTTAATGTTGACAGTACGCTAGTTATTTTTATTTTTTCTAGTTTTGGCAACTATGTTCGCGCACCGCAATATGGCGTCCAAACAAAAGGTCAATTAGTGAGAAATAATTCGTTTCAAACTCAGATCGTATTTTCTCTTCTGCTTAACCCTAGCGTTGAAGAAAGATAGAATGCTGTCGGATCATATAACCGAATCTGTCGATAAAATGAAATTTAGGTTGGCACTCGTGGGTAATGTTGCCAAATGTTACTTTCTGCAAATATTCGGTTATTGATTTTAATAATTGGACGTTTGTTGTCAGTTTTTAACGAGTCGGGGATTGATAGTTGGGATATAATTAAAGTGTACAGGGTGGCCCATTTTCGATGTTTTAATGGGCTATATCAAAAACCAGCAGAGATATCAAAAATCTGGGAGCACATTCTCAAGCTCTTTTTTGGGAAAATAACAATGGCGAAGACAAATCACGGCTAACTTGATGCATTTAGGAAATACAGGACACTTTTCAAATTTTGTCCAATTTTAAAAGACTCTCTAATTTCCTTATTATTCAAGATATCCAAAAATGAAAAATACTTTCTATCGGCAGTTTTTCAAGTAAAATCCAGTGGTATGACCAATTTTTTTCCAGTTACCACCGATTTTGGAATATTGACCAAAGTTGTGTTTTTTCAAATGGGACACCCCGTATATTATTTTTTCATTGAATAGATCTTTGTGAGCTGATTTCAATTATATAAGGTTTTATACCTTTACCTTCAATAGTTTTGGAGAAAAAATAAATAAATTCCGTTTTTTCCATAAGAAACAATGAGTTAGAAATAGATAGTTGAACTATGAATCGGCTACAAATTTCTTGATTCTTAATTCAATTTTTCAGTTCAGCTAATTTTTTTTTTAATTTGAACTATGAATCGGGGGTGATAAATAGGCAACACATAATTTATTTAATGACTTATCTCTCTCTAGCTCATTGTTTCTTATGAAAAAACGGAATTAATTTTTTTTTTCCAAAACTATAGAAGATAAAGGTATAAAACCTTATATCATCGAAAGCATCTCACAAAGAGCTATTCAATAAAAAAATAATATACGGGGGGACCCATTTAAAAAAACACTACTTTGGTCAATATTCCAAAATCGGAGGCATCTGGAGAAAAATTGGTCATGCCACTGGATTCTCCTTGAAAAACTGCCTATAGAGTATAGAAAGTATTTTTCGTTTTTGGATATCTTGATTAATAAAGAAATTAGAAGGTCTTCTAAAATTGAGCAAAACTTGAAAAGTGCCCTGTATTTCCTAAACGCATCAAGTTAGTCGTGATTTGTCTTCGCCATTGTTATTTTCTCAAAAAAAGAGCTTGAGAATGTGCTCCCACATTTTTGATATCTGTGCTGGTTTTCGATATAGCCTATTAAAACATCGAAAATGGGCCACCCTGTACTTGATGGTGTTTTTTTTTTTAATTCTGAGTCCATCACAACGTTTTTAAAAAAGGTAGCTGGCATGATCAATCCAAATCCAATTCACGAAGAAAATGAAGAAATAAACGACGAATGTACAGTCGTGAGCATAAAAAATGGGACATTACCCAAAATAGCGAAAAACGACAAGACCTGTCAGTCGGGTGACCTACTTTATATGCTCACAACCTCAGAGTAATACTACATAAATAGAAAGGGCAAGTCATTCATAAAATCGTTTGGTTTCTGCGACCAACAATCCTAAACGACAATAGTGGATTAATGAATGAAGTACATGGAGTGGGGATAAGATTGCGGACAATGCGGGCCAATCACAAACAAAACCCGTTTGACATTTCTTACTATGAATACTACAGCGCATTCGCGATAATGGTCGGACTTGCTCCGGCAATATTTGCATCCTTCTTTATCTGGTTATTTTAACAAAGATAAAACGATTCAGGTGGGCGTTCCTAGATGAATACAACCAGGTTCCCAGATTCAAGGCAGTGTTGCCATTTTCAGCTAGCACAAAATCTTATTCAAATTTTATTGTGATAATAGATTATTATTTTATGTAATAATTATTCCCATTCAATTTTGGAAAGCACCGCGATATTTTATATTATAAAGTGGTTCATGCATATGTCCTTTTTCCGTTTCTTTAACTTTTTCCTTATGTATAAGCTTTTCTTTTTCCGTAAAATTTTAGTTATTTCATGCACCAAAAATTAAGAGTTTTTATCAGTCTTTATAATAACAACACTGTTGACATTTGTGGGGAACTGCAAACGATTTCAATAGGATTTCCTATGTTAATTGGCATTCTTGCTTGGTGTTATAAATATTTCCAGACTAATCCAGACACATATTTGCTAATTACGTTTAAGGGTTTCCTGTTTTTGAGGTTAAGTCGAGAAATTTGAATGTTTTTATCTATTGCGCAGGCGTCGTCTATTTTATCCGTAACTTTTTCCGTAAAAGATAAAAGTGAACTATCTTCAAGGTCAGTCAATAGAGAATAAAGAAAATGATACGGAAAAGTAATGTGCATGAACACCTGCATATAAATACATGAAATTTATGCATTGCTTACGGATATCGATAGGGACTAAGTTACAGCACCAGAAAATATTTTTATGCATGAACTAGCCTTAATTGTATATACATATACCTATCTAGATTTTTATATTTACGATAGATTTTTTTCAATTTCGAATTCCATTTTCCCTGCAACTTAGGAAAATTTTTAAATATGGCACATCTGCAGTAAGTGTCCGCAAGTGATCTTAGAATGGGAGTCAATGTTTGGGGCATTTTTTAATCATAATAAACCTATCTATTTTATGTGTTAATCTGAGCTCACGACTGTACGTGATGCAGAATCAAAACATAAAACATGGGAGATAACAAATGTCACAATTCACCTTGAGCCTTGAGCCGATTTCCCAGCTGTGCGCTTCAAGTACGGTGCAGCACAGTGCTCTATGTTTGAAACGCAAAAGTTAGCAGCTCTCGAAGCGCAGTACGGCTGGAACACGAACACGCGCTTGAAGCATTTGCGCGCGCAATAGCTCGATTGCGTGCTCAAAATGGTGAAAATGGTCAGCTGGAAAGCGGCTTTGGTTGGGTAGTTTCCTAACTAGTTAAGTCACTCCAACTACTCGAGTAAGAATATAACCTGGAAACCCGGGTTGTCGAATCGTGAATGTGAAGACGTGTCCCTCCTTGCTCTTGCTCCGGTGCAATTTGGAAAGGACCCCGCAATATTTAAATGGAAATTGGTTACCCGTGATATTTGGATGAAATTTAAATATGTTATTGGGAGGAATGCCGTAAGCAACATTTTTTACCCTGGGCACAACCCTGTATATGTATATGACAGGTGAGGCGTGGTTAGCTGTCAAATATTGGAATCTTATATCCAGAAGCAGAGTAACTATGGCAGATTTTGATGAACAAAAAATCTATTTCTACTAAGTTGACCAAGTTAAGACGAAAAATGTCAACCATTTTGACACCTGTCAAAACCCTGCCAAACGGCACCACTCATCTTTTCCAGTTTTCAATATTTCATGATGTCATCTGACATTGTTAACTTATATGTAAATTCTGAATTCAAAAATTGAAAGAAAAAAAAAATGACAGAACTGTCAAAACCTGTCATTTGTTTTAGCAGAAAAAAATACTCTAATTTGGTTCTTTCTCGATTTAAGGTAGTTTATTGGTGATAAGACATTGAACAAAGTTCATGCACGTCACATTTTGACAGCTGTCAGAATCTGTCAATAGCTTTAAGTCAAAAAAGAATCAAATCTAGTTCTTTTCCAATTTAAGTTGGGTTTTTTTATGATAACGCATGGAAAAACATTACACGCAGGTTTCAGATTTTGACAGAGATGTCAATTTTCATTTTAAAATACGTAGTTTTAGTATAAAGGATTTTATATACCGGCGATTTTTTTTTAGTACTTTAATGAAATCATTATAATACTCAGTACTAAAATGAAATCATTAAAGCACTCAAACATTTTGGCACTTACAAATGAAATCTACAATGATGTCATTTTGACAGTTCTGTCATTTTTTTTTTCAATTTGTGAATTCAGAATTTACATACAAGTTAAAAATGACAAATAACATCATAAAATATTGAAAACTGGGAAAGATGAATGCTGCCGTTTGGCAGGGTTTTGACAGATGTTGACATTTTTCGGCTTAACTTGGTCGACTTAGTAGAAATAGATTTTTTGTTCATCAAAATCTGCCATAGTTACTCTGCTTTTGGATATAAGATTCCAATATTTGACAGCTAACCACGCCTCACCTGTCATATATACAGGGTTGTGCCCATGGTAAAAAATGATGCTTACGGCATCTCCAATAACATATTTAAATTTCATCCAAATATCACGGGTAACCAATTTCCATTTAAATATTGCGGGGTCCTTTGTTGTTCTGCCTTTTCAGCCGTTTCTAAGCCAGAATTTTTTGGCATATTATTATCTAAAGAGGAAAATAAATCTTAATAGACCTATCTATTTTACCAGACAAAGAGGTAATAATACGAAAGCTTTATTAGATAGAAAAAGACGCAGAACGCTTATTGCGCAAGACGAGGCAAAACGTACCAAATTATGTTAGATTTACGTATAGCAATCCATTCTTATTATTTGCACGGGATAAAAAAGGAAGGAGGAAAACCGCGTGACATGCAACCTATTTGTCAATCAAAAACACAAACAATTGAAAATCGATCACTTGTCAAGCTTCGTCAAGTTGAATAGCAAGCATAATTTTATCCTTGTCAGACCATGAGCAATGAACAAGGACAAGGAGATGCCCAGCGTGCAAAAGGATGATTACTTCACACCTGTACTAGTTAGCCAATAAAAATGCATTGCCTCGTGTTGCGCGCGCATACCTACAGGTAAAAATAGACAGGTCTATTAGAAGCACAAGAAAAATCATAGTAAAAACAATCCTAAATTTTTCAATAATAGATTCATTCCGATGATGAATTTCGAAAACGCCTACTAGGGCATGATGTTCTAGTGACATTGTTGACAGCTGATTATTTCAAATATTTAAATTAAACTTTCAAATTCCAATATAAAAAGAGCGACGATGGTATATTTTATCAGTAATAATGATTATTAATGATTAGATATGGCTAAAATCATTACTGTTTTGTAACGATAGTGGTTTATTACTTGAAAAGACACTTTTTCAATGTTCTAGTCTAGTTAGGAGCAACCCATATTTAAAATGGATAATTTGAGGTGAGAATTAAGTATTTTTAGAAACATTTTTCTGCGTGTATTGATTGTTAGTGTTATAGGTAAAAGAATGTATCTGGATAATTTTACATCATTTGTCCGCATTTTTGTTAATAGGAAACACTCAAACATGCTACTTGTAAAGACAGATAAAGGAGAAAATTGCTGAATGAATATTGCAACTCTAGAAAATGTGTTATTAGCAATAGCAAACAAACCTTATACAATACTTCAAATATAATTTTCTATTGTATTTTTGGCTTGTTTTATGATTTACCTGTGGTTACAAGTTTCTTTTTAATGTAAGGTGACCATTTTTTTCCAACCTGAAACCAGGACAATGACAATATGAGCTTTTACCAGCCACGCCCACAATTTACAAACTTTTATTAAAAATTCACCCAACGGCCAACCTGTATATTATATTAATCTAGAGTTATTCTGGTGTTCCCTTTTCCTTCCCGTTCTGATTTTCAGGGTGAATAGTCGAGCTACGTAGCGGAGCAAGAGAGGCTTCGTGACAATACCTAAGTAATTAAAAAACTTTTAGAAATCAGAAAATGTTGCGTTTATTAAACACAAGATAGGTATGTGAAAATCAAAATATGATTTTACAATATAAAAATAAAACAATAAACATAACAAAAATATCATTCATAATAATAATTTTTCATATAATCCAATTGAAATTCTCGATTTCCTCAAAATAGCCTTTCCATTCTTCCAGATACTAAAAACGTGCTATAAAATTCCACCACTTTTTCTTTGAAAATATTCTGTTTAACTATAGCGAATTCCATTGATGGTCTCTCATAGCCAATTCTACTAGTGCAAAAAAAAATTATTTTTATTTCTTTCTTATACAAGCTGGTAGAAAAAGACACGGATACACTCAATGCGCACCAACCTTTCCAACGGAATTCGCTATATGTAGTTAGTTAACTAGATGGATTATTTTTGTTTTTTATGTTTTAAATTTAAGATCTAATCGAAAACTAGTAGGTACTTTTCGTGTACTGGTTTTGTTTAATGACTAACCAGGACTTATGCCCCGAAAACCAGTACTGTACTGGTAAAATCAGTACGAATGGTCACCTTATTTTAATGCCTATCCAAAAGTATTCTTTCTTATTGGTGTAATTTTTTTTTAGTCTTTACCTAGCCACATACAATGTAGGAACAAACGACTCATTCGATCAGTCTCTTCCTCTTCTAGATCTTCTATCACTGTCAGAAGAAAAAAATGAAAAACTTCCGGATTTCTTTGTCATTGGATTGCAAGAAGTTAAATCGAAACCGATGAATAGACTTTTAGATGCTTTATTTGATGTAAGTAATTTTGATCCCGTAATTATTCAATTTGTACCTAGATATCGGATCATAAAACTTTTCTTAGGACTATTGGACTTATGCCCTACGAAATATACTAGACGAAAGGGGTTACGTAAAACTCAAATCTATAAGGTTGCAAGGCTTGGTGCTTTCAGTTTTTACTCTAAGAAAGCATTTATTGAATGTGAGAGAAATTGATGCTGAGTATACGAGAACTGGAAAGTGGGTAAGAGCTTTTCAAAAGATTATTTCATTCATTATAAAATAGACCCATCAGACAACGTCATTTTTTGAATGAATTTTGCTTAAATAAGTGATTATTTCACAAGACATAGTTTATCAGCGACAATTCCACTCATGTATAAATAATCCCATTTGAAATGTCATAAATCGTAGTTTGCTAGCGGATAAATAGGAAGGAAGAGAAAATATAACTGGATAAGAAAATCGGATAAATTTTCTGTTGATGCAATCGTTACCGTAGTAACAATTGCATATAAAATTGGTTTTTGAATCATCTGTCAAATAATTGTCACAAAAATTCACAAGTTCTATCATTTTAGCTTATTAAAAGTGTATTTTTAAATAAAATTAAAAAATTTTTCAACATGCAGCGATTTGGGACAATTAAAGATGAATTAATAGCGAAATAGAAAATTCAATTCCTGAGAACACAGAGTCTTCTTCTCTTTCTGTAGAGTCAAATTTTAAGGAGCAAAATATTTATTCTAATTGTACCTTTAATAACTGTTCATTTTAAAAAGTATTTCCATATTTTATTTTGATTATGCATTCGTGGAATTGCCGTACTAAATACCATTCGAGCTCAGATTTTGAGCAGGATATTTTTTTGCTTGCTCTCTCATACTTACTTTCATGCAATTTATCTCGATCTGTTCCACAAAATCACTCGAGCTGCGCTCTCGTGATTTTGTCGGAGCAGCTCTCGTTAAATTTCCTAAAAGTAAGTATTCGAGACCAAGCCAAAAAATATCCGGCTAAATCTGAGCTCTTATGGTATTACCTACGATTAAATTTTTGTTTACCTTTTTTGACAGAATTTTGATAGAAATATTCTGACATTTTATAATAAATAGAACTCTTTAGATAGGATTGACGCCAACAATTCAATCCTAATTATTCAGGAAATAATCTAGCCGTATACCACTCGACCTATAAATTTAAATGGATTAAACTATCCAAATATTTTTTGCATAATTTTGCTTTTTGGCAAATAGTTTCATGCACAATAATTTTTAAATAAAAGCCCTCGACCGCTTCGCGGTCTCGGGCTTTTATTAAGTTATTGTGCATTCAACTATTTTCCAAGCAAAATCATGCTCAAAATATGTTGCATAGTTTAATCGATTAAATTTGAAGGTCTTGTGATATAATATATGATTATACAATAGGGAACTTGCACATTAAATTAAATATGAAATAAATAATAAAATACAATAACAATCATCCTAATAAATGATGCAATTAGGAAAAGGATATAATATGTTATCTCTGGTTTTCAAAATCTTCAATTGAAAATACCAAATAATTCGAAATTCTTGACGAGATCAAAATAGCTATTTATACAATAAGTTGCGAAATGAGTGTCTTTTAGGCACGCGACGTGAAAATTGTCCAACGAGGCAAAGCCGAGTTGGACAACACGTCGAGTGACTAAAAGATTTCGTTTCGTAACGTATTGTATACAAGATTTTTTCTACTGACGTTTCATAATAAAAAAACACAATTTTATTTCAATGTTTGTCGCCTGCTTTTGCTTGACACCTTTCATGTTGGTGACTAATATTCATAATAAATACAAAACAAAATTCAAATTTGCATTTAGTGTGTTTTTTATTTCTGAACAATGAATAACACTTTTAGGCACTAGTGCTTAAAAGTTACTTTTACGCACTTGAAAGTCGCTTTTACGCATTTGAAAGTCACTTTTACGCACTGGAAAGTCACTTTTACGCACTGAGTGCCTAAAAGTCACTTTTACGCACTGAGTGCTCAAAAGAATGTCATTTCAAAACTAAAATGACAATCGAAAAGTTGCTATTATGAAACGTCAGTAGAAAAACATATTTCTATGGGTCCTGACGTCAAAGGGCAGTAATAATCGGGTCGCACCGCTGCCACGCCATGTGTTGCTGGTGTTGTCAATGTCAAATCTATCATAAACGGCATACATAATTAACATAACCATAATCTAAATCTACCTGGGCTCAGCTCGCAGGTCACTGTCAACCAAGGACTGTGAACGGAATTTTGTTGCTGAGTGACGTCACACTAATCGGTCGTTTCAAATGGCGATGTTTCGAGCGTAACTTCAAATATTTATAAAAAATTAACGGCTGATTTTTAATGCTTGATATTTGGCATGACTATGTGTTTAGTGTAGTACAACACATTTTTGAAATAAAAAAAAAAATTGCAAGTTCCCTATTATTATTGGAGCAAGTGATGCCATTCTATCCTTGGATTAAGTAATTTTATTACAATTTTGTGCCAGTTTTTGAAAAACATGAGTCACAAGACAAATGAATAGCGGCTTAACTTATCTATTGATGTGGCAATAATCTAAGTACTTACCTCTAAAATATACGCAATCAGAAAATCAGATAACATTTACCCATTTTTAGTTTTTCAAATTTTGTTTGTTTAGGGGTTTAGGTGAATGAAATGGCTGAATGTAAACTTTGCTACTACGCCATACCCGTAACCTTGAACATTTATCTATTAAAAAATGGCTAAATTTAAAAAATATCATAAAACTTTTTTTAGTATAGGTATATTTATCTATGATGCTAGTCATTATGTTATCGCGCGTTATTATAAAGAGCTATTACGCTCCAAAAAACTTTTAACGAATAAATATTCTTCATTAAAAACGAAAAAAGACTCATTGTTCAAAATAATTATTGCAATTCCACATCCCACCAAACATAAACCAATGGGGTAGTATACAAGGCATTTTTAACTACTGCGTAGTGATATAATCGACGTACCTATCGTACTATTTAGGCCCAGTTGTACAATCTTGGTTCAAAACAGAGTTCAGCTGAACTCGACTGGTACTTGAACTTCCCCATTTGAAATGCACTGCTGTCAAAAATGATAGAATTTTATTAATAGCTGACAGCAATGTATTTTAAATGGGAAAGCTCAAGTACCAGTCGATTTCAGTTGAACTTTGTTTTGAACCGAGATTGTACAACTGGGCCTTAGTGTGATCAGTTGGTTTGCAAAAACCGTAATACACTGGAATTTTGCTTTTTAAATTTCCTCTTAGCTCCGCCCCTACGTGAAAATAAAAGTTCGTGACGTAGGCGGCGTTCCGTATCTTAACCAGAGTTACCGAATGGTTACCCGATCGGTAAGAAGCGGTTCGTCTATGGTAACAGTCTGGTTCCTGTAAATGCGGTCTATGCGTGGAACGCTTCGGTTCAGCTTTGGTTTGGCTTGAGAATATTATCCTCTTAAAAATATATTTGTAATTGTAATAAGCAATTGTCAGGAATGAATGTAGTATTCACCTCTTGTCCCATTTTCACCGCAAATACATGTTCAAAGCGGAAGAAAAATAAAAAAATTAAAATATTATCACCTAACCTAACAAACAAATGTCAGAAATTGAAAACAAACCGAAAAAACTAGAGCTGTTTTCTCGTGGAACTGGTTCGATCCGGTCCAATTAGGTTCGAACCTGTACATTCTGGCGTTAAACCAGTGACGTCACATTGAACCTGGTTCAAAAAAGTTCGAACCGGACACATGAGGTGTTTTCTCGCGTCTCAAAGTTTTGAAACATTTTTCAAAACAGGTTCAAAACAGTTTCACAATGACGACATAACTTCTCGGCGTGAGAAAATGGTTTAAAAACGTGAATTGGATTGTATTTCGAAACGGTTTGAACCAATTTTGTGTGACGTCGTGGGTTCATCGCGTGATGACGTCATCTACAAATTGGTTTAAACCGTAGTTCGAACCATTTGCTCCGCGAGAAAACGCCACAAGCTTTTTGATCGGTAGATTCGGTTGACAGTTGTGACCGAATTTTTCAGGAACCGCGTTTCATAACATAACCAGATTTCAGGAGTGGTTAGGTTACGGAACGGGAACCGGAAAAACCAAGAATCTTGGTTAACTTACGGAACGCCGCCGTAGTTAGTTTTTCCAATCTGGCAACAGATCACAGTTTTGAGAACGCACAATAGGGAACTTTACAATTTTTTTTTAATTTTTTTAAATCATTTATTTATGCCTTGAAAGAGTATTCCCCAGATATTATTCCCTAAAACTCAATAATAACTTGGTGAGAAATGTTTAAAGTTTCGCGCGAATTAAAAGCATTTCAAACGACCTTAAATCTGGATGACGTCACGTAGTATGATTTTGCGTTAAGCCGGCGCCACACGATGTGTCCAACCATTCGCCCCAACGTTAGATCCAACGTTGGGTACACTGTTTTTTGCTCCAGCATTCGGCAAATGTATCCGATGAGCGCACGGCTACACGATGCCATAAATCGCTATGTGTCCAACGTTGGAAGGCATTCGACACATCGTGTGGCGCCGGCATGGTATTTAATTTGGTTGATTTCCACATTTCCCACCGTTATTTGTTTTGTTGTTGTTTTGGGTTGCGGCGAGTTGTAAATTTTTAAGTTATAATGGAAAAAAAGATTCACATACCTACTTACTTTTGTTACTATAAACATATCACAAATTACAGATTGGCGGATTGCCCTTTGGAATTTCCTTCTTCGGTCATAATTAATAGGTATATCGTTTTATTTATATATATTTTTTTTTTTTTTTTCTGCTTTCTTGTCAGAAACCACCACTGTGGTTTGTCGACAAAGCCTCGAACATCACACACAAACCAAATCAAACAAACAAACATCCATGCACCTAGCCGGGATTCGAACCCGAGACCCACTGCATGCAAAGCGAAGACACAACCGCTGAGCTGCTTGGGTCTGCAATATATAATGCTAAGCTAATCATTGAATTTAAGCGAAGTAAACCAATTCTAATATTGATAAAATTTTAAAAAAATCAGAGAAAAACGTAAATAAACACAGCTAACGGGTATTTATTATGTAGAGTTCGAGTAAACGCTCGGAGTTGCTGTTTTGTTCTTTTATCCCTGTTTTTGTCATCATAAGAAAAAAAGACGGAAAATGCTCCGAGTGCTCAGTGTTTCAAGACGAACTCACAGTATGATGGACGGTTGCTGACAGACACTGACAAATCATACTACATGACGTCACGACCAGTACCAGAGCGTTTTTTCCCGCTGGAAATAATTTGAATTTTTCTGCATTTTCAATTGCTTATTGTGGCCGTTTGCGACAAAAAAAATTGTTTTTTTCGCTGATATAGGTTTTAATTAATGTATTCTTATGATTTATAGTAATATTTTCATGTTTAAATTTTTTGTCAAGTTCCCTATTTGCACTGACATTGACCGTCAAGAACGAAACGTCAAATTTACTTCATCAAACAACGTAAACAATTCACTGTGACAAATGTCACATGTCATGTCATACGATTCAAACGACACCACAGAACATATCACCTATAGAAAAATATCTCAAATGGGAGAATCGCGACGAAGGTTTTTAGTTAGGTTTTCATTCAACGATGGCGACACTGTCGGGAGATAAGAGACATTTACAGGTATCTGTGGTGTGGACAGTGATTTGTGTTGGTTGGTTTTGTCATTTATTTTGTCATTTTAAAAGTCAAAATTTGAATTTTTAAATTGTGTTGTTGTAAACCATGGTCCCCACGCGCGTTAAAGTGAAAATTCAAAAAGTTTTGATTGAAAAAAACCCTAATTTTTGTTCGTATTTTTTTGTATTTACTCGTTTGTTTCGTTTCGTTCGTATTTGTATTTATTATAGGGTGACCATATTTTTTTTGTATGAATGCTGTACACATCTAAAATTTTGGGACAGATGAGTGGAGAAAGCACTAAATGCAAATTTTATTTATAGCCCGTTTTAGTACCACTTAACAAAAAAAAAAAGACATAACATAATACGTCTGTTCGCACAGAAATCACAAACCAGTCAGAGTGAATTTCATTGGTTGAAAACCCTAATGGTTGTTTGAAAGAGGTAGGTTGGCTGATAACTTTTATGACGTCATCTGGATACCTAAACATAATGCAAATCTCCATTAAATCTTCCTGATAACGTCATCTGTTTACCATTAGCAGACAACCTATTAACTTTAGGAACCTTGGGTTGAAACTAGTTTTCTGACTGTTTCTGACTTTCTGACTATTTTCAACCAATGAAATTCGTGCTGACTGGTTTGTGATTGCTGCAGAAGCAGACCTATTATGCTGTGTCTTCTTCTTAGCAGCGTGGAATAGAGAGAGATAAAAAAGGTAGTTAGCATTAAAAAGAATACTCTGGGAGATGATGGCGTAAATGACGTAAATCGCAAATGTAGAAATGTCGTTAGTTATTGACGGACAATTTTTCGTAAATTTTTTTAAAGAAAAACTTAATTATGATCGGATCCGAATCGCTGTACGTTTGCTGTACAAAATCAAATGCTGGACAGACTTTGAAAATGCTGTACAATACAGCGAAATGCTGTACGTATGGTCACCCTAATTTATTATTCGTATTTACTTTGCGATCTACTTATAGCTGCGTGTCTCTTGCTAACTTACTAACTCTTTTTGCACTATGTTCGACATCGGAAACTTTCTGCCAGTCATAGTTTTCAAAAAAATGAGGCGAAAAGAGGTAAGAGGAGTCAGCATAAGCCAAATGCAGTTGAACATTAAAAATTATTTAAAAATAATAAAAATATATGAAAAAAATCAATTCGCCTTTTTGTCAAGAATGCTCGATTAGTTGGGTTTTCAGTCAACGATGGCGCTGTAATTCATAACCGGTACATAACATTGCAGATACTTTTCTAGAGGTGATATGTTCTGTGCACGACACCACACGTCGTTGAACTGTTGGAGTCAGCCACAGATTAGCTCGTCCTAAAGATAGGAAACTTCCATGTAAAATGTTCGTTCGGAGCTGTCTAAAAAATTACACGTTCTGTGTATGGGAGTTTCATGACTGCCAAAGCTATGCGGCGCTAGTATAGCAAAGCCACAAGCAAATGTCATCTGTGAAAGAATGTAATTTGTCATTGTATTTGCCATTAGCAGATGCCATTAGTCAGTGTTAGTGTTCTTCTTATTCTATGGTGTTCTTTATTTGATTTTCTATTAATTTTTGGTAAAACTTTGACTTCTTAATATGTTTTTAACCAAAGAGACTTTATATTACATGGTAACATTGTGGAAATAGTTTTAGTGATGGTATTTATTTGCAATTTTTGACAAAGTCATTTGTGCACTTCAACTTTTTAGTGTTTCTTTTTTTCAATACGGTTTTCAGTTGTTGTTTTAAAGGCTGTTCTGTTGAAGAAGGGGATAGTACTGAAATGTTGTTGTTTTATTTCCAAAAAATAGGGTTTAATAATGAAATGAAATTGATTAGACAGATTATTTGAAAGAAGGCGAGAATCACGTGACTACTGCCACAATACTGGACACACCGAAGTGCACACTAGCGCCACCATGCTGTGGCAGTCATGCAACTCGCTGCATGAGTAAGGGCCATATTCTCCGTAGTCCAAAAAGCCTGGCTTAGTGGAAAAGCTCGGCTTTGTCATACAAAAAGCCAAGCGTTTCCACTAAGCCAGGCTTTATGAACTACGGAGAATATGGCCCTTAGACAAGGATAGGGAAAAATGCCTAAGTTTCCTATCTTTAGGAGTCATCTGTCGTTTAGAGGCATTTTGAGCAGCGTTGCCAGATGGTCAGGGGCTCGAATACTATTGGTCGCCGCTGTGGCGCTAAATTCAAATTGCAGTTTGTTTTTCTCTGACTAATTCTATAGACACTATGCTGAAAAATAATTTAGTATCCCACTATACCATCACTATTTAGCTTATAGAATAATGTCGAGCAGTTTTTTTACTGATTTTCTTACATATAGTATACTACGAATTGAGTCCCGGAAAATTGTTCGAAAATAATTGTTCGAACGGAAAATTCTTCGAAAGGAAAATTGTTCGAATGGAAAATTATTTAAAAAGAAAATTTTTCGAAAGGAAAATTGTTCGAACAGAAAATTGTTCGAAAGGAAAATTGTTCGAAGGGAAAATTGTTCGAAAGGAAAATTGTTCGAATGGAAAATTATTCGAACGGAAAATTGTTCGAACGGAAAATTGTTCGAAAGGAAAATTGTTCGAATGGAACAATTTTCTTTCGAACAATTTTCTTTCGAACAATTATTTTCGAACAATTTTCCGTTGACGATACTACCCCATTATATAGGGTGGTCCAAAAAAAACCGGAATTTTGTTTTTGAGCTGTAACTTTTTTATTTGTTGACCAATTTTCTTTTGTTTTGGCTTGTTTGAAAGAGAAATGAACAGACTAACGAATCACGGTAAAACTTTTGACATTTGCAAGAAATCCAAAATGGTGGACTCCTTCAAAAATTGTCTAGTTTTGGATAGCGCTGGAACTTTTTTGTGACAACCTGTATAAGTTTTTTTAATAAATTCTTAAATTTCATCATTTTGCGAACATTTTAAGACCTCGACAGAAAAAATCGGTCGAAAACTAAGTGAAATATTGAATTTTTTGTAATATCGAATTTCAATGTTTTATATTGACAGCAAAATCTACGTTATGCTATTTCAGCTAGAATTTTTTTTTCTACTCGACATATTTCTTCTATTTCGGGCTTGTTCGAAAGAGAAATAGGTAGGATAAGGATTCGAAATGAAGATTTTGACTGTTGAGGAAAAATTAAAGATTTCCCAGTTCCTTTAACGTAGCCAATTTTCAAAAAGTTAACGATAAGTTTTCTAACAATACGACTAATATTTTTATTTATAAATTCTAAAAAATAAAGTAAACACGTTTAAGGGGCAAGAGGCGATATGCCTTCCATGGGCCTCAACAACCCATGCTAAACGTCTACGCCAAGAATCGATAGAATTGGCAGCTCTTCTAAATTATTGAACGTACACATAAAGAAAAAATATTTCCAATTAAACCAATTTGATTTGCCCCAAGATAATAAGTGATTTATATATAACGAAAAAAATATATTCTTCTTGTAAGTAAAGATATTGCTTGCGTATATTATTTCATAAAAAGAAAATATTTTATTTCCTTAAAGAATTTTCCATATATTTAAAGGAAATTAGTCATGTATTCAATTCAAACAAATTCGCATAAAATGAATTTCCAATAGAGAATTTTATTTATTTAACTCAAATCAATATTTTCTTAGAATTAGTATGCGGGTATAAAATTGGAGAATACAGTTTCTTGATTTTAGAATACTTGTTCTTGTATGAAGCATCGTTTTTTCAAATATAGTTTTGATTCAAGAATATCATCACCTATTCATATTTTCAAAATAAGAATAATTGTGCTTTGATATTAGGTACCTATTATATTTTCGTTTAGAGGATGTTTCAAAATTACGTATACAAAAGGTGAGCACAGATACCCTACATCACAATAGGGTGAGTTTATATGGATTAAGTGTACTTTTTCCACTTCAAAGCTTCAAGAGACTACATATCAGAAAAATGAAGCAAATTTTAAGAATAGGTGAGTCCAATTAAACTCGCCATATTTTTATTTTCAGTTATGGTATCTATAAGTACTCACTTTTTGTACACGTAATTTTGTTACATCAGGTAGAAAAAAATATATACTAGGTACCTAAAATCAAGCACAATTATTATTGTACTGGGTATAACTAGGTGTAAAAAAAAAATATTTTCTGGCAAATTTTATTTTTCTTTATTAAAAAAACAATGTAACTAAACTAGAGAATGACGAAACTTTATAACTGTGTTAAGTATAAACAACCTAGAATAAATTTAATTTGAGTTTGTACTTTTACATTTGATAGTTTACAAATCATTAATCTACTTTCAAATACCATTGAAAAACAAAAAAACGAAAAATAACAAGTAAAATAAAATAAGAGTAGTGTGATAATTTGAGTATTCAACCTAACACTAATAAAAATAAAAATAAATAACACCTTCAAATATTCACAACTTAAATCTGCTTTTGGTAGTCTTCAAATTATCAGTCTTCTTTCAAATACAGCCATTGGAAAAAAAAGGAAAATAACTCTTAAAATAAAATAAGAATAGTGTGTTAATTTGAGTTTTAAACCCAACAGCATAGAGATTTAAAAGTATCTCTATGCTTGGCCTCACCTTTGAAACTGCTAATGAAAATAGGAGGACCAATTTTTCTATTATGTGAACATAATGTACCAAAAGAT
Source organism: Ceutorhynchus assimilis (assembly GCA_917834065.1). Classification (NCBI taxonomy): domain Eukaryota; kingdom Metazoa; phylum Arthropoda; class Insecta; order Coleoptera; family Curculionidae; genus Ceutorhynchus; species Ceutorhynchus assimilis. Next base: position 35,554,291 of record OU892280.1, read on the forward strand.
GAAATTTGGGTTTCAAAGAAGTGTTAAAAAGAGCGAGAAACGTCTGATGGTGTTCATCAATGAGAGTTTCTAGATGCTGTAAAATTGAAGTAGTTATTGATTGACTAGTTAAAATTTGTGTAATTTCCAATAAGCTTAAATAATATATCCATAAAGCTTCATTATCCGGAATTAAATCAAACATTTCTGATGCCGAGAAAATAATACATCCGTTTAATAAATGTTGTTTTGTTACGGGAGGAGGAACATTTTTTTCAGAAATTTGATATGTAAAATATCTTATTCTAGCATTTAGGTTATCCAATGTGAAATATTTCTTTCTAATTAAATTATCGATTAAAACGGCCATACTATATCGGTGAACTCCTTCGCATAAGTCATGCATAACATCGCAAGTGACATTTCTATACAAATGAAAGTTAGGTAATGAATGGAATATACAATTTTCTTTAACACCAATTTTACGATGCAAGTGATCATCATAATCAGACTCTTTTCGCATGTATTCTTGTATCTCATGCGTAAGTGTTTTAGTTTCTTCTTTAGAAATAAGGCAAAATCGGCAAAAATGTGTAGCTGAAAAACTTTCAAATAATCCGAGTATGCCATGTACTCCTAGGTTATCACCAGTAATTGCACCAATGCTAATTTGACATTGACAGATTTATTATTTATATTTATATCATTTCCGTTAGTTTCTAAGACAGTTAATTCATTAATAATAGTTTGAAATACAGAATTCCCAAAAGTTGCCTTATCAATTGAATGAAGCAAGAAAGTAACAAATATATTTTCTAATTTGCTAATGTGATCAGGTGGTAATGTTGCAATGTAAAAATACATAGCGCTTATTCTATAATTTCCTGCATGGCCTCCAAGTGGATTTCCGCTTTCGAAATCATCATAATACAATACTAAGGGTAAAGTATCACTATTAAATTTGGAAGATCAAACGCTTCCATTTATAATATTTCGTAGAACTTTATTTTCCGAATATTCCCTATTTAGTTCTTCTTGGTAGTTTTTTATGCAATTATAAACTCACGTGTTACGCACAAAACGTTCTGTCCCGGCGTCCGGTCGTTGTAATCCACCCCACAAATAGTAAAACACTGACTGCAATTCTGCATGAAATTTGTTTTAGATACCCACTCAAAATAAAATTGTGCGGATCAAGTCACAGCTTGTCTTGTTTCAAGAATATTCCATATAATGCAATTCTTGGATGAAGTAAAATTTAAATTTTTGGCTTGACTTGAAAAAACCAGAGATTATTGATTTGATTTAAATATTGATAGATACAAGAATATACAGGTTGGATGTTGTTTTACATAAAACTAGGTTTTTCTTGAGTCGAGTTAGTTTTACTATTTCCAAGAATATGTTTTAAGAATAAATATTTCTAAATAGAAATAAATTATAATTTTTAAATCAATAATAATATTTTCATCCAAGATGCCTTGCCTTAACTGAAAAATATTTTTTAAAGAAAATCGCAATATTTGATGGAAGAATTCCTTTCTCTCTGTGTAGCCCCATTTCCGTGGACTTTTTCTTCCAAGTCCCCCTATAAAAAGTAATCGCAGGGATTCAAATCTGGGCTATAAGGCGGCCAGTCAACGGGCTCTATGAAATTCGCAACTTGCTCTCTTAGATAGTTGATAGTAAAGAATAATTAAAAGTGATTTAATGGTGAAGCATGTTAAACGGGACTACACATTTAAACTGTCCTACTTAATAGATTCAGAGCCCGTGCTGAAATCCGAAAAATTTGGTTCAGTGATGGGAACATTTTTACCTTATCCGGAGTAAAGAATTCGCAAAAAGACCAACTACGAAATATGTCGAGTAGAAAAAAAAATTCTAGCTGAAATAGCATATCCTAGATTTTGCTGTCAATATAAAAAATTGAAATTCAATATTACAAAAAATTCAATATTTCACTTAGTTTTCTACCGATTTTTTCTGTCGAGGTCTTAAAATGTTCGCAAAATGATGAACTTTAAGAATTTATTAAAAAAACTTATACAGGGTGTCACAAAAAAGTTCCAGCGCTATCCAAAACTAGGCAATTTTTGAAGGAGTCCGCCATTTTGGATTTTTTTCAAATGTCAAAAGTTTCACCCTGATTCGTTAGCCTGTTCATTTCTCTTTCAAACAAGCCAAAACAAAAGAAAATTGGTCAACAAATAAAAAAGTTACAGCTCAAAAACAAAATTCCGTTTTTTTTTGGACCACCCTATATTTGTAGTTTTCTGTTCTCAACTGTATTTCTAGGGTATTAAAGGTGCAGTTTGTATTCGTCTGAATATCTATGGTTGCTCAATATGCTTTGTTAATTCTCATTTGGCTGCTCACGACTTCAATCTCAAAGATCGCGAGGCAGATTATAATAATATTATTAAAGACCTTGAATTCCATGTGGAGGAAACTTCAAAAATATTTTGCCACGAGTAAGAAACAATTCTTCCTTTTTCAACCAATGAATCTAATAATAAATTTTAGCTATGTTTTTTGGCTGGGAGATCTTAATTTCCGCTTAACCTCAGACTATGAGAAGACATCGGAAGAAATTGAAAGGAGCATATTGGCGAACGATTTAAGGACTTTATTGGAAAGAGATGAGCTAAGATATTGCATCAACAAAGGACGATCTTTTAGTGAATTTACTGAACAAGAGCCAGATTTTGCTCCAACATTCAAGTTTAAAGTGGGAACTAGTGATTATGATCACAAGTAGGCATTTAACTAATCAATAATTATTCATTCAATATCATTCAATACATTTTATATTTTTATTGTAGAAGAAGACCTGCATGGTGTGACAGAATTCTACACCGCGTTAACTCAAACAAATATGAGAATGTTACTTTAAAAGTAGATCAGCTGTCATACAAGTCTCATCCTTCTTACATGATAAGCGATCATAAACCAGTCAGTGCTGAATTTATTATAAAGGTGATTTTTCTAAATAATTTCTTGGAATATTGGGGTTGGATATTGCTAATCAATTTCATTGTGTATTCTAACAAACTTCCGGATAAAAGCGGAAGAATCCGTTTTTTTGTCATTGGGATCTTGGAAATTTGTTTGTAAGTTTGTCTATATTAAAATTTTGTATTCTATGCTTGGTAAATTTGCCAAAAATCAGTTTAGAGAACCGCGAGAAGCTTTTGATTGTTACGGTTTTCTCATTTGCAGAAATAGAATCATCCTGTTGCTTTCAGCTTCCTTTCATTAAACCTTTGCTACATTTACTTGCTTCTTCCTTCAATCAATAAAATAATGAATAAATGGAATTGTAGACACCAAGGCCAATACCTACAATGTACGATGGATTATCGTACATTTCCGATGTATTTTCAGATTACTCCGAGCATGTGGTGCAATTTGACAAAGTTTCTAGTTGGGAAAGAGGCAAAAAACACAACAAAGCCTATTATAAAATTACTAAAGAAATACCTGCCAATAAAGAAGATTGGATTGGATTGTTCAGGGTGAAAACAGATATCTACTCAACTACCTAACTATACTTTTCAATGCAATAATAATATCTTTGAAAATTGTAGGAGAAGTTCGGTTCTCTGGATGATTATGCCACCTACGAGTATATAAGCAACTGCGCTACACCTACAGAAGAACCTGAGAAATTTGAAGTGGCCATTCCAGGTGTGCCAAGCAGTTGCAGAGGGAATTATTGCTTGTTATATTTAAGTCAAACTGAGGATAAGGTGAGAATAGAATACAAATTAGAACATATTTTATTGTGATGCTTATCTATTTTTCATTAGGTTATGACTGTATTGGGTATAAGTGAGCCTTTCCCAATAGTAAAACCTCCTGACAGAGATTGACCCTAAACTGTAGGACATCAAGCAGGCCAAGGTATACTTATTGAAAAAATTCTATTCTAGAATAGAATGAATTGAACAGCTAAACTTTTCTTGTTATTGGATTTTATATTAAATTTTTGCTGCTATGAAACATACATTTTTTTCAAATTTATCTTTGCTTGGTTTTATAAGTACTACCTATCTAGGATTTTTTAAAATTTATGCTTATGATTAATTATTGTTAAAGATATTTTTGTTGAAATTCCACTATGGAGTTGGGTTTGGTTTAATTTAACCTGCTAGTAGTTTAGTAGGCATTCCAGTAATTTACTACTTATGGCAATTCTGTAAAGCACACTCAGACCGCAGACCACAGCTCAGACTGCATAGACAACTTGGAAGCGTTCCGACGATGTCCAATAACGACATTCTAGATGTCTTTTAGACGTCTGCCTACGTCTTCTAGGTTGGTCTTAAAGACATCTTAAAGACGTCTTATGTTACAATAACGTCTTCCAGACGTCTGCCTGAAGACGTCTTCAGGACTAATATTTCATTATTATTACTCATTTTATAACTTTCAATTTTTATCTATTCCAAACGCGAGGCTCTTGAATTATTGATTTCTTTATTGGTTTGGAGTAAAAATTAAAAAACAAATCAAGAACCTGAAATTCTAAAATACGAGAATAGAATTCAAGAACTTGGAATGAAAAAATTCAAGAGCCCAAAGAAAATCAAGAATTTAGAATAAAGAAATAAGGAAAAATCAAGAGCCTGGAATGTTAAAATTTATAGTTCCAGGCGCTAGGCTCTCTGAAATAATTGAAGAGTTCTGGAGCATTTCAGAAGTTTTTCAGTAAAGTGACATTTGTTTGTAAAAATGTCATTTCAAGGAATACTTATCGTTAAAGCTTTATTCTCAGTTGCGCGAAATTCGCTTGAGATTGCTTCGACAATTTGACGTTTTATGCGTGTATCAAACGTCAAATTGTTGAAGCAATGTAAAAAAAAGCGCGAATTTCGCGCAAAAAGATCGAATTTCGCGCAAGTGAGAATGAGGCATTGGGCTTAATTCTCACTTGCACGAAATTCGCTCTTTTTTGACATTGCTTTGACAATTTGACTTATGATACAGGCATAAAACGTCAAATTGTCGAAGCAATGTCAAAAAAACAGCGAATTTCGCGCAAGTGAGAATGAAGCATTACTTCCATAAAACGGTTGGTGCATGGTGCACCTGGCCATTCGAGCCCTATATTGAAGCACCAAAGTATTCTAGATTGATTGGAGGGAGTTCTAGAACAACGTTTCCAGTTCCAAATTGAATCCTAATTGTTCTGAAATAACTCTAATTTTGTAACTTTTAACCTTAATCCTAAGATTCTGGATTCTGGTGCTTTTCAAAATGTTTCTGGAGATTCTGAAGTATTTGAGTTTTTTGGAGCGACGTAACCGTGCGTTCGGTATTAAATGTTCCGTATATAAAGGGTGTCCCAAAAAGATACCGACAAAAATTAAAGGGTAGTAAAGGACATCAAAACAAGCATTTTTGTTTATATAAACATATGTCCGCAATGAGCCATTTGGGCTGTGAAACAAAAAAACTGTTTGGTACTTTTATTCTTCGCAATAATTAAATCACTGTTTACTTACAATTTTGCTTTATTAACAAATAAATTATGGTTTACAATAATTGTTAAAAATGTTGACCATTTACTTCAATGCAAAGATTGCACCGTCAAGTCATTGACTCTCGAACTCTCTGGAATATTCCGGAATAGCTTCTACATGGATACAACTCGCCAGTATTCTTGCTAACAGATCTTCCTCATCACGAACAGGTGTTTCGTAGACGACTAAACTTTCCAGTCAATGACCCGACGGTGCAATCTTTGCATTGAAGTAAATGGTCAACATTTTGAACAATTAATTGTAAATCATAATTCATTTGTTAATAAAGCAAAATTAATAAGTGAACAGTGATTTAATTATTGCGAATAATAAAAGTACCACACAGTTTTTTTGCTTCACAGCCCAAATGGCTCATTTGCGGACATATGTTTATATAAACAAAAATGTTTGTTTTTATGTCCCTTACTACCCCTTAAAGTTTGTCGGTATCTTTTTGGGACACACTGTATACAGGGTGAGTCCGAAATAAGTTATGATAGATATATAGAGTAGAAAATCACTTTTTGCATCGGTACATGTGTCCGCAAACGTCTCGTTAAGAAAATACAGAGTGTTGAAATTTTCGGAAAATTTTGACTTTTTACTTTAAGATTCAAAATGCCTTGAGCGATTTTGTTTAAATTTTCAAAGAGTGTTTGCGATATTCTCAAGCATCTTTCTACAAAATCCGTTTGAGTTCCACTTTTCCAGGACCGTACCTAGCGACTCTTGTTTTTTTTTTTAAAGAAAATAGTAGAATGCCCCTAAGATTTTTGACAAATTCAACATGATTTTTTCTACTACCGTGCGTAAAGTACTCACTTTACACACTATTCAGAAGAAGTAAAATTCCACTTCACGCACTAGTGCGTAAAGTAATTCACTTCACACACTAGTGCGTAAAGTAATGTCAATGAGAGATGTTGACACTATCAAATTAGTATTTTTCTGGTAAATTACTTCACGCACTAGTGCGTAAAGTGAAAATACTTCACGCACTAGTTCGTAGAGTATTTGTCTAAATCTATTTTTTTTTCACATATTTGATTGGTAGTAGAGAAAATTTTGTATGCAATACGTGTGTAAAGTGAACCTTTTTTCACGAATGTGAGTTTTGACGCACGAGCCGAAAGCGAGTGCGACAATCACATGAGTGTTGCATAAATAACTATTTTGATTCCTTGTTTAATTTTAAACAAAAAAGGTATCGGGAGTTTTTCTTGTTTGATGCGACGTTTACGAGATAAAAAATAAAAATCAATTTATTGTTTAGATAACCTCATTGTTCGATACACTCCACTCTGTTAAAAAAATAAGATTCGATCTAGGTCCGGTCCTGGGCAAATGGAACTCAAATAGATTTTTTATAAAGATGCTTGTGTGTGTTATTTGTTTTACTAGGCAGAAAAGTACAAGATTTAATGCCGCGGCTGGTGTTTCATAGCCGAGGCATAGCCGAGGCTAGGAAACCAGCCAAGGCATTAAATCTGCTTTTCTGCCATGTAAAACATATAATTTTTTCTCCGAATGTTCAAATTCATACATGGATATCTTTTTTATATTTATTTCTTTCATTATTATTATCTAAATAATTAAATTATTTTGACAATTGTCATTGTCACCATCAATTTCAAATACCAAATTGAGTGAAATTATTACCTGGAACGTTGTGACATTGTCACTTTTAATGCCTAGGCAGTAAAAGTCCACTTTTACTGCCTAGGCAGTAAAAATACAACTTTTGATCCTGTCAAGTGTCATTAAAAGGCCGCTTTTACTGTCATTCGGGGAAAAAAAAATATTAATGAACAAAAAATATTAGAATTATTGTGAAAAAAGCGTGGGGTGCTTTGTTCAACATTTCTCGTACATTGAGCACCCCACGCTTTTTTCACAATCATTCTAATATTTTCTGTTCATGAATATTTTCTGTTTATATTAAAAATTATATATATATATATATTTACTTTTCACTTTTTGTTCGATGTATTATTTTATTGTTCATTTTTTTATTATGAAAAAAAAAATTCTTATTTGTTTTGTTTATATTTTGTGGGATTATTGAGATTATGGGAGGAATGGTTGACATTGTTGACATAAAGACAATCAAAAAATTATGGTGTGACCGGTGCGACATCTGGAGTGTGCCCGAAATACTTTCTGAATGGCACAGAGTGCGCGCACTCGGTGTGCCTATAGCATTTATGAACGGCTAGTGCGTCGCACCGGTATCACACTCACACTGAGTGTCATTCCTGAATTCGCCCCAGAGATTTCCAGACTTTTGCAGACATTATCCAGACTTATTCAGAGCTTTCCAGAGTTTTCCAGCTTTCATCCAGATTTATCCAGACTTGTACAGACTGATCCGGATTCTGGGAAATGATCCCCAGGTCTTTTGGGACCTTTTCCAGAATTTTTCCGATCCTTCCAGGAAGTTTCCAGGCCTTTTCCAGACGTTTCCAGACTTTTCCAGGCTTATCCAGAGCTTTCCAGACTTCATACAGATTTATCCAGCCCCTATCCAGACTTGTACAGACTGCTCCGAACTCTAGAAAATAATCCCCAGGTCTTTTGGAACCTTTTCCAGAATTTTTTCGACCCTTTCAAGAAGTTTCCAGGCCTTTTTCAGACGTTTCCAGACTTTTCCAGGCTTTTCCAGAGTTTTCCAGACTTCATCCAGATTTATCCAGATTTTATCCAGACTTGATCAGACTGATCCGGATCCTAGAAAATGATCCCCAGGTCTATTGGGACCTTTTCCAGAATTTTTCCGACCCTTTCCAGAAATTTCCAAGTCTTTTCCAGACGTTTCCAGAGATTTCCAGACTTTTACCGACAATATTCAGACTTATCCAGAGTTTTACAGACTTTATCCAGATTTATCCAGACTTGTACATACAGACTGATCCGGATTCTGGAAAATGATCCCCAGGTCTTTTGGGACCTTTGGCAGAATTTTTCCGACCCTTTCCAGAAATTTCCAGGCTCTTTCCAGACGTTTCCAGAGATTTCCAGACTTTTCCAGACATTCTCCAGACTTTATCCAGATTTATCCAGACTTGTACAGACTGCTCCAGACCTTATCCAGTCCTTTCCTGACCTTCCTGGACTTCTTCCAAACACTTGCCCGACTTGTTCCAGCTCACTTGGCATGTTCCAGGTTCTTGTTCATACATTTCCCAAGAGTCCAAAAGTTCGCACGTATTCCTATGTGCCCGTGCGATAAACATTTTCAATGTTACTTACAAACATACATACAGGCAGTGGTGTAACTACACGGGGGCCTGGGGGGGCCGGGCCCCCCCCAGACGTCGCTAGGCCCCCCCCCCCCAAGAAAAAAACTTTAATAATTTGGTATTTTATGAAAGCTACGTTACCTGTTATAATTTTATGTTATTAAAGTCCGACAAATACTATTATTAAGTCACGTGATATTGGTGGCAAAAAACGTATGTTCATTAATTATGTCGTTGATATCACCTACAAAAAGCTACTGGTGGTTAATTACTATTGAATTTTAGGATATGTTCCCACTAGGATTTTACTAGCGCATTTCTGAAGTATTATTGACCAATCAGATGGGAATTTTAATAGTTTCGATTGTTGCGAGACTCACTTCTGTCGCATCTGCTGTTCATTCTGAAGTTGAATTGGGTACCCGTTTTCTATTTGCTTCTTTTCGAGTTGGAAAAAGGTTATTATAGTCAAAATTATTAGCTGTGTTTGTTCGTTGTATGATTTTCGAAAATAACTTTGACAAACTCATTGATGACAGTTCAATTCAATTCAATTTAATTTATTGACCAGTACATACAGAAAAGTACAGGGCAGCCATAATGGCCTTGATCACAAATCACACCTAATTCTACAACAATATGAATAATAATACAATAATACAATAATACAAAACAATGACTGCCCAGCAAGAATACTGAGCTTACATAAAATCATTGAGCTAAACAATAGCAGTTATCAGTTTTTTTTTTTATCATCAGTTAATAAAATAAAATAAAAAATTATCAGTAAAACTGTCAGTACATATCCAATATCCAATACAGATAAGACCACAAAGTTACAAGCATCCAAGACAAACCTGCAGGTACAATTCAAAAAAAGACAAAGAAGCGATCAGGCAATATCCCAGGCAATCATTGAAGAGTAAGCAGCCTTGGCACTGAATTCCGAAAATATTCATCGAAAGAATAATTTGCAGAGGAAACCAACACATCCCTTATTCTTTTCCTAAATTGCCCAATTGGCAGTTGTCTAATATTAAGAGGTATTGCATTATACCAAGCTCTACCCAAATGAAAAACTGACCTCCTAGTAACTTCCATCTGAGACTGGGGTAAACTTAGACTATATCTATTTCGAGTTTCGTAACTATGCGTATAGTTTGCTTCTGTTGAGGACTTAGGCCCGAGTTACCCAATTCCTTAATTCTTAATATTTGTCCTTAATTCTTAATTCTTAAAAAGTTCAATTTATTTAACATTGGGGTTTTTAAGGATTAAGAATTAAGAACGAAAATTAAGAATTAAGGAATTGGATAACCCCGGCCTTATTTTGCAAAAAAAATAGGCTTTCAAAGATAATTAGGTCATACACTGTAAGAATCTGCAACCTTTGAAACAGTGGTTTGCAGTGAGCTAGCCGATCAGCATTTGAAATTATTCGAACTCCTCTTTTTTGTAAAATGAAAACAGAATTAAGTCGCGTAATTGTTGCATATCCCCAGAACACAAGCCCATATCTCAAGTGGGACTCAAAGAGAGCATAATACACTTCTAGTGATATAGCTTCGTCACCCAATTCTTGTGAGGCAGATCTAATAGCATAAGTAGCAGATGCCAAATTTTTTGACAGCTTATTTAAGTGATTTTCCCATTTCAGGGAACTATCCAGTACAATTCCCAAAAATTTATAGTCCGTGGCCTTATGAATAGCATTAGTACCTATTTTTGGGGAGATGTTTAAATTTTTATTAAAAGTCATAAACTTGGTTTTGTCGGTGTTGAGGGCTAGTTTGTTTGCATCAAACCATTGCTTAATTGATGCCAGATCTGTGCAGATAACTGTCTGTAGGACCTCTGGATCGTCTCCCATCCAGCAAATTGAAGTGTCCTCCGCAAACAAAGTGAAACTGCCTGCAATACTCAGCGAAGTTAAGTCATTTATGTAAATCAGAAAAAGTAATGGACCCAACACTGACCCTTGCGGCACACCATCCGTAATATCTCTATAGTCGGACGTTACTTTTTCACCATTATCTGTTATTTGGACAACTTGCCCTCTATTAATCAAATATGACCTGAACCACTTCAGTGTCACACCCCTGAAACGATAGAACTCCAGCTTATCTATCAAGATTTTATGATTCACACAATCAAAGGCTTTTGCCAAATCACAGAAAACTGCCACCACATTCTTCTTAGCTTTTAATCCAGAGTAAACACTTTCTAAGACAAACTGCCGCTGACACTTTTAAAAATATTCTCTAAGGGCCACTGAACGCTTTAGAAGATATTTTAACTTATCCATTGTCCATTGTTCATATTTAGTCATCTTTCTTTCTACTCAATTTAATCAGTTTTAAACTATTGACATTTACCGCCAAAATTTAAAACACTCCAAGTCCACTCGCGCCCTCTACAAAATTTTGAGGAACTTTACTGGATATTTGCTGCCATTGAACAGTGGAAAGAATATTATATTTTTTAATAAAGTCGGTTGTATGTGTTTTAACTAATGTTTCTATTATTTTTGAAAAGACAGAAAGTAGAGATATTGGACGGAAATTGGAGGGTGTCTTATTTCTTCCACCCTTATCAAGAGGAATTACTAAGGCTTTTTTAAGATCTTCAGGAAAGACACCATCAAGAAACAAATCGTTAATGATGCTGGATAGGACCTCAAGAACTTTCTAGGGAAATTTTTTGACTCTCTTAAGAGATACTTGATCCAATCCACTGGAGTTTGTATTTTTCAGTTTTTTGATTAAATTGAGAATTTCCTGGGGTGTACAGGGTTTTAAGTAAAAACTATTATTCATTTTAGTCTTCTTATCATTTAGGAACGATAATGCATCTCTGTCGGAGGCCAAATCTTTTGTGACTGTGGATGCCAAAGCAACATAGAATTCATTGAGGTGGTTTGTCACATCTGCTGGTGTAGTAATCTATTTCGAGTCAACTTCCAGTTTGATGGCTGATTTTCTGCGATCCGATCCTCTTCCAGAAATGTCATTAATTATGGACCATGTTTTCCTCTTTGAATTCTTTGCCCTACCGATCTCTTCATGATAGTGATTTTTTTTTCGCCTCACCAATTACTTTCTTAAGAATAGCAGTGACGGATTTTATTTCAGGTAATAATATTATGAACAATTGACATCAATTTTTTTTTCAATATTACTAACACCGCGGTTTAAGATGTATTCAACAAGGATAGAGAAAAATCATGTGACTTTAAAATGGTATTTGTTGGACTTTGCCTACTAAATTTGAACGGTAATGCGCGGCGATCCCGATCGACCCTACCCGATCCTCTGATCCAACAACGAACGGGCTGTGTGCAATGGTGCCACGCAAAGGTCAGTGCAAATTGCAATGTGCAGAAGTGATACAGTATACCAAAGCCATTAAATTAGCATTAGCAATATAACAGATTAGTTTGGGAGTTTGACAAAATATTTTTCCTGTGAATCCGGGAATCGGTGTTGCTGATATATACTTTACAGTGGCTGATAGGCTGGGTTAGCTAGATAAGTGATTTAAGCCCGGTTTAGTCAGCCTATAATTGCACTGTTCTACTTTTTTAAAGATTCCAATAAGTCGCAATAACAGGCCCTAGGCCACTGGCCCCAACTACAAGGGGGCATTGGGGCAGGTGCTCCCATGAGCAACCTCCCATGGGTGCTCGGAGCTCTCGTAGAGAATGCGAAAGTACAAACGTATTTAATGGTCATTCCGTTCCGTGTGGTAATATCAGTATCATGTATGTAATTTAAATTTACACAACTTTGTATAAGAATTATACAAGTCGTACTAGTCCTAGATTAGGGAGGTATTAGAGTATTCTGACCTTTAGTTATTTGTGGTCAATTCTATGCTCTATTAATTTATATTGCTTAAATGTTCCATCTCTATTCTTTGATAATAATCGGGACATAAGGCATTTTGGGACATAAAAGTATCAGGCATAAATATTTTGATAATAATTTGATATTTTCATGGCCTAAAATGCGTGCAGAAATAATCACTTTTCGCGCGCTTGTAGAAAAAAAAATAGAAAAATATATACACTATAAAATAGACGTTTTTAGGCGTGGCATCCGAAAAAAAAATTTCGCCTCCGCCGGCGCCTACGGCGAGCTTCCCCCTCCCCCTATAAACAAATTTATAAAAATATTATCCTGCGCCTATGAGGACTTTCAAAAATCGGCGCCTCTGCTAGGCCCACCCTAGGCCCCCCAGGTCAGATGGCTAGTTACGCCAGTGCATACAGGTGAAGCTAATATAAGCGTGTTAAAAATATCTACTGCACTGTCTTTCCAGACGAAACTTACTCCTGTGCGGTGCGGCAAGCGCTTCAAAGAAATATGCCGACAAAGATGCCGCGACGCTGCTAAAAAATACGCACAATGTCCGCGAACCGACTTTCAAATTAAATTGTCGCAATAAATAATCCGGGCCGTTCGATCAGGTGGCCCCGTTTGTACGTATAAAAACAGCTGGTTACTGGGAGCGCGGCGTGACCTTCTCCAACGTAATTGCCGTGTTGCAGCGGGGCCGTTGTGAGATGGGCTCGGACGGATAGTCCAGCGAGTTTAGTTTAGTCAGTCGCTTAAATTATTGTCTAGGAAATTTAGGAATAATACCGACAGAAATTTTTCCGTCGGGATCAAATTATAAAATGATAAGTAATTTGATCTGACGATTGTAATAACCTATTGAACTAAAAAAAAAAATATATTTTAAAAGGACCGACATATTTTGCGCCAGTGCCACGGCCCCTTGGCCCCTTAGGGCCAGCTGCCACTGGTCATATACAGGGTGTCCCAAAAAGATACCGACAAACTTTAGGGGGTAGTAGGGGACATCAAAACAAGCATTTTTGTTTATAATTATAAACATATGTCCGCAAATGAGCGATTTGGGCTTTAGAGCAAAAAAACTGTTTGATACTTTTATTCTTCGCAATAATTAAATCACTGTTTACTTATTAATTTTGCTTGATTATCAAATAAATTATGGTTAACAATAATAATTGTTCAAAGTGTTGACCATTTACTTCAATGCAAAGATTACACCGTGGGGTCATTGACTGAAAAGTTTAGTCTACGAAACACCTGTTCGTAATGAGGAAGATCTGATAGCAAGGATACTGGCGAGTTGTACCCATGTAGAAGTTATTCCCAGAATATTCCAAAGAGTTCGAGAGTTGAACAATTATTGTAAACCATAATTTATTTGCTATTAAAGCAAAATTAATAAGTAAACATCGATTTAATTATTGCGAAGAATAAAACTAGATACCAAAAGGTTTTTTTGCTCTACAGCCCAAATGGCTCATTTGCGGACATATGTTTATATAAACAAAAATGCTTGTTTTGATGTCCCCTACTACCCCTTAAAGTTTGTCGGTATCTTTTTGGGACACCCTGCATAATACCACAAGAGAAAAAATTTTGTTGGCAAAATTTTTGACTGGTATGAAAGCACTTGCTTGGCAATTTCGCGAATGACATTTTTGACAAAACCATGAGCCGTCAGGCGAGTGGTTTTCACAGAACATATCACCTCTAGAAAAGTATCTGCAATGGTATGTACCGGTTATGAATTACGGCGCCCTCGTTGACTGAAAACCCAACTAATCGAGTATTCTTGACAAAAAGGCGAATTGATTTATTTCATATATTTTAATTATTTTTGTATAATTTTTAATGTTCAACTGCATTTGGCTTGCTGACTCCTCTTAGCTCTTTTCGCCTCATTTTTTTAAAAACTATGACTGGCAGGAAGTTTCCGATGTCGAACATAGTGCAAAAAGAGTTAGTAAGTTAGCAAGAGACACGCAGTTATAGGTAGATCGCAAAGTAAATACGAATAATAAATACAAATACGAACGAAACGAAACAAACGAATAAATACAAAAAAATACGAACAAAAATTAGGTTTTTTTTCAACCAAAACTTTTTGAATTTTCACTTTAACGCGCGTGGAAACCGTGGGGTACAACAACACAATTTAAAAATTCAAATTTTGACTTTTTTAAAATGACAAAATAAATGACAGGACGAACCAACACAAATCACTGTCCACACCACAGATACCTGTAAATTTCTCTTATCTCCCGACAGTGTCGCCATCGTTGAATGCAAACCTAACTAAAAACCTTTGTCGCGATTCTTCCATTTGAGATATTTTTCTATAGGTGATATGTTCTGTGGTGGTTTTGTCAAAAATTTCATGAGCGAAATTACCAATAAGCAACAAACTTGAATAAAACCAAGAGAATAATTTTGCCTACATAATCTTTTCTTGAGTGGTATTCGGCTGGACTATTTCACGACAAAAATAAGCCAAATTTTCATTTGGAAAATTTATTTTCTTTAGGTGACACTTGTCAGTATAGTAGTAGAATAAGGTTTATAGTGGGGATAGACTGGTCAGTCCCGTTATACGAGTTGGACCACCATTTGTGGCGCCATCTGTTGTCTATGAAATGAGCTCATCCCATTGTAGCAGCTTGTAGAGAAGTTTGCTTCTTGTTTTTTTTAGATTTGCTTTTTATTTATTTTATAATAAAAACACAATTTGATACAAATTTAACAAATAACGGTTTATTACAAAGAAAGAAGAAAATTATGTTAGCTTTTCGAAACTTGTCAACAAAATCAACACTTAACAACACAGAATTAAATAACAATAATAGTCTTTACACTAAACATAACACTGTGAAAGTCCACAAATACACACAGATAACGCTCTGTTAACAATACGAAACACTTTTTCAACAAACACGAGTATTAAAACAAGAAGCACAACGTTTTCCAGTTCATCGTTTTGTCATCATTTGTCATTTCATTAATTTATGTCGGTTCATGTCATAATTTAATTAGTAATCACGTCACCCTTCTTCTGAAGCGGAGATACCTTGGAGATACCTTGGAGATACAATCAACAACGCGTACGCACATCAATTGACAGCGCCTCTACCGGGCATGAAATAAGTTTATCATCGAACCAAGTGGTACATTTGAAGATCGCGGGGTATGTGTCAAACTCAATAGATTTGTACATTAACCACACAAAATTTAGTCGCTGAAAAACCATCATGTTGGTTTTGTCTTTTGTCCAGGTAGGAACAGGTAGGAGTTTTGTCAGTAGGAAACCGGCCGTTCCTATAACCCTTTTCACGTGACTCCGGTCAAAGAATATTATAGTTAACTATAGAAAACCTACGCTTATGGGCGACGGCAGACCGCTAGAGGCGCTGCTCCGGTGTTATAAATTGAAATAAATTATATTCGCGCTAGCTTTTCGGCAAACAAATTTTAACAGCGTTGCGCGATTCTCTCGGGCATTTAATATATTTTCTGTGATTTTACCTTGTAAGATGATAGACTAACTGCCGCGGCGGTTTTAGAATTTTTTACATCGACATATTAGATGATACCTAGTTGCTACGTCTAATTTGCTGTATAAATAGAAAATATATAAACTAAAACAAAATTATGCTCTGCGTGAGATAGGGAATGTTGAGTTGAGTCATTTTTGAAGTGAAAACTTCTTTAGAATCGTTGGGAGTGATTTGAGACTCGATGAAACGAAAAAGCGACCCGATGAAACGAAACGAAAAAGCAACACTTTTTTAACACGCTTATATTAATACAAACACACAACACACAACAGGAACCTGGAACAAGCCAAGGGAGCTGGAACAAGTCTGGATAAATCTGGATGAAGTCTGGAAAAGTCTGGAAATCTCTGGAAACGTCTGGAAAGAGCCTGGAAATTTCTGGAAAGGGTCGGAAAAATTCTGCCAAAGGTCCCAAAAGACCTGGAGACCATTTTCCAGAATTCGGATCAGTCTGTACAAGTCTGGATAGGGTCTGGATAAATCTGGATAAAGTCTGTAAAACTCTGGAAAACTCTGGATAAGTCTGGTTATTGTCTGGAAAAATCTAGAAATTTCTGGAAACGTCTGGAAAAGACTTGGAAATTTTTGGAAAGGGTTGGAAAAAATCTGAAAAAGGTTCCAAAAGATCTGGGGATCATTTTCCAGAATCCGGATCAGTCTGTACAAGTCTGGATAAGGTCTGGATAAATCTTGATAAAGTCTGTAAAACTCTGGATAAGTCTGGAAAAGTCTGGAAACGTCTGGAAAAGACTTGGAAATTTCTGGAAAGAGTTGGAAAAATTCTGAAAAAGGTCCCAAAAAACCTGGGGATCATTTTCCAGAATCCGGATCAGTCTGAACAAGTCTGGATTAATCTGGATGATGTCTGGAAAACTCTGGATAAGTCTGGATATTGTCTGGAAAAGTCTGGAAACGTTCCAGACTTGAAAATTTCTGGAAAGGGTTGGAAAAAATCTGAAAAAGGTCTCAAAAGACCTGGGGATCATTTTCCAGAATCCGGATCAGTCTGAACAAGTCTGGATTTATCGGGATGAAGTCTAGAAAACTCTGGAAACGTCTGGAAAATGCCTGGAAATTTCTTGGAAGGGTCGGAAAAATTCTAAAAAAGGTTCCAAAAGACCTGGGAATCATTTTCCAGAATCCGGATCAGTCTGTACAAGTCTGGATAAATCTGGATGAAATCTGGAAAACTCTGGAAAGCCCTGAATAAGTCTGAATAATGTCTGGAAAAGTCTGGAAATATCTGGGGCTAACACGCTTTTGATACATCGAACTAAAAAGTGAAAAATAATTTTTAATATAAACAAAAAATATTAAAATTATTGTCAAAAAAGCGTGGAGTGCTCAATGTATGAGAAATGTGGAACCAAACACCCCAGCGTGTATTTTAGTTTTTTTAAACTATATTTATTTGCGTTCCCCGAGCAGCACTCCCATGTTGGGCCAATATTGGGACAATAACTACGATTTATTGGCCCAAGTCAAATTCTCTAGGTTGGCCCAATAAAAGATGTGGACATTCTGTAATATTTGTTCAAGAACGTATGTCAATATATACCCAAAAACAAATACCAACGTTGGTACAAAAACGTAACCAAATGTTGGCCCAAAAAGAAATAATCAATATCATATCAAGAACTTTATGCAATATAGAGCCAATTGAAATTACTAATATTGGCTTGAAGACGTATGTAAATCTTGGTCTTATATTATATTTAATTAAGGTAACGGACCAATTATAAGGATTGACTAAGAAGTGTTTTCTCTCTGCCGGACCATCCGTAGACCCGTTTCGCTGTATCACAACTCATCAGCACGGTTAAGTCCCGCCAGGGTCCCGCAGAGAGAAAACGACCAGTTTTTGGCTTCATCCCGGAACCAGGTTTAAGACAGGTAAAGTGAAGACAGAGTCTCCATCTATTTTTTGGTCGGCACACCAAGTGCGCACATTGAATACCCTATATTGGACCAACATTTTCAATTCAGAAAATCTAACCTTGGTAAAAATTGGTATGTAAATATTGGCCCTTCATTGGGCTTTCAAAAAAGTATCAATATTGTGAAAAAATTGAAAATAAATATTGGGTGTGCAAAGTTTTTGAAGTGAATTTAAATATCAATAAAAAATTGAATGCCAATATTGAATTAATATTATATTACAATATTGTTTCGATAATATAAAATGTAATATTAGGCCAATATTTCATAAATCAATATTGTAGTGAGAAGTCTTGGGCCAATATTCAAATTACTGAAGAGTTAATTAACAATATTGGTACAAGATTATTTTTAAATATTGTTTCCACATTGTTAAAACTAACGTTGCCCCAATATTGGTACTGTGTTGATTTAGCAACAAAAATTAATGAATATTGGCCCAACTGAAAAACGATGTTTACCCCATATTATGTGCTACTTGGGTCTTTCTCAAGTCTTTTGGAGGGGGGGACGCCACTGTCTATGTTAGTATGTGTGTAAAGCCTCATTTACACGGTGCAAGTAGCTTGAGCAAGTACTAACGCCAGTAACTAAATTATCTTTGTTTTCGTGCAAGTGGGTGTTTACATGCATTTTACTGATTTTAAGTCGAATTTAGTGATTAGTGCAAATTGAGGTGAAATGGCAGCAAGTACAGTTGTTCGAAAAGAAATTTAAAAATGCATTTTGTGTTTATGGAGAATTATCACACACTTTATTGAAAGAAATTGAAAATGGAAAACGTTGTTGGGTTCGACCATGGATATCTCGTAGAGAAACACATGGTGCATCTTCCACATTATTGGTTGAACTGGCTAAGGAAGATCCAAAAGAATATCGAAATTGTATGCGGATGACAAAAGAACAATTCAATAAGTTAACTTTTCGAAATAAAACCCATGATTAGCACACAAGATACTGTAATGAGACCTGCTATTCCAGTAAAAATTACATTGGAAATTACACTATCATATCTGGCAACAGGAAGCAGTTACAGACGACATTGCAAAGGCAACTAATAGGTGCAAGGTGCAACACAATACTCAAAATATTCAAATTCAAACCCCACTAATGTACTTCACTAATCACTAAATACAAATCCTGTCTACACACGTCCAGCCCGCTAAAGTCAGTAAAATAAACGAGAGGGGGAAGCCACTTGCTCAAGTAAATAGAACCAGCTTCTATTCACTTGACTAAAGAGTTTACTTGCTCAAGTACTAAATTAAGGTGTCTACACGATTCAAGTTACTAAATTTTAGTTACTGGCGTTAGTACTTGCTCAAGCTACTTGCACCGTGTAAATGAGGCTTAATGCATGCAGTTCGATGAAGGTTTCACTTCTACCGGGTGTGAATTGCACAGGATTTTTTTTTTGTCTGGCATTTTCAGGATGTACATAAGCGCAACTAACTCCAAATACAAGGGGTGCTGACGAAATGAGACGCGTAAAAAAAAAATAGTTTTACGAGGGTTTTGTACTTACGTCATTTGCCTTTTTGAAAAATAGCTTTTTAAATGTCTGAAATTTCAACCAAACATATCGGGTCTTCAAAAAAAAAGCCAATCAAAGATTGCTATGGTTTTTTAAACGTACGTCTTAGCAATATTTTTCTTTAATTTTGACAATGTCAGTCAATGAAATTTAATGTCAAAATGTCATGTCAAAAATCCTGACCAATATACAAACAATAATGCGACGTACGTTTTCGTAACCAAAGCAATCTTTGATTGGTTTTTTTTTTGAAGACCCGATATTTATAGTTCGTTGCACGACACGAGGGTTTTTACTTACGTCATCGATGACGTCATAACAACTTAAAGAAAAGATTAAGTCATAGATTATTTCAAAGAGCACCTTCGGAATTATTGTTTTGTAATAAATTTTTTCTACGAGCGTGCGGAAAAGTGTACTTTTCCGCACGCATTTTAGGTCATTTAAGTATCACTTTTCCGCCTAGTGCTTTTCCGTTTTTTTCCGCACCGAGTGCGGAAAAATGATCACTTTTTCGCACTCCGTGCCGAAAAGTAGAATACCTGAAATTTTTAGGTATACAGATACAGGGTGGCCCAAATTCGAGCCTCATCATTGGGATCTCGGAAACCGTGAGAGATACAGGGTCGGTTAAGTTATGGCAAAGTTGCGCATTTTGATGCTCAACAAAATGCCGCTTTGATATTTAGGATATTTCGAATACTTCCAGAGATATCCAGAAAAAACCGGAATTTTGCAAAATGTTTATTTTTTCCTGACTTTATTTGAAGTGATACTTCAAAAAAAATATTACTTCATCTTAGCCACTTTTTCTCCCCTATACAAGATGCTATCATCAAATTTAAAATATGATGTTTCGTCTTTGGACCACCATCATCAACTTTACTTTTCTAAATACGGACCCTCGTTTTTTATTTCAGATTTCAAGAGCTTCTGATATCCCAAAACCTATGACGAATCGCATTTATTCGAAAAATTTATATTATTGGCACTTTCCATAAAAACTAAATGTGTTAGAGGGAGACAGAGAAAAGAATTTTGGTAGGAAATTACTAAGAAGT
Organism: Ceutorhynchus assimilis; assembly: GCA_917834065.1. Taxonomy (NCBI): domain Eukaryota; kingdom Metazoa; phylum Arthropoda; class Insecta; order Coleoptera; family Curculionidae; genus Ceutorhynchus; species Ceutorhynchus assimilis. The sequence goes on from OU892280.1 coordinate 35,574,978, forward strand.
AAAAAAAAAATATTTTTTCTTACTACCGTGCGTAAAGTACTCACTTTACGCGCTATTCAGAAGACGTAAAATTTCACTTCACGCACTAGTGCGTAAAGTAATGTCAATGACAGATGTCGACACTGTCAATTTGGCATTTTTCTGGTAAATCACTTCACGCACTAGTTCGTAAAATGAAAATTCTTTACGCACTAGTGCGTGAAGTATTTGACTAAATTTATTTTCGTACACATATTTGATTGGTAGTAGAAAAAATTTTGTATGCAATACTTGCGTAAAGCACCTTTTTTCACTCATGTGATTGTCGCACTCGCCTTCGGCTCGTGCGTCAAAATTCACATTCGTGAAAATAAGTTCACTTTACACACTTGTTGCATAAATAACTATTTTCGGATAAATGCGATACGTCATAGGTTTTGGAACATCAGAAGCTCTCAAAATCAGAAATAAAAAATCCAGGGTTGTATTTTAAAAAAATAAGTTGATGATGGTGGCCAAAAGACGAAACGTCAGATTTTAAATTTGATGGTAGGGGAGAAAAAGTGGCTATGATGAAGTGATATTTTTTTCGAAATATCACTTCAAATAAAGTCAGGAAAAAATAAAAACAATTTTGCAAAATTTCGAAATTTTTCTGGATATCTCCGGAAGTATTCGGAATATCCTGAATATCAAAGCGGCATTTTGTTGAGCATCAAAATGCGCAACTTTGCCATAATTTAACCGACCCTGTATCTCTTACGGTTTCCAAAATCCCAATGATGAGGCTCGAATTTGGGCCACCCTGTACTTACAGATTAACAGGATATACTACCAGGTACAGGTACAAAAAAGTGAAAAAAAATATCTTAAATTGATAAATATGTAGATGAAAATATTACCTTTCATCTCGTAGAAAAAATAGTGTTCCTAACTCGTGCGGAAAGTATCTTTTCCGCACTTGATTGCTTGCCGAATTTCGCTGCGCGTCGGTCGATAAACTGCAATCGCGTGCGGAAAAGTGGTACTTTCCGTACTAGTTAGGAAATATACTATTTTAACTTAGAATAGAGTTTATTCAGTTATCCGAAAATATACATGTATAAATACATTTCTCCTGGAGTGATTTTTCACTGGAAAATTTTGAAATTTTCTTCTAATGAGCTCCTCACTTTCCTCTTTCTCCTGTAAAAATTTCAAAATTTTCCCGTTGCCAGTTTTCCAGAAAAAAATTAAAATGTAAGAGGGTGAATTTTCTTCAATTTTGCCTTAATATGTCAATTTTCTTTGAGTTTTTCCTGAAATGATTTTTTACTGGAAAATTTCGGAATTTCCCTGTAATAAGCTCCTCACTTTTCTCTTTTTCCTGAAAAATTTTCAAAATTTTCCCTTTGCCAGTTTTCAAGAAAAAAATTAAAATGTAAGAGGGTAAATTTTCCTTAACTTTGCTTAAATAAGTCAATTTTCCAGAATTTTTCCTCAAGTGACTTTTCACTCTGCCAATTTTCCAGAAAATAATTGTAATATAAAAGAATGAATTTCGCTTAAAAAAGTCAGTTTTCCTAAATTTGTCCTGGAGTGTTTTTTCACAGGAAAATTTTGAAATTTTGCTATAATAAGATCCTCACTTTCCTCTTTTTTCTGAAAAAAATTCACAATTTTCCTTTTGCCAGTTTTCTAGAAAATAAATGTAATTTAAGAAAATGAATTCTGCTTAAAAAAGACAATTTTCCAGAATTTTTCCTGGGATGATTTTCCATTGGAAAAATTTGAAATTTTCCTATAATAAGCTCCTCACTTTCGTCTTTCACCTGAAAAAATTGCACAATTATTACTTAGTCAGTTTTCCAGAAAAAAATTGAAAAACTTTGATATTTCTGTGAGAAACTCGAGTTCGAACTGCTATTATCGTCTAGCAATTTTTCAGCGATGTTTTCAAGACAAAACCTTCCATTTTTTTCCCGCATATCGTGTTTTTTCACATCAGCGCGGTCACCGTTTTAAAGTTATTATTATACATATTTATATGGACATATGGCAACGCCGAGTAGCCATCAACTGGAACCACGTTGATTACGGCGAGCCTACCACTCCGATGGAGCCCGGCTCGAAAAGTCTGGCTCCATTTGGGGGTCAAAAAATATACATGGAATAGGTTTTCTATAAGTGTTAACTATAATATTCTTTGCTCCGGTTTAACAAACCGCAACATACCGCTCAAATTTGAGTGGTAGGTATCCATCACGTTACTTTGTAACCGGGTTAGAAAACGGTATGTCATTTCTCTAACCGTTTTGTAACCCGGTTAGTTAAACCGGAGCCACGTGAAAAGATTTTATGACATTTTGCCAGTGTAAAACATGGAATAGGTTTATAGTGGGTATAGAATGGACAGTCCCGTTATACGGGTCGGACAACCATTTGTGGCGCCATCTGTTGTCTATGAAATGAGCTCATCCCATTGTAGCAGCTTGTAGAGCAGTTTCTTATTTTTTTTAGATTTGCTTTTTATTTATTTTATAATAAAGTCACAATTTGATACAAATTTAACAAATAAGGGTTTATTACAAAGAAAGAAGAAAATTATGTTCGAAACTTGTCAACAAAGTCAACACTTTAACAACACAGAATTAAATAACAATAACAGTATTTACACTAAACATAACACTGTGAAAGTTCACAAATACACACAGATAACGTTCTATCACTACGAAACACTTTTTCAACGAACAGAAATATTCAAGCATCAATAAGAGGCACAACGTTTTCCAGTTCATCGTTTTGTCATCATTTGTCATTTCATGAATTTATGTCGGTTCATGTCATAATTTAACACATTGCGTGCCACGTCACCAACATATTGGTGACAGTCATGTTTCCCAGGGGGCCTGTCACCAATATATTGGTGACGCGTAGTGTTTCACTGCAAGCCGCGTCACCGTTCCTTTGGTGACGTTATATGTATTTTTAATGGTCTGTATTCAAGGTGGCTCCCTGAGAAACATTTTCATATTTTTGGTGTGAGTAAATGAATTCACATATTCTTTTTATCGCCAATTTAGTAAAATTGTGAATAAAAGAGCCTTGTAATCTCGGTCTTGAACTTTGCCATGAAAAGTTGATTTTCGGGAAATGAACCTATTTCTTGACAATCAAACCGAGTAAACAAGGTTCGTTTTGTCAGTGCTCCTTATTGAATCTCTGCAGATATCTGGAATAACAAATACATAATAGTACCTACAGAGATTTTTTCAGTGTCACCAATATACAGGTGACGCGGCTTGGCCCCCGGGGAAGTTTTCCCTATATGACCATGGCACGCAATGTGTTAATTAGTAATCACGTCACCCTTCTTATGAAGCAAAGATACCTTGGAGATACAATCAACAACGCGGACGCAAATCAATTGATAGCGCCTCTACCGGGCATGAAACAAGTTTATCATCGAACCAAGTGGTACATTTGAAGATCGCGGGGTATGGTGTAAAACACTCTAGTGAAATAGTCACCAAAATAACCAACGACGCAACTAAGAAGAATACACACTCGTGCTGTAATATTCATTTGACATTTATTAGAGGAGAAAGACTTGACATACGTCGTAAATAAAGCTTTTTTTGGCCGGCGAAATTAAAAGCACATGATAAATGCGTTCATAAAATTTTGATTTTGATTACCCCCGAAAATGGGTGGAATATACGGAAGCCCGGTCGTGCAATCTGTCTTCCGAGTTCTTATAGTTCATAGTTCTGACGTCACAACTCGGAATTTCTGATTTACTACGTCATAATATGGAAGCCCGGTCTTCAGGTCACGCGTGTGAAGTTAGCACCCGATTCTCAGCAACGATTTTTCAGGAAAAGCGCATTAGCGCCAGCGGTGGTTGATCAATTTTCGTATTTTGGACAAAGGCAATGATGTGACTTTTTGTTTCTTCTTCAAGTTTTTTCAAATAAAAGTTAGAATAAGTTTCACAGTAAATCACTGTTCACTGATAAAAAAATTCTTTGCGATAAAAAATATTCTTCTTGTAGGAAAGCCTCAACTTTGTTTGTTTGTTTGTTTAGAGTCACACGTCATTTTTATCATAAACGGATACAATACAAAATACAAATAAAATTCGCATGGGAAAATTAATGAAATAGAAACATCTTTCTGAATTTTTACTGATAGAAAATTTCCTACCGATGAAAAATTTTTCCCTTGTGGATATTATGAAAGCCTACCCTCATAACTTCATTTTAAAACAAAAATTAGAGTGACACATCTTCTAGTTTTCGCAAAAAAAAAATATTGTTTTGTGTCATATTGATACCGTGTTTGGGAACATCTTCTTGAATTTTCACTGATAGAAAATTTCCTACCGATGAAAAATTTTTCCCTTGTGGATATTATGATAGCGTACCCTCATAACTTCATTTTAAAACAAAAATTAGAGTGACACATCTTCTAGTTTTCGCAAAAAAAAAATATTGTTTTGTGTCATATTAATTCCGTGTTTGGGAACATCTTCTTGAATTTTCACTGATAGAAAATTTCCTACCGATGAGAAATTTTTCCCTTGTGGATATTATGAAAGCCTACCCTTATAACTTCATTTTAAAATAAAAATTAGAGTGACACATTTTCTAGTTTTCGCAAAAAAAAATATTGTTTTGTGTCATATTGATTCCGTGTTTGGGAACATCTTCTTGAATTTTCACTGATAGAAAATTTCCTACCGATGAGAAATTTTTCCCTTGTGGATATTATGATAGCCTACCCTCATAACTTCATTTTAAAATAAAAATTAGAGTGACACATCTTCTAGTTTTCGCAAAAAAAAATATTGTTTTGTGTCATATTGATTCCGTGTTTGGGAACATCTTCTTGAATTTTCACTGATAGAAAATTTCCTACCGATGAAAAATTTTCCCCTTGTAGATTTTATAACAGCCTACCCTCATAACTTTATTTTAAAACAAAAATTAGAGTGACACATCTTCTTGTTTTCGCAAAAAAAAATATTGTTTTGTGTCATATTGATTCCGTGTTTGGGAACATCTTCTTGAATTTTCACTGATAGAAAATTTCCTACCGATGAGAAATTTTTCCCTTGTGGATATTATGATAGCCTACCCTCATAACTTCATTTTAAAACAAAAATTAGAGTGACACATTTTCTAGTTTTCGCAAAAAAAAATATTGATTTGTGTCATATTGATTCCGTGTTTGGGAACATCTTCTTGAATTTTCACTGATAGAAAATTTCCTACCGATGAGAAATTTTTCCCTTGTGGATATTATGATAGCCTACCCTCATAACTTCATTTTAAAATAAAAATTAGAGTGACACATCTTCTAGTTTTCGCAAAATAAATATTGTTTTGTGTCATATTGATTCTGTGTTTGGGAACATCTTCTTGAATTTTCACTGATAGAAAATTTCCTACCGATGAGAAATTTTTCCCTTGTGGATATTATGATAGCCTACCCTCATAACTTCATTTTAAAATAAAAATTAGAGTGACACATCTTCTAGTTTTCGCAAAATAAATATTGTTTTGTGTCATATTGATTCCGTGTTTGGGAACATCTTCTTGAATTTTCACTGATAGAAAATTTCCTACCGATGAGAAATTTTTCCCTTGTGGATATTATGATAGCCTACCCTCATAACTTCATTTTAAAATAAAAATTAGAGTGACACATCTTCTAGTTTCCGCAAAATAAATATTGTTTTGTGTCATATTGATTCCGTGTTTGGGAACACCTTCTTGAATTTTCACTGATAGAAAATTTCCTACCGATGAAAAATTTTCCCCTTGTAGATTTTATAACAGCCTACCCTCATAACTTTATTTTAAAACAAAAATTAGAGTGACACATCTTCTTGTTTTCGCAAAAAAAAATATTGTTTTGTGTCATATTGATTCCGTGTTTGGGAACATCTTGAATTTTCACTGATAGAAAATTTCCTACCGATGAAAAATTTTTCCCTTGTGGATATTATGATAGCGTACCCTCATAACTTCATTTTAAAACAAAAATTAGAGTGACATATCTTCTAGTTTTCGCAAAAAAAAAAATATTGTTTTGTGTCATATTAATTCCGTGTTTGGGAACATCTTCTTGAATTTTCACTGATAGAAAATTTCCTACCGATGAGAAATTTTTCCCTTGTGGATATTATGATAGCCTACCCTCATAACTTCATTTTAAAATAAAAATTAGAGTGACACATCTTCTAGTTTTCGCAAAATAAATATTGTTTTGTGTCATATTGATTCTGTGTTTGGGAACATCTTCTTGAATTTTCACTGATAGAAAATTTCCTACCGATGAGAAATTTTTCCCTTGTGGATATTATGATAGCCTACCCTCATAACTTCATTTTAAAATAAAAATTAGAGTGACACATCTTCTAGTTTTCGCAAAATAAATATTGTTTTGTGTCATATTGATTCCGTGTTTGGGAACATCTTCTTGAATTTTCACTGATAGAAAATTTCCTACCGATGAGAAATTTTTCCCTTGTGGATATTATGATAGCCTACCCTCATAACTTCATTTTAAAATAAAAATTAGAGTGACACATCTTCTAGTTTTCGCAAAATAAATATTGTTTTGTGTCATATTGATTCCGTGTTTGGGAACATCTTGAATTTTCACTGATAGAAAATTTCCTACCGATGAAAAATTTTTCCCTTGTGGATATTATGATAGCGTACCCTCATAACTTCATTTTAAAACAAAAATTAGAGTGACACATCTTCTAGTTTTCGCAAAAAAAAAAATATTGTTTTGTGTCATATTAATTCCGTGTTTGGGAACATCTTCTTGAATTTTCACTGATAGAAAATTTCCTACCGATGAGAAATTTTTCCCTTGTGGATATTATGATAGCCTACCCTCATAACTTCATTTTAAAATAAAAATTAGAGTGACACATCTTCTAGTTTTCGCAAAATAAATATTGTTTTGTGTCATATTGATTCTGTGTTTGGGAACATCTTCTTGAATTTTCACTGATAGAAAATTTCCTACCGATGAGAAATTTTTCCCTTGTGGATATTATGATAGCCTACCCTCATAACTTCATTTTAAAATAAAAATTAGAGTGACACATCTTCTAGTTTTCGCAAAATAAATATTGTTTTGTGTCATATTGATTCCGTGTTTGGGAACATCTTCTTGAATTTTCACTGATAGAAAATTTCCTACCGATGAGAAATTTTTCCCTTGTGGATATTATGATAGCCTACCCTCATAACTTCATTTTAAAATAAAAATTAGAGTGACACATCTTCTAGTTTTCGCAAAATAAATATTGTTTTGTGTCATATTGATTCCGTGTTTGGGAACATCTTCTTGAATTTTCACTGATAGAAAATTTCCTACCGATGAGAAATTTTTCCCTTGTGGATATTATGATAGCCTACCCTCATAACTTCATTTTAAAATAAAAATTAGAGTGACACATCTTCTAGTTTTCGCAAAATAAATATTGTTTTGTGTCATATTGATTCCGTGTTTGGGAACACCTTCTTGAATTTTCACTGATAGAAAATTTCCTACCGATGAAAAATTTTCCCCTTGTAGATTTTATAACAGCCTACCCTCATAACTTTATTTTAAAACAAAAATTAGAGTGACACATCTTCTTGTTTTCGCAAAAAAAAATATTGTTTTGTGTCATATTGATTCCGTGTTTGGGAACATCTTCTTGAATTTTCACTGATAGAAAATTTCCTACCGATGAAAAATTTTTCCCTTGTGGATATTATGATAGCGTACCCTCATAACTTCATTTTAAAACAAAAATTAGAGTGACACATCTTCTAGTTTTCGCAAAAAAAAAAATATTGTTTTGTGTCATATTAATTCCGTGTTTGGGAACATCTTCTTGAATTTTCACTGATAGAAAATTTCCTACCGATGAGAAATTTTTCCCTTGTGGATATTATGATAGCCTACCCTCATAACTTCATTTTAAAATAAAAATTAGAGTGACACATCTTCTAGTTTTCGCAAAATAAATATTGTTTTGTGTCATATTGATTCCGTGTTTGGGAACATCTTCTTGAATTTTCACTGATAGAAAATTTCCTACCGATGAGAAATTTTTCCCTTGTGGATATTATGATAGCCTACCCTCATAACTTCATTTTAAAATAAAAATTAGAGTGACACATCTTCTAGTTTTCGCAAAAAAAAATATTGTTTTGTGTCATATTGATTGCGTGTTTGGGAACATCTTGAATTTTCACTGATAGAAAATTTCCTACCGATGAAAAATTTTCCCCTTGTAGATTTTATAACAGCCTACCCTCATAACTTTATTTTAAAACAAAAATTAGAGTGACACATCTTCTTGTTTTCGCAAAAAAAAATATTGTTTTGTGTCATATTGATTCCGTGTTTGGGAACATCTTCTTGAATTTTCACTGATAGAAAATTTCCTACCGATGAGAAATTTTTCCCTTGTGGATATTATGATAGCGTATCCTCATAACTTCATTTTAAAACAAAAATTAGAGTGACACATCTTCTTGTTTTCGCAAAAAAAAATATTGTTTTGTGTCATATTGATTCCGTGTTTGGGAACATCTTCTTGAATTTTCACTGATAGAAAATTTCCTACCGATGAAAAATTTTTCCCTTGTGGATATTATGATAGCGTACCCTCATAACTTCATTTTAAAACAAAAATTAGAGTGACACATCTTCTAGTTTTCGCAAAAAAAAAAATATTGTTTTGTGTCATATTAATTCCGTGTTTGGGAACATCTTCTTGAATTTTCACTGATAGAAAATTTCCTACCGATGAGAAATTTTTCCCTTGTGGATATTATGATAGCCTACCCTCATAACTTCATTTTAAAATAAAAATTAGAGTGACACATCTTCTAGTTTTCGCAAAATAAATATTGTTTTGTGTCATATTGATTCCGTGTTTGGGAACATCTTCTTGAATTTTCACTGATAGAAAATTTCCTACCGATGAGAAATTTTTCCCTTGTGGATATTATGATAGCCTACCCTCATAACTTCATTTTAAAATAAAAATTAGAGTGACACATCTTCTAGTTTTCGCAAAAAAAAATATTGTTTTGTGTCATATTGATTGCGTGTTTGGGAACATCTTCTTGAATTTTCACTGATAGAAAATTTCCTCCGATGAAAAATTTTCCCCTTGTAGATTTTATAACAGCCTACCCTCATAACTTTATTTTAAAACAAAAATTAGAGTGACACATCTTCTTGTTTTCGCAAAAAAAAATATTGTTTTGTGTCATATTGATTCCGTGTTTGGGAACATCTTCTTGAATTTTCACTGATAGAAAATTTCCTACCGATGAGAAATTTTTCCCTTGTGGATATTATGATAGCGTATCCTCATAACTTCATTTTAAAACAAAAATTAGAGTGACACATCTTCTTGTTTTCGCAAAAAAAAATATTGTTTTGTGTCATATTGATTCCGTGTTTGGGAACATCTTCTTGAATTTTCACTGATAGAAAATTTCCTACCGATGAAAAATTTTCACCTTGTAGATTTTATAACAGCCTACCCTTATAACTTCATTTTAAATAAAACTTAGAGTGACCCTTCTTCTAGTTTTGAATTTTTTTAAAATTATTTTGTGTCATATTGATTTCGTGTTTGAAAACATCTTCTTGAAGGGAAAATTATAGAAAAATGTTTTTATAGGTACCTACCCTTTTGTGAAAAAAAAAATCGAATCAAGAAAAAAAAATATGTACATTGAATTGACCCCAATTACCGCTGGCGGTAATGCTTTTCTCCTGAAAAATCGTTGCTGAGAATCGTGTGCTAACTTCACACGCGTCTTCAGGTCCACCTATGTTATACTCTATGTTAAAATTTACAATTATAGTCGGAAATACCTAACATATCAGCAAGTTTTCAAAATTGATTGCTTTTTTAAAAAAGCTCAATGTAAGATACCAGGCAAAAAAGTCGGCAATTTTCTATAATCACACTCTCTTTATCGTAGTTGTTGTTATTAATAATTGTGTATCTACCTATCTTTGCTGGATTATTTATTTGATCAATAAAGTTAAAAATTTTCTTCTTTTTTCAAGAACAAACACTCGCCTAAAAAATTTTGTGTGCACCTCGGCCGAATGATCTTTTTTGGTCTCACCTGAAATTTGCTTGGCCTCGGCTGCGTCTCGGCTGCAAATTTCTGTTTCGGCCAAAAAATATCAACTTTACGGCCTTGGTACACAAATAACTATTCTGTTCATGAAGACGACAGCAGAGCCGCTTTCCAGTGACGAATTTTAAGGTGCTCCACACCCGTAGTAGCTTCACACTCTGGTGCTCCAAACATCTATTGTGTCACTGGAACTACGCATTCTACTTCAGGCGTCCTGTTTTTGATGCACCAATAAAATTGCAGGTGCTTGAGAGGGCAGGGGAGAGGAAAAACCCTCAGTTCAGTTGCGCGAAACTCTAATGCACTGGAAGGCCTATAAACAGTCCGGAGCGCTCTATATAGCAGCTAGCAGCTAACATTGCGGTTTTTGATGATGCTGCAAATCGACTAGAACCAAGTAATTTCTGGTAACGGTGGTAACTTCCTTTTGCCAAGAAAAGCAAACAGGTGAACCTTACGATTGGTAGTCCTTGAAGCGTTTTCCAGTTTCAACAATCGTGTGAAAAAACTCTGAGCAGTTTCGTCGTCCGGTCTAAACATTTGACAAAAACCTTCCTCTGGTAATTCCAAGGTATTGCGTACATATCTATGGACCAACCTCGTTGCCTTGAAAAAACTATCAGCCCGATTCTATTTGATTGCGAACTTCATCAAGACTCAAAAGCAGCTTCTACATAATTCAGGATCCATTAATAATCAAAATCGCCAGTAAAATATAGTTCAAACACTACTAGTATATGCAACTGTTTGTAATGATTGTTATGCTTGTAACGAGGGCCACTGGGCTGTCGTAATCTAACGACGCTTTTGCGATCATTTCATAGTTACAATAACGACACTCGAAAGTTACTGAATCGAAAAAGTCGTTAGCTAGCGACAATCGTTGAATAACGACGTCGTTACGAGTTACAGAATAAGCCTAATACCGATGATCGTAAGGTGATATAGAATAGGGCTAATCGTTTAGTAACGACCAAATCGTTCGTAGTCATCGTTAGACGTTAAATAACTAATTCGTAACGATCAGTCTTTACAAGCGATGTTACAGAATAGGGCCGACCGTTATGTCCGTTATTTACCGATTTTCATTATTTAACGTGATCGTTAATAAGCCTTACAGAATAAGCACCTTAGAAGCTACTGGGAACCATTTAAAATGCTACAGAACACTTTAGAACTTTGATAAGCCCTTTGGAAAGTTTGAAACACTCAAAATTCAATTCAGAATTTCCGAAAGTATTACGATTCTTTGGGTGCTTATTCTGTAAGTCTCAACGATCACGTTAAATAACGAAAATCGGCGAATAACGGTCCGACCTATTCTGTAACATCGCTTGTAACGATTGATCGTTACGAATTAGTTATTTAACGATGACTTCGAACGATTGTCGTTACTAAACGATTGGCCCTATTCTGTATCACCTTACGATCGGTATTTAACTATTAATAACCTATCAATTTGATCGTTATCTAACGGCAGCTTTTGGGGTTATCGTTGTTAGTGACATCAGTGGTGAATCCACGTGAAAGTGAAAAAATACTCAGTATCGATATTGTTTCAAGGATGGAGAACATTTTAAATGAAGCGGTTGAAGAATTGGACCGAAGAAATAATAAAAATTCAATATTACGACAATTGAGAGATTTCAGTAACCCGTTCAATTTACCGGACAAGATGCTGAAGGAACACTACCGATTGAACAGATATGTAGCCCAATATGTTTTTCGTGAAATCTTACCTGATTTGAATATTGGTGTGAGGCGTACCAAAGTACCACCAGTGATCCAATTCTTTTCAGCCTTACATTTTTTCGGCAATGGCAGCTATCAGAAATCAGTTGGAAATGATTTCAATTGCACACTATCGCAACCGGCAGTCAGCAGGGCTCTACATAAAGTGGTTACGGCAATTGTTAATCGCTTTCATAGCCGAATAAAATTTCCTCGAAGGGATGAAGAGTTCCTTGATGTGGAAAATAGTTTTTTTCAAAAATTTAACATGCCAGGCATCATTGGGACGTTGGACTGCACCCTTATATCTATTGTACCCCCACCGCTTGGTAACGGAGAAAATCCGAGATTGGTTTTTCTTAATCGCAAAAATTTCTTCAGTCTCAACTGCCAAATTATATGCGATTCGAATTTGAAAATAATTAATATTAATGCCCGTTTTCCGGGAAGTGTACATGATGCTGCTATTTGGTCATTGTCTGACATACGATTACAATTGAGACAAAAATACGCACGTGGTGACCGAAACTTTTGGTTATTGGGCGATTCTGGGTACCCGTTGCGGCCTTATCTGATGACACCAATACCCATTGTCGGGCCCGAAACTCGATCGAGCGGTGTATTGGTGCCTTTAAGGGTCGCTTCAGGTGTTTAAGACGAGATCGTGTCTTGCATTACAAGCCAGCATTCGCAAGTCACATAGTTTATGCCTGTGCGATTGTACAAAACTTGATGCGAGAAGCCAATATTGAAGATGACATATATGAAGAAGGTCTGTATGTGATGGGGCCGCAACTTAGTTACTTTAAACTGAAATCTTTTGTAGATGATGCCGACGTGCCCAATCTCTACATGGATGAAGACGAACCTGAGGGCTTACAACAAGGAATTGGAGTGCAACAACAAATAATTAGAAATTTTTTACCGCATAGAATTAAACAAATAAACTTAAATTTATCTTCTAATCAGTCTTAACTAAAATAAATAATTATTCTTTGGTATTGGTGTTGGTTCTGTTCCTCGTTCACGTAAGATCCTAAACACTCAGTCAGTGTCGCTTGCTTCTAGCGAATCATCTTCCGCGGTATTTTCACCACCCTCGTCGCTTTGGTCACTTTCACTGATAGCTGCTTCCACGTTTGGATATTTAAACGAAACTTCAGTTGTTCTAAAACAAGTCGTTTTTCCTGAATTTTTATCAATTTTGAAAGATGAGCATCAATGTTTCCCAAAGTAGACCCCATGGTGACTTTGGATGAATTCGCAGTAATATTTTCTTTTTGTGCTTCAAGCAACTGGTGGATAGAGCTAGCCAGTGATTTGTGTTTGCGCTGTTTTTGTGGTGGTGAAGTTCCTGCGTCGTCAGGTCGACGAGGTAAGCATTTCTTGAGTCCCCTATGACCACCGTCATTGCGCGGCTCCAACTTAATTATTTTAGCTGCTGTAGGATCATTCCTAGTTCAGGAACATCTTCGATACCTTCGACAACAATGCGTCCTGTAAGGTCTAGCAGGCGGTTATCACTTGCGTCTATATCTCAACGTGGCTCCTTCAGTATGCGCGTGCGCGTACTTTCCACAGAAGATTTTTAGGTTAGGTTTTCCTGTTTTGTTTTGATTTTGAACTTGTACTTTTTTAGTATAATTTTCGTAATATTGTTTCTACTGACCCCGTTTAGGGTAAATTTTTTAGTTACATATCTGTTGATTCGTGGCAAGCTTCCTACAAAAAATGATTTCTTTGTCGGCGATGCCCGCATAAACAAAATCAAAAAATTGATGCTCTTGGACTAAATTTATTCTCAACTCTTTATGTGTAGAGTTTTTGCAGCGGTTTTTGTTTATCCGGGCCAGAGACCATCGCGGACAAAGAAATCTTTTTTTGTAGGAATCTCGATTATCTGTGGCGGGGACTATAGATACTTTATTTTTTATTTTATGTGCAATTTGATTTTTTCTGTGTTAAAATAAATTTTTCACCCAAATACATTCCTTTGTGTTTTATTTATTACAGATATATGTAAATAGTTAAGGGCTAGATTGGGTTTCTTGTGCTAATTTTTTGCTAACTTAAAAATTATCCTAAACGGGGTGGATAGAAATTTCAGGGTCAGTAGAAACAAAATTAGGGAATTTAAAAAAAAAAAAAAAAACTAAACAAAACAAGAAAACCTACCCAAAAAATCTTTTGTGGAAAGTAGGCGCACGCGCACACTGAATGAGCCACGTTGAGATATAGACGCAAGTGGCGGTTATTAAGCCTGCCATACGTCCCGTATTATACGGGACAGTCCCTTATTTATATATATGTCCCGCGTCCCCAAATTTGCTGTCGGGACGCGTAAATGTCCCGTATTCTCTGATATTTCAAAAAGCGTAAAATAATTCGATTTTTGCGTCTCATTCCCAGTCTCTGCGGTGGCATAAATAAATCGATTTTGCGCCTCATCTCTAGTCTCAGCAAATCGCAACGTGTGGTTAATTCGACATAGCATTTGACATTTGACAGTTTAGAATTTGGCGAGTTCGGTGTTAAGGATAATTTAGGCAATTCAATCCAGCTGTCAAAAAGGAAAATTCAATGTGGCGTGGTGGCCAAGCAAGTTTGTTTTGAAAATGTTTTTATCCGTATTTTAAATTATTTTGCATACAGTTTTGCTTACAACTTTGATTTTCATTATTTAATAAAATATTTGTTGACTAGGGGCCCAATTACAGTATATTTGCATCTGCAAATTTGCAGTTCTGCAAATATGGCCGACTTGCATATGATCTTTATTTGCAGGAACGAGCGAATTACAGAAAAAATCTGCAATTCCGTCATATTTATCGAAAAAAATTGTTTGGACGCTACTGATTTACCACTTTTAAATGTCAAAGTTGTCAAAGTGATTGCAAGGACTTACGGGACCATTTCACCATGCGCAAATTTGCAGGCTACTTACAAATGCATTCTGCTTCTGTAATACAAAAAGTCAAACTTGCAGGTCCTGCATTTGTATCTTGGTGTTGCAGAGCTTCTGTAATTCCGGGCTAGATACCTAAACTATTAATTCGGGCAGGAACTAGATTTTTTTTTGTGTTTTTTTACCCATGTGTGGCCGCCACGCCATCTTGAATGTCACGTGGTTTGAATTGCCTAATATACACTGCTAAGGGCCAAATTATTGACCAACTGGTAAGTTTCTGGTTGTTATTCAGCAGGTACTTTCTATTCTCTAATGCATAGAAAGTTCCTGCTAGGTAACAACCAGACGTTTACCAGTCAGTCCATAATTTGGCCCTAAGGCACATTAGGCGTATTTTAGCAACCAGTAAACATCATACTACACATACTACGATTCATGACGTCATAGTTACCCAAATAACAGGTGGAGTGTATTTGACAAAGGGTCTAAAAGAGGACACCATGATCGTTGTTTATTTGGGTTTGTTGAATTTTACAAAATTTTGCGTTTTCGTGTTTCAATATTATTTCTCGAGTGAAGCTTTTCGCATATTTTCGATAGATTGTGGTATTTTTGAATTTTATGAGGCCCCTATGCCAAAAAAATAAAATAAAATTACACTTCTGTGCACAAGTGAAGTTTTTTGAAAAAAACCTCTAATTAATTCATAGAAAACCATGGCAAAATGGGGAAAAACAATTCTCTATTCATAATGGAAAGAACTGTGTCGGTAATCGTAGTCAGCTGTTTTGCCCATATGCTCATTTTCGTGTATTAGAGAAAGATGCACTGACATACTACAACCAGTAACTATCCCTCGTAGGATGGTTACATGTTTACAGCCGAGTTTTATTGTTGTGTTTTATGTTGTGACGTCATAGTATGTCAGCCATGCTCGCTAAAATGTAGTATCCCAAGTAAATACAACATACTACTGGGTTAAAACTCTCGCTAAAATACGCCTATTGTTTATCAGCCTGATTTTTGGTAATCGCCGCCATATTGGTGTATCACCATTGCCGATGTCATCAACTAAGCCGTTAGCGACGTCAGCTGTTTGCGCCAGCAGTCGTAGTCGTAATAAAGTATTATTTAATTTTGATTGACATAATAGGCAAATAGGAAGTGCAAACGAGATCTGAAAAATAGTTATTTTAGGATGTTAATTGATGTAGTAAAATCAAGTATGCATATAAAGCAATTAAAGAAAAAGCCCGCGAAATCATAACCTGTGGTGCAAACTGCAAACAGCCTACGTCATGCTGTCTACGTCACAAATGGTGATTTGATAGGGTGGGGGGCGTCAGATTTGTTCTACACAGGCCTTATGAGGATAAGCTAACTACCCAACAAACACAACTTATCGGCGCTGTAATGTTGCTGTATCACGAACACAGCCCAAATACAGCACATAAATAGTTTTATTAATTCTGCGCAGTACTTGTATTGGGAATACTGTATTTTAGAAGTGCGGTATTTGATATGCAGCGGCTTTGCAGATTTTGTATTGGAAAAGCGATTGATTATTTCGATCTCCCATGCGCATATTGATGCAACAACTGTTGTAAAATGTTAGTGCAGTTACTGTAAAGAAATGTGCAAATTTGCGCGAGCACAGTATTTTTTGCCGTAGATTTGTGAGCGTAGCCATTTTGTTTTATTTTATTGTATTGTAATGTTTCACTGATGCAAGGCAGCGTTTTTGATTTATAATTTTTGTGGTGTTTTTCACGTGTCTTTTACCTGTGATTTGTATTACTACGTGTACAAGATGCATTATTTTCAACAAGAGGAAACAAGGTAGGTGGAAAATTGATACAAATAAACAAAAACAAAGGCCCCCGTATTATCATAACCTAAGTTTTCTATCGTTTTTCTATTTGCCCCCGTTTTCCGTTTTCTATTTTTGTGATTTAAAAAATGGATATACAAAAGAGAAATAATCTTTCAGGTAAATAGTCTTGGAATACTAGGGGGCAAAAACACTGAAGAAGTGTGTAGGAACATATTAGCCAGATTATTATCTAAAAATTCAGCTGAACTGGACTAGGCGCCTTCAAAAAGCACATTTTTCAGAATATACCCATATTATCAACATCAATAAAGCAATTTAGGTGAGTTGATGCAAGGTAAAACGGTTTTTAAATTTTAACTCAATTTTGTCCTTATTTAGTCCATGTAAGAAAAAATAAAGCCAGTCAGAATGCGGCTCAATCAGAAGCTGAAAAAGCCACCAAAATATAGTTAAGGAATAAGGAATATTATTGTTTATTGTCCCACTCCTTAATATATTCTATATACTTTTATTTGTTTAGTCATTTTTCAAAAATATCCTGTCTATATAAAATAAATTATGTCCATTAAATTTAGAGTGCCACAAGTAAACATACCTAAACGGTATATTGGCTGCACAGTTATTGCGAAACAAATATTTACGACGTCTTCAAGAGCGCTGCGTTATTGCTGTGTAAAAATTCCATAATGAAGAGGCAGAGCTACTGCACAGTGACTGTACTCAAATGCAGCATGAACAGTGCAGCGCCAGATGCAGGCCGGTGGGACATATATGATCCGGGCTGATGCAGCTGCTTCATCTACATCGCTGTACAACAAGTACAGCACAGTATCACAGTTTTTGCGCAGCGGCTGACCTTCCGTGTTTGCTGGGTAAGGGCTATCCTGTAGTAGTAAGGTGTATTATCCGTGAGTTCGTCCTACGAGCATGGTCCCGAAAAAAAAAATTCGCTATTTTTTTTGCAAATACATGAAACATCTGTTTCATAAAAATGTCCCGTTTTTTTATCAGAATAATATGGTAGGCTTACGGTTATCCAAGTCGGTTAGGGGTTTAATTGGCTTGTCTCTATTTCCAGTTTCCTTGTAATGTGCTTGGTTTTCCCTTTCTTTTTTCCGAATCTGATACTTCCAGTCAGCAAATACCTGAATTCAGAAAAATGGTATACTTACTGGTATTATTTATCAAATATGTAAATACTACAATTCAATAAGTTCTTACATGTTTCCATTCTTTCGCAGTGTAATTTAGTTTATTGGTAAAGAGCTTGCCAAGTCTTTTCGAGTATATCCGGGTCTGCTTTAGGGTTGAAGGCATTTTCGCGAAAATTACCCAGCATTCAAGTTCGTTGAGGTATATATTATACTGCTCCCTTATTGTTTTGGGAGCACGTGCCTTTTTGAGACCTTTTGCCTCCATCATTTATTGCAGAACAATGACAACCAAAAGTCAAAATATAGAAATGTCATAAATAGCCGTCAGAAATACAGGTTATGATGGTATAAGCAATCGTTCGTAGCTCGTAGCGGATCGTTACAAACTCTCCCAATGACACCGCCTAACGATCAACCATACAGAATAGACTTTAGAACGACTATCGTCAAGCCTATCGTTAGAAAGCGATCGTTCGTTAACTAATCTTTACGCAACGATCAAGTTACAGAATAAGCACCTTATTAATCTGTAAGGCTTAACGATCACCGATCACGTTAAATAATGAAAATCGGTAAATAACGGTCGGACCTATTCTGTAACATCGCTTGTAAAGATTGATCGTTACGAATTAGTTATTTAACGATGGCTACGAACGATTGTCGTTAATAAACGATTTGCCCTATTCTGTATCACCCTACGATCGGTATTTATTCCTGATTTGAATATTGCTGTGAGGCGTACCTACCAAAGTACCACCAGCCACCAGTGATACAATTCTTTTCAGCCCTACATTTTTTCGGCAATAGCAGCTATCAGAAATCAGTTGGAAATGATTTCAATTGCTCATTATCGCAACCGGCATAGTCAGCAGGGCTCTATAAAGTGGTTACCGTTGAGGTATAAATTAAACTGCTCTCTTATTGTTCTAGGAGCGCGAACACGTGGCTTTGCTTTGCCTTTTTGACGCCTTCTGTTTGCCTCTTATTTATTGAAGTTTTAGCTCCTTAAGCTGGGTACGCATATGAGCATGAACGCGAATGAGGCAGCCTTAGGACGCACGAGCATACGTATGTATACTGTAGCAAAATCGCCCCAAGTACTCTATGTAAATTAGTTAGATGGTAAATGGCGAGCGGTATATTGATGGTGTTTATATACTTGGAGCTTGCTATCTAAAATCTGTGGAAGAGGGTCTATTTGCAAGAGAGAGAAACAAACTAAGGAGGTGTACTAAATTATATTTTATTTCACATAAAACTCAAAATCAATTAGCCAAATATCTCCCAATACTTTACATCCTTCTTTAATTCTGTAAAATTAATACTTCACATCCGTTCTATATTGTTATTATACGGACCACTGAAATATGCCTACTTAATAAGAAACGCCCTATTCATACTATTTCTCAAAATAATATTTCTATTTATTTCACTACATCCGAATCATTCCTAATAACTACCCTTTACCTAGTCAAATAATTCCTTAAAATCTCTAAGTCCATTACTTTTAAAACCCAAAATAATTACCTATTTGTTTAACAACTAATTTATTCTCATAAAATCTTACAATAACCTCTACTTGTAAAATAAACTCCCTAATTCAAAATTCATTTCATGGACAATAAATTCTTTTAACGGCTTTCCCATATTCTAAGACAATTCTATTTCATGAACAAGTTTAATTTACGAAACATCCTATTTCCTTTTAATTAGTTTATTTAATCAGACAAATTCTAATATAAGTTTCCTTTTAACTAGTTTCCAATATTTTAAGAAAACAATTCTATTATGTCATCAAATTTCTTTTTAAAATTTCCTATTGCAGTTAATAGTTTCTTAGAACAAATTCTATTTTCGGATTCCTATGCCTAGCTAATAAATCCAACTGTTTAATTCATAATTTCCAACTCAAAATTGAATATTGTTAAATGCATTGTAAGTACTCTTCATATTTTTGTTGCACATTTAAATGTCATTATATCTGAAGGTAATTAAAGTTATGCGATAATGTTTCCTTCATAAAACACTCAAGTTATTAATTTCGTTGTAATAAAGTTCCACCGTTAAATTAAAAATCAAAAGTTTTCTAGTAAAATTTCACACAAAGTCATGTTCATCAAAATAAATCTTGTCACTATAAAGTACTTACATTTTGTCCATAAAACACACGTAAAATTACTTAATTAACTACTCAAAATATTTAGCTTCATGCACATAATTGATTGAACGAAATTTCAACTGTTATTACTTTCTCGATTTTCCGTAAATTTTCTAAGTTAATTTATACCCGAGGCCATAAGCCATAAAAGAAACTTTTCGCGAAACTGGACAGACTTTAACTCAAATGGACGACTCAACTGTGTTCTGGCAACTATCAACTGGGAACTATCTTCAGATAACTGGGAACTATCTTCCGCGAGTTTTATATCAAATCGCTCTCCCCACAAAATTATTATTAAATTTCCCCCAAATCGTCAATATAGGCGGTCGTTAACTTAGGAATCCGAATTTCATTGGACGGCCTCATTGTTATTAAAAGAATGATGCAATTTCCTTGAATATTATATCATTTTTGTAGCCCAAAAATCGACTAATTATGTCGCAATTATCTGATTTATTGAGGTCAAGACGTTTTGGGTTCAAGAATCCATAATTCATTCGACTCAATGTGTGTTAAACGGAAAGGCCTTGGCTAAATAAAGTTCATTGAATCGGATTTTAGGATGACACCACCTCGGTTTTATCAGTTTTTAAGAATTTAATTTAGACGAACGACTTCCGGGTGTCGCTATACGATTGCTTAGTTGGTTTTTATTTTTTAATTTATCGACACAGATTTAAAAATACCGGAATTAAGTTTTTGATTGTTTGATTATTTATTTAATTTTTACAGTAAAGACTTTGTAATTATAGGGTCAAATTTCTGGATCATCACATCCCTCCGCCCTTTAAAACCGAAATTATATTGAATAAGATAATTTCGGACAATTCTTATTCAATTGTCCCATTAAAATATAAAATTTCACCATAAATTAGGTGCCTGCCTTGTAAAATGAGATTCGGTCGGTGAACCCTCTGTGAGTTATGGGTTACTTTTCTCAATTTCAAAAATTTCACGATAATAATATCCGCGTATTTATCCGATCGTTCAACCTAAATTATGTACGTGCTTTTCCTATCCTAAACTTCACATTAAAAATATCTGTTATTTTTCAAAATTTTACTAAACAACAAAAGTAATACGAAATTAACTTTTCCTGTGTAATTTCGCAACGTCATGAACAAAATAATTATTAAAGATTAATTATAAATCTTTACTCAACACTAGATAAGTTTTTTTTTTTCTCCTCGCATCAAAAATTTTCCTTAATTTTCTTCATTAATACAATTTTCATTTAATATTTTCCTTCAAAATTGTTGATGCTAGAACGACACAAAACAAATTTCAATCTTACAAGATAATTATCCTTGCTTGTAGCAAAGTTTACTTGAAGCGCTGGTTACTCATTAGGCCTATATCGATTGGACCTATATTGCGGCCTTCCACTACGACTCATTGGTTGGTGGCCTGTAGTGTCGCTGTCAATCTCACAGTAGTAGGTATCATAGCTAGGATAGCTACGATCTGGATGCTGATGCTGCTCAAGGGTGGTCTCGCTGGTTTGCTAGTTACACGTTACACTTACACCCTTTTTGACTTTTCACTTTTCACATCACTTCCTTCGTGGTTACTGGCTCTGGTTGGCTACTGCTACCAAGGTCTTCGTGTTTGCTCCTACTGGCTCATCGGAGTTTTACTAGGACAACACTGTCCAAATTTTCCATTTCAACATGGATACGTAGTGGCGGAACGAATTCGTCGTTCTCTTGGTACCTGTTATTTTCTGATGGCATGTTTCTAGTGTCTAACAAATCTTATACAATTATTTCCCTAATCACCTAAATTACGCCTTTAAATCAATGAATTCTTACATTCGATTCTAATTTTCTTATTCTTAAATTTTTATAGCTAACATCCTTCCTTATGTAATCTAAATTTTTCTCAATTCCTAGTTAGTTATACATAGATTAGACATACTCGGATTTTTCTACATTTTACAGCTTTTTCATAACATAATCCTTAAATCTAGCGGGCCATTTTATGTCCCGTGTCCTCGTACTTCTTCGTACTTCCGGTTCGTGTTCCTCGACCTCTTCTTCTTCCTCTTCATCTTCTTCTTCGGGATTTTCTTCATTTTCTTGAATTATGTTTTCTTCCATTTCTCTACGCCTGACAGGTAATTCTTGTCCCCGTGCTAAAAATTCATCTTCTTCTTGCGCCCTTATTTCCTCATTGACGCCATTATTTTCATTTTGATCGACGATTTCTTCATTCTCGTCTCTTGCCATTTCCCTGTGGATTAGTGGAAATTCTATAATATCTTCTCCTCTGGGTAGAACCTCATTGTCCTCCTCTTCTTCGGATTCACTATCTCCGTGATCTGGTGTAGGATTTATCATTCTATCCTCCAACCCTTTACATGGTTTGAGCCTTTCAGCATGTAAAATCTGCTCTTTCTTCCCATGCAACTCCTTTATTTTAAAGGTAACCGGTCCTAGCTGTTGAGTAACTCGACTCGGTCCTGACCATTTACAACGGAATTTTGGTGCTAAATTCCTCCCTGGTAAAACTGGATTCTTTACATAAACTAAATCCCCGACTTGGAATTCTCTCCTAGTCCGTTTTGCATTGTGTTTATCACATCTTTTTTCCATAGAAACCTCTATGCTCCTCTGAGCTAACTCGTGGGCGTTCTGCATTCTGGTAACTAACTCTGTAGCATAGTTTTCGTCTAGGTCGTATTTTACCGGCCCATGTGGCATCATTAGATGTACTGGAAGCTCCATATCTCTCCCGAACATTAAAAAGAATGGAGATTCTTGCGTCGCCTCATGCGGCAAATTCCTATACGCTAGAAGACAAAAGGGTAGCACTTCATCCCAACTATCATGGTGATCATCGACGTAATGACTTATCATCGTTTTTATGGTTTTGTGAAAACGTTCTATTATTCCATTGGCACTTGGGTGGTATGGTGTAGTCTTTAACTTTTTAATTCCAAGAATAGTGCAAATTTCAGTAAAGAGTTTACTGAGAAACTGTGTTCCACAATCGGTTAGTATTTCTCGTGGAACTCCGAAACGACATATAATCTTATCGACGAAAGCTTTTGCAACCGTTTCCGCCTTGATGTCTGGTATTGGAATGCACTCTGGATATCTCGTCAAA
Source organism: Ceutorhynchus assimilis (assembly GCA_917834065.1). Classification (NCBI taxonomy): domain Eukaryota; kingdom Metazoa; phylum Arthropoda; class Insecta; order Coleoptera; family Curculionidae; genus Ceutorhynchus; species Ceutorhynchus assimilis. The sequence continues at coordinate 35,598,019 of OU892280.1, forward strand.
TAATCTATACAGGTCAACATGTATCGATTTCCATTATTGGTTTTATTTAATGGTCCTACTATATCCATACTTATACGTCCCCACGGACTTTTTGGTACAAAGTTGTGTTGCCAAGTCACTGGTGGTTGGTAATTGGTCTTGTGTAAGCTACATGATTTACATTTCTCCACGAAGTCCTTAACGTCTTTACCTATAGATGTCCAATAGAAATCCTTTTCTATTATTTCTTTTGTCTTCTTCTGACCAGGGTGTCCTGAATAAATTGCGTTGTGATAAATCCGCAAAATTTCTGGAATTATCTTCTTAGGAGCTAGTATTCTGTCAGTTCGCTGCCACTCTTCTCTTTGTTTATAAATAATACCGTCGTCAATAAAATACGGGGAATTCTCATTATCCAAATTTTCCTTTATTCGGTCTATCGACTCATCTTCCTGTTGCAATTTCTGTATTTCTTCTTTTGTCCAAATTGCAGATGATACAGGTCTCAGCTCTTGTCCTCTAGTAACGACAGCTATCATGGGTGGTTCCCTTTCTTCTTTTTCATCAGTTTCTTCACGTAATCGAGTTAATGCATCTACATTGCTATTTAGATTCCCTTTTCTATACTGAATCGTAAAACTGTATTCCATAAGAAACATGGCCCACTTGGCTAGTCTTGAGCTCGCGTCTTTAATCGTCAATAAATATTTGAGAGGCCTATGGTCTGTTACAATAACGAAATGAGTACCAGTTAGATAGTTTCTGTAGGCTTTTACGGCAAAAACAATAGCTAAACATTCTCTTTCTATGGTGCTATATCGGCGTTCGGCATCATTCAGTGTTCTACTGGTATAGCATATAGGATGTTCTTTCCCTTCATATTCTTGCGTTAAAATAGCTGCAATTGCGGTCGCACTTGCATCCGTATTGACCATGAACTGTTTGCTGAAATCTGGGTACTTTAAAATAGGAGGTGTTATAAGTAGTTTCTTTAAGGTTTCGAAAGCACTCTCTTGTTCTGGTCCCCAAAGATATTTAATATTTTTCTTGGTTAAATACGTTAACGGCTGACTAATCTTCGCAAAATTAGGAACAAACTTTCTATAGAATCCACATAGTCCAAGAAAAGCTCTTATTTCTTTGACATTCTTGGGTGGCGGATAATTTTCTATTATTCTGGTTTTATCGGGGTGGGTTGTATATCCACCTT